>JBBGZY010000869.1:1162500-1762500 GCA_037952925.1 Lithobates clamitans
TGGGGGTTCTAAGTCATTTTCTAAGGATAAAACGAAGATAATTTTTACATGTAGGAGAGGAATATTTTAGACTTACTGGTTGTCCCATGCCCCTCCAACATCACAGTCACATGACCGGCATCCATGAAGATCATTACTAAGCGCCCAGTATTCCGGCTGGGAAAATAAAGGATTTTTATTAGTAAGGCATATTTTTCATTGGTTTATCATCTGCTTGGTGGCAGTTAGGTCAATTTCTATGAGCTTCAATGTCCTAGCAAGCCCCAATCCAGGTCCAGTACCACTTGGCACATGTTTTGAGCTATCAGGGTGGCATTCTGACCACCATTGTAATGTGCCAAAAAGACAGTGTATGTGTTGTGGACTTGAAGATGAATTTAATCATGATGCTTATAGCTACAGAGATGAATGAGGGTTGTTTAAGGTCTCTTTCACATGGGCAGCCGGGGACGGTAAAAACAGGCAGCTGAGCTGTGGTTTTACTGCCCCCCCAAACATTTGGGAAATTTCCCCCTCGCCTCTTATTCTCATGACAAATCTCACACTTCAAATTTCCCATAACGTTCTGCCTCTGTCACTGTGGTCACCAGGACAAACTGCGAGGGTGAACATCACCAGGAGGGGCACACAGACTGCAGTAACAATTTGGCATAGGATCTAACCTATCCCTACTCTATTAAAACTACAAAAAGGTTTTACCGCCCCCACAACTCCCTCCAACCGCCCACCCCTCCCCACCCGACCGCCCTCCTATGGTGTATAACACAGCCAGAGAGGCCTGTTGACGTGCTATCCTCAATAATCCCTGCAATATGCCTAATATATTTATTTCCTTTGATGATTAGCACCACCTAGTGGCCATCAATACCTCAAACAAGGATTTTTGGGAACCAAGTCCCCTATCAAGGTTCACCAAAGGCAAAGGGGCAAGAGGACTATTACGGTACAGTATAGAACATATATCTGCCCTAATGTTGAAAAAGGGCAGCGTAAACTGTCGGCGCTATATAAATCCTGTATAATAATAATATAATTAGAGTATATAGACAGTTGTAAAAATTTACAGAAAAATTTATTAATACAAAAAACAAAACAATAGAGTTAAACTCAATTTTGGATGATGGCACACACTCCTATTAATTCTTATATTTTTGGTTATCTATAGAGGCCACCCTTTCTGTTTTAATACCCCAAACAGGAAAATACCGCATTGTGGCCAGTAGATGGAGCTGGTGATCAAAACAAATAAACATAATAAACACATTACAGAAATGAGTGTCGATGGCTGTGAGAATTGCGTGACATTTGCATTATTTTAATAAATAGACTCTCATATTTCCGCCAAGTCAGCAATTATTTGTCTTTATTTGCAGCGTCATTAAAGAGATAATACATGTGGTATATGTATTGCAGACATGTGTTTTATTGCTTTTTTTTTGCCTTGACATACGCTTTATGATTAAAGAATTAATGAAGCTGTCGGTTCACGGATCCAGGCAATACCTGGTATTTAGAGAGCAGACACCGCACACCTTCCGCGGCTTGGCTGGAGCTCACACTAAGCCCAGTCTGGGGGCGAGAGCCCTCCGAAGGCCTAATCCCACTCTACAGCCATCAACACATCCACCGGCCTTCCCCTCCGACAGGAGATTCAGTTACCAGCAGCTGCTGCGTGGAATGTACAGGAGGATATGTGACTCCCTCGCAGGGAAATATGACTTCCTGCGGCAGCTTGTAAGGTGTTTGTATGTACGGAATGGAAGCGATCATTTTATGATATTCCGGAACACCTCCTCCAACCCCCCTTGTAAAAATAAACAGCTTAAGGAACGCAGCAATGCAATCTCGCTCCTTGTCCCTATCCGCTAATTAGAAGGGATCCAACAGGCGCCAAAGACGTATGATGGCTCCAGTGCTAGAGGAGAAACCATTAGGAACATGAGCATGGGTCTGAGATTGGGGGTGACCTCACAAGGCACTCCAAGTATTTATAACCAATTCAGGGGATCAGAGTGACTGTTATGAAGCTAATTCATGAATACAGTGAGGGGGGAAAAAGTATTTGATCCCTTGCTGATTTTGTACATTTGCCCACTGACAAAGAAATGATCAGTTCATAATTTTAATTAGACATGTGCACTGCCGAAAAATTTGTTCGTTTTCGTTTCATTTGTTTTTTTGGGTTTTTTTGTCGTTTTTCGGGTCATTCGTTATGGACGAACTTCGAAAATCCGAAAATTAATACATTCGTAAATTTGCAAATTTGTAAATTCATACATTCGTAAATTCATATATTTGAAAATTCGTAAGTTCGAAAATCCGTAAATTCAAAAATTCGTAAATTCGTAAATTTGTAAATTTGTAAAGGGCCCTCTGATTCTTACTGTATCAAAGTGTATTGTATTTGTACTGTCTACCCTCAAGTTGTAAAGCGCTACGTAAACTGTTGGCGTTATATAAATACTGTATAATAATAATAATACATTCGTAAATTCATAAATTTGAAAATTCGTAAATTCGAAAATTCGTAAATTCAAAAATTCGTGAATTCGTAAATTCGAAAATTTGTAAATTCAAAAATTAGAAAATTCGTAAATTAGAAAATCTGAAAATTCAAAAATCCGAAAATCCGGAAAATTCATAAAATCGAAAATCCGAAAATCCAATAATAAGGAAAAGAAAAGCCAAAAATTCGAAAGAACAAAATTTTGAAAATTCGAAATAATAACTAACTAACTAATAATAATTAACTATTAAATTATAGGTATTGGAATTTCCTTTTTAAATTTGGCTGTTAGTCAATGTACACTGCCGAAAAATTTGTTCGTTTTCTTTTCATTTTTTTTTTTTTTGTTTTTTTGGGTCATTCGTTATGATCGAAATTCAAAAATTCATAAGTTCGTAAATTCATAAATTCGAAAATTCGTAAATTCAAAAATTGTGAATTCGAAAATTCGTAAATTCGTAAATTCAAAAATGTGTAAATTCGAAAATTCATACATTCGTAAATTCGTAAATTCAAAAATTTGTAAATTCAAAAATCGGAAAATCCGAAAATCTGGAAATTCATAAATTTGTAAATTCGAAAATTCATAAATTCGAAAATTCGTAAATTCGAAAATTCGTAAATTCGAAAATTCGTAAATTCGAAATTTCGTAAATTCAAAAATTTGTAAATTCGAAAATTCATACATTCGTAAATTCGTAAATTCCAAAATTTGTAAATTCGAAAATTCAAAAATCTGAAAATCCGAAAATCTGGAAATTCATAAATTTGGAAATTCGAAAATTCATAAATTCGAAAATCCGAATATCCAAAAATAAGAAAGAGAAGCCATAAATTCAAAAGAACGAAAATCAGAAAATTCGAAATAATAACTAACTAACTATAAATAACTATTAAATTATAGGTATTGGAATTTCATTTCAAATTTGGCTGTTAGTCAACGTTAAGAATACAAATTTATCTGAAGTTACGAATTATCCGAAATAACGAATCCTGCATCTAAACAAATGGAATGGAATCGATTATAATAATAATAATAATAATAATGATAAAAAGTTTTTATTATCCTTATTATTATTGTTATTTATTATTATTATTAATTCGTTACATTCCATTCGTTTGGATAGGGCATTCGTTATTTTGGATAATTCGTAACTTCGGATTCGTTCTCCAACAGCCAAATTTGAAAGGAAATTCCAATACCTATAATTTAATAGTTAGAAATAGTTAAGTTATTATTAGCTAGTTAGTATTTCAGATTTTCGAATTTTCGGGTTTTCAAATTTCGAGTTTTCGTTCTTTTGAATTTTCGTTGTTATTTTGGAATTTTTGGATTTGCGAATTTTCAATTTCAGAATTTCAGAGTTTTCAAATTTTCAAATATTCGAATTTCCGAAATGATGTGGAGCAGCATTGGTTGAGGCCCGTCACATACACCTACATGGATTGGGCTGGGCAAGCAGCGTCTCACTACTGCTGGCACCAACTTGATGCCAGCACCCCCAATCCTGAGCCCCAGTGGGTAAGAACACCACACTTCTTGCTTGTACTACCAAAGGTTATTCCCCCATTGGATGGGACTTTACAGGCTCAAAAACTAGTTGTGTCATCTTAAAAATGTATACATTTTATTTTAGTTCCATAAAAGGTCATTTGTGGAAGTTACATTAAAAATTCACATAATAAAGTTGATACAAAATCACAGATACAGTATATATAAACGTATTGTTTGTTACAAACGCGGAGATCACATATGAGAATATAGTGTATATTGTAGTTTGATCACCAACAGAAGAACCCACAACAGTTGACCAGTTGGACTAGACTGGGTAGAACGGCCTTTCAGTGTTGCTACACAACGGGTTGGATTCTCGCTGACATACTCACCAGGCATTGGTTGCAGCTGCGTCCAGTTACAAAGCGCTTACAGAAGCAGTCTCCACTGATGGAATCACACTGGGTGCCGTCAGTAACGGTTCCTCTTGGGTCACACTGGCATCCTGCCAACACATCAACCAATCAGAATGTGAACAGAAAATTAACCCGTTTACTTTTTTTCTCAATTGCTCCACTTGCAGGCTAATTCCTCAGATCATCCAACACAACATCTACCTGGTAAAACCAACTTTTCAGTCCAAGTTAGATTTTTTTCCTAGGCCTATCCTCTAAAACTTAATCCACAGTGGATCACTTTTCTGAGTGTGTCTTTTTAGATTTTTTTTTTTTTTTACAACCAGCAATTTACAATGGGACTGATGTGCTACAACCATGAGTCAAGAGGTTGGCTCGTTGTTGCAGTTCAGCCCTCATTGACCTGAATGGTTGAGTTTGACAGGCGATCCTGTCAATTTGCCATGCTGCTTTAAAGCAGAACGGAGGGGGGGGGGGGGGGGGTGTTGGGTGAAAGTGCACTTGGAAGTGCAGTCGCTGTAAATCTGAGGGGTAGTCCTGAAATGAGGGGAAGCTCTGCTGATTTTATTATCCAATCATGTGTAAGCTAAAATGCTGTTTTTAATTTTCCTTGCATGTCCCCGTCGAATCTACAGCGACTGCACTTCCAAGTGCACTGAAAGTGCAGTTTGCACTTGTAGTGCAAAGTGGATTTGCCTTTAGTAAATAACCCCCAGTATTTTGTACTTTTTGCTATAATAAATATCCCCCCCCAAAAAAACCCCAAATTTCTTCATCAGTTTATGCCGATATGTATTCTTCTACATATTTTTGGTAAAAAAAAAAAAAAAATCGCAATAAGCCTATATTGATTGGTGTGCGCAAAAGTTATAACGTCTACAAAATAGGGGATCGATTTTTGGCATTTTTATTATTATTACTTTTTTTTACTAGTAATGGCGGCGATCTGCGATTTTTATCGGGACTGCTGCGGAGAGATCAGACACTTTTGACACTTTTTTGGGACCAGTGACATTTATACAGCGATCAGAGCTAAAAATAGCCACTGATTACTGTATAAATTTCACTGGCAGGGAAGGGGCTAACACTAGGGGGAGATCAAGGGGTTAAATGTGTTCCCTCACTGTGTGTTCTAACTGTGTGTTTTTCCTTTTAAAGTGGAGATGCAGATATGGTACAATGTTACACTTGTTGAATTAAAATATGATACATTGCACATAGCTCCCAACTGTCCCTGATTTCGAGCAATGTTCCTCTGCCCCTTTTCCCCCCCCCATTTGTCCCTCATTTTGGTCTGATCCATATAGTTGTATATAAAATGCACTTTTTATCTTTCAAAAAGTGTTTCCCAGCGCTAAACCTTTCATCCGATTTCTAAATTGCTGCATTTGTGAATGTTGAAAGCCAATATAAAGGAATAGTAGTGGTAAAAAAAATCCTTGCGGATTTGATTAACCTTTTTATTGGTTAATTCTCCTTTAAGGGGGTGTGGCAGGGGGCGTGTCCTATGCCTACATATTTGGTATTAGGTGTCCCTCATTCCCATCTCAAAATGTTGGGAGGTATGCATTGCATAGCCATGGCTAATATACTGCCATCTTGTGGTTATATTGGTTATTGCACCACCCTTTTCTGTGTTCCCTCCCATCAGTGTATTTCCCCTTCCTACTTACATTGTCTTTATGCGATAAGAGATTTGTCTAAAGGCCACATGCTAATCTGCTCACATCGGGGGAAGCATTACTATGTTTTAACCTGCAAATACCGTCCTTTCAATCATCTGACACATCCTGTTGTCTGATGTAACCTGCACATTCAATAAAGATCTTTGTGGATAAGAAAAGGGGTATTTGGTGAGTTCAGCCATCTGATAAAGTCTGTCCGCAGTGATTGTATCTGCTTATACAGGCCAGGCATAGAGGTCTCAGCAATGGGTTAAGTCACTAATACAACAGCTGAAGAATAACCTCTGTGAAATAATTACGAATATTTTAATTTGATGTTAATTTTTTATCTCTTTAAAAGAACTCTTACTTCTGCATCCTTGGAAGTTCCCAGTGCTGAGGCCAAAAAATCCAGACTTGCATCTGTCGCATCGGGGACCTTCAACAAAGTCTTTGCACCGGCACTGTCCAGCGATGAGACCCAAAATTGGATCGTCCTGAGCGTCGCAGAGTCCGCCGTTAAGAGAGCCGTCTGGGTCGCAGTCACAGGCTGTAGAACACCAATCAGAATACTGTTATCTATCATAGAAAGGTTACATCTCAGATTCTGGATAATGGTGGTACCTACCCACTGCACATACGGGTTGCATTTCCTTTGTATCATGTTTTCCCAATTTTCTATATTCATAAATAACTAGACATAAAATTTGTTCATTTTCGTTTCATTTATTTTTTTGCTTTTTTCGGAAATTCGGAAATGAGAAAATTCGGAATTCGGAAATTCGGAAAACCGAAAATTCGGATTTTCTAATTTCCAAATTTCCGAATTTCATTGAATTTCCAGATTTTCAAAATGATCGAATTTCGAATTTTCGAATTTCCGAATTTTCGGATTTCCGAATTTCGAATTTTCGGGTTTCTGAATTTCTGAATTTTTGAATTTCCGAATTTCGAGTTTGCGAATTTGCGAATTTTGAATTTTCGGATTTCTGAATTTCCAAATTTTCGAATTTCCGAATTTCGAATTTTCGGATTTCCGAATTTCCGATTTTTTGAATTTCCGATTTTACTCATTACGTTCACTAACGGCCAAATTTGAAAGGAAATTCCAACACCTATAATTTAATATTTATTATTAAGTAGTTATTCAGATTTTCGGGTTTTCGAATTTTCAGATTTTCATTCTTTTGAATTTTCAGATTTTCATTCTTATTCTTGGATTTTCAAATTTCCAAATTTTAGAATTTTGAAGTTTATGAAATTTCGAATATTTGAATTTCTGAATTTCGAATTTCCGTAATTTTGAATTTATCTAAATTCGGAAATTCGTCATTTCGGAAGTTCGGAAATTCAAAATTTCAGATTTTCATTCTTTTGAATTTTACAGATTTTCATTCTTATTCTTGGATGTTCAAATTTCCAAATTTTAGAATTTTTTACTTTATTCAATTTCATTTTTATAATTTATGAAATTTCGAATATTCCAATTTCCTAATTTCGAATTTCCTTAATTAGAATTTTCGAATTTCCTAATTTACAATTTTCGAAATTTCGAATTTCCAGAATTTGGAATTTCCGAAATGTCGAATTTGCAAACATCCGAACTTCCGAATTCGAATTTCCCAATTTCCGAAATTTCGAATTGCCGAATTTTCAAATTTCCGAAATTCCGAAATTTAGAATTTTTGGAAATTCAGAAATTTTAAAATTCGAAATTCAGAAATTCGTAATTTCGGAAATTCGAAATTCGGAAATTCGTAATTTCGGAAATTGAGAAATTTGGAAATTGGGAAGTTTCGGAATTAATGAATTTGTCAATATTCCTAAAAAAATGAATTCGGAACTAAACGAATTGCACATGTCTAGAAATAACCCCCAGAATATCTTTCTCACCCCACAGCCCCGTGTCAGGTACCTTTACACATGTTGCTATCCCGGAGGTCCTTGGTGGGGTCTTTGTAGTAGAAAGGTTTGCACAGCTCACAGTTCCGCCCCATTGTATTGTGCTGGCAGTCATCACAAACGCCTCCGCTCGTGTTCCTGGTGGACAGGTACACCGCCATGTCGAAGTGACACTTTCTGGAATGGTTGTTGCAATTGCACTCTGAAAAGAAGAAAAGTGTTAGGAAACTCTTATTGTTTATTGGAGGAAGTAGAGGAACCTTTTTAACCACTTGCCGACCAGCTGCCGTCATTATACGGCGGCAGGTCGGCACGATCCCGTGAACCGTCGTAGCTGTACGTCGGCTCCTTTAATGCGGGGGTGCCGATGCTCGTGACCGGCGGTCGCGATGACCACTGGCCACGTGCAGTCGCGGGCACGAGAGGCAGTACAGGGACGTGTGTGTAAACACACAAATCCCTGTTCTGTGAGGAGAGGAGATGCAGATTGTGAGTTCCTACGAGCGAGGAACCACGATCTGTCATCTCCTATAGTCAGTCCCCTCCCCCTTCAGTTAGAATCACTCCCTAGGGAACACAGTTAACCCCTAGATCGCCCCCTAGTGTTAACCCCTTCCCTGCCAGTGACATTTATACAGTAATCGGTGCATTTTTATAGCACTAATTGCTATATAATTGTCAATCGTCCCAAAATGTGTCAAAAGTGTCCGATGTGTCCGCCATAATGTCACAGTCTCAATAAAAATCGCAGATCGCCGCAATTACTAGTAAAAAAAAATAACGATAAGTGCAGAATTTATATCTGAACTTTTTAAAAAGCAGGGGGCGGGGAGCTGAAGTTACATCCTGCAGAGCTCAGTGAGAGCTGAATGAAGAGAAGGGACACACCCCCCTTCACACAGCACACAGGAACAGAGCCGAGGCTCAATCACAGGCTGTGTGCTGGAGCTCCCTCCCCCTTTACCTTTTTTTCTCTTGGTGTCAGAAATGACTCATGCTGATAGGAGAAGAACAAAGCAACAAAGAGAAATGCCACGTAGGGGTTGATTTATTAGTTTTACTAAACCCACAACAGTAAAATCAGTCTGTATATTCAGCAAAGCATGCTTGTTATATTCATTGTGGATATTAAGGGGTTAATCCTTTGCATTGTGTAAAAAGGCTGTTTGATCCTGTAGGCATAGATCCTCCCCCTACTGCACTGTCTATCTGGGGAAAGCCAGTTAACACAGGCAGAGTAGCCGACCTGCACATGCTCAGTTGTGTCTTTTATGCTGGAGAGAACATTTACTTGTTCTCAGAGCTGGCCAGGTCACATGATATTGACATCACACATGTGGGCGTGTATACAGGCTGTACTTGATATCTCCTCCTTCCTGAACTCTCATCACTGGACAAACTGTGCAGTTTATCATGTAACCGTGGTATACAGATCATCCAAAAAGGTAGATGGTGGCAGTATTTTAATGTAAAAAGAAGATTTATAAGATGTGGGCACCGTGGGGGGGTATATTAACCACTTCAGCCCCGGAAGAATTTACCCCCTTCCTGACCAGAGCACTTTTTGCGATTCGGCACTGCGCCGCTTTAACTGACAATTGCGCGGTCGTGCGACATTGCACCCAAACAAAATTGACGTCCTTTTTTCCCCACAAATAGAGCTTTCTTTTGGTGGTATTTGATCACCTCTGCGATTTTTATTTTCTGCGCTATAAACAAAAAAAGAGCGACAATTTTGAAAAAAAAGCAATATTTTTTACTTTTTGCTATAATAAATATCCCCAAAAAATATAAAAAAAAACACATTTTTCCTCAGTTTAGGATATGTATTCTTCTACATATTTTTGGTAAAAAAAATCACAATAAGCGTATATTGATTGGTTTGTGCAAAAGTTATAGCGTCTACAAAATAGGGGATAGATTTATGGCATTTTATTATTAATTTTTTTTTAGTAGTAATGGCGATCTGCGATTTTTATCATGACTGCGACATTATGGCGGACACATCGGACACTTTTGGCACTATTTTGGGACCATTGTCATTTATACAGCGACACACTTAACCCCTTCATCGCACTAGGGTGTGTCCTAGGGAGTGATTTTAACTGTGGGGGGGATGGGCTACTACTCACATTACAGCGATCACCGCTCCCGATGACAGGGAGCAGTAGATCTCTGTCTTGTCACTAGGCAGAATGGGGAAATGCCTTGTTTATATGTTTTTCTAGGCATCTCCCTGTTCTGCCGCTCCGTGACGCGATCGTGAGAAACCAGCAGACATTGCCGGGCAAGGCACGCACCCACAATGCCGTGTTTTAAAGAGAGGACGTACCTGTACGCCCATTTGCGCAGCCGTGCCATTGTGCGCTGGTCGGCAATCGGTTAACTATTTTCATATTACTGGGTTCAGTAACACTTTAAAGGCAAATAGACTGTGCACTTTGGAAGTACAGAGCTTAGTAAATGAGGTAAAGCTTCACTTTACAAAGAATATCCAATCACAGGCAAGGAAAATTTAAAAAAAAAACAGCATTTTTGCTTGCACATGATTGGATGATGGAAGTCAGCAGAGCTTCTGCTCATTTACTAAGCTCTGGAGCAACTGCTCTTGCAGAGGGCAACAATCTATTTGCCTTTAGTAAATCAACCCCTTAGTGCTCTGGACTGAAGCAAGTACACACTATAGAGGGAAATGCTTTGTTCATATTTAATGTCAGAGGTTTACAATTACTTTAATGCAATGCGTTAAAAAATGCTCAAGAGCAGATGAGACTGACAGGTGGGCTTTCCATAGACGATAATGAAGATAACTAAAAGAGCAGCAGTCTTTAAATATGGGACAATGTTGTGTCAGGTTCCAGGGTAGGACCCAAAGTTGTATATTGTAATGATCTTCCTATTCATTGCTTTTGGGAAGATAGCTGCCCATCTGTGACCAGTCTTAGGATAAAATCAGATTTCATCTTCCACTGATCAGTTAACTATAACCTGATTGGTGACTACTATAGGTCGCTGCATTTTGGGCTTTATCGAGACTTCTTGGCAAAAGTATTGGATAAGGTTGAGTGTCCTCTACCAGTTTTCCGAGCTCCAGACTTACTTTTACAAGCATTTGTGCTTCGTCCTTCAGCTGGTCTCCAGGGATGGTCATTGAAGAAACTGTCACACTGCTCACAGTTCAGCCCGTTGGTGTTGTGTTTACACACACATCTGCCATGAACCTGAAATCCAGAAGATCCGAGAACGTCACTACTTTGACCCAACACCAAACGTGACATGACAAGACTTGCACCTGTTTTGTTAATCAGCTTAGCCAAGAGACTACACTGACCACAACTCTGAAGCTGAGGTGTAACTAGAACCTTCAGGGCCCCCGGTTCAAGAAACCATGAAGGGCCCCCCTGAAGGAGCCCTTTCCTCTGGTCCTTGGGCCCTTCCCACTTTGCTTGAGGCCCTTGTCACTGATCCCAGGGCCCTTTCCTCCGTTGTGGGGCCCTTTACTACGGTCTCAAAGCAGTACCCTTTCACATGTTCTGCAGTGGGTCCCCTTCCTGCCATCTTGGGCCCCCCACGGTGGCGGAATGTCAGGCCTGGTCCAGATTCAGTTTTACCAGGTTTCTGGGGTTCAAAGAGCCCCCCTTCAATAGGGCTTAGTACTGTAGAACAAAGTGTGCACTGCAGGGGCGTATATACTGCAAAACAAACCAGGCTTTTGACATTTTTCGGGGGGGGGGGGGGGGCAATACCCCCAGGCAGAAGCGACCAGTGGTGTCGCTACAGGGGGGCAATTGCACCCTCTAGATTATTTCTTGCCTCCCCATGTGCCTCCCCACCAGAGGTGGACTGTATCGGGTGGGCTTGGCTGGGCTTGGGCAGTCTCGGCTGGGTTCGGGCGGAGGGGGCGGTTTAGTCAGGGCTGGGCTTGGGAGGGCCCGCAGTGATGTAATTGCGCCGCTTGGCACCTTTTATGAATCACAGCAACAGCCAGGACTTGCTGGGGAATCAGTAGTGCTGCCTGCTGGCGCCAGGAGCCTCGGTGTGGGGTACTGCAGTCCTTGGACTCCACTGTGATGTGTGACTTCAATCAGATCATCTACTATACAGAGAGATGAGCAAATGGAAAGTATTACAGGAGACTTTTCTATTCCCTATGATGACCATAAATGATCATTACTGGAGAGTCATGTCCGCAGTCTGTGACCATCTCCTGTATCCTGTCTGCAGTCTCTGACCATCTCCTGTATCGTGTCTGCAATCTCTGACCATCTCTTGTATCATGTCTGCAGTCTCTGACCAACTCTTGTATCATGTCCACGATCTCTGACCAACTCTTGTATTCTGTCCACAGTCTCTGACCATCTCCTGTATCCTGTCTGCAGTCTCTGACCATCTCCTGTATCGTGTCTGCAATCTCTGACCATCTCTTGTATCATGTCTGCAGTCTCTGACCAACTCTTGTATCATGTCCACGATCTCTGACCAACTCTTGTATTCTGTCCACAGTCTCTGACCAACTCCTGTATCCTGTCCCCAGTCTCTGACCATCTCTTGTATCATATCCACAGTCTCTGACCAGTTCTTGTATCATGTCTGCAGTCTCTGACCATCTTTTGTATCATGTCTGCAGTCTCTGACCATCTCCTGTATCGTGTCTGCAATCTCTGACCATTTCTTGTATCATGTCTGCAGTCTCTGACTATCTCTTGTATCATGTCTACAGTCTCTGACCAACTCTTGTATCATGTCCACAATCTCTGACCAACTCTTGTATTCTGTCCGCAGTCTCTGACCAACTCCTGTATCCTGTCCCCAGTCTCTGACCATCTCTTGTATCATGTCCACAGTCTCTGACCTTCTCTTGTATCTTGTCCGCAGTCTCTGACCTTCGCTTGTATCCTGTCCGCAGTCTCTGACCATCTTTTGTATCCTGTCCGCAGTCTCTGACCATCTCCTGTATCTGACAAACTCTTGAGGTGGAACTCTAATATGAAGAGGTGGAGCCTAAAGAGTAAGGGGATGGGGTTTACAGATGAAGGGGTGGATCTTAAACAGGAAGGGGTGGGACAAATTTAGATGGGGGAGGCACAGATTTTTATTTTGCCTAGGGCAGCACAAAACCTAAATACCCCACTGGTGTACTGGACTGATATAACTGGAAGGCTCCTAAAGAATTGGAAGGCTCTAAGAATAATTGGCCCACCGTAATCATTTTTTATTTTCTTTTTACAGACACCAAAATAAGGCGAGTTGCTCACCATGCCCTCGCCATCCCTGGAGACTCCTTGGATTGGCGCACACTCGGAGGCATGTCCGTAACAGAAGCAGTTTCCTCTGACCACCAGCTCATACAGCGCATAGTAATACTTCTCTTTGACCTCCTGGCGGGAATCGAGGAGGTTGTCGCCCAGCGTGTGCAGTCTGGTGAAATTAATCCTCAGGTTGGTAATTTTGAGAAGACCTGAAATGAATAGAAGTGGCATCATTAGAACAGAGGGTGACCATGATATTATCTGTATATGCTACTCACAACAACCAATCACGCTTTCTCTTTTACTTTCTAAAATGCACTATAAAAAAAAATAAATAAAAGAATTATTGGTGAAAGGTTTATAATTTCTGTCTCTACATTTCCCACCAATAAATGAATGAGAAAAGGTTATATTGTACAAACACCTAGAATAAAATATAAATATACGTTTAAAACTCGGGGCGGTGCACTTGTATTGTAGAAATGTAATAAATGTAATTGTAGAGATGTAATAAATATATTTATTTTTTGCCCTGGCATGTGCTTTAATTTTTTTTTTTCATTAATTTTTTTTTTTAGCTGATCCTAACACAAAGACTTATAGTCTTTACACACCGACACCTAAAAAAAACTAATTTTTTAGGCAGTCATGCATTTTTTTAAATCTAAATGCAGATAGATCAGTGAATGAAAAACATAAACAATGAAATACAAAAAATATGCGTTTTTTGGACAGTATTTTACGTGCAAATACGAGCATTTACCCTGTTTCCCCGAAAATAAGACCTAGCGTGATTGTCGGTGATGGCTGCAATATAAGCCCTACCCCCCAAATAAGCCCTAGTTAAAGTCCTTGTAGGTCCTATTTTCAGGGTAGGGCTGTTTTTCGGGGAAACAGGGTGGGGCTTATTTGGGGGGTAGGGCTTATTTTGCAGCCATCACCGACAATCACGCTAGGTCTTATTTTCGGGGAAACAGGGTATGTGCATACAACACAAGCCAAGACAAAAAAAAAAAAAGTAACGCGCATGTATGCATACGCACAAAAACGCCTTCTCACTTTTTTATGCAGGATTTTTTTTTTGAAGGTGAGAGACGATGACATCTCGGTGCTAGAAGAGCTTCATATTAAGGTAAGTTTAACATAATGTGCTAGTATGTGATGCATGCTAGCACATTATGACATTATCTTGCAGGTACAAAAAAAAATAAAATAAAAAATGTCCAGCAGTTCACAACCGCCTTAAGAGTTCCTTTCACTGGAACTAAGGGGCCAAGCCCAACCCCTGAAGAAACAACCTCACACCAAAATTCCCCCTCCACCAAATGGTTTGGACCAATGCACAAAGCAAGGTCCATAAAGACATGGATGAGCGAGTTTGGGGTGGAGGAACTTGACTGGCCTGCACAGAGTCCTGACCTCAACCCCCGATAGAACATCTTTGGGATGAATTAGAGCGGAGACTGCGAGCCAGGCCTTCTCCTCCAACAGGGTTCAATATTGAGTTGGCCCACCCTTTGCAGTTATAACAGTTTAAACTCTTCTGTCCACAAGGTAGAGTGTAGAGTGTGTCTACGGGAATGTTTGACTAATTCTTCCAGAAGTGTATTTGTGAGGTCAGGCAGGAACTTGACTGGCCTGCACAGAGTCCTGACCTCAACCCGATAGAACACCTTTGGGGGGGGGGGGGATTAGAGCAGAGACTTCCCATCCAACATCAGTGCCTGACCTCACAAATGCCCTTCTGGAAGAATGGTCAAACATTCCCATAGACACACTCCTAAACCTTGTGGACGGCCTTCCCAGAAGAGTTGAAGCTGTTATAGCTGCAAAGGGTGGGCCAACTCAATATTGAACCCTACGGACTAAGACTGGGATCCGATTAAGGCTTTGTTCCACTTGACCCTCCCTTTTAGATTGTAAGCTCTAACGAGCAGGGCCCTCTGATCCCTCCTGTATTGAATTGTATTGTAATTGTACTGTCTTCCCCGATGTTGTAAAGCGCAGCGCAAACTGTTGACGCGATATAAATCCTGTACAATAATAATAATGTGCATGTAAAGGCAGGCGTCCCAATACTTTTGACAATATAGTATATATATTTTTTTTTTCAGTGCTGTTTAAAGGGTTCCTGTAAAGAATCTGCCCCTGTGTGACACACTTGTTCTCAGGGGTCTGCGAGGGTGATACTTCCACCCAGCGAACCGGCTGGGACATGTCCCAGTAATTTGCTTTCTCCACTCCACACAAGGCTGGTGGCTGGACAGGAGCCAAGAGCAACACCCAGTATCATCGGTTAAACAGGGAGTCTGCCATGTATGGCAATAGAGCAAAGCCGAAAACACTGAGCTAAATCAGTAACAGCCTCAGACATCTTTACAGGAGCTCAGAAATAAACTCCCTGCATTTAGAAACGAAGCAGACTCATCTTGTAAGTGTCGAGAAATAGCCCAGGAATGGTCTATGAAAACACTCCTAATCCCCTTGTATCGCTATATTCTAGTCCACATAAAGACGCAGCTATCTTTGGGTCCCCGTAAGGGTAATAACACGGCAGACAAAGGTCCTGATTCATCAAGCTGGAATATTGCGGATTGCATGCTAAAGTGGCATATTGTCACATCTTACAATGTCACCTGACACATTAAATGGGGAAAGTTTCTGGCATCATTAAAAGTTGAAGTTTAAAGGAGTTGTAAAGTCTCACCTTACTGCAGTCTATGCATTAAGGTGAAAAATCATTTGTGCTGCAGCAGCCCCCCCCCCCCAGAGCCCCCCCCCCCTTCCTTTTACTTAAACCCGATCTTTCCAGCAACGAGAACGAGCACAGCAACTCCAGCCGCTGACTCGGGTCCTCATTGGATAGACTGATAGCAGTAGGAGCCATTGGCTCCCGCTGCTGTCAATCAAATCCAGTGATGCGGGAGCCGGGGGGGGGGCAGGGCCGAGTCTGTGGACGCAGCAGCAGGACTCGGGGGCGTGCCTGCACTAGTGCCCCCAAGGAAAGCGACTCTCCGTGGGGGCACTCGATATGGAGGAGGAGCCAGGAGTGCCGCCAGGGGACCCCAGAAAAGGAGGAGCAGGTAAGTATGACAGGTTTGTTATTTAAAAAGAAAAAAAAACAACCTTTACAATCACTTTAATCTGTAAAATTTTGCCTTCCCTGGTTCCTCCCTTCCTCATCAACCTGCCTTCCCTGGTTCCTCCCTTCCTCATCAACCTGCCTTCCCTGGTTCCTCCCTTCCTCATCAACCTGCCTTCCCTGGTTCCTCCCTTCCTCATCAATGTGCCTTCCCTGGTTGCTCCCTTCCTCATCAACCTGCCCTCCCTTGTTCCTCCCTTCCTCATCAACTTGCCCTCCCTGGTTTCTCCCTCATCAACCTGCCTTCCCTGGTTCCTCCCTTCCTCATCAACCTGCCTTCCCTGGTTCCTCCCTCCCTCATCAACCCGCCTTCCCTGGTTCCTCCCTTCCTCATCAACTTGCCCTCCCTGGTTTCTCCTTCATAAACCTGCCTTCCCTGGTTCCTCCCTCCCTCATCAACCTGACTTCCCTGGTTCCTCCCTCATCAACCTGCCTTCCATGGTTCCTCCTTCCCTCATCAACCTGCCTTCCCTGGTTCCTCCCTTCCTCATCAACTTGCCTTACCTGGTTCCTCCCTTCCTCATCAATGTGCCTTCCCTGGTTCCTCCCTTCCTCATCAACCTGCCTTCCCTTGTTCCTCCCTCCCTGATCAACCTGCCTTCCCTGGTTCCTCCCTTCCTCATTAACCTGTCTTCCCTTGTTCCTCCCTCCCTCATCAACCTGCCTCCCCTGGTTCCTCCCTTCCTCATCAACCTGCCTTTCCTGGTTCCTCCCTTCCTCATCAACGTGCTTTCCCTTGTTCCTCCCTCCCTCCCTCATGAACCTGTCTTCCCTGGTTCCTCCCTCCCTCATCAACCTGCCTTCCCTTGTTCCTCCCTTCCTCATTAACCTGCCTTCCCTGGTTTCTTCCTACCTCATCAACCTGCCTTCCCTGGTTCCTCCCCACCTCATCAACGTGCCTTCCCTGGTTCCTCTCTCCCTCATCAACCTGTCTTCCCTGGTTCCTCCCTCCCTCATCAAACTAACTTCCCTGGTAGCTCCCCGCCTCATCAACGTGCCTTACCTGGTTCCTCCCCTCCTTATCAACGTGCCTTCCCTGGTTCCTCCCCTCCTCATCAAAGTGCCTTCCCTGGTTCCTCCCTTACTCATCATCCTGCCTTCCCTTGTTCCTCCCTCCCTCATTAACCAGCCTTCCCTGGTTCCTCCCTCATCAACCTGCCTTCGCTGGTTCCTCCCTCCCTCATCAACGTGCCTTCCCTGGTTCCTCCCCTCCTCATCAACCTGCCTTCCCTTGTTCTCCCGTCCCTCATCAACCTGCCTTCCCTGGTTCCTCCCCTCCTCACCAATGTGCCTTCCATGGTTCCTCCCTTCCTCATCAACCTGCCTGCCCTGGTTCCTCCCTTCCTCATCAACCTGCCTTCCCTTGCTCCTCCTTCCCTCATCAACCTGACTTCCCTGGTTCCTCCATACCTCATCAACCTGCCTTCCCTGGTTCCTCCCTCCCTCATCAACCTGCCTTCCCTTGTTCCTCCCTTCCTCATCAACCTACCTTCCCTGGTTCCTCCCTACCTCATCAATCTGCCTTCCCTTGTTCCTCCCTCCCTCATCAACCTGCCTTCCCTGGTTCCTCCCTCCCTCATCAACCTGCCTTCCTTTGCTCCTCCCTTCCTCATCAACCTGCCTTCCCTTGTTACTGCCTTCCTCATCAACCTGACTTCCCTGGTAGCTCCCCGCCTCATCAACATGCCTTACCTGGTTCCTCCCCTCCTCATCAACGTGCCTTCCCTGATTCCTCCCCTCCTCATCAAAGTGCCTTCCCTGGTTCCTCCCTTACTCATCATCCTGCCTTCCCTTGTTCCTCGCTCCCTCATTAACCAGCCTTCCCTGGTTCCTCCCTCCCTCATCAACCTGCCTTCACTGGTTCCTCCCTTCATCATCAACGTGCCTTCCCTGGTTCCTCCCCTCCTCATCAACCTGCCTTCCCTGGTTCCTCCCTCCCTCATCAACCTGCCTTCCCTGGTTCCTTCCTTCCTCATCAACCTGCCTTCCCTGGTTCCTCCCTCCCTCATCAGCCTGCCATCCCTTGTTCTCCCCTCCCTCATCAACGTGCCTTCCCTTGTTCCTCCCTTCCTCATCAACCTGCCTTCCCTGGTTCCTCCCTTCCTCATCAATGTGCCTTCCATGGTTCCTCCCTTCCTCATCAACCTGCCTGCCCTGGTTCCTCCCTTCCTCATCAACCTGCCTTCCCTTGTTCCTCCCTCCCTCATAAACCTGACTTCCCTGGTTCCTCCATACCTCGTCAACCTGCCTTCCCTGGTTCCTCTCTCCCTCATCAACCTGCCTTCCCTGGTTCCTCCCTTCCTCATTAACCTGCCTTCCTTTGCTCCTCCCTTTCTCATCAACCTGCCTTCCCTTGTTCCTCCCTTCCTCATCAATCTGCCTTCCCTTGTTCCTCCCTCCCTCATCAACCTGCCTTCCCTGGTTCCTCCCTTCCTCATCAACCTGCCTTCCTTTGCTCCTCCCTTTCTCATCAACCTGACTTCCCTGGTTCCTCCATCCCTCATCAACCTGCCTTCCTTTGTTCCTCCCTTCCTCATCAACCTGCCTTCCTTTGCTCCTCCCTTTCTCATCAACCTGCCTTCCTTTGTTCCTCCCTTCCTCATCAATCTGCCTTCCCTTGTTCCTCCCTTCCTCATCAACCTGCCTTCCCTTGTTCCTCCCTCCATCATCAACGTGCCTTGCCTGGCTCCTCCCTTACTCATCAACGTGCCTTCCCTGGTTCCTCCCTTCCTCATCAATATGCCTTCCCTGCTTCCTCCGTTCCTCATCAACCTGCCTTCCCTGGTTCCTCCGTTCCTCATCAACCTGCCTTCCCTGGTTCCCCCCTTCCTCATCAACCTGCCTTTTCTGGTTCCTCCCTTCCTCATCAACCTGCCTTCCCTGGTTCCTCCTTTCCTCATCAATGTGCCTTCCATATAAATATAATGAATTTATAACGAATAAAAGGGGAACAGGAATGGCTGTAGATCGATCAAAATTTGGCCAATTCCAGCTGAACCTTAAGGATTTCGATCCACCTATGGCCAACTTAAGAAAAATCAAACTGATAGTGCCAAATACATTGTGAGCATGTGACCCTGTTAATAAGCTTACACATGGTTAGTTAGTTCTGTTAAGAAGTACTTACTTTGGATCCTGGGGCTATAAGGGTCTCTGATTGGGATTGCTGGATCCAGCACTCTGTATATCACCTATGGACAGTATACAAGGGTTAATACAACCAATAACAGAGTGACAGAATGCCTGGGCCTAAAAAATTACAATGATGAATCGTGCACACCTCATTTATGTCTCATTATTCTGTTCACTCTCACTCCGAGTTAAATAATATATATATATATGTTGTTTGGTATAATTTACTATTTAGCATTGCTGTTTGTACTACTACTAAAGAAAAAGTATGGTGTCTTCCTTAGCAAGTACTGTATCAATAATTACCTTGAAGACATTTTTTTTTTGTGTGGCTTTCACATTTTTATCTGCTTGTTATTCCATATTTTCTATGTTGTATTAAAAAAACTGAAATGAGCAGATTAGCCACTAGGGGCAGCTGTGTATTTAAATTAGCCTCATTCAGTCTTCCTTCTTAAAGGAGTTGTAAACCCTCATGGTTTCTCACCTTTCACCTAAGGTGAAAAACCTACTGTAGTACTGAACCCCCCCAGCCCCCCCCCCCTATTTTACTTACCTGGACGCTGTCATCCTCCGTCTGGGAACGAGCACACCATCTGTAGCTGGTGTCTCGTGTCCTGATCGGATAGATTGATAGCAGCGCAGCCATTGGCTCCCGCTGCTGTCAGTCAAATCCAATGACGCGGTGCTGGGGGGGGGTGGAGGCGGGGTCGAGTCCTGCATTCTGTGTGAATAGACACAGATGCGGGACTTAGGAGCGCGCCCGCACGGGTGTCCACCAAGGAGAGCGCTTCTCTAACATGGACACTCGATGCGGGGAGGAGCCACAAACACCGCTGAGGGACCCCAGAAGACGATGATCGGGGCCACTCTGTGCAAAATGAACTGCACAGTGGAGGTAAGTATAATATGTTTATTATTTAAAAAAAAAAAAAAGAGGGCCAAAATGTCTTAAGTTGATCAGGAACAACGATATGTCTCCTCCTCCAGTCACTACACTCCCCCACATAGTTAGAAACACCTCACTAGAGAACACAGTTAACCCCTTGATCGCCCCCTTGTGTTAACCCCTTCCCTGCCAGTGACATTTACACAGTAATCAGTGGCTCTAAAAAGTTTTTATTATTATTATTATTATTATTTATTATTAATAATTTGTTACGTTCCATTTGTTTAGATGCGGCATTCGTTATTTCGGATAATTTGTAACTTCCGATGAATTTGTATTCGTTACAATCACTAAAAGCCAAATGTAAAAGGAAATTTCAATACCTATAATTTAATAGTTAGTCATAGTTATTATTAGTTAGTTAGTTATTATTTTAGATTTTCAAGTTTTCGGGTTTTCTGATTTTTAGATTTTTGTTCTTATTTTTGGATTTTCGTTCTTTTGAATTTTTGGATTTTCATTCATATTTTCAGATTTTCGGATTTTAGAATTTTCAAATTTCCGAATTTTTAAACTTCCAAATTTTTGAATTTTTGAATTTTCTCTTTTCTTCCCCTATCTAAAATGAAAAAAAAAAAAGTTTTGCCTATAGTTCTACTTTAAAAAGAAAAAAAAAAGCAAAAACAGATTTTTATGTAAAAAAAACAAAGAAAAAAAACCAAAGAAATTACCATTGTTTATATTACATAATGGCACTTTAGCAAAGTAAATGTTATCCATTTGGGGATTTGAACCCATGACCATCAAAACACTACATCTGGACTCCTGCAGTACACACAATCTAGAAATGCAATTTTTTGGTTGAGTTTTTGGTTAAAGTTTTTGGTTGGAGTTTTTGGTTGGAGTTTTTGGTTGGAGTTCCGCTATAACATCTTTGATGAGTTTGTCACTTCAACAAAATCATTTAATATTGATAAAAAAAACCTCCCATCTTATACTCCCAGTGCCTATTATCATACCTCTCCTTCTGTGGACGGCTCAATATCGGAGTAGCGGGATTCACAGACAACGTCGTCCACTTTTCTCTGGGCGCTTCGGGAGATATTAGAGAAGATGGCCGCACAGTCATAAGCAAAGTAGCTGTATACCTTCCAACTTCGACCGAAGTCTGATGAGCGCTCAACCAACATGGCTGCTGGTCTGAACGTCTGAAATCCAAAAAAAATATGAAAAATTGTTTTTTACTAAATTTTTTACTAAATTTACAGAGAGAATATTGCCATAGACCAACTACAGTGACTGATCACAGAGGAGCTCCAGTCAATACAAAAATCAGTGACAGTGATCTAACTCTATGGTCTGGAGCTTCCATCAGCATTGGTGGTATCTGGAATCCCACTTAGATTCATAGTGGTATCTAGACTGTGAAATACTGGAGCATTCTGTGGCCAAGTTTACACGTGGTCATTAAGAATTATTTTGCTTAATTTTGTATACAGCACTTATATTGACATAGACCAAGCATAGTGACTGGTTACTGGGGAGCTCCAGTCAAAACCAGCAATGGTGGTGATCTAAGTCTATAGTCTGGAGCTTCCATCAGCAGAATGATGGAATCTCAATAAGATTCATAGTAGTATCGAGACTACAAGATATTGAAGCATTCTCTGGACCAGTTTCCATGCAGTCAATAATAATTATTTTAATTTTGTATACAGCAAGAATATTGACATGGACCAAACATTGTGACTGGTCCACTTAGATCACCACCATTGCTGATTTTGGTATTGACTGGAGCTCCCCGCTCCATCACCACCATTGCTGATTTTGGTATTGACTGGAGCTCCCCGCTCCATCACCACCATTGCTGATTTTGGTATTGACTGGAGCTCCCCGCTCCATCACCACCATTGCTGATTTTGGTATTGACTGGAGCTCCCCGCTCCATCACCACCATTGCTGATTTTGGTATTGACTGTAGTTCCTCGCTCCATCACCACTATTGCTGATTTTGGTATTGACTGTAGCTCCCCGCTCCATCACCACCATTGCTGATTTTGGTATTGACTGTAGCTCCTCGCTCCATCACCACCATTGCTGATTTTGGTATTGACTGTAGCTCCTCGCTCCATCACCACCATTGCTGATTTTGGTATTGACTGGAGCTCCCCGCTCCATCACCACCATTGCTGATTTTGGTATTGACTGGAGCTCCCTGCTCCATCACCACCATTGTTGATTTTGGTATTGACTGGAGCTCTCCGCTCCAGTCAATACCAAAATCAGCAAAATCAGCAATCCAGTCGAAAATCTGACGGAGTTTCGATTTGAAACATGCTTCAAATCTTTCCGACGGACTTGAGTTTCGGTCGAAAAATCCGCTCGTCTGTATGCTAATCCGACAGACGAAAACCGACGCTAGAGCAGCTATTGGCTACTGGCTATCAACTTCCTTGTTTTAGTCCAGTCGTACGTCATCACGTACGAATCTGTCGGACTTTGGTGTGATCGTGTGTAGGCAAGTCCGTTCGTTCAAAAGTTCGTCGGAAGTCCGTCAAAAGTCTGACAAAAGCGGAATGGCCGTCGGACTTTTGTTGCCGAAAAGTCCGCTTGTGTGTACGCGGCCTCAGTGTAGACTTCTGGGAAAATCAGTGAGCCAATCACACAAGCAGAAAATTATGTTTCGGGTGGGGGGGGGCATTTTGTATACATTCTGTGTACAGAACACCTCCAGGTAGCCATATCGCATTTGTAGAATATTACAGTGGCTGCAGATTGAAAAGAAAAGGTAATTTTTAATAACATTAATTTACAATATGACTTGTGTCGCATTTATATATGTTATATTATTATTTTTTCTTTATTTGCTGTTTTTTTCCCCCACTGAAGTAGAGTTACCCTTTAAAGGAAAAGCACAGCCAAAGCTCGTTTGGCTGTATTTCTCCTGTGGATCACAGGAGTGCAGTTCGTTCTGCACGTCCGTGACCCGTTTGCTGAAGCCCGCTGTCGGCTGACGTCACAGAGCCGGTCCAGGCTCGGGAGAGATCGCGACACTGGAGTAAGGATCCGCCCACATTCCTGGACCGGCACCCGGCTCAGCCTCTCAGTGAGCCGCTGACAGCCTGGGATGGGCGCTCCCGCCCCCTCCACAGCCCATTGTTCCAGTGAGCGGGTGAGCGGGGGGGGCAAAGCAGACAGCGGTGACCAACAGTCAGCAGCTCTCTGCTCAGGGAGCTGTGAGGACCGAGCGATCGGCGGTGTTTGATCACTCAGTTCTCAGCCCTAAAGCTGGCGGGGGGCAGATGCAGCATCCACCTTAAATTAAGACTCATCATACTTCTCTTTAAAAAAAAAATCCTATTTTTGGGGAGCAGAAGGGGGATGGAAGCACCCGCCAGGTGCAAATAATTTGTTTTTCGGGGTGATGGTTGCCTTTAAAATACACAAGAGTCCAGTAGATGACTTGTCCCACCAGCATCCCTCCATAACTCAGATATCATGGCAGGCTGGGCTCATCCTTTAACACAATCCCGCTTTCCATCAGAAGACAATCCCTCGCAAATCCTCCTATTATGATATGGAGATGTGAAATATGTGAAATTCCATTTTCATTCACTGGATCCCTTCCCAGCCCCCAGATTATTCACTATTTCCATGAATGGAGGTTTTGTCTTCATAAAATCCCCGGGAAGAGATGAAACGACGCGGGGATAATTTCCATAATCATCACAGATATTAGATGTACCTTGAAGGTCATGATCAGGTGAGTGAAATGAAATTCAGCCTCCAGGTCCAGTTGAATGCTGACTTCAGAGACTCCTGTATGGAAGAAATGCAATCCGGTTATTTCTCATTTATGGGTGTTTATGGCAAGTCATCATTTAAAGCGGTATTAGACCTGAAACCAAGAATGTAATATATTGCAGCCTACCAATCATTAGATGTGGTGTCTGTATTCCTTTTCTTGTTCTTAAGGAACTTCAGTCATTTTTTTTCATCTTTCCATCTATTAAATCTTCTGCCCTTGTTGTTGTTTTAACTTTGAACAGTAAAACATTTTTTTCTGCCAGTAAATACCTAAGGCCCCTTTCACACTGAGGCGGTTTGCAGGCGTTATTGCGCTAAAAATACCGCCTGCAAACCGCCCCTAAACAGCCTCCGTTGTTTGTTCAGTGTAAAAGCCCGAGGGCTTTCACACTGAAGCGGTGCGCTGGCAGGACGGTGAAAAAAGTCCTGCAAACCGCTTCTTTGGAGCGGTGAAGGAGCGGTGTATTCACCGCTCCTAAACCGCTCCTGCCCATTGAAATCTATGGGACAGCGCGGCAATACCGCGGCTATAGCCGCGCTGTACAAGTGATTTTAACCCTTTTTCAGCTGCCAGCGGGGGTTAAAACCGCTAGCGGCTGAATACAGCTGCAAGAACGACGGTACAGCAGCGCTAAAAATAGCGCTGTTGTACCGCCGACGCCCCCACCGCCCCAGTGTGAAAGGGGCCTTATACAGCCCACTTCCTGTTTCCTGTCTGGTCATTAGTCTAGGCTTATGACATAATGCACAGCTCTCTCTCTCTTCCAGGAAGGGAGGGGGATGAGTCATAAGAGGGCCAATGAGAGCTGCAGAGCTGGAGGTGTGCCCATGTGTGTCTGTGTAAATCCAGGAAGTGAACAGGCAGCAGCTTCAGCTGCCCACAGTTAAAATGGTTGCAGCCAGACTCAGTGGAGGGAGATTTCTGCAGCATATTTGGCAAGTACAGAATCGCAGTGTATATAAAAATAATATGCAAAGTGGTTGGAGGGAAGCTTCAGAATGGCAAAGATGTTTTTATTACAAATTATGTGAGCAGACTGCAGTTCCTCTTTAAGCCCTCGTTAACATTGATTGCGGCTTTGAAATTCGCACGATTTCAAAGCCGCATTTCAGTGCGACTTGAAAGACAGCTGTGTGGCTTCAGGCACAGATGTCTATTGAAGTCGCGCCCAAAATCACCAAAAGTAGTGCAGAAACTACTTTTGCAAATCGGTGTGGCGCGGCAAAGTCGGAACGGTGCCATTGCCGGCTATAGGCTGCGACTTGCATGACAAATTGCTCCAATGTGAACAAGGTCTTAGGTTTTTTTTTTCCTGTGCCTAGTACATCATCCTGTACCTCTGGGTCGGGGGGCGCGCGTGCACGCCTCCGGCGGCCCGCTACTGCTGTGATTAGACACAGCGGGAGCTAATAGGTGGATAGAGCAGACTCGATGTCCGCCAGCACCCATCGATGCTTAGGTACACAATCAGAATGGCGGTCTGCCTATGCAAACAAGGCAGATGGCCGTTCTGTCACTACAAAAGACATGAATCCTGTGTCTCTGCTAAGCAGGGGCACCAATCCATGCCTTCCATTAGTACAATCACCTCCCCCACAGTAGTAAAGCACTGGTCAAGTACACAATTAACCCTTCGATCGCCCCTGATGTTAACCCCTTCCCTGCCAGTGTCAGTGTAATTTTTGCGCAAACCAATCAATATACGCTTATTGGGATTTTTTTTTTTTTTTTTACCAAAGACATGTAGCAGAATATATATTGGCCAAAATTGATTAAGAAATTAGATTTTTTTTTTTTCAATTTTTAAATTTGATATGTTTTATAGCAGAAAGTAAAAAATATTTTTTTTTTTCAAAATCGTCTTTTTTCGTTTATAGTGCAAAAAATAATTGCCAGTTAAATTAACACAGTGCCGTATTGCATTTAGCAAGATTATTGTAAGTTATGTTATGTTTGTGTCCGCTAATCAGTGGCGGCCTGTCAATAGGGGGCGCACGGGCACCGCCCAACTCCCCCCCGAAACTTTTCACAAAAAAACACTTTAAAGCGGGGCTCCACCCAAATTTTGAACAATATCTGTATGTATTCTCTTCCTTGCCTAGATGCTGACATGCCATTTAAAAAAATTTAAATCGCCGTAATTACCTTTTATTTTTCTATTCTTCTTTGCACTTCCTGGTTCTCCTCCCATGGGAGTAGGCGTGTTTCTAGCCTCTCCCAGACTCCTGGGAGCTAGTCTCAGGCTTCCTAGGATGCCACTGAGCATGTGCGGGAACGAGCGTGAATGCTGGGAGCACAGCATTCACCACATCCAGGAAATAAATGCTTGTGGGCTTCAAATGCCCACAATGAAGATGGAAACTGCCTGCAGTGAATAATATAAGTTATTCTTTCCGACGAAATCTGAGACAGGCAGACATATTACACACAATATGTGAGTATGTAATGCTGAGAAGAAAAGTTTGTGAATGAACTCAAAAAAAAAAAAACGATAGATAGGTGGACCCCCGCTTTAAGAGTGTCCAGGCATTGGACACACAGCAGTCTATAGGAAGCTTTCCCAGCTTGCAATCAGCTGATTGCAACTGGGAAGCTAATTTGCCCGATGATTTGTCTCTGGCTCCTGTCCTTTTTATTATTGGCGGGGACCGGAGGACGACTGGGCAGAGCTTTTTGCGGCACCACTGGGTCACTTACGGTTTTCCGACTGGCTCACTGTGCTGTGGAGTGGACTCTGAGACTGACTGTGCGACCAACGTGTGGTGGAAGCCGGCCTGTACTGAGCGGTGCGGTAACGGTAGGTAAAGCTAATGGCGCTGCGGGCCTCAGGCTCAGTCTCCCTTTCCTCTCCTCTGAGTCCTAGCTGAGTAAGCTGGCTGTCTGACAGCCGCGAGCTGCCCCTCCGCTCCGCACACACTTCCCTCAGTCAGTTCAGTTGAACTAAATACCCTGATCTATAATGTTGAGCTATATACCCTGATTTGTAATGCTGAGCTGTATACCCTGATCTGTGATGTTGAGCTATATACCCTGATCTGTGATGCTGAGCTATATGCCCTGATCTGTGATGTTGAGCTATATACCCTGATCTGTAATGGTGAGCTATATACCCAAATCTGTGATGTTGAGCTATATACCCTGATCTGTGATGTTGAGCTATATACCCTGATCTGTGATGTTGAGCTATATACCCTGATCTGTAATGGTGAGCTATATACCCAAATCTGTGATGTTGAGCTATATACCCTGATCTGTGAGGCTGAGCTATATACCCTGATCTGTAATGCTGAGCTATATACCCTGATCTGTAATGCTGAGCTATATACCCTGATCTGTGAGACTGAGCTATATACCCTGATCTGTGATGTTGAGCTATATACCCTGATTTGTTATGCTGAGCTGTATACCCTGATCGGTAATGCTGAGCTATATACCCTGATCTGTGGGGCTGAGATATATACCCTGATCTGTGATGTTGAGTTATATACCCTGATCTGTAATGCTGAGCTATATACCCTGATCTGTAATGCTGAGCTATATACCCTGATCTGTGAGGCTGAGCTAAATACCCTGATCTGTGATGTTGAGCTATATACACTGATCTGTGAGGCTGAGTTATATACCCTGATCTGTGAGGCTGAGCTATATACCGTGATCTGTAATGCTGAGCTATATACCCTGATCTTCGATGTTGAGCTATATACCCTGATCTTTAATACTGAGCTGTATACCGTGATCTGGAATGCTTAGCTGTATACCCTGATCTGTGAGGCTGAGCTATATACCCTGATCTGTGATGTTGAGCTATATACCCTGATCTGTTAGACTGAGCTATATACCCTGATCTGTAATGCTGAGCTTTATACCCTGATCTGCGATGTTGAGCTATATACCCTGATCTGAAATGCTGAGCTATAAACCCTGATCTGTTTTGCTGAGCTGTATACCCTGATCTGGAATGCTGAGCTATATACCCTGATCTGGGAGGCTGAGTTATATAACCTGATCTGTGATGTTGAGCTATATACCCTGGTCTGTGATGCTGAGCTATATACACTGATCTGTGAGGCTGAGCTTTATACCCTGATCTGTGAGGCTGAGCTATATACCCTGATCTGTGAGGCTGAGCTATATACCATGATCTGTAATGCTGAGCTATATACCCTGATCTGTGAAGTTGAGCTATATATCCTGGTCTGAGATGCTGAGCTATATACCCTGATCTGTGATGCTGAGCTATATACCCTGATCTGTGATGCTAAGCTATATACACTGATCTGTGAGGCTGAGCTTTATACCCTGATCTGTGAGGCTGAGCTATATACTCTGATCTGTGAGGCTGAGCTATATACCCTGATCTGTAATGCTGAGCTATATACCCTAATCTGTGATGTTGAGCTATATACCCTGATCTGAAATGCTGAGCTATAAACCCTGATCTGTTTTGCTGAGCTGTATACCCTGATCTGGAATGCTGAGCTATATACCCTAATCTGTGAGGCTGAGTTACATAACCTGATCTGTGATGTTGAGCTATATACCCTGGTCTGTGGTGCTGAGCTATATACACTGATCTGTGAGGCTGAGATTTATACCCTGATCTGTGAGGCTGAGCTATATACCCTGATCTGTGAGGCTGAGCTATATACCCTAAATGCTGACATGCCATTTAAAAAAATTTAAATCGCCGTAATTACCTTTTATTTTTCTATTCTTCTTTGCACTTCCTGGTTCTCCTCCCATGGGAGTAGGCGTGTTTCTAGCCTCTCCCAGACTCCTGGGAGCTAGTCTCAGGCTTCCTAGGATGCCACTGAGCATGTGCGGGAACGAGCGTGAATGCTGGGAGCACAGCATTCACCACATCCAGGAAATAAATGCTTGTGGGCTTCAAATGCCCACAATGAAGATGGAAACTGCCTGCAGTGAATAATATAAGTTATTCTTTCCGACGAAATCTGAGACAGGCAGACATATTACACACAATATGTGAGTATGTAATGCTGAGAAGAAAAGTTTGTGAATGAACTCAAAAAAAAAAAAACGATAGATAGGTGGACCCCCGCTTTAAGAGTGTCCAGGCATTGGACACACAGCAGTCTATAGGAAGCTTTCCCAGCTTGCAATCAGCTGATTGCAACTGGGAAGCTAATTTGCCCGATGATTTGTCTCTGGCTCCTGTCCTTTTTATTATTGGCGGGGACCGGAGGACGACTGGGCAGAGCTTTTTGCGGCACCACTGGGTCACTTACGGTTTTCCGACTGGCTCACTGTGCTGTGGAGTGGACTCTGAGACTGACTGTGCGACCAACGTGTGGTGGAAGCCGGCCTGTACTGAGCGGTGCGGTAACGGTAGGTAAAGCTAATGGCGCTGCGGGCCTCAGGCTCAGTCTCCCTTTCCTCTCCTCTGAGTCCTAGCTGAGTAAGCTGGCTGTCTGACAGCCGCGAGCTGCCCCTCCGCTCCGCACACACTTCCCTCAGTCAGTTCAGTTGAACTAAATACCCTGATCTATAATGTTGAGCTATATACCCTGATTTGTAATGCTGAGCTGTATACCCTGATCTGTGATGTTGAGCTATATACCCTGATCTGTGATGCTGAGCTATATGCCCTGATCTGTGATGTTGAGCTATATACCCTGATCTGTAATGGTGAGCTATATACCCAAATCTGTGATGTTGAGCTATATACCCTGATCTGTGATGCTGAGCTATATACCCTGATCTGTGATGTTGAGCTATATACCCTGATCTGTGATGTTGAGCTATATACCCTGATCTGTGATGTTGAGCTATATACCCTGATCTGTAATGGTGAGCTATATACCCAAATCTGTGATGTTGAGCTATATACCCTGATCTGTGAGGCTGAGCTATATACCCTGATCTGTAATGCTGAGCTATATACCCTGATCTGTAATGCTGAGCTATATACCCTGATCTGTGAGACTGAGCTATATACCCTGATCTGTGATGTTGAGCTATATACCCTGATTTGTTATGCTGAGCTGTATACCCTGATCGGTAATGCTGAGCTATATACCCTGATCTGTGGGGCTGAGATATATACCCTGATCTGTGATGTTGAGTTATATACCCTGATCTGTAATGCTGAGCTATATACCCTGATCTGTAATGCTGAGCTATATACCCTGATCTGTGAGGCTGAGCTAAATACCCTGATCTGTGATGTTGAGCTATATACACTGATCTGTGAGGCTGAGTTATATACCCTGATCTGTGAGGCTGAGCTATATACCGTGATCTGTAATGCTGAGCTATATACCCTGATCTTCGATGTTGAGCTATATACCCTGATCTTTAATACTGAGCTGTATACCGTGATCTGGAATGCTTAGCTGTATACCCTGATCTGTGAGGCTGAGCTATATACCCTGATCTGTGATGTTGAGCTATATACCCTGATCTGTTAGACTGAGCTATATACCCTGATCTGTAATGCTGAGCTTTATACCCTGATCTGCGATGTTGAGCTATATACCCTGATCTGAAATGCTGAGCTATAAACCCTGATCTGTTTTGCTGAGCTGTATACCCTGATCTGGAATGCTGAGCTATATACCCTGATCTGGGAGGCTGAGTTATATAACCTGATCTGTGATGTTGAGCTATATACCCTGGTCTGTGATGCTGAGCTATATACACTGATCTGTGAGGCTGAGCTTTATACCCTGATCTGTGAGGCTGAGCTATATACCCTGATCTGTGAGGCTGAGCTATATACCATGATCTGTAATGCTGAGCTATATACCCTGATCTGTGAAGTTGAGCTATATATCCTGGTCTGAGATGCTGAGCTATATACCCTGATCTGTGATGCTGAGCTATATACCCTGATCTGTGATGCTAAGCTATATACACTGATCTGTGAGGCTGAGCTTTATACCCTGATCTGTGAGGCTGAGCTATATACTCTGATCTGTGAGGCTGAGCTATATACCCTGATCTGTAATGCTGAGCTATATACCCTAATCTGTGATGTTGAGCTATATACCCTGATCTGAAATGCTGAGCTATAAACCCTGATCTGTTTTGCTGAGCTGTATACCCTGATCTGGAATGCTGAGCTATATACCCTAATCTGTGAGGCTGAGTTACATAACCTGATCTGTGATGTTGAGCTATATACCCTGGTCTGTGGTGCTGAGCTATATACACTGATCTGTGAGGCTGAGATTTATACCCTGATCTGTGAGGCTGAGCTATATACCCTGATCTGTGAGGCTGAGCTATATACCCTAAACTGTGAGGCTCAGCTGTAAACTCTGATCTGTGAGGCTGAGCTATATACTCTGTCCTGTGATGCTGAGCTGCATACTCTGTCATGTGATGCTGGGGCTGTATACTCCTGTTCTGTGATTCTGGGGCTGTATACTCTGTCCTGTGATGCTGAGCTGTATACTCCTGACACTAAGGGTGGAAGCAAGTGGAATACAGGGGACGGAGTGGGTGGATTCTCTAAAGAGTGGGGCTTATGAGAAGTGGGAGGGGTCAAAAATGAAGGACAGGGTCTGGCATCCCCCCATCCTAAAACTTCACCAGCCACCACTGCCACTAATAATGATTTTTGTGTATTTTTACTTTTATGTTCAGTGGGGAAGGGCGGCCCTGTCAGGTAGGCTGTACGGGCCACATGATTTCTAACAGCTGCCCTGCTAAGGGAGCTAAGATCTGCCAACCAACAAGTGCTGGGAATGAATTTTATTATTTTGAGAATGTCTTTGCAATGAGCTTACTGGCCCCTTTTGCACTTTTGCATTCTTCCATCTCAGTGCAACATTTATATTTCATCTAATCTCAATGTTTTTGGAAATAACAGGACATTAAAGTGTTCTCCCTTTGAAGCTAAGCTGATGATGGGAGAGTGAAAAAACACAGGTTAAGGAAGGCTAAACTTAGAAATCCCTTGGATGAAGTCCAACTGCTTTTTTAGAGAAGATCATTTCAGACAAATTCTCTTTGAACATTAATGAGCGAGTTTTACGCAAGGCAATTGCAGATGATAGACATCGGATTAAGATGAAGATTTTTAATACACGGTCCATTCATGTGATCTCTATTGGTGATAGATTGCACACAAGCCTTGACCTTCCATGAAAGGGTCTAAGAGGGGAATATTCAAATTTACCAGTGTTAAAGTTTAGCCAAAACTGATATTTTAGACATAGATGGAACCCTGTGGGTTGAGTTGACCCCTGACTTCTGATATGACTGGGATTTTCAAACAATGAGATGTCCCTACCATAACCTCCGACTCTGTTCTCACCTACCTAGGAGTTCTGGGTGTTCACACCCACCTGAGGTCCTCCTGTAGTTTTTCCCATAGTATAAACAAAATTCAGCTGGAAGAGCGGGAGCTCTTCATAATGGGCATAACAGGTGTGCAGAGTCCCCAAGTAATAGAATAAACATATCACTGTTGGGTGGACTGACCCTTTAACCTGTTCTCTTCTGTTTTGAAATTCTGGTGCTTCCAGGGCCCCAGCTGCCTAGGTTCCTCTGACCATCCATTACATAAGGATCGACATATGCATTGCAGATACAGTGTAGATTTCAAGCTATTTTGTATTAATAAAAAGAAAATTCTATCAGGGTACAAATGTTGAACTCTTCATATTGGAGGAGATATAATGTAAACATACTTCAAAGGGTATATTTCTAAGGAATCATACTATTTTCATGTGCAGGTTTCTGATTCTTGTAGCTAGCGGTCCCAGATTTTATTGTACTTAGCTGGGCATCCCTTATTAATGTATAAGAATTTCTTGTAGGGTAGGGTATTGTTTACGTCCACCTTCCAATCAACAAAGTTGGGGGGTAGAGGTCTCATCCATTGTATAGCAATAATTTTCCTGGCCGAAAACAATGTTTCATGGAGGAATATCTTTGTGTATTTATCAATAGAATCGGTAAATATCCAGAATAGGCACTGTTTCGGGTCTAGAGAAAGAGGGGAACCCATGGTATCATGTAGAAAGGCCACAATCTGTGTCCAAAGGCCCTGGTTCTTGGGGCAGGCCCAAATTAGATGGAAGAATGTGCCCACCTCTTGGTTGCACATCAAGCAAGAGGTAGACTGCCCACGTTTATATCTAGCCACTCTCAGGGGGGTGAGATATGCTCGGTCTAGTATATAAATTTGGGATAGTCTGTCTGAGAGCTTAGGAGATGCAGCCTTGCAGGACTCCAGTGCCTCTTCCCATTCCTCATCCTCCATTGGTCCTACCTCCCTCTCCCAGTGGGGTTTAAGATCATCCGCTAGTTTGGTATAAGCAGGGGTAGAAAGCATACTGTAAAAAGTCGATATAAATTTTTGGGGGTCTGTACTTTTAACTACTGCCATAATGGCATTGGGGGTAGGTTGTGGAAGTGATTGTGGAAATTGTGAATGGACAGCATGCCGGACCTGTAGAAGTCTGAAAAACATTTCTGGAGCGTGAATTCTTCGCGAAGTGTGTCAAATGTCTTGAGATTTCCATCTGACAGCAAGTTGTGTAAATAGTATATTCCCTGAGTGCCCCAGACCTCTGCATTCCGTATCTGGAGGAATTCGGAGAGGAGTTTGTTATGCCATAGTGGAGTATAATCATTATATTGTGGTATAACTAGTTTGTTAGAAGCGAGATCCCATGTGAAAACATTGGGATAGCTGGGATGCTATGTAGCATAGGTTAACCTAGTTCAGTTGGGTTCTTAAGTGTTTGCCAAGCAAGTTAATGTCTGTTAGTCCCCCAGACAAAAGGGTTGAGGAGGGCTTCCAGAGATTTAAAGTATTTCAGAGGTAGGCAGCACACCTCCCAACATTTTGAGAAGGGAATGAGGGACACCTACTAACAAACGTATGTAGGCATAGGACACACCCCCCTGCCACACCCTCTTAAAGGAGAATTAACCAAAAAAAATTTAATCAAATCCACAAGGGCTTTTTTTTAACCACTACTATTCCTTTATATTGGCTTTTAAAATGTACAAATGCAGCAATTTAGAAATCGGATGAAAGGTTTAGCACTGGGAAACACTTTTTGAAAGATAAAAAGTGCATTTTATATACAACTATATAGATCAGACCAAAATGAGGGACAAATGAGGGGGGAAGAGGCGAGGGACAGAGGGACATTGCTCCAAATCAGGGACAGTCCCTCGAATTTAGGGACAGTTGGGAGCTATGAGGTAGACCGGAGCAGTGGCGTAGCGTGGGGGGTGCAGGGGGTGCCATGGCCACGGGCACGACATTTAGAGGGGCGCTAGTATGTGTCACTACTGGCTGCCTCCTCCTAATTTTAAGTTCCTGTGTCCCCCGCGCTCTGGCCGCCATGTTCAGTGTCCGGCGCCCTGTGATTGGGCATATGGGGGTCATGTGAGGCTTAGGGCTGGCCTGTCCGCGATTGCTCCTGAAGTCCCGCCTCCACACCTCCACACCTGACCCCCGTACACCCAATCACAGTGCGCCAGCCAGACACTGAACATGGCAGCTAGAGCGCGGGGCAGAAAAGCAAAAATGTGAGCCGCCACTGTCTTCTCCTTCTCCTCCTATCTCGGGACCGATGCAGGCCAGGTGTAATGTAGTATAGTGGTCAGTGTAGTGTACAGTATAGTGGTCAATGTAGTGTAAGTATAGTGGACAGTACAGTGATCAGTGTAGTGTACAGTGTAGTGGTCAGTGTAGTATAGTGGACAGTATAGTGGTTAGTATAGTGGTCAGTGTAGTGAGGCTCCCTCCTGAGAGTCATGTTACTGGCCCGGGGGGGGGGGGGGGAGAGACTGTAGGCAGGACAGTATAGTGTAGTCTAGTGGTCAGTGTAGTGTAGTATGGTGGTCAGTTTAGTGTAGTATGGTGGACAGTGTAGTGTAGTATGGGGGACAGTGTAGTGTAGTGGTCAGTGTAGTGTAGCATGGTGGTCATCGGTGTAGTGTAGTATGGCGACCAATGTAGTGTAGTATGGTGGCCAGTGTAGTGTAGTATAGTGGACAGTGTAGTGTAGTATGGTGGTCAGTGTAGTATAGTGGTCAGTGTAGTGTAGTATGGTGGTCAGTGTAGTGTAGTATGGTGGACAGTGTAGTGTAGTATGGTGGTCAGTGTAGTGTAGTATGGTGGTCAGTGTAGTGTAGTATGGTGGTCAGTGTAGTGTAGTATGGTGGTCAGTGTAGTGTAGTATGGTGGACAGTGTAGTGTAGTATGGTGGACAGTGTAGTGTAGTATAGTGGTCAGTGTAGTGTAGTATGGTGGACAGTGTAGTGTAGTATAGTGGTCAGTGTAGTGTAGTATGGTGGGCAGTGTAGTGTAGTATGGTGGACAGTGTAGTGTAGTATGGTGGTCAGTGTAGTATAGTGGTCAGTATAGTGTAGTATGGTGGACAGTGTAGTGTAGTATAGTGGTCAGTGTAGTGTAGTATGGTGGGCAGTGTAGTGTAGTATGGTGGACAGTGTAGTGTAGTATGGTGGTCAATGTAGTATAGTGGTCAGTATAGTGTAGTATGGTGGACAGTGTAGTGTAGTATGGTGGTCAGTGTAGTATGGTGGTCAGTGTAGTATAGTGGTCAGTGTAGTGTAGTATGTTGGTCAGTGTAGTGTAGTATAGTGGTCAGTGTAGTGTAGTATGGTGGACAGTGTAGTGTAGTATAGTGGTCAGTGTAGTGTAAGTATAGTGGACAGTATAGTATAGTGGACAGTACAGTGGTCAGTATAGTGTACAGTGTAGTGGTCAGTGTAGTGTAGTGGTGAGGATGGATTGCGCTGCAGTCTGGCTCCAGGTCGCGGCCCCCAGGGTCTCACAGCTCACGCTCACCGTAGGTCAGGGTAACAAGCAAACAGGGAGAGTCGAGAACAGGCCAAAGTCGGTAACAGGAATCAGACGTAGGAAACACAGCAAGTACACACAGAGGCTAACACACAATGGTTGATCAGCACTGCTGGCTTGCAGTGCACAGGTTAATATAGGGTTCCCTGATAGGGCCTGGGGGGGCCATGCTTACAGGAGAGGTTATAAAACCAGTCAGGTGAGAGGCAGCTGGTCTTTAGAGATGAACACATGGAGACAGGTAGGCTGACAGAGAAACTCTATTGCATAACCATGACAAGTGGACAGTATAGTGGTTAGTATAGTGGTCAGTGTAGTGGACAGTATAGTGGTTAGTGTAGTGGATAGTATAGTGTTCAGTATAGTGTTCAGTATAGTGGTTAGTGTAGTGGATAGTATAGTGGTCAGTGTAGTGTAGTGGACAGTATAGTATAGTGGTCAGTGTAGTGTACGGTGTAGTTCTCAGTGTAGTGGACAGTATAGTATAGTGGTCAGTGTAGTGTACGGTATAGTTCTCAGTGTAGTGGACAGTATAGTGGTTGGTTTAGTGGATAGTATAGTGTGCAGTATAGTGGTCAGTGTAGTGTAGTGTAGTGGACAGTATAGTATAATGGACAGTATAGTGGTCAGTGTAGTGTACAGTATAGTTCTCAGTGTAGTGGACAGTATAGTATAGTGGTCAGTGTAGTGGACAGTGTAGTTCTCAGTATAGTGGTTAGTATAGTTCTTGTTGTACGCAGGGTCGGACTGACAACTCATGGGGCCCCCGGGCAATAGGAGATTATGGGGCCCCCAGGCAATAGGAGATTATGGGCCCCCAGGCAATAGATTATGGGGCCACACAGTATACACACACACACATACAGTATACACACACAGACACACAATATACACACACAGTATACACACACACAGAATACACATACACACACTGAAAAGGTACTGGAGAGGCGGGGCAGCTATAATCTTGGGATTTTTAAAAAAACACAGATTTTTACATACTGTCCCTGGTTTTATTGAGGCTGGCAACCCTGATGGGGCCCCTTAGTGGCATGGGGCCCTCAGGCAGTGCCCGAGTGCCTGAATGGTCAGTCCGCCCCTGGTTGTACGTCACGCGTTCTTGACAATCGGAATTTCTGACAAAGTTTGTGCGACTGTGTGTATGCAAAACAAGTTTGAGCCAACATCCGTCGGAAATAAATCCCAGGATTTCGTTGTCGGAATGTCCGATCGGCATTACATTGGGGCCCCTATTATAGAATTAGTGAACATTTATTAATCTGTTAAAACAATTTTGGATAGACTGACTCTAATGGGAATCCCTCATGCATCAAAATAGAGTCTGTCTTTGTCATCACATGATGGGTATTATGGGCTGTGAATCCCACTCGGGTAATACAGACACATATAATGACATGTTTCCTTTCATATATCAGCTGCGATATGTTAACAAGTGTTCATAAAGCCAAAGCGGGCAGCAACTGTGGGCACTGGTATTCAGAACAGCTAATGTCCTGGCGCACGCCAGCCTGATTTCCGTGAAAAATCCGCCATGGATTTACAGCCGCCTCACACCTGTTTTCTCTCTTCTGTAAAAGAACAATATTCCCTTTGCATTAGCGTTCTACCTGGAAGCAGGCCAGATGCTGCACAAGTGTTATTTCTAATTTGACACATACTATATACTGCATACGATGTGATGTTTAACATGGGATAACATTCTATGAGGAGGGGAAGTAAACTCTACTAAGTCCAAGAAAACCTTTGGGGTACTACTGGAGTTGTTGTTCCCAACAAGAGGTCCAGGATCCAAAGGGGTATTACTGGATATATTGTTCCTTACAAAAGGTCCTGAAATACTCTGGGGTATTACTGGATAAGTTGTTTGTTACAAGAGGTCCCAGCAGGGGCAGACTGACAACTCATGGGGCCCCCGGGCAATAGGAGATTATGGGGCCCCCGGGCAATAGGAGAAGATTATGGGGCCCCCGGGCAAAAGGAGATTATGGGGCCCACAGGCAATAGGAGATTATGGGGCCACACAGTATACACACATACAGTATACACACACAGACACACAATATACACACACAGCATACACACACAGAATACACATACACACACTGAAAAAGTACTGAAGAGGCGGGGCAGCTATAATCTTGGGATTTTTTAAAAAACACAGATTTTTACATACTGTCCCTGGTTTTATTGAGGCTGGCAACCCTGATGGGGCCCCTTAGTGGCATGGCGCCCTTGGGCAGTGCCCGAGTGCCCGAATGGTCAGTCCGCCCCTGGGTCCCAGGATCCTCTGGGATATTACTGGAGTAGTCACTGTTTCTCGCTAGAAGTCCTAGAATCTTCTGAGGTATTACTGGATAAGTTGTTCCTTACAAGAGGTCTCAGGATCCACTGGTGTATTTCTGAATACATTGTTCCTTACAAGAGGTTCTAGGATCCTCTGAAGTATTACTAGATACATTGCTTCTTACATGATGTGCCAGGATCCTCTGGTGTATTTCTGGATACATTGTTTCTTACAAGAGGTCCCAGGATCCTCTGAGGTATTACTGGATATGTTGTTCCTTATGAGAGGTCTCATGATCCTCTGGTGTAATTCTGAATACATTGTTCCTTACAAGAGATCCTAGGATCCTCTGGTGTATTTCTGAATACATTGTTCCTTACAAGAGATCCTAGGATCTTCTGGTGTATTTCTGAAAACATTGTTCCTTACAGGAGGTCATAGGATCCTCTGGTGTATTACTGGATACTTTGTTTCTTACAAGAGGTCCTAGGATCTTCTGGTGTATTACTGGATACTTTGTTTCTTACAAGAGGTCCTAGGATCTTCTGGGGTATTATTACTGGATACTTTGTTCCTTACATGAGGATCCAGGATCCTCTTGGGTATTACTGGACACATTGGGGCTGATTCACTAAATGCAAATAGACTGTGCACGTTGCAAAGAGCTTAGTAAATGAGATAAAGCTCTGCGAACTTCCATCATCCAGTCATGTGCAAGCAAAAATGTGTTCTTTTTAGATGTTCCTTGCACGTGATTGGGTATTCTTTGCAAAGTGAAGCTTTACCTCATTTACTACACTGGGAGGTTCCTACCCTTGATAGAATTTACCTATCCCTTTAGTATGGAGCTAAGGGAGAGGCCCAGATATAGTGTTGGAGGAGTAGCACAGATCTCTTTTCAGGGGCACACTTGGCAAGGCCTATGACCTGATAGGAGAAACTAAGGCCATGATTTTTGAATATCATGGAACTGCAGAAAACCTCTTCTCTATTAACACCCATGGACAGGGCAAGTTGTGGACTGAGTTTTTCCATGTTTGTAGACTTTGCCAATTTGCTTGGAACTACAACTTGCAGAAGTTTTGGAAACTTCCTGGTCGGGCACCTTCCAGCTTGCAGAGTGCAACTGCATTTTGCAAAGTGCGCAGTCTATTTGACTTTAATAAATTAACCCCATTGCTTCTTACAAGAGGTCCCAGGATTCTCAGAGGTTTTACTGGATATTGTACCTTGTTTCTTACATGAAGTACCTGGATCCTCTGGGGTATCACTGGATACATTGTTCCTTAATAGAGGTCCCAGGATCCTCTTAGGTATTACTGGATGCATTGTTCTTCACAAGAAGCCATAGAATCCTCTGAGGTATTACTAGATGTGTTGTTCCTTACAAGAAGTCCCAGGATCCTCTGATGTATTTCTGGATACATTGTTCCTTACAAGAGGTCCCAAGATCCTCTGGGTTAAAACTGGATACATTGTTTCTTACATGAGGTGCCAGGATCCTCTGGAGTACTACTTGATAAATTATTCCTTACAAGAGGTACCAGGATCCTCTGGGGGTATTACTGGATACATTGATCCTTACAAGAGGTCCAAGGATCCTCTGGGCTATTACTGGAAACATTGTTTCTTACATGAGGTCCCAGGATCCTCTGGAGTACTGCTTGATAAATTATTGCTTACAAGAGGTACCAGGATTCTCTGGGGGTATTACTGGATACATTTATCCTTACAAGAGGTTCAAGGATCCTCTGAGCTATTACTAGATACATTGTTCCTTTATAAGAGGTCCCAGGAATGGATCCTATGGAGCATTACTCGATACCTTGTTCCTTACAAGAGGTCCCAGGATCCTCTGGGTTATTGCTGGATACATTGTTTCTTACATGAAGTCCCAGGATCCTCTTGATATTTACTAGGATACACTGAGGGTAGGGGGGGGGGCTCTTACCCTTGATAGAATTTACCTATCCCTTTAGTATGGAGCTAAGGGAGAGGCCCAGATATAGTGTTGGAGGGGTAGCAAAGATCTCTTTTGAGGGGAGGGGCACACTTGGCAAGGTCCATGACCTGATAGGAGAAACTAAGGCCATGATTTTTGAACATTATGGAACTGCAGAAACCCTCCTCTCTATTAACACCCATGGACAGGACAAGTTGTGGACTGAGTTTTTCCATGTTTGTAGACTTTGCCAAATTTGCTTGAGACTACAACTTGCAGAAGTTTGGAAAATGCATTGGATTACTTATATAGAGCACAAATATATGTACAACGTTTTGTACTTCCTCTTTTGTGGGGTACACTTGGCAAGGTCAATGGCCTGATAGGGGAAACCAAGACCATGATTTTGAAACAATGTGGCACACTAGCAACCCTCCTCTCTGTTAACACCCATGGGCAGGACAAATTTTGGATTGCCTTCAAACATGTTCTTATGGAAACTTCCGGAATCCTCTGAGGCAGTACTGACTTTATGTTTTCTCATTTGAAATTCCCAGAATCCTCTGGGGACACTACTGGTTTCCTGTTCCCTTCATGGAAAGTCCTAGAATCTTCTGGGCAGCACTGTTTTCTCGTAGGATATCCTAGAATTCTCTGGGGCAGTTCTAACTTTCTGTTCCCTCTTGGGAAGTCTTAATCTGGCCATACACATATAGACTTTTTCTAACAAATTTTATTCAATTCCTCCAACCATGCTACATTGCACATGTAGGCAGGTGCAGTATATTTTCTCCACTGTAGGTGAGGCTTGATAGCAGTGGCATTGCAGTTGGAGGGGAAGTCAAGAGGAACATGGTTCCTCTATGGTTACTTGGGTCAAGCTTTTCAATTGGATGCTGCTCCCCATGTGACTCTGGCAGCCATCTTAGGTCAGGCAGAACCTATTTAAGGCCCTGGCCCCAAGACTTGGCGTGCAATTTGAGAGTCAGTAGAGTCACCTCTCTGACAGGAACAGTGATTAGTGGCAGGGAGAGATTCCAGACAAGTAGGGGAAAGGATAGGGACACGCCAACCTTCCTGGACACCTCCCCATTTGGGTACGGACCAGCCAGGCTGCATTCAAGGCAGACACTGTGGGCACGCCTGAGACCTTCTCTGCTACACATCGCTGTTGCATGCTATGAGTGTTCCTGGTTGGGCACCTTCCCATTGGTTGTGAATTGCTGAACATTTACATAAATACAAGTTCTATTCTCTGCAACTGGACTCTGAGTGTTTACTGCAGCCACACCTCGCTGCACTTCCCCACATGTGGATGGATGAATCTCCAACTGCGGCTATTGTATTTTGACAGCTGGCCACACCAGCTGTCAAAATATTTAAACAGTGCCTGCGTCTGATTGGATGCAGATGCTGTTTGATTAATTTTCAGTCAAAGGATGTTGGGCAAGATGTGGCCAGTTTTGACTGGTCTGTTCAGAAACCAGGCAAAATTCGCACCGCCTATGGCCAGCTTTAGAATCCTTTGGGGCATCACTGGCTTCATGTTTACCCACAGGAAGTCTTGTATTCCTCTTGGAGAAAAACTAGATACTAGATCATTTCTGGAATCCTCCAGAATTTCTGCAATCCTTCTGATTGGTTACTGAACTAGTCCAGGAAATCCCAGAACCCCCTTGGGGTAGTGATGGCTTCATAATTTTTTACAGAAAGTACCATAATTCTGTAGGTCGTAAAATGTTGAACTAGAGGCCAGTCTGTGGGTCTTCAGCAGCTGGGTCACTGTGTGTCCTCAGTAAAAGGAGTCCCATAGACTGCCCTTTAAAATATAGGTGTATTTCCCCGTAATCTAAAGCACCGTCCAAATTACTCTTCCGTTCCAGTGAAAGGCTCTTTTCCTGCACTCCATAGAAAGGAAAACCAATTTACCCAAAGCTTTCCCATTTGCTATAAAATCTCAATATACTATAACAAGCACTTCCAATGCTTTGAAACTCTCATTATCTCACTAACCCCAAAATGGCCCATGCGAGGCAATGCTAATTGGCCGTACTTGCATATGGCTGATAATACCAAAATAATTCAAGAATACTGGAGTGGCATTAAACTGGAAGCTACAATTTGTGAAAGATAACTTTAAATAAACAAAGTAATCCAAACTTTTTTTTCCCTAATGGCAAATTATTGTACTCCAAAAAAAAAAAAACTGGCCAACAAATATGTTTTTCTCCTGCGTGTGAATATTGGAGAAATGAGTCAGAATTTCCTGAGGACGGAGGAAAATGCTGTCTTCCACAATTCTCATTGTCCCATCCTGCCCTGCTCATGAGAGATAAAAAAAACTGTTCGGAATAAGATACGAAAAGAATTTTAATAAGACTCCAGATAAAATAGCTTTCGGGATTAGCCTGTGAAATCCTCAAAGGCTGTGTATCCTTTTTTTTTTCTATGTTACAGAACTAATCCAAAAGGGGAATATATGTAATTAAATTAACCCGCTTTAATGATGGAGAGGAAGGAAAGAGGTGAACAAATCCCAGGCTGGATTTACCTTCAGTGGCGCCTGGGGCCCTTTTGCAAACTTGCCTCAACAACATTTTTATTGGTTACGTCTCAAACAGACACAGAGGGGCTCCGTGTGGCTTATTTTACAACCAGTAATTTGCGTTGACATTGTGTGCTATATGTGCTCAGCCGTCTCGATCTTAAAGGGGGGTATATGATGTTTTTCTTTTGTTCTTTATACATGTGCATATATGTTTTTTTTTTTTTTTGTTTTGTTTTTAACGTAGTTATATTTATGCATTTTTTCTGGTTGGTAAAATATTTCTAATTAAACAGCAAAATATAAAACACTTTATATAATTATGTAATATTTATCCTTTGCAGCCAACAGGTGGCAAGCTTCAAGCGAAACACTGCTGTGTAAGAGACCTGAAGAGTGAGGCGACCATATTGTACACTGCTGATGAACAGCTCAAATAGTAAAGTACCCCCTCCTACTCTCAAAAGAAGCAGGCTAGTCTAGCTTTGTCAGTTATACATAGGCTGCCATCAAGCATGCAGCCAAGGCTGGACTGCCTTTTTAGACAGTATGATTTGCAAACTAAGTATCATGGATGTTACCGTAATAAAGGTTTAATTGTAATTTAAAACAGACAGCTAATAAGAATTGTAGTGGCTAACCCCCCCCACCACCACCACTGCATGTAAGCATTAACTGCAATGTGAATAATAGTACTATAACTAGTCTAGAGTGCACTCTAGGAGAATGGCTAGAATATGGTGCAATGTCCCCTGAGAGGTACCGCTTAGCATAAGCAATAGGGAAAGGTCTCTGCGTAGCAGCTGTTAAGGGACACTCTTTAGGCCTACCTCTTCAGCTGGCTAGCGTTGGGGCCCAGTCGTACCATTGATGAATATGAGAATAGTCCCAGTCAAGTCTGCAGGCAGCAATAGGGCTACTAGATGGCTGTATGGTCAGTTCCTAAAGGGCTCAGTCTCTATCTCACACACAGCGATTAGTCTACTCTCTTCTCTGCACCCAGGTGATACTGTGTTGGGCTACAGAATTGTATTTTGTGCATCAGTATTTAGTAGAGATATATTCTTAAACCAGTAGATAGGAGTGTTTATATGTTTGTAGCTGCATCTATAATACTGTATGCTCTTTTCCCTGAATAAAGTTTCCTGTTTCCTGTCTGCAGTTAAAGTGATTGTAAAGTCTCGTTTTTTGTTTTTTTTAAATAACAATACTTACCTCCTCTGTGCAGTTGGTTTTGCACAGAGCAGTCTGGATCCCCCTCTTCTCGGGTCCCTCTTTGCTGCTCCTGGCCTCTCCCTCCTGTCGAGAGCCCCCCCAGCAAGCAGCTTGCTATGGTGGTGCTCACTGGATAGCGATGTGCACTCTCCAACCTCCCTCACGGCAAGAGGAAGCTTTGTCCTATACAGCTTCAGAAAATGCAGCTCTTTCCACTCCTCCTGTCAATCTCCCTCTGGGAAATGCAGTTTGAAAGCTCTTCATTACAGTAGAGTCTGCCTCCTCTGGACTGCAGTTCCCGCAATGCAATGAAGTCTATTGAACTCTACCTGCTCAATAGCTGCCTCTTCTTTATAGAAATAAGTTCTTTCCACAACCATCAAATATGGATATCCTTCTGCACCATAATGTGGTCCACTCCACCCATAATCAGAAATTCTTCTGTACCATTGTGAAAACACCTTCACCATATGTCACACAAAGTCTCATCAACCTGAGATAAAGGGGTAAAAAATCACTTTTTGCAAAACAAAAAGTGGATTATATTTCTATAAGGATCCTCTAGAGATCACCCTCCTTTGCATTCCTGAGGTTTACCTGTTGGACGCTTCTCCATTGCAGATCTCAATGGAAAGAACAAAGAGGGAACAGAAAACTCTGATCGTAGCATTACCGTCTAGCAGTATTGGGGTCGTCGGTTCAAATCCCAACCATGACACTACCTGCCTGGAGTTTGCATGTTCTCCGTGTTCCTGCGTGGGCTTCCTCCGTGTACTCCGGTTTCCTCCCACACTCCAAAGACATGCTGGTAGGTTAATTGGCTCCTGTCTAGATTGGCCCTAGTATGTGTTATGTATTGTATATACAGTATATCATTTTTTATTTTTTTTTGTCTTGATGTTTATACCATTCTTGGCAGGTGGCTCTTTTTAGGAGAATCGCACAGATGACTTTCCTGTCCTGATCCAACTTCTAAAAAAAGCTTCCCATGTTCCTTCAAAACTGTATTATGATGGATGTGCTTAGCAATATCAGATCTGCAGCACTTCTGAAGTATTTTATGAAACTATCATAAATGATGTTACCGTTCTCCGACTGCCACCAGGCTTTCTTGCGATCCTCAGCAAACGTGGTAATGACATTTTCAATGCGGTGACTGATGGGGTTGGTCAACCGGTTAAAAGGCCTTCTGGAGTCACAGACAAAGCACTTCTTCTCATCCTGGTGGACAGACAACAAGCACTGATCACAATGCTGCACAATCGCTGGAGAAAGAGGCTCAGCTGTATTTAAGGCTTCATGCATTCATGCTTTCTAGGCTTTCAAGCTAGCCACAGGCATTGCAATCTGTTCATAAAAGCATGGTGGCTTAGTGGTTAGGACATCTAACTGAGGTTGTCCAGAGCCCAGGGAAAGAATCCAGAACTGCACCCCCTTCCCCCACTGTTAATACATGCCATAGAATGGAGGTACCACCCTGCATCTATTCTTTGCTCCCTTGTTTCTCTGCACCCAGGGCAGCTTCCCCTCCTGCCCACCCATAGGCGTGCGCACAGGGTGTGCCAGGGGTGCCTGGGCACACCCTAATCAATCTGTGCTGTGCAGATTTCCCCGGTTTGAAATGCTGATATTTCACCAAAGCACCCTAACAGAGCTCATAAAAAAGAAAACTAACAAAAGTAATAAAATATTAAAAAATTATAAAAATAAAAACTACTGACACCAATCCCTGCCCTACTGACACTGTCCACCGCTCTGCTGACACCGTCAGTATAAATACACATGCACACACATGTATGTATTTTAGCTTTGAGGTGCACATTCTAATGTAATAGGCTGTGCACACCTATGTGCCCACCCCTTGTCTTGGCTCTGCCGGTGTGCTCAGTCAGGGTTGCCAACCGTTAGTAAATTTGTAGACAGTTTGTGAAAATCTGAGACTTTGTACAACTGTCTGCAAATATCAGGGGCTGATAATTTGTCATGCTGTGTTGCAGTGTAAAGCAGGCAAATTACTTGTAATGTGTATTATTAGAGATCAGTATTGTGTTTATACTGTTTAAATATCGATTGCCTTAGTTGTTAACTTTTTCAGATCCACGCTATAGTCGAATGACGGCTACAGCGTGGATCTACTTTGCTGGGAGTATGTCAAGAGACGTTCTCCCCTTTCCATGCTCCCTGCACGCCCCCTGTAGGGCGCACGCGGCGCGCGCTGTGATCACCTGAGGCAATTATCCCGAACCCTTACCACATGATCAGCTGTCAGCCAATGACAGCAGATCACGTGATGTAAACAGAAGATCGGTAATCATTTTAATCACCGGCTTCAGTGCAAGGGACATTGGTGCCAAAGGGGAAGAGGCGAAGCTACCTCATCTGTGCCCACCAATAGCGCCATCCAGTGCACCTGCCAGTGCTCACAATGCCACCTGCCAGTGCCCACACAGTGCCATGAATCAGTGCATAAGTGCCAGTAATTAGCGCCACCTATCAATGCCCACCAGTGGTGCCAATCTGTGCCTCAACAGTGCCACCTAGCAATGCTACATATCAGTGCCGATCAGTGCCCATCACTGCCACCCATCAGTGCCCATCGCTGCCGCCCATCAGTGCCCATAACTGCCACCTATCAGTGCCAGCTATCAGTGCCACCTATTAGTGCCCTTCAGTGCCCATCAGTGCCACCCATCAGTGCCACCCATCAGTGCCCACCAATGCCACCTATCAGTGCCCACCAGTGTCGCCTATTAGTGCCCATCAGTGCCGCCTTATTAGTGCCCATCAATGTAGCCTATCAGTGCCCATCAGTGCAGCCTATCAGTGCCCATCAGTGCAGCCTCATCAGCGTACATCAATGAAGGAGAAAAATTACCTGTTTGCAAAATTTATTAACAAAATATAAAGCGATTTTGTATTTTTTTTTTTAATTTCGGTCTTTTTAATTTTTTTTAACAAAAAATAAAAAACCCAGAGGTGATCAAATACCACCAAAAGAAAGCTCTATTTGTGGGGAAAAAAAATGATAAAAAAATTTCATTTGGGTACAGGGTTGTATGACTGCGTGATTGTCATTCAAAGTGTGACAGCGCTAAAAGCTGAAAAATGGTCTGGGCAGGAGGGGGGTTTAGGTGCCCGGTAAGCAAGTGGTTAAAAGGAGTTCTGTCATTTTTCAGGTCGTCAGTAAAAAATGTGCTTCACCAGTAAATGTTCCATGTTTGCGGGAGGTTGGCAGCACTGTCCTCAGTTCAGATACTAGACAGGACAATATCTGCATGGAGTTTGCTATTCTTCCCTGTGATTGATCAGCACCTGCACAGTGAATTGCTCTGGTCCGTCTCAGAAGCGCTGCACAGAGCAGAGGGGAAAAAGGGAGGATTTCAAATTGATGGGCTGGCTGCCTGGGCACTGACAGCTCAGCGTTGGCAGAGGTAAGTACAATAGGAAGTCATACCTCCCAACATATTGAGATGGGAATGAGGGACACCTATTAGCAAATATATGTAGGCATAGGACACGCCCCCTGCCACACCCCCTTAAAGGATAGTTATACAAAAAAAATGAGTAGTTGCACCCACAAGTGCTTTTTTCACCACTATTATTCCTTTATATTGGCTTTTGAAATTTACAAATGCAGCAATTTAGAGCTTGGATGAAAGGTTTAGCGCTGGGAAACACTTTTTGAAAGATAAAAAGTGCATTTTATATACAACTTTATAGATCAGAGCAAAATGAGGGACAAATGAGGGGGAAAGAGGGACTTTGTTCCAAATCAGGGACAGCTGGGAGGTATGGGAAGTGGGGAGGGTATACGGTGTACGTTCACCTATTTATTTTTCTGTAACGGTGCCGCCTGCAAAAAACTACAGGAGGGGGGCGGAGACAGCAACAAAACCCTTACCTGCTTTATCCAAAGCTACAAAAAAAAAAAAAAAAAAAATTAGCCTTTAGATATTTTTTTAGATCTCATGTATTAAACTGAACAAGGACCAAAGCTTTGTTTTTTCTGTTTCCTTTGTGCATTGTATGACTGGCATTTCCCCCGTTGGTATGTTTGTAGGGTTAATGTCTGTTTCCTAATTGGCAATTCATTACAGGGGAATTTTCATCCTACTTTTGTATGGTGGGTTAGACGGCTATTTTTTTTTTTTTTTCCCTTTATTTTCTTTTTCTATTCTGGGAAATTGGCTGTGTCAACGCAACTTTCATGGGTGAAAGGCCAAATCCAGTTTTTTTGTTTTTTTTTTGTGTTTCTTTCAGAAAACATGTAGCTGGACTGAGGAGTGATAAATCCAGAGGAAAAGGGTTCGGGAGGTCCCCGGGGGGGGTTCCGGGGCAGGGAAGAGGGACAAGAGGAGAAAGGGAATGTGAAGGGGTGGGGAGGACAAAGTGCAAGATCTAAAAATAAGAGGAAGTGAGAACTTTCCATGAAGCTGCTCTCTGATGGGCTATACTGGGGGCCTTCAGGCTTATCCGTATCAGGGCCACATCGTACATTTTACAGATATATGCCAGGTGGAAAAAAAAAAAAAGTTTTATAAGTCAAGGAATAATAAATGAAATAATAGGTTTTATTTAGATCGTCTTTGGGATTAGAACGTTATGATTCAGAGCAAAAGAGAAAGAACTTAAAGCGGAACTTCAGTCATTTTTTCATCTTTCCATCTATTAAATCTTCTGCCCTTGTTGTTGTTTTAACTTTGGATAATAAAACATTTTTTTTTCTGCCAGTAAATACTTTATACAGCCCACTCCTCCTGTTTCTTGTCTGGACATTAGCCTAGGCTTATGACATCATCCACAAGGGTACGGGGATGAGTCATAAGAGGGCCAATGGGAGCTGCAGAGCTGGAGGTGTGCCTCTGTGTGTCTGTGTAAATCCAGGAAGTGAACAGGCAGCAGCTTCAGCTGCCCACAGTTAAAATGGCTGCAGCCAGACTCAGTGGAAGGAGATTTCTGCAGGATATTTGGCAAGTACAGAATCACAGTATATATAAAATAATATAATAAATAAATAAATAAATATAATAATATATATAATATAATATAATAATAATAAAGTGGTTGGAGGGAAGCTTCAGAATAGCAAAGATGTTTTTATTACAAATGATATGAGCAGACTGCAGTTCCTCTTTAAGTAAAACAAAGTTCCAAAGTCTCCCATACGTCAGAGGAGAGTCCATATCAGAACTCCCCCCCTTACATCAGGGTCCCCAACAGTGTCCCCCTTTATATCAGTGTCTCCATCAGAGTAGAGTCCCCATCGGAGCTCCCTCCTTACATCAGGGTCCCTATCAGAGGCCCTCCTTAAAGCAGTGTCCCCATCAGAGTCCCCCCTTACATCAGGGTCCCCTTTGCATCAGGGTCCCCAACAGTGTCCCCCTTTATATCAGTGTCCCCATGAGAGTAGAGTCCCCATCGGAGCTCCCTCTTTACATCTGGTTCCCCTTTACATCAGGGTCCCCAACAGTGTCCCATTTATATCAGTGTCCCCATGAGAGTAGAGTCCCCATCGGAGCTCCCTCTTTACATCTGGTTCCCCTTTACATCAAGGTCCCCAACAGTGTCCCCCTTTATATCAGTGTCCCCATGAGAGTAGAGTCCCCATTGGAGCTCCCTCCTTACATCAGGGTCCCCAACAGTTTCCCCCTTTATATCAGGGTCCCCATAAGAGCTCCCTCCTTACATCAGTGTCCCCATCAGAGTCCCTTCTTACATCAGGGCCCTCCTTTACATCAGGGTCCCCAACAGTGTCACCCTTTATATCAGTGTCTCCATCAGAGCAGGGTCCCCATGAGAGTCCCCCCATACATCATTGTCCCTGTGACTCCCCTAGAAAATCAAACATTCAAAAATTTTCTAACTAAATTCTACAGGTGTATGGCTAGAGCAAGGCAAGAGGAATGAGACCCCAGTGTTGAAGTAGCCCCTAACTGTGATGAGAAGGTCTCAACACTGGGGGTCTGCAAGGTATAGACTAAGGACTCCTTCATACCAACAGCTTGCCCAACACAGTCTCAACATAAGAACAATGTCCTATGGCAGTGATGGCGAACCTTAGCACCCTAGATGTTTTGAAACTACATTTCCCATTACGCTCTTGCACCCTGCAGTGTAGATGAGCATCATGGGAAACGTAGTTCCAAAACATCTGGGGTGCTAACGTTCACCATCACTGTCCTATGGCTTCGGTTTATGACATGTGTGAATGCGGAAAATACAGTTTCATGGCCACTAGATGGTGATGACAATTATAGGAAGCAAGTATGCTCCTCTGCACCATCTAGTGGCCATAATGTGGTATTTTCCTTATTCACACATTTGAATTGCAGGGAATATAGCTGGAGAACATTCGATTTTGTACCAACTTGAACAAAATTTACATGCAGTTTTGCTGGACGAACAGTAATGCAAGTAAAAAACAAAAATACACCCTATAGTGTTTTAAACATTTGCACGCATTAAAGTACATGTAGTTTTGATGGACAGCTATTGGGATTTTTTAATGAATGCATTCCTATTTTAAATGCACAAATTGAATGATATATGTAAATGGGGATAGACATATTTGCTCATTACATATGCAGGCTCTAATTCTTGCTTAGCAGTGGTTAGCTACTGTTATCTCACTGCAAATTCATGAACAAGCAAAAACGTATAAAGACTATTTGTGGGGGAATTACTAAAACTGGAGCATGCAGAATCTTCTTCAGCTGTGCATAGTAACCAATCCGCTTCTAACTTCAGCTTGTTCAATTAAGCTTACAATAAAGCCTGGAAGCTGATTGATTACTATGCACAGCTGCACCAGATTCTGTGTGCACCAGTTTTAGTAGCTCTCCCCTATGGAGTTCAGTACTGTGGTCTATACTTTGAATGACTTTGTGTAAAGTGATTGCAGTAGTCGGTCAGTGATGCCCCTTGCCATGAAAATATAAAACTATAGCATCACAAGTAAATAAAAATGTGGAAATCACACAAACAAACAATAACAACAACTAAAAAATAAAAAAAAAACATTGAAAATAAACTAAAATCTCCCTTTGAACAGTTTCCATAATTTTTTTGGCTCCATAGAGGTTCGCTAATCAGTAGCACATTTTGTTTGCACAACCTCTTGGCATGACTCACCTGAAGATGACTCACAATACAATAGGGTTGCGCTCTCTGGAGCCCGCAGGTTGACGTGGCCTTGAGTTTGTCAGCGCGGCCAACAAGCAGGTCCCCGGTGGCCGGATAGCAGCTGCCTTGAGAACATCCATGTGGCTGCTCGGGATATTGGGACAATACGCCCACCACCAGAGCTGTTGGCAGGAATGGCAGAGTTAGATGTTTGTACAGATTTTTTTATCATCAATCTCATTAGTACATGCTACTCACAAAAGTTTTACACAAATTGACAAATGTCGAAAGACTGGAACAAAGATTTTTGGGGCAGGAGCGCTTCCTGTAGCCAAAAACTGTATTGCATAACATTTGGGCTAGGATGGCACATCTGTTCTAACAACAGTCCTGTGGTTTTTGACTATTTAGAAGTGGCTCTGCAGAGTTGTTGGCCAAGTTCCAACCAGGGTCCTATCTGCATGGAGTTTGTATGTTCTTGTACATTCATGTTATATGTGTTCTGGTTTCTACAGACCACCATGGCTGTCCATGTCCACTTACCACACTCCTTTTCCCCTCAACCACATCCCAGCCAAGATGGCTTTGCAGAGTTGCTGGCCAGCCTCCAACATGGGCCCAATCTAAATGCAATTTATGTTTTTTAAGAAGGTATGCGTTTCCTTCAAGTGTTTTGGTTTCTACCGACCCCCATGGCTGTCCATATCTATGTATCACATTCCTTTCTTCCACCATTAAACACTTTCTCGCTCAAATACATCCCAGCCAAGGTTAGAGCTTGGTCAACAACTCTGTAAAGCCACCTTGGCTAGGATGTGGTTGGATAATATTTGGGCTAGGAGGACACATCTGTTCCAACATTAGTCCTATTGTTTTGACATTAGACAGAAGTTTTGGGTGATAGCTACTTTGTAAGATGACTCTGCAGAGCTGACCAAGTTCCAACTTTGGCCCTATCTGCATGGAATGTTTATGTTCTTTAGGATGGTATGTGTGTTCTCGTTTCTACTGACGACCATGGCTGCCCATGTCCGTGTACCACACTCCTTTCCCACACAACCATATTCCAGCCAGGATGCCTTTGCAGAGTTGCTGGCCAACCTCCAACATAGACCCAATCTGAATGCAATTTATGTTCTTTAAGAAGGTATGCGTTTCCTTCAAGTGTTTTGGTTTCTGCTGACCACCATGGCTGTCCATATCCATGTATCACATTCCTTTCTTCCACCATTAAACACTTTCCCCAGCTCAAATACATCCCAGCCAAGGTTAGAGCTTGGTCAACAACTCTGTAAAGCTATCTTGGCTAGGATGTGGTTAGATAACATTCAGGTTAGGATGACACATCTGTTCCAACAATAGTCCTATGGTTTTGACTTTAGACAGAAGTTTTGGGCAATTGCTACTTTGTAAGATGACTCTGCAGAGTTGGCCAAGTTCCAACTTGGGCCCTATCCGCATGGAATGTTTATGTTCTTTAGGATGGTATGTGTGTTCTCGTTTCTGACGACCATGGCTGCCCATGTCCGTGTACCACACTCCTTTACCACACAACCACATTCCAGGATGCCTTTGCCGAGTTGTTGGCCAAGTTCCAACTTGAGCCCTATTTACATGCAGTTTATGTTCTTTAAGAAGGTAATGAGTGTTTCCTTCAAGTGTTCTGGTTTATACTGACCACCATGGCTGTCCATGTCTACTGTCACACTCCTTTCTTCCACCACCATACTCCTTCCTTACTCAACCACTTCCCAGCCAAGGTGGCTTTGCAGAGTTGTTGACTAGGCTCTAACCTGGGCCCTATCTGCAAAGTGCTTGCATGTTTTTTAAGATGGCTCTGAATTCTACTGACAAGCATTGGTGTCCATGCCTTTGCATCACATTCCTTTCTTCTAGCATTACAATTCCCCCCCCCCCCCCCCCAGAACTACACACCAGCCACTTTACTATTCCTCAAATGGGAGAAGTGATATGGACTTGTCTGCATCTTCTAAATGACAGTGAGTAACAGCCGGTCAAGAGTGTTAAACTAGAGCTCGGTGCCACCCAGGCAGCAGGTGCCCTTGTTCTGATCCTATTGACCAGGACCAAGTTTAGACATGCTCCCAGCATTTTGAGGGGGGACATGTAAAGTAGGGTCAATAAACCAAGGAACTGGGTAAGGGATCAAAGTTAGGGACATTAGATTGTATGCTCATTGGGGCGGATAGTGATGTGATTGGTCAGTGCTGTAAATGTGGGCAGCACAAAGGCTAAGTGGTTAGCACTCCATCTTGCAGCACTGAGGTTGCCGGTTCAAATCTCAACCACGACACTACCTGCCTGGAGTTTGCATGTTCTCCCTGTGCCTGCGTGGGTTTCCTCCGGGTACTCCAGTTTCCTCCCACACTCCAAAGACATGCTGGTAGGTGTATTGGCCCTAGTATGTGTATGTACTGTATGTGTGTAAGGGACCTTCGATTTCAAGCTCTTTTTTTTTTTATCATTATTTTTATTGAGATTTTTCAGAGTATAAAAAGAACAATTTCCATGATTGCAAGCTCTTTGAGGGCAGGGACTGATGTGAATGAACAATATATTTGTAAAGTGCTGCAAAAAATGATCAGCGCTGTATACTGTAATAAATAAATAATCCTTTTGGGAACCACCTAAATTACCACGCTTTCCTCACAAAAAAAGTCCAGAAATTTTTACTTTATAACTTAATACGCAATTAAAAGAAACCTCTTCTCTTCTTTGCAAACATGGCAAATTACAGGCATCCCCTGCAAAGTCCATTGATATAACCTTACTGCAAAATTGGGACTGGCCAATGTGATCACAGCAGGGACAGAACCTCCCACTTAACATAAGGTTGTCCCTATCTGCGGACAACCGGAAAACTAACATTGACCTTCCTGTATACCAGGCATTAACCCTTCCTAACCCTAACATTACCCCTTTCCTATAATTGGAATGTAGCACTCCTCTGGGGGCGGTGTGGAATGGAAATGTAATATAGCATGCTAACATTTCCATCCCAGGGTTAGGTTCTTGGGGTATGATGGGGAGAAAAAAAAAATTGGGTGCCAATCACTTTAGACTTTCTACAACTTTTTGCTGAACTACATTTTCAGGAGAGAAGATGTAGAGGTGTACGATACCCAAAGAGATAGCTGCAAAAACTGACCTACACAGGTTACAAAGTCATTTTCAATGTCCAAACCCCAATTCAGTGTAGCTGGTGTCTGCCTTTCTCAGGTTTAGTTATTAGTACCCTCAGAGCCTCCTCACTGCCCGTCAAATGCCATCTTAAAAGCAAACCACCTTGGACCACTTTTCAGAGGAGTGGCTATGGGAGCCGCATGTGTACCCTAACACTAACCCTCCTTGTAACCCCAACACTTACCCTCCTTGTAACCCCAACACTTACCCTCCTTGTAACCCCAACACTAACCCTCCTTCTAACCCCAACACTTACCCTCCTTGTAAACCCCAACACTAACCCTCCTTGTAACCCCAACACTTACCCTCCTTGAAACCGCAACACTAACCCTCCCTGTAATCTCAACACTAACCCTCCCTGTAGTCCTAACACTAATTCTTCATGTAAGCCTTACACTGACCCCCACTGTAACCTCTACACTAACCCTACCTGTAACCTCAACACTAACCATCCCTGTAACCTCAATGCTAACCATCCCTGTATCCCCAACACTAACCCTCCCTGTAACCTCTACACTGACCCCCACTGTAACCTCTACACTAACCCTCCCTGTAACTTCAACACTGACCCTCCCTACAATCTCAACACTAACCCTCTCTGTAACCCCAACACTAACCCTCCCTGTAACCCCAACGCTAACCTTTTCTGTAAGCCCAATACTAACCGTTCTGTAATCCTAACACTAACCCCCCCTAACCTCATCCCTAACCCTCCCTGTAACCATAAAACTCCCTGTACGGTACCCTTAACACCAACTCTCCCTGTAACCTCAACACTAACCCTCCTTGTAACCCTAACACTACTGCAACCCCTACACTAAACCTCCCTGTGACCCCAGGTTTTAACCTTCCCTGTAAACCCTGTCAAAACTAGCCCTCCCTGTAACCCCAACTCTAACCCTCCCTGTAATCTCAACACTAACCCTGCCTGTAGGCCTAACACCAATCCTTCCTGTAAGACTTACACTTACCCTCCCTGTAACCGCAACACTAAATCTCCCTGTAACCTCTACACTAACCCTCCCTATAACCCCAACACCAACCCGCCATGTAACTTCAACAGTAACCCCCTTTGTAAACCCAACACTAACTCTCCCTGTAATCTCAACACTAACCCTCCCTGTAATCTCAACACTAACCCTCCCTGTAATCTCAACACTAACCCTCCCTGTAATCTCAACACTAACCCTCCCTGTAATCTCAACACTAACCCTCCCTGTAACCCCCAACACTAACCCTCCTTAGTGAAAACTTAACCCCTTATTTGCACACTCATCCTCTTGCATTAGGACCTTCAAACCTCACTGCATCCAAAGTTCCCAATGGTGGGATTTTTGCCGGACAAGTTACTGTTTTTACGTATCCCATAACAACCAGGATTTTTTTTTTCACAGAATTTAAAAAAAGCAACATCTGATTGGTCATAAATGTTCCCTTTTAGATATGTTTTATAGCAGAAAGGAATATATATATATATATATATATATATATATATATATATATATATATATAAATATATATATATATTAAAAAAAAAAAAATATATATATATATATATATATATATATATATATATTTTTTTTTTATTGCCTTTTTTTTGTTTATAGAGAAAAAAAAAAGCAGAGGTGATGATATAACACCGAAAGAAAACTCTATTTGTAGGGAAAAAAAATGTTATTTGGGTACAGCGCCGCACAACCGCGCAATTGTCAAAGTAACAAAGTGCCATATCGCAAAAAATGCTCTGGTCATGAAGGTGGGTAAATCTTCCGGAAGTCAAGCGGTTAATTAGACAGCCCTCCTTGTCATACCTGAAGGACGGACAGTTGGACATCCTAAAGAGGGATTGCCTATCCTGATGGGGGAGACATTTGGGGGATGTGACACCTGCTCCGTTTTTGTCACGGCCCGTCACCCGGACGCAGAAATACACTGCCGCGGGTTCCACAGTCCTCTAATAAAAGTGCGATCCCTCCCAGAATAAACTCTCCCAGCAGACTGGGTGACACCTCTGCAGAATGTCTATATATATATATATATATATATATATATATATATATATATATATATATATACCGGCTCCATCCCTAGACAGGGCCCCTGTGTGCTGACTCCTTATCGGCCCTTTACACATTCCTGGGCCACCTCCCTGCAGCACACAATCCCTGCCAGGACAATTCGCTTTTTTGTTGCCATTCCCATCTAATCATTTCCCGGGAAGAATTTTGATCCTGTCAGTTATTGAAATTTCCAGAGTCCTCACTCCCACATTCCATCTGTACAATCCCTGCTAACAGAGGGCTGAGCCGGGGAGCTCCCACCAACTGACGCTGCAGGTTCAACGCCGCGGGCCCTGTAACCCTTTGCACCCCCCCTTTAAGAGAAACCCTCGTGGTCGGGATTACGGTGGAAACTAACTGTCCAGCCTTTACAAGTTAAACTTTTATGGTACTGGATAACGCAGGGAATGGTTACCACTTGGAGTACAGCTTTTCAGTGCTGTGATAGTTTGACTGACAATGACAATATAGTGTATGTGCAGGTTGGGGATGCGGGATCCTGGAGAAATATTCACTGCAGGGATGCCCTGTCCTCTTCCTGTTTCTGAACTTTTAGCACTGAAATGGTTAACAGCTTTGGGTCTTCAGGCAGAAATAGCAGTACAGATGGGACACACGGGACACACACCCTTCTTCCTCCTCCTCCATTGAGAAAAGTTCTTACCTGTAACACAAACTGTGAATGGAGGAGAGTCTGACCAGTCACATGATTCTCTCCTCCATTCACAGATCAGGTTACAAATGAACTTTCCTCAATGGAGGAATAGGAGGGGGAGGGGTAACCCCATCAGACCTTTTGTACTGTTGTGCTGCTTGAATACCCAAAGCTGTTAACCATTCATTGCAGTGCCAGAAATTCAGAGCCAGGAAGAGGACGGGGCATCCCTGCAATAAAGATTTATCCAGGCTCTAGTTGTCTGCACATCATGGGACCTACAGTACTTCATTACAGGTAAGTGATGTGATTAACCACTTGCTTACCGGGCACTTACACCCCCTTCCTGCCCAGGCCATTTTTTCAGCTTTTAGCGCTGTCGCACTTTGAAGGACAATTGCGCGGTCGTGCTACACTGTACCCAAATATAATTTTTATCATTTTCTTCACACAAATAGAGCTTTCTTTTGTTGGTATTTAATCACTGCTGGGTTTTTTATTTTTTTACTAAAAAAAAAAAGACCAAAAATTTTTAAAAAATGTTTTATTTTACTTAGTTTCTGTCAGTAAATTTTGTAACTAAGTAATTTTTCTCCTTTACTGATGGGCATTGGCGGCACTTACGGACACTGATTAGGTGGAACTGATGAGGAGGCACTAATATGCCGCACTTATGGGTACTGATAGGTGGCACTGATATGTGGCACTGATGGGCACTGTTAGGTGGCACTGATGGGCACTAATAGGTGGCACTGATTGGCACCAATAGGCGGCACTGCTGGGCACTGATAGGCGGTACTGATGGGCACTGATAGGCGGCACTGATGGGCACTGATAGGCGGTACTGATGGGCACTGATGGGCATTGATGGGTGGCACTGATGGGCATTGATGGACAACAGTGATGGGCATTGATGGGCAGCACTGATAGGCGGCACTGATAGCCAGCACTGACTGACATCACTAATGGGCACTGATTGGTGGCACTTGTGGGCAGTGGTGGGCACTGATGGGCACTGGTTGGTGACACTGTTGCGCTATAATGTAATCAGGGCACTGATTACATGTTTTGTTGCCCCGTGAGGAGATGCCTCTGTCAGTGTGAGGCGAGGAGCGCCGATTACCGGCATCTCCGTGTTTACATGTGACCGACTGTGATTGGACCCAGCCGGTCACATGGTTAAAGAGCCGCTGACTCGGTTCTTTACAGAGATCGGGGGCGGTGCTGCTCTCGTTCTGGGACGCCATCATATGACGGCCTCCCAGAATGGCCGCTCTCGTGCACCTGCAGAGGGGGCTCGCAGCGTGGCGATCCTCGCCGCGCTGTGTTGCTAGGACATGGCGCGGCCAGGATCGCCGCGCTGCGAGCCCCCTGCAGGTGCACGAGAGCGGCCATTCTGGGAGGCCGTCATATGATGGCGTCCCAGAACGAGAGCAGCACCGCCCCGCCGTCATTTGATGGTGGGGCGGGCAGCAAGTGGTTAAAGCTAAAGCTAATTTTTTTTTTTTTTGAACTTCAGCTTTAATACATGGGCTCCACTGGCAAAGAAAAGATTAAAAATCTGATAATAAAAATGTTCCTTTATTAAACACCCTGGGACTTCTCCCGGGTCCCTGGAAGCGAAATTTAGGCCTACGCTGTTTTCCGTTCCACTTGTTTTTTTATTTTTTTATTTCATACCTTCCATTGTTACTTTCACATTAAATAAATTAGGATTTCCTTCTACTGTGATCAAAACCCGGCACTTGTCAGAGATCCAGCAAGAGGGGAAAGTACTTTATTATTAAAGTATATCAATAGGTTATGTTAGCCATAGCTAGACATTGCACAGCACAAAACACTGTGTTACTTTAAAGAAATGCATTGTGTTGCATTGGGGGCCATAAATAAAAAAAAACAAATAAATAAATAAAAGAAGAAGGAAAAAAAAAAATACAAAGGATTTCTTTAGCGCAATGCACTACAAAAACATTGCAAAAGTTTGAATCCAGGCTCGGGTGACCCATGTACATTTAATGTCTTTGCTCAGCTGCAATAAATAAAAATGAATGCTTTAAAACATACGCATAACATGGGTTGATGTCCCTCAGTGTGTCTCAATGTACATTGACATCCATTATGACACGTGTTGATTTTTTGATGAACTTCCATTGATTCCAATGGAAAACGCAACAGAGGTAAAAACGCAAAGGTTTGAATAGGTCCATAGATGTGAATCAGGCTTAGACAGTTGTCACCGAAAACAGGTTTCCCTATGGCAAGATTTACTGTCACCTCCTGTTCTCCTGTCATAATTCCTGATGCAAATCAGAGTCCTCCTCACTTGGGTCCCATTCACAGCCCCCCTTACATCAGGGTCCACATCAGAGCCCCCCCCCCCACATCAGGGTCCCCATCAAAGTTCCCCTTACCCCAGGCCCCCCATCAGAGCTCCCTTTACATCAGGGTCCCCATCAGAGCCCCTCACCTACATCAGGGTCCTTATTAGAGTCCCCCTTACATCACGGTCCCCATCAAAGTTCCCCTTACCCCAGGCCCCCCATCAGAGCCCCCCTTACATCACGGTCCCCATCAGAGTCCCACTTACATCAGCCCCCCCCCCCACATCAGGGTCCCCATCAAAGTCCCCCTTACATCAGGGTCCCCATCAAAGTCCCCCTTAGACCATGCCCACCATCAGAGCCCCCTTTACATCACGGTGCCCATCAGAGCCCCTCCCCTACATCAGGGCTCCTGTCAGAGTCCTCCGTACATCAGGTTTCCCCTTAAATCATGGTCCCCATAAAAGTCCCCCTTACATCAGGGTCCCCCTTACTTGAGTCCCATTCAGAGTCCCCCTTACACCAGGGCCCCTCTTACAACAGGTTCCCTGTCAGAGTCCCCCTTATATCACAGTCCCCATAAGAGTCCCCCCTTGCATCAGTGTCCCTATCAAAGTCCTCCTTAAATAAGGTTGTCATCAAAACTCCACTCTTACTTTAAAGTCTCCTGTTATATGGGGCAATGGGAGTTGAAGCAGATACCATGTGCCTAAATATATATATATAGTGTGTGTTTTGCCTGAACCCCCCAACAAGACATGTAAGAAATAAGATATCTAAAGCGCTGCGTAAACTGTTGGCGCTATATAAATCCTGTATAATAATAATAGTATATGAAAACTGATGGGCTGATTACAAGGTCAGCACTAAGTATTAATGCCGATGCCGCCAGGCAGCGCAGGAGGATTCAGGTCCTCCGTAATAGAAGCCTTGCGGGTAATACATTGACTGCCAATTGATTTGTAAACATGTATTAATGTTTTATTCAGTGTTGATAAGTAAGCTAATCCTCTCATTGCCAATGAATATACAGCCCTGTTTCCTTTTGGAGTTAAAAAGGAATAAAAAGATTAGGCTTTTTTAGGATTGTCCCGGCATAAAGTTGTATACTTCTGCCCTAAATTCTACAACTATCCCTTGTGTCATACACAACATCATCAATGAATGCAGAAAACAATAGCAATCAGAGCTCAGGCAGGCTACAGCCTAGTTTCCCACTAAATTCAAAACGTCCATAGGGGGCGTACAGGCGCCGCTCCCCCCCCCCCTCCAGGCAGTCACAAAAAAAAAAAAAGAAAAAAAGGTTCTTACGTGCACTGTGTTCGGGCGCCGGACACAGTGCACTATGAGAAGCGCCACGTCTATGCAATCATGAGATTGCAGACGAGGCGCTTCATTTGCGGGCTGTTGTCCCGCCTTGCGGCGCAATCCAAAGCGCCGAACAGCTTCCACCCGGCGCCCGTAGTATGTATTACTACGGCCGGGTGCTTTGAGTCACATTCGAGTTATGATGTCACAGTTATGATGAGGAAGCATGGAGAGCAGACTCCTCCACCACCGCTGCTGCCCACTGAAGGAGACAAAGCAGGACGAAAGGACACTACAGCAAGGTAAGTACCGGACCTCCTACGAAGAACAGGGGGGGGGAGGGGGGTTTGATGGGACAGAGAGGCAATGAGGCTGCATTTGATGGGACAGTGAGGCCGCATTTGATGGGCACAGTGGCTGCAATAAGATGGGCACAGTGGCAGCATTTGATGGGCACAGTGGCTGCGTTTGATGGGCACAGTGGCTGCGTTTGATGGGGTTTTTTTTCAGAATTTCTTAGTTTGTTTGCGCCCCCCAAAAAATTTTGAGCACCAGCCGCCACTGATAGGGACACTTCCAGCTTATCACAGGGTACCTACAGGCTTCCTATAAATAGAGGACAACCACACATGGACCAAATTGAAGTTTCTAAATTAACTTTGACCAATTGCTCTTAATTAATGTATGATAAATACAATCCAATGAAAATAAGGCTTCCTTGGCACTTTATTTGGTTTAGCACGGGCTCATATAGACTGTTTGGTGACCCACCATGTGCAGTATGTCAGAGCGCTAGGACCTGCTGCCTCACTTCTTCGTATGTTCTACCATAGCTTCCAGCACTATCTCCTCTATAAGCATGATGTAGACCCCAAGAATGACGGCTGTAGACACGTTCCTGTCTAAATCTTCTCTGTGGAATCTTTCATTCCTAATCTACTCTAATGTCTGACATTTCACAACTTTATCTATAATACGTTTTACCAGCACAGCTGTGAACATCTGTGGGACAGTTGTATCCACACCCAGCGACCAGGGGAGGACGGTTATGATTCAGCCATCCTCCCTGATCTAGAATGTAGTCTACAGGTTCAGAATGCAACCTCTGACCAGTGTGGTCATCCCATCCTGCAATGTATATCTAAACTGGTCACAGTGCCTGCAAAAATCACACCCTGCGCCATTATTTCTTTTATCCACCCCACATATCTACATCAGAGGGCTCCAAAATGTCTGTATATTTTAAGAATATTTGTGGCCCGAAAAATATCCACTTACATCAGGGTTCCTTTACATTGGGGCTTACACCAGAGTTCCCCTAAATTAGAGCCCCCCTCTTATATCCGGGTCACCATTAGAGACCCTCTTACATCAGGTTCCCCATCAGAGTTCCACTTATATCAGATTCCCACTTACCTGTATATCAGAGCCCCCCTTATATCAGGGTCCTCATCAGAGTCCCCTTACATCAGGGTCCTCAACAGAGCCTCCCTTGCATCACGGGCCTCATCAGAGTCCTCCATTACATTATGGTCTCCATCAGAGACCCCCCTTTACATCAGGGTCTCCGTCAGAGCCCCTCTTACATTAGGGTCACTATCCGAGCCCCCCTTACATCTACTTGATAAAGGGGTCCTGCGTGGCTCTATCCGAGCCCCCCTTACATCTACTTGATAAAGGGGTCCTGCATGGCCCTGAAACATTTCTTTCTGCTGTAACAATGTGATCACTGAATAAAGCTTTAGACCCATTCGGGTCCCCATCAGAGTCCCCCTTAAATCAGGTTTCTGCTTACATCAGGGTCCACATCAGAGTTCCCTTTACATAGTACACAGTAGGTGAGGTTGAAAAAAGACACAAGTCCATTAAGTCCAACCTATGTGTGTGATTATATGTCAGTATTACATTGTATATCCCTGTATGTTGCGGTCATTCAGGTGCTTATCTAATAGTTTTTTGAAACTATCGATGCTCCCCGCTGAGACCACCGCCTGTGGAAGGGAATTCCACATCCTTGCCGCTCTTACAGTAAAGAACCCTCTATGGAGTTTAAGGTTAAACCTCATTTCTGCTAATTTTAATGAGTGGCCACGAGTCTTATTAAACTCCCTTCAGCGGAAAAGTTTTATCCCTATTGTGGGGTCACCAGTACGGTATTTGTAAATTGAAACCATATCCCCTCTCAAGCGTCTCTTCTCCAGAGAGAATAAGTTCAGCGCTCGCAACCTTTCCTCATAACTAATATCCTCCAGACCCTTTATTAGCTTTGTTGCCCTTCTTTGTACTCGCTCCATTTCCAGCACATCCTTCCTGAGGACTGGTGCCCAGAACTGGACAGCATACTCCAGGTGAGGCCGAACCAGACATCAGAGTCCCCATCAGTGTCCCCCTTACATCAGAATTCCCCTTTACCTCAGGGTCACCATCAGGGTCCCCTTTAGAACAGGCTCCCCATCAGAGTCTCTTTTATATCAGGTTCCCCATCAGAGTCCCCCTTACATCAGACACCTGCTTATATCAGGTTCTCCATCAGAGCCCTCCTTACATCAGGCTCTCCATCAGAGCCCTCCTTACATCAGGCTCTCCATCAGAGCCCTCCTTACATCAGGGTGCCCATCAGTGTCCGCCTTACATCAGGGTGCCCATCAGTGTCCGCCTTACATCAGGGTCCCCATCAGAGCTCCCCTACATCAGGTTCCCCATCAGAGCTCCCCTACATCGGGTTCCCCATCAGAGCCCTCCATACATCAGGGTCCCCAACAGTGTCCGCCTTACATCAGGTTCCCCATCAGAGCCCTCCTTACATCAGGGTGCCCATCAGAGCTCCCCTACATCAGGTTCCCCATCAGAGCCCTCCTTACATCAGGTTAGCCATCAGAGCACCCCTTACCTCAGGGTCACCATCAGAGCCCCCTTTAGAGCAGGGTCCCCATCAGAGTCTCTTTTTATATCAGGTTCCCCATCAGAGTCCCCCTTATATCAGATTATACCTGCTTATATCAGGTTCCCCATCAGAGCCCTCCTTACATCAGGGTCCCCATCAGAGCTCCCCTACATCAGGTTCCCCATGAGAGTCCTCCTTACAACAGGGTCCCCATCAGTGTCCGCCTTACATCAGGTTCGCCATCAGAGCTCCCCTACATCAGGTTCCCCATCAGAGCCCTCCTTACATCAGGGACCCCATCAGAGCCCTTCTTACATCAGACGTCCCATCAGAGCTCCCCTACATCAGGTTCCTCATCAGAGCCCTCCTTACATCAGGTTCCCCATCAGAGCTCCCCTACATCAGGTTGCCCATCAAAGCCCTCCTTACATCAGGGTCCCAATCAGAGCTCCCCTACATCAGGTTCCCCATCAGAGCTCCCCTACATCAGGTTCCCCATCAGAGCTCCCCTACATCAGGTTCCCCATCAAAGCCCTCCTTACCTCATGGTCACCTTCAGAGTCCCCCATTACTTGATGGGGAGAATTAACATCAAGTATACGCCACTGACCGTAGCTCCTGCCAAGGAAAAATCTTGTAGTGGTTGGATGTGGCCTGCAGGCCATAGTTTGGAGACCCCTGATCTATGTGAATTTTAGCATTATGTTGCCACCCCACTGCACTATCTTTCTTATATATAAATTTGCAGCATGCTGCAGCTTTGACTTTAAAAATACTGTATTATATTCAATAGCTCATAGAAAACAGTAGTCCATTCTCATTCCATTTTTCATCAATTTTCCTTTATTTCAATATTTGATATAAGAATGAAGAGGGGGGGCCATTATGGGATTGAATGTTTCCTTTAAAGCCTTCCACCATTGAACTCCATTCTCCACACACTAGCTAAGGATCATGGGAGATGGAGTTCAGGAACAGCTGGAGAGCCGGGCTTTGCCAACCCTTCCATGGCTTCATCCTCAGCACATTCCTCTGTCGATGGAGAAGGACGGGTTGTAATGATATTAAAATGAAATTATAAGAAGAAAATTATGTTACGGCATAAGTATGTATTCTGGCTCGGAGCTTCTCCAGCTGCAATGGCTGCAGAACAGGGATCTGATTGTTCGTGGCACCGATATGATGGGAACGCCGAGACATTCCAGCTATGGTGAGCGGTGCCAGCGCGTGTTCCTGTGCCGTCACTTCGCTCCATCTGGATCTGGAAGAAGTGGACTCATCTCTATCCTACTTGATGCTTAACAATGTGCTTCATATAATCCTTCTTTTCATATCGCGGGGAAAGATCGGACTATTTCCACTTCGCTTTTTTTTTTTTTTTCATTTGTATATTAAAGGATCTTCCGTCATGCGTGGTGTGATTGTAGCCACGTTAGCGCACTTGTAATTAAAGCGAAGCTCGCTGGAAAATGTAAAGTACGCTTATGCCGCGTACACACGATCGGAATTTCCGACAACAAATGTTGGGTGTGAGCTTGTTGTCGGAAATTTCCCACAACAGATGTTTGAGAGCTGGTTCTCAAATTTTCCGACAAGTTTTGTTGTCGGAAAATTCAGAGCAGGTGTACACGATTCCGACGCACAAAAGTTCCACGCATGCTCGGAAGCAAGCAGAAGGAGCCGCACTGGCTATTGAACTTCATTTTTCTCGGCTCGTCATACGTGTTGTACGTCACCGCGTTCTTGACGTTCGGAATTTCCGACAACATTTGTGTGACCATGTGTATGCAAGACAAGTTTGAGCCAACATCCGTCGGAAAAAAATCCACGGTTTTGTTGTCGGAAAATTCGATTGTCTGTACGTGGCATAACACTGTAAATAAAATGTCATAAAATGTAGCCAATCAGGGTTGATTTAGTTCCAGTTCACACTGCTGCGATGCTAGGCAAATTTAGCCTGCCTTAGTCCCACTGTATGTAGGAATGTAGCCACCCTGAATTAGTACAACTGTATATACGAACGTAGCCACCCTGCCTTAGTCCCACTGTATGTAGGGATGTAACCACTTTGCCTTGTCTCACTATATGAAGGAAGGTAGCCACCCTATCTTAGTCCCACTGTATGTAGGAACATAGCCACCCTGCCTTAGTTCCACTGTATATAGGAATGTAGCCACCCTGCCTTAATTCAACTGTTTGTAGGAAGGTAACCACCCTGCCTTAGTCCCACTATATGTAGGAACGTAGCCACCCTGCCTTAGTCCCACTGTATGTAGGAATGTAGCCACCCTGCCTTAGCCCCACTATATGTAGGAACGTAGCCACCCCGCCTTAGTCCCACTATATGTAGGAATGTAGCCACCCTGCTTTAGTCCCACTGTATATAGGAAGGTAGCCACCCTGCCCTAGTCCCACTGTATGTAGGAACGTAGCCACTCTGCCTTAGTCCCACTGTTCATAAGAATTTAGCCATCCTGATTTAGTCCCACTTTATGAAGGAACATAGCCACCCTGACTTAGTCCCACTGTATGTAGGAATGTAGCCACCCTGACTTAGTCCCACTGTATGTAGGAACGTAGCCACCCTGCCTTAGTCCCACTGTATGTAGGAATGTAGCAACCCTGCCTTAGTCCCACTGTATATAGGAACGTAGCCACCCTGACTTAATCCCACTGTATGTAGGAATGTAGCTACGCTACCTTAGTCCCACTGAATATAGCAATGTAACCACCCTGCCTTAGTCCCACTGTATACAGGAAGGTAACCACCCTGCCCTAGTCCCACTGTATGTAGGAACATAGCCACTCTGCCTTAGTCAGACTGTTCATAAAAATTTAGCCATCCTGATTTAGTCCCACTTTATGAAGGAACATGACCACCCTGCCTTAGACCCACTGTATCTAGGAATGTAGCCACTCTGCCTTAGTCCCACTGTATGTAGGAACGTAGCCACTCTGCCTTAGTCCCACTGTTCATAAGAATGTAGCCACCCTGCCTTAGTCCCACTGTATCTAGGAATGTAGCCACCCTGCTTTAGTCCCACTTTATGAAGGAACGTGGCCACCCTGCCTTAGTCCCACTGTATATAGGAATTTAGCCACCCTGCCTTAGTCCCACTTTATGAAGGAACGTGGCCACCCTGACTTAGTCCCACTTTATGTAGGAATGTAGCCACCCTGCTTTAGTCCCACTTTATGAAGGAACGTGGCCACCCTGCCTTAGTCCCACTGTATGTAGGAACGTAGCTACCCTACCTTAGTCCCACTGTATGTAGGAATGTAGCCACCCTGCCTTAGTCCCACTGTATGTAGGAAGGTAGCCCATTGTCGGTGTCAGTGGATGGAATCCCCAAGGGCCGGATAAAGACAGGCAAAGGGCCGCAGTTTGGAGACCGCCGATCCTCAGCAATATCAAGCAGTCATAATAGGCTGCAGGCTCAATACACTGAGCTGAAATAATGATTTGTAATAAGAACCTATGAGAAGCGGTGGAAGGTCCTCCATGTACATTCCGGGAGGGATTCTAGACAAGCCCAGTAGAAGACATCGGCTCCTCGCCTCCAGTCCTCCCGGAATCACTATAGCAGGACAGGGTCGTCTATATTTACACTGTGTGACTCACAAAGGGAGCCGAGATATAGAAGATCGATTTTTCTGAACAGGGCTTAACTATCTCCATTGTCCGCTTTACATCAGACACAAGTCCCTAAAGAGGAACTCCGCAAGAACAAAAGCAATGTCAAGCAGTCCCAGGCTCCAGGCTCAGTAGAAGATGTCGGTTGTTTGCTGTACTCCTCCTGGCATCACTTTAGCAGGGCGGGGTTGGTTTCGGGTCGGTTTTGTTTTGTTTTTTTATCCAGCTTCACCCGCTGCAGAGAACCCAGACATAGAAAAGCCATTTGTATGATCCAAACCTAACGAACTCAATTGGCCTCATCGGACATGAGTTCTTAAAGGACTTACACACGGTCCGAAAATCAGACGACTTTTTCCGCTTGCTAGTCGTATGTTGAAACCGAAGAGGTTACCAAAGCTCCGAAAATTTTTATACGACAAAATAAAGAATCGGAAGTGATGTCGTGTATTTGTGTTGTATTTTTAGACAACTGTTCTGATTAACCCCTTCCTTACCGGGCATTTAAACCCCCCTTCCTGCCCAGCTTTCAGCACTCTCACACTTTGAATGACAATTGCGCGGTCATGCTACACTGTACCCAAATGAAAATGTTATCATTTTTTTTCGCACAAATAGAGCTTTCTTTTGGTGATATTTAATCACTATTAGGTTTTTGTTTGTTTGTTGCTAAAAAAACAAAAAATGACTGAAAATTAAGAAAAAACAAACAAACAAATAAAACAGTTTCATAGTTTGTTATAAAATTTTGAAAACAGGTAATTTTTCTCGTTCATTGATGTGCACCGATAGGCACTGATGGGCACTCATAGGCTGCACTGATCGGCGGCACTGATAAGGCAGCACTGATGGGTACTGATAGGTGGCACTTAGAGGTAGCACTGATGGTTGGCACTAATGGCACTGAGGGGGACTGATAGGTGGCACTGATGGGCACTGGAAGGTGACACTGATAGAGAGCACTGATCGGTGGCACTGATGGGCACTGACAGGCTGCACCGGTGGGCACTGATAAGGCGGCACTCATGGGTACTGATAGGTGGCACTGATAGGTGGCACTTAGAGGTGGTACTGATGGTTGACACTAATGGGCGGCACTGAGGGGGACTGATAGGTGGCACTGATGGGCACTGATGATCACTGATGGGTGCACTAATGGGCACTGGAAGGTGACACTGATAGGCAGCACTGATCGGTGGCACTGATGGGCATTGATTGGCAACACTGGTGGGCATTGATAGGTGGCACTGTGGGCACTGGTAGATGGCACTGGTGGGCACAGATTAGGCAGCCGCAGCTCTCTGTGTTAGGGACCGATGTCCCTCTGACAGAAGCCGGTAATCGGCTTTTTGTTTCCCCTCACGCTGATAGCTGATCACGTGGCAAGGGGCCGGGATCGGCACAAATGTTTGTGCTTGCACCATTGGATAATATCAGATGAACTGTCGTGATCGGCTCTCGAAAGCTGTGTACTGACGATCAGATTATCGCACGATCGCTTCGAAAGCGGTATTTGTCATGCGATTTTTGGATCGTGTGTTACGGGCCTTAAGTGTTGTCAGCCTACAACAGGAAGGCTTGCATTCACATCTCAGTGTTTTGAAACGTGGGCAGATTTGCTGCAGTTCCCGCAATTTCAAAGCGCCGAGATGTGAATGACCGATCGCAGAAAGCACATTTGAGATGCCATTAATTTGAATGGCACCTAAAATCGCGGCGAGGTTCTGCCGCCATTGTAGAGGGACCCACATTGTATGAAGCTTGTCGCCCAAAAAAGAAAAGTTGAGGGGCCACTTTTGGGTGACTTGCTTCACGGGATGCGGGTTGCCGAGATTGCAGCGCGATTTGTCGTGTGATAATCGCAGCAGAACCGCACTGTGATTTTAAGTGGCATTCAAATAAATGGCATCTCAAGTGTGCGTCAAAAGGACACATTTACTAAGGCTTCATTCACACCTATGCAGGTGTGACGGCGCACATACGTTTGTGCGCGTGTGTATCTGCGCGTGCGCTCATGCGCACTTCACGTGTCGTGTTTAGTGTCGCCCATTCATTTCAATGGGCTTCTCTACGAGTGAAAACACAAAAGAAGTGCAAGACCCTTTCTTTTTTTAAATGGCACCACACCAAAACCGAAAAGTCCGCCCGTGTGTACACGGCATAACACTGTACTGTAGCTTTGTAGCAAGTCAGAGACACTGCAGCAGGGGGCTGATCTGTGTCAGACGTTTGTGAACACAGCTAGGGAACTGCCAGGATTTACATGACTGTGTCATCTCTGAGCCGGCATCTCAGTCCAGGAAGTAGATGCCTGAACAAAGATGGCTCTGGCCTTCTGGAGAGAAAAGCACATGAAGGCATTGTCAAGTGGGAGTACTATGATCTCTGTGAGAAGTACTAGATTCCTGGAAGTATGTGTTACTCAGTATGCATGGATTTAGGATGAGGAATTATATCTGATGCTGTGCCCCCTGTAAATGCAAATGTAAGAAGTAAAGGAATAATCTAATTGGTCGATATGGGCAGCACAGACACTTTGCTTTCAGCCCCTTTTTTACACATGAAGCTCATTGTGACTGTGAAAACCACACGCCATTGGGAAATGTCTGACATACAATGCACCGTTATTTCTCCGCACTCCCCCTGCAGAGCGGCAGATCCAGGCTTGTACCTTAACACCGTCTCCTTGTCTGTTGTAAAGAGCTCTTTAACTGGCTCTCTGTCAAAGTCAAACACCTGCGCCAGCTACCATCAAAGCAGGAATGCAGGACCCCCCCCCGAGCCTCTCCCCCCCCCCCCCCGGGGCACAGCTAAGAGCCCCCGTCTGATAATAACATCGACCTCCTTGTACGGTGCTCACAAACCTGAACATTCAGGGCTCAGAGTCTCCTGCCTTGTCCGCCTTCTCTCAATGTACACTGAAGACGCTGGAGTAATATAACCCCAGCATTGGTGTCAGTGGATGCAATAATAACCCCCAGCAATGGTGTCAGTGGCTCCAATAATAACCCCCAGCATTGGTGTCAGTGGCTCCAATAATAACCCCCAGCATTGGTGTCAGTGGCTCCAATAATAACCCCCAGCATTGGTGTCAGTGACAACAATAATAACCCCCAGCATTGGTGTCAGTGACAGCAATAATAACCCCCAGCATTGGTGTCAGTGACAACAATAATAACCCCCAGCATTGGTTACAGTGGCAGCAATAATAACCCCCAGCATTGGTGTCAGTGGATGCAGTAATAACCCCTAACATTGCTGTCAATGGACACAATTATAATACCCAGCTTTGGCGTTTGTGGAGTTATTTGATGTCAGTGGGCACAATAATAACCCCCAGCATTGATGTCAGTGGGCACAATAATACCCCCCGCGTTGGTGGCAGTGAGCAAAATAATAACCCTCAGCACCGATATCAGTGGATACAATAATAACCCCCAGCATCGGCTAAAGTGACATCAATAATAACCCCCAGCATTGATGTTAGTGGCAGCAGTAATAACCCCCAGCATTGGCATCAGTGGCATCATTAATAACCCCCAGCATTGACATCAGTGGCAGAAATAATAACCCCCAGCATTGGCATCAGTGGCATCATTAATAACCCCCAGCATTGGCGTCAGTGGCAGAAATAATAACCCCCAGCATTGACGTCAGTGGCAGAAATAATAACCCCCAGCATTGGTGTCAGTGGACACAGTTATAATACCTAGCATTGGTGCCCGTGGGGTTATTTGATGTCAGTGGGCACAATAATAACCCCCAGAATTGGTGTCAGTGAGCAAAATAATAACCCTCAGAACTGATGTCAGTGGATACAATATTAAACCCCAGCATTGGTGTCAGTGGCATCAATAATAACCCCCAACACTGGTGTCAATGGACACAATTATAATACCCAGCATTGGTGTTCGTGGGGTTATTTGATGTCAGTGGGCACAATAATAACCCCTGCATTGGTGGCAGTGGACACAATCAAAAACCCCAACATCAATGAGCAAAATAATAACCCCCAGCACTGATGTCAGTGGCATCATTTATAACCCCCAGCATTGGCATCGGTGGCAGGAATAATAACCCCCCAGCATTGGCGTCAGTGGCAGCAATAATAACCCCCAGCATTGGTGTCAGTGGCATCAATAATAACCCCCAGCATTGGTGTTGGTGGCAGCAATAATAACCCCCAGCATTGGCATCATTAATAACCCCCAGCATTGGTGTCAGTGGCATCATTAATAACCCCTAGCATTGGTGTCAGTGGCATCAATAATAACCCCTAGCAGTGGCAGTAATGAAAAAGCCCCAACATTGTTGTCAATGAACGCAATAATAACCCCCAACTTTGGTGTCGGTGGACACAATAATAATAACCCCCAGCATTGGTGTCAGTACTATTAGCCCCCCACATTGGTGGTCATAGACAGTGAAACTTAATTCCCCCACTCTCCTGCATTGGTGGTCAGTGGCATTGAAATGTAACCCCACATTACCATCTATGGGGGTGTTAACTTTCACTGCCATGACCACAAATGCAGGTGGGTGGGGGTGAGATAACTCCGCCCACATTAGTCTTCCTTCAGTGCTCAGCTGGAACACAGAGAGTGTTCTAGCGCCTGGCATCCTCTTAGGCCATGTGTTGGGCACCAAGGTTAATGTCTTGGTGCTGACATCTAGTGGCAATTCCGTGTAAGCACAGCTTGTTAATTTAATGTCTGTTAATGGTATAATCCAGCTTCCCTGTATGTTTGGTCCTTAGATAGAGCCTTGCCCTTTTCTTCATAAGCTCCCAGTCTTCCTAGCAGAACATTATTGTCTCGTTACACTTTATATGACCGGTGAACATCCCATGTGCTGCATTTTAAGAAGTAAAATGACATTGGATGACACTGGATCATTGGAAAGTTGAGCTTTCTGTGGAGGGTTCTTATTCAGCAGGTGACCATGCTGGCCGGACGGGCCGAGGTCCAAAGGAGGTATATCAATGCATAAAGCAGTGCTTGAAACAGAACCGGAGTCATCACCAGATATCTATCAGACATGTGCAATTCGTTTCGTTCCGAATTCCGAATATTCGTAAATTCGAATATTCAAAAATTTGAATAACCCGAAAAAGTGAAAATCTGAAATAATAACTAACTATTAAATTATAGGTATTGGAGTTTCCTTTCAAATTTGGCTATTGAACGTAACAAATACGAATTTATCCGAACTTACGAATTATCCGAATTAACGAATGCCGCATCTAAACCAATGGAACGTAATGAATTAATAATAGTAAAATAACAATATTAATAATACTAAAAACGTTTTATTATTGTTATTTATTATTAATTTGTTTCCGTTCTATTTGTTTGGATGCGGCATTCGTTATTTGGGATAATTCGTAACTTCGGATAAATTCGTATTCGTTGCGTTCACTAACAGCCAAATTTGAAAGGAAATTGCAATACCTATAATTTAATAGTTAGTTATTATTAGTTAGTTTGTTAGTTATTCTTTAGAATTTTAGGCTTTTCGTTCTTTTGAACTTTCGGATCTTCTTTCTGATTTTCGAATTTACGAATTTATGAATTTTAGAATTTACAAATTGCGATCATAACGAATGATCAGAAAAACGGAAAAAAAAATAAATAAAGCCGAATAAAATGAAAACGTAAACGAACAAATTTTCCGGCAGTGCACATGACTAATCGCTATGCTTCTCTATGCAATAGTGGCGGCCCGAAATTCAGGGCTCAGAGGCACTGTCCCCCTAATCCATGCGTCCGGCCCCCTAATCTACATGCAGGGCACCGGGTGCATAGATTCCAATGGGGTTTTTTTTTTTTAAGAAGCACATGATTAAAGCCTGAGGCTCTAATAGGCTTAGAAAAAGGGTGGGCTCGGGGCGCAGAGCACTGTGCCCCCGAGCTCACCCAGTTGTTTGACGATAGCGAAGTAATATTCGTTATTGTCTTCCTGATTCTGGCCAGGAAGCGGGTCCTGAGATCCGCCGCCCGATTGGCCGAGAGGAGAAGCGATCCTATTGGCCGCTGAGGAGGAGGAGGGAGAAGATACAGGGGAAGCCGCCGCAAAGCACCAGGAGTAGGACTGTTTGCCGCCCCCCCACCCCCACCCCAAAAAAACATATACCACCTGCCGCCACTGCTATGCAATGTAGGCAGATCATGGCAAGTGGCCTCCAGCACATTCTGTAGCTTCTAATACACATGGTGAGAAGCTCACAGTGTGCGGTGAAATCAGAGAAAGCCAGGAGAGGAGCCGTTACAATTGTGCAAGACTACTAGTTCAGGGAAAGTCGTAAAACAGGGAATGGCAGTTCATTGCTATTGTTAAGTTAAACGTCTCGGTATTCTCCGGTAATGACAGGAACAGGAGCAGATGTTATAAGGTCAGGGTGGAAATGGTCCTGTTAATGATGTGCTTTCCTTCCAGACTCCTGGGATCCCCCCCCCCCCGTATAAATCACATCGTCCCGCTTCATACGTTTCACTTCAGGAAACGCGTCGGCCGCCCCCCCCTGTAATGTTTTATCCATTGCCCAGGACTCGAGGCAGAAATGTTTTTTCACTTATCTGTACTGTGAAAGAGAACGCAGGAAAAAAAAAAATAATAATGAGCAGCTCCAGGCAAGAAAACCAGGACGCTGCCAACCCCACCGACGTTCCGCGAGGCAGCCAGAACGTTCACGAGGAAGCCAGGATTGGTCATTTGGTTTACTAAATAACACGATGTTGAGTTCCTCATTAAATGCCAAGGAGTGTGTTTATTACTAAATTTGCATCAGTCGAATGTTCGCTTTCTTTTTCCCCTACAGGTCGAAAGTTATTCATTCCTTAAAAAAAATAGAGTGGGTACGGAAAATGCTGTATTATAGCCACTAGATGGAGCTTTGGATCTTAGGTAATAAATACTTTTTTTTTTGTTCACAAACTGTTAATTGAGAAATAACGTATGTCCAATATTATTACAAAATATAAACATCCATGTTTAAAAAAAATGGTATAAATTTAATAGACATGTGCAATTCGATTCCTTCCGAATTAGTTTTTTAACGAATTTCGACAAATTCGTAAAATTCGAAAATATCCGAATTAACGAAACCCTGTTTGACAAATTTTTCCGAAAATCCGGAAATTCAAAATTTATAGATTTGTAAATTTGAAATTTGAACATCCGAAAATTCGAAAATCCGAAACTAAACAGAGATTCAAAAGAACGAAAATCGGAAAATTCGAAAATCTGAAAAAATGAACTAATTAATAATAACTTAACTATTACTAACTATTAACTTATAGGTATTGGAATTTCCTTTCAAATTTGGCTGTGAACGTAACGAATACGAATTTATCCGAAGTTACACATTTTCCGAAATAAGGAATGCCGCATCTAAACGAATGAAACGTAACAAATTATTAATAAATAACAATAATAAAAAACTTTTTATTATTATTAATGTTTAATTTTTTTTGTTCCAATTATTTAGATGCGGCATTCATTATTTTTCGGATAATTCGTAACTTCGGATAAATTTGTATTCCTTGCTTTCACTAACAGTCCTTCCTTCTCAGAGCTGGCCGCTCAGCTGTCGGCTAATTGCCAGCTCCTATCTCTCTCCACAGTTACTCACCTGTTGATGATATCCTGCTCATCAGTCCTGCCTAATTAGGCCGTCCAGTCCAGAGGTTCTCTGCCTTCGCCTTAGTCAACATCACAGAAACCTGCGATCCTGGTTCAAGACTTGCTTTGCTGACATCCCTTCTGGCTCCAGATCCTGCTTTCTGTTCCACTACATTGATCCCTGACTTCTGGCCTGGCTGACTACTTTGGCTATGTTTTGACTACGTTTGTTCTTTTTACTTTTGGACCCCTTTCACACTGGAGGCATTTTTTTTTAGGCGCTACAGTGCTAAAAATAGCACCTGCATAGCGTCTGAAAAAAGTCTCAGCACTGGGGCGCTGCGCTAGCAGGGCGTCACAAAAAGTCCTGCCAGCAGCTTCTTTGCAGGGGTGTAGGAGTGGTGAATACACCGCTCCTCCGCTGCTCCTGCCCATTGAAAATAATGGGGCAGTGCTGCAATACCGCCGGCAAAGCGCGTTTTATGGGCAGATTTAACCCCTTTTCGGCATCGGCGGTAAAGCGATGCTATTTTTAGCGCCGTTTTAGCGGCGCTATTCGGCCGCTAGCTGGGCGGTTTTAACCCCCCGCTAGCGGCCGAATAGCGCCGCTAAAACGACGATAAAGCGTCGCTAAAAATAGCATCGCTTTACCACCGATGCCTGGGGCGGCTCAGTGTGAAAGGGGTCTTATTATTAAACAAGTGTGATTTAACTGTACTTCTGTCTCGGCCTGATTTCATGGTTTCTGACAAAAAGTTATTATTAGTTAGTCATTATTTTGGATTTCGGATTTTGGGATTTTCGGATTTTTTAATTTTTGCATTTTTGGATTTTCGGATTTTCGAATTTTGGGATTTTTCGAATTTTCAAATTTCCCAATTTCTGAATTTTCGTATTTTCCTGATTTTCCAAATCTCAGAATTTTAGAATTTCCGGATTTCGGATTTTTGGATTTTTGAATTTACGAATGTAAGTATTTACGAATTTTGATCATAACGAATGACCCGAAAAAAGAAAGGAAAACAAACTTTTTGGCAGTGCACGTCTAAAATTTAGTAGGCATAAGAGCTGATAGGTTTACGATGTTATAATAAACAGATCAAAAGGAGAAAACAAGCAGCCTCTAAGTTTTTTTTTTTTTTTTTTTTTTTTTAAGGCGGGGTGGGGGGTGGGGGTTAGGCAAGTACTGATTTTTATTGGCTCCCACTTCCACAATCCTTGTCTAGGTGAGGATCTCTTGCCCCGCCCCTCCATTCTCCATTCACAAAGCACTATGTGCGAACTTACACACGCACAGTGGTTCCTCAGGAAGCCACAGTCAGCTCCTGTAACCAAGATGGCGGCACGGACGACCGCAGCAGCTGCGGGAAGACAACGCTGGACCTCAGACACTGATTTTAAGAAGTCAGCAGTCACAGTACTTGTACCTGCTGACACAATTGGGTATTTTCCTGACTCGCTCACCAGTTGTTTTATGAATGAATAACATTCGACCTGTAGCAGAAATAGAAGGGGAACATTCAGGGTTGGTTCACACCACAAAACCGCACTCCAGATACGTTACTTGTGCATTTCTGCGATGCGCGTTTTTAACGTGTTTTTGATGCGTTCTGGTGCAGTATTGATGCGTTTCCAGATGCATTGAGATGCTTTTTTTTTGTCTTTTTTTACAGTTTTTTTTATTTTTCACTGGTCCAGTGCATTTTTTATGCATTTTTGATGTGTTACAGTGCATTCCGGTGCATTTTTTATGCATTTTAGGGCTGGTTCACACCAAAAAATCACTCAAGATCCATTCTGGATACGTTTGTGCATGCATGTTTTTAATGCATTTTTGATGCATTCTGGTGCAATTTTGATGTGTTTCTGGATGCCTTCCAGATTCTTTTTACTTCTTCTTTATTGTTTTTTTTTCCCACTGTACTAGTGTCAGGTGCATTTTTAATGCGTTTTTTATGTGTTCCTGTGCATTCCGGTGCGTTCTTTGATGCGTTTTACCACATTCCAGTGCCAGTAAAATGCATGTTCTACTTTTTTTTTCTGGAGCTGACCGCACTGGAGTGAACTTTGCAGTTGGAAACCATATAACCTCCTTTCAATTTGTTTTTGATGCTGAAAAAAACCCGCACTTGACTGCATGTGGTGTGAACTGGCGCTCAGTTTGCCAAGCTTGGCTGTACCAAGATGAGCGACCTCCAGCAACCAATCAGATGCCTAGATAAAACCTAAAAACAAAAGTTTCATACATTGCAGCTTTACAATCCTTTCATGTATTGACTGCCTTAGTTTTATTTTCTAGGCTTTAGTTTTCAGCTGGTGATCCTGCCAGTAATACACTTCCTGTCCTAGTGACTACGCTCACTGTGCTGTATCAATGAGGGATTGACGTTGTCAGCTCCCCCCTCCAAATACTAAGACATGGAGACAACCCATGGGGGGGGGGGGTAGTTGTGGGAACACCATGGAAGGGATCACCGTAAAGAAAATACATTTTAAACAGAAAATTCTTCCATCACTATATTCACAGGATCAGTATTAGTGTTAACAATGTAACAATTGTGTAACGATCCCAGTGTCCCCAACGGTGCAAGAAACATGCCACACACTGCTTAATTAGTCGGTGAAATTGATCGGTTGATTTTCTCTAGAAAGCAGCCGCAGCCTATCTAGAAAAGCCTGTCCCCTGCCAGCAGCTGCAGAGGGACACCCTTGCTCTCTGTGTGGAAGCAGTGGTCTCTCTACAGAGGTCCAGCAGGGCTCCCTGCTCTGCTACCAGCAAACTTCCTGCCTCCTGATGTTAGGAGACCTCGAGCTCTCGCCAGTCTTCTTTATGGCATGACAAGGGGGAGTGTCAGACCGCTGCAGAGAGACTACTGATTCCACACAGAGAGTAAGGGTTCTTCTCTGCAGCATGCTGGCAGGGGACGGGCTTTTCTCCTCAGGATGTGGCCGGGGTCTAAAGAAAACACGTGACTGTAACATGTTTTGTTTTGCAATGCATCTGGAATGGATTTCGCTGCTTTGAACGGAAAGTTCAGTTGGGCTTTTTATATGTCATCATTATTTACAGAGAATGTTGGAAGCCGTGAGAATGAAAATTGTTACTGCCGAGCATGTCTGCTGGACTCTGATTTACTGACTTACACGTGACGTGACGTGTTCTTCTATCCTCATGGTGGTCATACATGTGTCATGTGATGTATCAATTATAAAACACAAACATTCATTAACCTCCATTCACAAACCAAGACCCTCCAATCACAAACCAGAACCCTCCATTCACAAACCAGGACTGTCCATTCACAAACCAGGACCCTCCATTCACAAACCAGGACCCTCCATTCACAAACCAGAGACCCTCCATTCACAAACCAGGACTGTCCATTCACAAACCAGGACCCTCCATTCACAAACCAGGACTGTCCATTCACAAACCAGGACCCTCCATTCACAAACCAGAGACCCTCCATTCACAAACCAGGACTGTCCATTCACAAACCAGGACCCTCCATTCACAAACCAGGACTGTCCATTCACAAACCAGGACCCTCCATTCACAAACCAGGACCCTCCATTCACAAACCAGAGACCCTCCATTCACAAACTAGGACCCTCCAATCACAAACCAGGACCCTCCATTCACAAACCAGGACCCTCCATTCACAAACCAGGACCCTCCATTCACAAACCAGAACCCTCTATTCACAAACCAGGACCGTCCATTCACAAACCAGGACCCTCCATTCACAAACCAGGACTGTCCATTCATAAACCAGAGACCCTCCATTCACAAACCAGGACCCTCCATTCACAAACCAGAGACCCTCCATTCACAAACTAGGACCCTCCAATCACAAACCAGGACCCTCCATTCACAAACCAGGACCCTCCATTCACAAACCAGGACCCTCCATTCACAAACCAGAACCCTCTATTCACAAACCAGGACCCTCCATTCACAAACCAGGACCCTCCATTCACAAACCAGAACCCTCTATTCACAAACCAGGACCATCCATTCACAAACCAGAACCCTCTATTCACAAACCAGGACCCTCCATTCACAAACCAGAACCCTCTATTCACAAACCAGGACCCTCCATTCACAAACCAGGACCCTCCATTCACAAACCAGAACCCTCTATTCACAAACCAGGACCATCCATTCACAAACCAGGACCCTCCATTCACAAACCAGGACTGTCCATTCATAAACCAGAACCCTCCATTCACAAACCAGGACCGTCCATTCACAAACCAGAACCGTCCATTCACAAATTCGGACCCTCCATTCACAAACCAGAACCCTCCAATCACAAACCAGGACCGTCCATTCACAAATCAGGACCCTCCATTCACAAACCAGGACCGTCCATTCACAAACCAGGACCCTCCAATCACAAACCAGGACCCTCCATTCACAAACCAGGACCCTCCAATCACAAACCAGGACCCTCCATTCACAAACCAGGACCCTCCAATCACAAACCAAGGACCCTCCATTCACAAACCGGGACCGTCCATTCACAAACCAGGGACCCTCCATTATAAAAGTAGGAACCCTCCATTCATGACCAGGGACCCTCTATTCACTAAGCATCTATATCTGATATCTGGAGGGTCGCCAAGGAAGCTGACAATCACTGTAGTATTCCGTGCTACATACATTGATAGCCATGGACATCCAGATGCTGCTTCCTCTACCTCTTCGGTCCCCACCTCCACCATTCGGAGAATGTCTTGTATTTTTGTCTCAACAAATAAAAGGCATTGTCTGGCTGGATGAGGAGGAGAGGAACGGGCGATGACATCACAATATCCGCCTCCTCCAATCAGACAATGCCTTGTATTCATTGCAAAAAATACTCAATCCTCAAATATCAATACATTGTGACTTCGGCTACATTTCCACTATTGCGACCCCCAAAGTCACGCAATTTAGAGTGCGACTTTGGAGTGCGACTTTGAAGCGACTTCGAGTGCAGCTTTGACCCAACTTTACACTTCCTGGATCAAAGTTGCATCAAAAGCCGCATCAAAGTAGTGCAGGAAACTTTTCGATGTCCTTGATTTTCGCATAGATGGGAACGGGTGCCATTGAAATCAATGCCATGCCATGCCACTTTATGTGTCCAAAGTCGCATCACAAGTCGCAGCCTTAGGCTGCATTCCCAGCTCTGCGTTTTTCAATCGTGGGCAGAACTTATCAGCGATTCTGCTCATGATTTCAAAGCGCCGAGGTGCGTATGACAAATCGCAGAACGCACATTTGAGATGCCATTCATTTGAATGCCACCTAAAATCGCGGTGTGGTTCTGCCGCAATTGTCGCACGATAGATTGCGCTGCAATCGCGGCAAACCGCATGCTTCACACGATGCGGGTCGACGCAACTGCAGGCGCAATTTATCGCATGACAATGACGCCGCAATTTTAGGTGCCATTCAAATGAACGGCATCTCAAATTCTGCGATTTGTCGTTCACACCACGGCGCTTTGAAATCGCTGGCCAGAATCGCGGCAAACCTGTGCTCGCGATGCAAAACGCAAATGTGGGAATTCACCCAAAGTCACAATGTATTGATATTTGAGGATTTCAGCGATCAATAACGATCAATAACGATCAGCGGAATCATTGTACAAGCGATCGCAGACAACAAATTCATCATCAATAGACACAACACAATGCTGTTCCTTTCTTTCCGATTGGCAAAAAAAATAAACGATATCGATCAAAATGGCACCTAAAATCGCAGCGTGGGTCTGCCGCGATTACCGTGCAACGTGCTTTCGCGCGACGCGGGTGGCCGCGATTTATCTCGTTGCAGCACCGCACTGCGATTTTTAGGCGCCATTCAAACGAATGGCATCTCAAATTCTGCGATTTGACCTTCACACCTCGGCGCTTTGCAATCGCGGCAAATTGGTGCCCGCGATGCGAAACGCAAATGTGGGAATGCAGCCAAAGTCACAATGTATTGAGTAAGTTCAGGAGCGACATGCTTTTACGCGTCGCGGGTCGCCGCAACTGCAGCGCAGTTTATCGTGCGACAGCACCGCACTGCGATTTTAGGCGCCATTCAAATTGCGCTTTCTGCGATTTGTCATTCACACCTCGGCGGGCGGAAATCGCGGTAAAATCTGTGCCCGCGATTCAAGACGCAGAGGTGGGAATGCAGCCTTATAACTGAGAATCTTTTTTTTTTTTAATAAATTCCTACGAACGTTTCAGGAAAAAGTGAATTAAATGTCACTTACCAGCGATCGCCGCGAGTCCCGGCAGCATGGCGGAGAAGACGGGCGCGTTTCACCGGTGACGGGAAGACGGCGTCCTCATTAACTTCACACCCGTCTGTGGGAAGCCGTGTCCTCTTCACAGCGATTCCCGAGCCGCGGCGGGGCTGACGGAGAGACGAAAGTTCATTGTTAATTTGGCAGCGATGAGCGGAACGCACTGCAAAGAAAATATTTTTCTGTCTGTGATCCGCCATTGGCTGCCGAGCCGAGACAATCCGGAGCTTTTCTACATCTCACATTCCCTCCTTGTTCTGTGTACGGGACGTAGAACAAAAAAAAAAAAATAACTGCCATTTATTGGAGGGGTGGAACGTAGTGAACGTGTAAGGTGCAAGATTTACAGCCGTATTAAACCCAAAAGCAAACATTTATTATCTTTTACAGTTTAGCAATTCTTAGATGTGATGACTGCATTCGTTTTCTTTTTTAGGCTTATTTTTTTTTTTCTTATTTTTCATCTGGTGATCTGGCCAACAAGTCTGCTGTTTTTTCCGGAAGCACAGCTCTCCAGCAGAATGTATCAATTTACATGGATGAGACAAAGTATTTACCACTGCCTTTGGTGCTTACAATGATCAGCTTTTATTTATTTATGTAGAACCTTTTCTCCCAAAGGAAAAAAAAAAAAAAAAAACAGTTTGCTGTAACTGCTTATAAAGCATTAGCTGGAGTCTGGCTTCCATTTGTTAGCGTATCTAAATATGTTAGTACATCTTATGCCCATAGGTGTGCGCCCCGAAGCTCAAACACACACACTACTCACATCACTCACCATGTTCATTCAGAAAGGGAAGGGGCTGATAAATACATATTTACCGGCCCCTTCCCTCACTCCTCCTAAAACATCTGCAACAGCCGGCAGGAGAGGAGAGGAGGGAAGCCAGAAGTGCTGCAGAGGGAAGGAGTGGGGAGCCAGGGCAGTTGGGGGGAATCTGTGCTGCACAGGGTGATTAGGGTGTGCCTGGGCACACCCGGCACACCCTGTGCGCGCGCCTATGCTTATGCCCCGTACACACGATCGGACATTCCGACAACAAAATCCATGTTTTTTTTTTTTTTTCCGACGGATGTTGGCTCAAACTTGTACTTGTATACACACGGTCACACAAATTTTGTCGGAAATTTCGATTACCAAGAACGCGGTGACGTACAAAACACGTACGACGAGCCGAGAAAAATGAAGTTCAATAGTCAGTGCGGCTCCTTCTGACAGTGACTGCTGTCTCCTGTGCCCCCCCGTGCTCCTTCATCCAGAGTGGAGGCGTTCTAACACAAGAGGTGTGTTGGCCACCAGCCTAAAAAAGCCTAGAAAAAAAAAACTAATGCAGCCACCACATCTAATGATTGGTAAGCTGCAGCGCGGTCGACCAGTTCTAGGAGATGGTCCATGGACCTGGCGCGCTCTGCCAGCCACATCCGGCTCTGTTCTGCCGCATCCGGCGTGCTCTGTGCTTCAGACACAGCTGATCACAATGTAAACAAGCTTGGGGTAGTTATTGGCATTCCTTTCCTCATGCGCTGTCACAGGAGGAGGAGAGTTGGCAAACGACAATTCTGACAGCGTACATTTACACTGATAATCAGTGCCCATCAGTGCAGCCTATCAGTGCCCATCAGTGCCGCCTCTCATTGCCCATCAGTGCATCCTCATCAGTGCCCATTAGTGCTGCCTCATCAGTGCCCATCAGTGCCGCCTCATCAGTGCCCATCAGTGCCGCCTCATCAGTGCCAATCAGTGCTGCCTCATCAGTGCCAATCAGTACCTGATCATCATTGCCGCCTCATTAGTGCCGATCATTGCCACCTCATCAGTGCTGATCAGTGCTGCCTCATCAGTGCCATTCAGTGCCGCCTATCAGTGCCTCATCCTCAGTGCTGCCTCATCAGTGCTAATCAGTGCTGCCTCATCATCAGTGCCGCCTCATCATCAGTTCCCATCAGTGCCTCATCAGTGCCGCCTCATCCGTGCCCATCAGTGCCTCATCATCAGTGCCGCCTCAGCAATGCCGATCATTGCCACCTCATCAGTGCCGATTATTGCCGCCTCATCAGTGCTAATCAGTGCTGCCTCATCAGTGCCCATCAGTGCTGCCTATCAGTGGCCATCAATGCCTCATCCTCAGTGCCGCCTCATCAGTGCCGATCAGTGCTGCCTCATCATCAGTGCCGCCTCATCAGTGCAGATCAGTGCTGCCTCATCAGTGCCTCATCATCATTGCCGCCTCATCAGTGCCGATCAGTGCTGCCTCATCAGTGCCAATCAGTGCTGCCTATCAGTGCCCAATCATCAGTGCTGCCTATCAGTGCCCAATCATCAGTGCAACCTCATCAGTGCTCAACAGTGAAGGAGAAAAATTACTCATTTCTAAAATTTTATAATCAAGACAAAGGAAATCTTTTCTTTTTTTTTTTCTAAATTTTCTGTCTTTTTTCATTTGTTTAGAAAAAAATAAAACCTTCAGTGGTGATTAAATACCACCAAAAAAAGATCTATTTGTCTCAAAAAAATGATAGAAATGTCATCTGTGTACAGTGTTGTATGACCGCACAATTGTCATTCAAAGTGTGACGGCGCTGACAGCTGAACATTGGACTGGGCAGGAAGGGGGGTAAGAGTGCCTGGTATTGAAGGGGTTAAAGAAGGACGCAACAGATACCGAAAACAAACATATTAAAAGGACAGTCCACCCTAAACTCATATTTCAGTTTTTAATAGATGATGAAGAGATCAACCTCTTAAAGTAGAATTAAAAGCTAAACTTTTTTCTATCATTAATCAGGTTTTTTTTTTTACCATCTGTGTCCCCATAGGAGAAATTTCCCTTCACTTCCTGTTCCATAGTTAAAAACAGGAAGTGGGAAGGAAATCCCTTCAAAGCGAGGGAATCTCTGGTTGTCACCAGAACTAGTGTCCCCATTGGAAGATTTCCTCTCTATTCCTGTTCTGGGGACAACCCAAAATTTGACATTTTCTTTTACTTTCAATGATAATGGAAAACAGGACAAATAGAGACGGCGACTCTCCTTAATGGAGGGCACAGACAGCAATAAAAACCTGACAGGGGTTCTAATCCCTCTCTACTCTATCCAGAACTAAAAATGAACGTTTTCCCTTTAGCTATACTTTAAACCTGAATTCCAGGCAGATGTAAAAGACACAAATGAATCTCTGTACTATACTATTCTATAGAATCACCAAAATGATGTAGTATGAGGACAAACCCTAATAACCGATTCAATTAGTGTTTAATCAGGAAGGCCCTTGCACTACATTGATGGTGGATCGAAAAAAGACGGTACGATCAGATTGTATAGTGTATGGTCAGCTATAGAGAGTCTGATGATGAAGATTCCTCCAGAGAAGGAGTCATGTCCATCGGGTAAAGCGTGGTCGCACTTTGGTGCTCCGGCTGCTGCTGGCCGGGTGTCCCAGGTGGCAGAATAACCAGTGTGATGTCACCTGAACCCGCCCACTTCTAGAAACAAGCAGAGGTGGTCGGTTCACATCTGTGCCGTGCGTTTTTGATGAGTTACGCTTTCGTCTCGTTTCAGGTGGGTTGCCATTGAACTCTATGGAACGTGTGTGTGGATGAAAGTGCAGCAAAGATGCAGCATGAAGGACCTTATCAGTGAATTACACCGAAACCGAAATTACACAGAGAGAGAGAAAGAGAAAGAGAGAGAGAGAGAGAGAGAGAGAGAGAGAGAGAGAGAGAGAAAGAAAGAAAAAAAAGACAGAGAGAGAGAGAGAGAAAGAAAGTAGGAGAGAGAGAGAGAGAAAAAGAAAGAAAGAGAGAGAGAAAGAAAGAAAGAAAGAAAGAAAGAAAGAAAGAAAGAAAGAAAGAAAGAAAGAAAGAAAGAAAGAAAGAAAGAAAGAAAGAAAGAGAAAAAGACAGAGAGAGAGAAAGAAAGAAAAAAAGTAGGAGAGAGAGAGAGAGAGAGAGAGAGAGAGAGAGAGAGAGAGAGAGAGAGAGAAAGAGAAAAAGAAAGAAAGAAAAAAAGACAGAGAGAGAGAGAGAGAGAGAAAGAAAAAAAGTAGGAGAGAGAGAGAAAAAGAATAGAAAGAGAAAGAAAGAAAAAAAGACAGAGAGAGAGAAAGAGAGAGAGAAGAGAGGGAAGGGGGAGAGAGAGAAAGAAAGAAAGAAAGAAAGAAAGAAAGAAAGAAAGAAAGAAAGAAAGAAAGAAAGAAAGAAAGAAAGAAAGAAAGAAAGAAAGAAAGAGGTTGTAAATAGAAAGGAATGGAAGAGAAGGGAAAGATAAAATAGGAACGAAAGGGAAAAAATGCAAAGGGAAGGTGGGGAAGAAAAAGGGAAGAGGAGAAGAGGAATGAAAGGGAAGGAAAAGAGAGGAAGTGGACAGGAGGAAAGGTTAGGAAAGGGGAAAAAAAGGGTGATGGAAGGAAATGTATATGGGAGAGGAGAAAAGGAACGGATGGGAAAGAAAGGGAAAAGGAGGAAAGAAAGAGAAAAGCGAAGAGAAGATGAGAGGAGGGAAGGAAAGAAAGGAGAAGTGAAAAGACGGGAATGGAAGAAAAGGGAAAGGAAGGGAAGGGAAGGGAGGAAAGGGGACGAGAAGGGAAAGGAAGGGAAAAGAAGGGAAGAGAAGAAATGTAAAGAGAAGAAAAGGGAAGAGAAAAGAAGAAAAGAGAAGGGAAGAGAAGAGAACTGAAGTGCAGCGAAGAGAAGAAACGAGACAGGAAGAAAAAGGAAGAGAATAGAAGGAAGAAAAGACAAGTGAAGGGAAGAGACAGGAAGAAAGAGAAGAGAAGGGAAAGAAAGAAAAGAGAAAAGAAGGGAAGAGAAGGGCAAGGAAGGGATGAAACCAGAAGAAAAGAGAAGGGAAGAAAAGAGAAGGAAAGGGAAGAAAAGGGAAGAGAAAAGAAGGGAAAAAAGAGAAAGGAAGGGCAGTGAATGGAAGAGAAGAAAAGAGACAGGAAGAAAATGGAAGAGAAGAGAAGTGAAAGGGAAGAGACAGGAAGAAAAGGGAAGAGAAAAGAAGGGAAAAGACTGGAAGAAAAGAGAATGGAATGGAAGAGAAGGGAAACGAAGGGCAGGGAAGAGAAGGGAAGAAAAGAGAAGGAAGAAGAAGAGAAAAGAAGGAAAGAAAAGAGAAAAGGTAAAGAAGAGAAGAGAGAATAGGAGAGAGAAAGTGAGGAGAAGAGGAGGAAATGGAAGGGAAAAGAAAGATAAAGAAGAGAAGAGAAAAATGAAGAAAGGGAGGAGAGGAGAAGAAAGAAAGTGATGGGAAGGGAAGAGAATGGAAGGGCAAATTAGGGAAGAGAAATATGGAAAGGGCAGAGAAGAGAAGAAGCAGTGGAGGGATGGAGAGGAGAATCTGGCAGTGCGGGAAGATTCATGGTGCCCCCATCACCCCCCTCCCTGTGTCTGCAGAGCTCGGGGGTCTCATGTAGTGACAGGTGTACCTGGGAAGCCCCCCCATAGACTCACCCCTGGCTTGGCTCAAACACAGCAGACGCTCCCTCCAGTATAGGGATCTGATGAGCTCTCCAGTCCCGTCAGCCTGAATCCAGTCCCAGCCAAAGCCTTCTGTCAGGAAAGCGGATTGGAGGGAGTGCGGCTCGGAGTGTGTGGCAGAGACAGAAGTTTCCACACACAGGCAACTGTACATACAAAGCAGGAGTGTTCCCAGGCTGGCTGAGCGGGATGTGAGGGGGGGTAATAAGCCACAAGTCCACTCATGTTACACTATGTCCCCATTATACTCACACAGGGTGTCATGTAGTGTGACACCGACAGACAGGCAGCACTGACACCCAACAGGCTCATTCATAAAGCAGAGCAAGGAGCAACTGTAATGGGCAAAGTGATGAAACTGATAAAAATCCTCAGATCTGATTGGTTGCTGTGGATTACTACACCGCACACACAATTCCTGCACCACACACAACGTTCCCGCACCGTACACACCGTTACCGTACACAACGTTACCGCACCGTACACACTGTTCCCGCACCGTACACATCGTTCCTGCACCGCACACATCATTCCTGCACCGTACACATCGTTCCTGCACCGCACACATCGTTCCTGCACCGCACACATCGTTGCTGCACCGCACACATCGTTCCTGCACCGTACACATCATTCCTGCACCGCACACATCGTTCCTGCACCATAAACACCGTTCCTGCACCATACACACTGTTCCTGCATCGTCCCTGCACCGTACACACCGTTACCACACCATACACACCGTTACCGTACACAACGTTACCGCACCGTACACACCGTTCCCGCACCGTACACATCGTTCCTGCACCGCGCACACCGTTCCTGCATCGCACACATCGTTCCTGCACCGCACACATCGTTCCTGCACCATAAACACCGTTCCTGCACCATACACACTGTTCCTGTACCGCGCACATCGTTCCTGCACCGCGCACATCGTTCCTGCACCGCGCACATCGTTCCTGCACTGTACACATCGTTCCTGCACCGTACACATCATTCCTGCACCGCACACAGCATTCCTGCACCACACACAACGTCGTTCCCGTACCGTACACACCGTTCCCGCATCGCACACACCGTTCCCGCACCGCACACACCATTCCTGCACACCATTCCCGCACCGCACACACCGTTCCCACACTGCACACACGGTTCCTGCACCGCACACATCATTCCTGCATTGCACACATCGTTCCTGCACCGCGCACACCGTTCCTGCACCACGCACACAGTTCCTGCACCGCACACACCGTTCCTGCACCGCGCACATCGTTCCTGCACTGCGTACAACGTTCCTCCACCGCACACATCGTTCCTGCACCGTACACATAATTTCTGCACCGTACACATCGTTCCTGCACCGTACACACCATTCCTGCACCATACACACTGTTCCTGCACTGCGCACATCGTTCCTGCACTGCACACACCGTTCCTGCACCGCACACAGCGTTCCTGCACCGCACACAGCGTTCCTGCAAAGCACACATCTTTCCTGCACCGCACACACCGTTCCTGCACCGCACACATCATTCCTGCACCGCACACACCATTCCTGCACCGCGCACATCGTTCCTGCACCATACACACCGTTCCTGCACCGCACATACCATTTCTGCACCGCACACATCATTCCTGCACCGCACACATCATTCCTGCACCGCACACACCATTCCTGCACCGGAAGGAAGGGAGAGGATGGGGGAACGAAGGATAAGGAAGGGAGGGAGAGGATGGGGGGAAGGAAGGAAGGAAGGAGGGAAGGAAAATGGGTGAAGGAAGGAAGAAAAGGGATGGGAGAAGGAAGGATGGAAGTAAGGGAGAGGATGGGGAAGAAAGGAAGAAGGAAGGAAGGGTATGGGAGAAGGACAGAAATAGGGGAGAGGAGGGGGGAAGGAAGGAAGAGGAAGGAAGGAAAAGGAAGTGATGGGAAAAGGAAGGACGGAAGAAAAGGGAAGGAAAGAAGGGGGGGAAGGAGGGAAGAAGAAGGAAGAAGAAAAAGGAAGGAAGGAAAGAAGAGCATGGGAAAAGGAAGGACAGAAGGAAGGTGAAGGAAGGAAGGGAAGGAGAGGATGGGGGAAAGAAGGAGAAGAAAAGGGAAGGAAGGATGGAAGGAAGGGAGACGATGGGGGAAGGAAGGAAGAAGAAGAAGGAAGGAAGGAGATGGGAGAAGGAAGGAAGAAGAAGGAAGGAAGGAAGGAAGGAGATGGGAGAAGGAAGGAAGAGGATGGGGAAGGAAGTGTAAAATGGAGTTGTCTTAAGTAAGAAATGTCACCACATTTGTAATTAGGAAATGATTGTTCCACTTTCCATCCTTTAGAAGTATTTCTCCCTGTAGATCAGATCGGTGCTCCAGGTTGCAGGAGGTCAGTTACACTTCGGGTGACAACAATTTCCCCATTTTTTCAATGTGTCGGCCCTAATGAACCATTTTTCCCCCCAAACACACATACATTGGTTGCTGACTGAAGTTTGATGTTTAGTTTCCTCTTTAATTGTCTATCACATAATTGCAGCTCCCGGCTCTCACTAGGAGGAATGTGTGTGCTCCTTCCAAACCTATAACTGGCTTCTGCTTCTAATTAAAGCTTCCCAGCAGGAAGGTGAACACAGCCTGCCCCCTAGGGGAGCACATCTGTCATGGCATGCCGTTTATATTCGGAGTACAGGACACCTGCAGTAGCGGTTCATTTACAAAGAGCAGGTCAATATACCCCTTTTTCTAGATCATTTATGATAGATCAACATGGAAAAATGCTTCCTTCTGCCTGCAGCCGATTGATATCATCATCTCAGCCTAGGCAAAACCCACACTTCCCAACTGTTCCTGATTTGCAGGGACTGTCCCTATATAGGAAACAAGTCCCTCTGTTCCTTATTACTCCTCGGATGTTTCTTTTTCCTCTTCCTGGTCTGAGATATAGACCTCTATGGAAAAAAAAAATACACTATAGAGTTGTATTTATAAAACATTTGCAGAGCTATTCATCCTGCTAAACTGCATTAATTAAGAATGTTGCAAAGCTATTTTCTCTACAGGTTGAATGTTAATCCTTTAAACAGAATAGAGTGATAATACCGCATTATGGCCACTAGATGGAGCTTGAAATCACAGTAAATAAGTATTTATTTATATAATTGCCAGCTCCATCTAGTGGCCATAATATAGTATTTTCTTGATTCACTCTAAATAAATAAAGAGCATTCGATTTGGAGAGGAAATAGTCTGAAAACGTTCAATTTTGCACCTATTCGCAGAGAAAAAAAAAATGTGCATGCCAGTTTTCAAGGTTGAATATCTCTGAATTTCTTTATACAACTTATGTAGCTACCAAAAGAGTTAGACTGTTCTAAGTCTCTTATAAACCCCTAAATTAATAGAAAGTATTAAAATGGGTAATTATGCGTGGGGTTTAATCGATTATTATTCTTCATGCTCCGTGTCTCCGGGGGGTGTGACAGGTTGAATTACCGATGACCGAATGAATAATATTTATGTTTCATTTGCAAGAGCGATGAAAGAGGCGACACGCAGCCACATTCGCCGTCTTTTAAGATCCGAAAGTCAACATGGAAAATAATTGTTTCCGCCATGCCTCATTAACGCACAATCCCGTCTGTTGATGAATCTTTCACACAAGTTTTTACATCACCGACCAGTCATGAAATGTCTTTACTTCGCCCATTTAATCTCGAAGAATGAGCCTCAAACAAGAAACAGAGCCGCTAACGCATGATAGGGGAGCATGAAAGAAGCGCTATTGTTGTTTTACCCTCAGGGGGCCAATGGCGGGACCTTTATTATAAACGTATTTATTTCATTTCCCGTCCAGGAGTCTAAACATTTCGAGGATAGACTCCTTCCACCGAAGCTACTTTCAGTAAAAAAAAAAAAAAAAATCTGCTCTGTATATAGACAGTGGATGTAAAAAGTCTACACACCCCTGTTAAAATGTCAGGTTTCTGTGATGTAAAAAAAATGAGACAAAGATAAATAATCTCTGAACTTTTTCCACCTTTAATGTGACCCATAAACTGTACAACTCAATTGAAAAACAATCTGAAATCTTTAACCACTTAAGGACCAGCCTCGTTTTGGAATTTACATGTTTTAGGCTAGGTTCACACTGCTGCAGTGCGAATTTAGCGCGATTTTGATCCGATTGCGTTGCGAATTTGCATTGCGAATTCTTTGTGTGTTCTTGCGATTCTACTGCAAATTTTGCAATCTATGGAGCTGAATTCGCATCGCACACGGATCAAACTCGGACAGGACCCTTTTTTTACGCAGGTTAAATTCGCAATGCATTGATGTGAACAGCACTCATGGAAAACAATGTTATTAAAATGACTTGCGAATTTGAGCGATCGCAGCGGCTCAAATTCGCAATAAAATTCGCAGCAGTGTGAACCTAGCCTAAAACAGGTTTTTTTTGCTAGAAAATGACTTAGAACCCCCAAACATTATATATTGTTTTTTTTTTCTCTAACACCCTAGAGAATAAAATGGCGGTCATTGCAATACTTTTTTTCACACCATATTTGCGCAGCGGTCTTACAAGCGTGCTTTTTTTGGAAAAAATTCACTCTTTTGAATAAAAAAATAAGACACCAGTAAAGTTAGCCCAATTTTTTTTTATATTGTGAAAGATAATGTTACGCCGAGTAAAATGATACCCAACATGTCACGCTTCAAAGTTGCCCCCGCTCGTGGAATGGCGTCAAACTTTTACCCTTTAAAAATCTCCATAGGCGACGTTTTAAAAAATTCTACAGGGTGCATGTTTTGCGTTACAGAGGAGGTCTAGGGCTAGAATTATTGCTCTCGCTCTAACGATTGCGGCGATACCTCACATGTGTGGTTTGAACACCGTTTTCATAGGCGGGCGCTACTCGCGTATGCGTTCGCTTCTGCGCGCGAGCTCGTCGGGACGGGGGTTTTAAAAAAAAAATGTATTTTTATTATTTATTTTACATGATTTTATTTATTTTTACACTGTTTTTTAAAAAAAAAATTGTGTCACTTTTATTTCTATTACAAGGAATGTAAACATCCCTTGTAATAGAAAAAAGCGTGACAGGTCCTCTTAAATATGAGATCTGGGGGGTCAAAAAGACATCAGATCTCATATTTACACTAAAATGCAATAATAAAAAAAAAAAAAAGTCATTTAAAAAAACCACATTGAAAAAAATGTGCCTTTAAGACGTATGGGCGGAAGTGACGTTTTGAGGTCGCTTCCGCCCTGCAGTGTCATGGAGACGAGTGGGCGCCATCTTAGCCTCACTCGTCTCCAGGCACAGCAAGGAGACAGACGCGGTCGCCTCCGCCGCTACCGACGGCTCCGGTAAGCGGCGGAGGGCACCGCATCGTGGCGGGAGGGGGGGCGGCCCTCTCCCGCCACTGATAAAAGTGATCTTGCGGCGAATGCGCCGCAGAGACCACTTTTATCTGAAAGCCGTCCACCGCACGAAAACGGGGATACCTGGGTTGTGGCAGCTAGCTGCTGCCATAACAACGATATCCTCTGCCAAACTTTGGACGTACATCGGCGTGCGGCGGTCGGCAAGTGGTTAAGTGGGGGAGGGGAAGTAAAAATAAAAAATTTAAATAAGTGCGCAGACCCTAATACTGGGGCTGTATCTCTGTTCAGAATTAGGCAATCACATGTTAAATTGGAGTCAGTACACACATGCCATCATTTAAAGTGCCTCTGATTAACCCCAAATAAAGTTCAGCTGTTCTAGTAGGTCTTTCCTGACATTTCCTTATGCCCCGTACACACTAGAGATGTGCGATTCGTTTCGTACGAATCGAAAATTCCTACGAATTTCCGTAAATTCGTACATTCGGGAGGATCCAAAATACAAATTGCAATGCTTCCGAATTTTGTATGAAATACGAAATTTCGTTTACGAATTTCGGATCCAAATTCCTAACGAACATTCGTAATTGTTAGGAAAAGTTAACGAACCTAAAAGTTAAAAAAAACCCAGGAGGTCGGCACAGCACAGGGATGGGGGGAGCCCCTCATAATGAGCACAGCACAGGGATGGGGGGAGCCCCTCATAATGAGCACAGCACAGGGATGGTGGGAGCCCCTCATAATGAGCACAGCACAGGGATGGTGGGGGCCCCTCATAATGAGCACAGCTCAGGGATGGTGGGGGCCCCTCATAATGAGCACAGCACAGGGATGGTGGGAGCCCCTCATAATGAGCACAGCACAGGGATGGTGGGGGCCCCTCATAATGAGCACAGCACAGGGATGGTGGGAGCCCCTCATAATGAGCACAGCACAGGGATGGTGGGGGCCCCTCATAATGAGCACAGCACAGGGATGGGGGGAGCCCCTCATAATGAGCACAGCACAGGGATGGTGGGGGCCCCTCATAATGAGCACAGCACAGGGATGGTGGGAGCCCCTCATAATGGGCACAGCACAGGGATGGGGGGAGCCCCTCATAATGAGCACAGGGATTATGGGAGCCCCTCATAATGAGCACAGCACAGGGATGGGGGGGCCCCTCATAATGAGCACAGCACAGGGATGGTGGGAGCCCCTCATAATGAGCACAGCACAGGGATGGTGGGAGCCCCTCATAATGAGCACAGCACAGGGATGGTGGGGGCCCCTCATAATGAGCACAGCTCAGGGATGGTGGGGGCCCCTCATAATGAGCACAGCACAGGGATGGTGGGAGCCCCTCATAATGAGCACAGCACAGGGATGGTGGGGGCCCCTCATAATGAGCACAGCACAGGGATGGTGGGAGCCCCTCATAATGAGCACAGCACAGGGATGGTGGGGGCCCCTCATAATGAGCACAGCACAGGGATGGTGGGAGCCCCTCATAATGAGCACAGCACAGGGATGGTGGGAGCCCCTCATAATGAGCACAGCACAGGGATGGTGGGGGCCTCTCATAATGAGCACAGCACAGGGATGGTGGGGGCCCCTCATAATGAGCACAGCACAGGGATGGTGGGGGCCCCTCATAATGAGCACAGCACAGAGATGGTGGGAGCCCCTCATAATGAGCACAGCACAGGGATGGTGGGAGCCCCTCATAATGAGCACAACACAGGGATGGTGGGAGCCCCTCATAATGAGCACAGTGCAGGGAGGGTGGGAGCCCCTCATAATGAGCACAGTGCAGGGAGGGTGGGAGCCCCTCATAATGAGCACAGGGATGGTGGGAGCCCCTCATAATGAGCACAGGGATGGTGGGAGCACCTCATAATGAGCACAGGGATGGTGGGAGCCCCTCATAATGAGCACAGGGATGGTGGGAGCCCCTCATAATGAGCACAGGGATGGTGGGAGCCCCTCATAATGAGCACAGCACAGGGATGGTGGGAGCCCCTCATAATGAGCACAGCACAGGGATGGTGGGAGCCCCTCATAATGAGCACAGCACAGGGATGGTGGGAGCCCCTCATAATGAGCACAGGGATGGTGGGAGCCCCTCATAATGAGCACAGGGATGGTGGGAGCCCCTCATAATGAGCACAGCACAGGGATGGTGGGAGCCCCTCATAATGAGCACAGCACAGGGATGGTGGGAGCCCCTCATAATGAGCACAGCACAGGGATGGGGGGAGCCCCTCATAATGAGCACAGGGATGGTGGGAGCCCCTCATAATGAGCACAGGGATGGTGGGAGCCCCTCATAATGAGCACAGGGATGGTGGGAGCCCCTCATAATGAGCACAGGGATGGTGGGAGCCCCTCATAATGAGCACAGGGATGGTGGGAGCCCCTCATAATGAGCACAGGGATGGTGGGAGCCCCTCATAATGAGCACAGGGATGGTGGGAGCCCCTCATAATGAGCACAGGGATGGTGGGAGCCCCTCATAATGAGCACAGGGATGGTGGGAGCCCCTCATAATGAGCACAGGGATGGTGGGAGCCCCTCATAATGAGCACAGGGATGGTGGGAGCCCCTCATAATGAGCACAGCACAGGGATGGTGGGAGCCCCTCATAATGAGCACAGCACAGGGATGGGGGGAGCCCCTCATAATGAGCACAGCACAGGGATGGTGGGAGCCCCTCATAATGAGCACAGCACAGGGATGGGGGGAGCCCCTCATAATGAGCACAGCACAGGGATGGTGGGGGCCCCTCATAATGAGCACAGCACAGGGATGGTGGGGCCCCTCATAATGAGCACAGCACAGGGATGGTGGGAGCCCCTCATAATGAGCACAGCACAGGGATGGTGGGAGCCCCTCATAATGAGCACAGTGCAGGGATGGTGGGAGCCCCTCATAATGAGCACAGCACAGGGATGGTGGGAGCCCCTCATAATGAGCACAGTGCAGGGAGGGTGGGAGCCCCTCATAATGAGCACAGGGATGGTGGGAGCCCCTCATAATGAGCACAGGGATGGTGGGAGCACCTCATAATGAGCACAGGGATGGTGGGAGCCCCTCATAATGAGCACAGGGATGGTGGGAGCCCCTCATAATGAGCACAGGGATGGTGGGAGCCTCTCATAATGAGCACAGCACAGGGATGGGGGGAGCCCCTCATAATGAGCACAGCACAGGGATGGTGGGAGCCCCTCATAATGAGCACAGGGATGGTGGGAGCCCCTCATAATGAGCACAGGGATGGTGGGGGCCCCTCATAATGAGCAGAGCACAGGGATGGGGGGAGCCCCTCATAGTGAGCACAGCACAGGGATGGTGGGAGCCCCTCATAATGAGCACAGCACAGGGATGGGGGGAGCCCCTCATAATGAGCACAGCACAAGGATGGGGGGAGCCCCTCATAATGATAAATTCATCATAACGAACCTTCGTATTAAATTTGCATGAAAATTCGGACGCGAATTACGAAATACGAATTAATCCTAATACGGAACGAAACGAAACAAATTTATTGACGGCGCACATGTCTAGTACACACGGTCGGATTTTCTGACTGAAAATGTTAGATGGGAGCTTGTTGTCGGAAATTCCGACCGTATGTAGGCTCCATCGGACATTTTCCATCGGAATTCCCGTCACACAAGGTGTTGGAAACGCTCCTCAGAGATTTTGGTCCATAGTGACATGATAACATCACACAGTTGCTGCAGATTTGTTGGCTGCACAACCATGATGAGAATCTCCCATTCCACCACATCCCAAAGGTGCTCTATTGGATGAGATGTGGTGAGTGTGGAGGCCATTGGAGGACAGTGACCTCATTGTCCAGTGGTGAGATGATTGGAGCTTTGTGACATGGTGCATTATCCTGCTGGAAGGAGCCATCAGAAGATGAGGACACTGTAGTCATAAAGGGATGGACATGGTCAGCAACAATACTCGGGTAGGTTGTGGTGATTAAACGATGCTCAATTTTCATTAAGGGGCCCAAAGTGTGCCAAGAAAATATCCCCCCACATCATTACACCCCCACCACCAGCCTGAACCGGTGATACAAGGCAGGATGGATCCATGACACCAAATTCTGACCCGACCGTCTGAATGTTGCAGCTGAAATCCAGACTCATCAGACCAGACAACGTTTTTCCAATCTTCTATTGCCCAATTTTGGTGATCCTGTGCGAATTGTAGCCTCAATTTCCTGTTCTTAGCTGACAGGAGTGGCACCTGGTGTGGTTTTCTGCTGCTGTAGCCCATGTGCTTCAAGGTTGGATGTGTTGTGCACTCAGAGATGGTATATTGCATACCTTGGATGTAACGAGTGGTTATTTGAGTTACTGTTGCATTTCTATCAACTGGAACCAGTCTGCCCATTCTCCTCTGACCTCTGACACCACCAAGGCATTTTCCTCCACACAACTGCCGCTCACTGGATATTTTCTCTTTTTCGGACCATTGTCTGTAAACCCGAGAGATGGTTTTTGTGTGAAAATCCCAGGAGATCAGCAGTTTTTGAAATACTCAGACCAGCCCGTTGGCCACCCAACAACCATGCCACGTTCAAAGTCACTTAAATCCCCTTTCTTCCCCATTCTGATGCTCGGTTTGAACTTCATCAAGTCGTCTTCACCACGTCCAGAGGCCTAAATGCATTGAGTTGCTGCCATGTGATTGGCTGATTAGCAATTAGTGTTACCAAGCAATTGAACAGGTGTACCTAATAAAGTGGCAGGTAAGTGTGTATATATATATAGTGTATATATATATATATATATATATATATATATATATATATATATATATATACACACACAGTATATATATATATATATATATATATATATATATATATATATATACACACACACTATATATATTGGATTTTGGATACATTGTATGCAGCGGAATCACATAATTGTTTTCTTCTCCCCTCTCCCCTGGTAGTTGCATGGAACTGGGGATGGGGGACACTCTAAAGATGACTCTGTGCCGCTGCCCCCTCCGGGAGGAAATGCCTGAAAATGGCGGGATCACTGGGTATTATATTAATAAAATAATCAGATTTCTAAAATATATATGACAATTTATATTGTATCAAATTACATTTGATATTACATAAACATTTAAGGTTAAATGAGATTTTAATGACTGAGTTTAGGTTTACTTTAGTATAAAGGCAGATGTCATGAATGAGCAAAAACATGTTTTTTTGGGGGGGTCCATTTGTAAAATGTATTTTAAAAAAAATGCTTGAGACATTTGCACAGCCGTCACAAATAACCCCCGTGCTCTGCCTAATACATTCATTCCCTGTGGTCGTCAGCTCCCTCTAGTGGCCATAATGTGGTATTTTTCCCAATTGAGGTATTTCAGGAAAAATGCTGCATTATGGCCACTAGATGGAGCTGACGGAAATAAACGTATTAGGAAAATGATGGGGATTATTTGTGGCGGCTCTTTCATAAATAGACCCTTAAAAGGAGTAAGACACAAAAAGTCAACTACCTGCTGTTTTTTTTTTTTTTTCATATATTTATTTGCTTGAAGTACAAATTTTAGAACAATCTGCAAATACAAACATATTTCAGACTCACCTAGAACACACTGAATTCCAGTCGTTATTATTTTACATATTTTTTTTTTTCCTTCCCAACGTCTTGTAGTAATTGGTGACCTTCCAGGGTCACAGAGAGATAGACATGGTCATGGATGAGATAGTCTAAAGTCACTGATCTGGTTTCCTGTACACAGACTATAACCGAATAAAAACAGCGTACATAGGGGCAGATATGGGGGAGAACGAGGAGGATGAGATGGAGATGGCCAACGTGTTTAAAGCTATAGCCAGATTTTAGATTAAAGTTTTCGTAGAATAAAGGCAAAACTTTTATTGAATAAAAAGAATTAAAATAAAAAGAAAAAAAAAGAAAAATTTGTGAAAAAAAGAAAAATTTAAATGGGAGGGTTGTAACCTCTGTCAGGTTTTTTTTTTTCCTTTGCCATCTGTGTCCCATTGGGGAGATTTCCCTTCACTTCCTGTCCCGTAGCCAAAACAGGAAGTGAGAGGAAATCCCTCCAAAGCGAGGGAATCCCTGGTTGTCACCAGAACTAGTGTCCCCATTGCAAAATTTCCCCTCTATTCCTATGTTGGTGACAACCACAACTCTGGGGTTTCCTTTCGGTTTCAGTAATACCAGTAAAAAGTAGGAATGCGCCATTCGTTTCGTTCCGATATTCTTTTTTTAAGGAATTTCGACAAATTTGGTCATTCGGAAACATTCGAATTAACGACAACCCATTTTTTTTCCCGAAAATTTGAAAATCCGAAAATCTGAAATAATAACTAACTATTAGATTATAGGTATTGGAATCTCCTTTTTTGGAATTTTTTTTTTTTCAGATTTCTGATCATTCGTTATGATTGCAATCTGTAAATTTAATAATTCGTAAAATCGAAAATTTGTAATTTCATAAATTCGAAAATCAGAAAGAAGATCCGAAAATTCAAAAGAACAAAAAGCCGAAAATTCTAAAGAATAACTGACTAACTAATAATAACTAACTATTAAATTTTAGGTATTGGAATTTCCTTTCAAATTTGGCTGTTAGTGAATGTCACGAATACGTATCCGAAGTTACGAATTATCCGAAATAACGAATGCCGCATCTAAACAAATAGAACGGAAAAAATAAAAAATAAATGATAATAATAAAAAGGTTTTATTATTATTATTATTAATATTGTTATTTTACTATTATTAATTCATTCCGTTCCATTCCTTTAGATGCGGCATTCGTTATTTCGGATAATTTGTAACTTCGGATAAATTCGTATTCGTTACGTTCACTAACAGCCAAATTTGAAAGGAAATTCCAATACCTATCATTTAATAGTTATTATTATTTCAGATTTTCAAATTTTCATGTTTTTTCGAATTTTCGAATTTACGAATATTCGGAATTCGGAACAAAACGAATTGCACATGTCTAAGAGATATCCAGTGACAACTCCGGTTCTGTTTCAAGCACTGCTTTATGCATTGATATACCTCGTTTAGACCTGTTAGTGAACGTCACGAATACGAATTTATCCGAAGTTACGAATTATCCGAAATAACGAATCCTGCATCTAAACGAATGGAACATAATAAATTAAACTTTTTATTTTTATTAATACTTATTATTAATTATTTACGTTCCATTTGTTTAGATGCGGCATTCCTTATTTCGGATAATTCGTAACTTTGGATAAATTCGTATTCGTTACGTTCACTAACAGCCAAATTTGAAAGGAAATTCCAATACCTATAATTTAATAGTTAGTTATTCTTTCAAATTTTCGGATTTTTGTTCTTTCGAATTCTTTTTCTTATTTTTGGATTTTCGAATTTTCGAATTGCGATCATAACGAATGACCCGGAAAAAAAAAAAACGAAAAAAAACCCCCAAAAACGAATGAAACGAAAATAACGAATTTTTCGGCAGTGCACGTCTTGTAAAAAGGACAAATAGAACAGTAAGAAGGACACATAGAGAGGGTGAATCCCCCTAATAGGGATACAGTCATCAATTAAAACCTGACAGGGGTTCTAATCCCTCTCCACTCAATCCAAAAAAAATGCTTTCCGTTATACTTTAAACCTTAGAATTTAAATGTGTTCCTTGTGTACCAGCTAGGGAGATTTCTGCTCACTTCCTGTCCCGTAGCCAAAACAGGGATTGAGAGTCCCTGGTTGTCACCAGAACTGGTGTCCTCATTGGGAAAATTTCCCCTCTATCCCTGTAAATGGTGACAACCAAAACTCTGGGATTTCCTTTCACTTTCAGTAATAACAGTAAAAAGGACAAATGGAGGAGGTGAATCTCCCTAATAGGGACACAGTCACCAATAAAAGCCTGACAGGGGTTCTAATACCTCCCCACTCTATCCAAAACTAAAAAAAAAAAAAAGAAAAAAAAAGCTTTTAGTTATACTTTAAACCTTAGCGTTTAAATGTGTTCTGTGTGTCCTAACTGGGGAGATTTCTCCTCACTTCCTGTCCCACAGCCAATACAGGAAGTGGGAGGAATTCCCTCCAAAGTGAGGGAATCCCTGGTTGTCACCAGAACTCGTACCCCCATTGGAAGATTTTCCCTCTATTCCTGTACCCAAAATTTGGGATTTGCTTTTACATTCAGTGATAACGATAAACAGGACAAATGGAGAGGGTGACTCTTCCTAACGGGGACACAGACATCAATAAAAAAAAAAACATACAGGGGTTCTAATCCCTCTCCGCTTTATCCAAAGCTTAAGAAATCTGCCTTTTAGTTATACTTTAAAGGATTTAAATATGTTCTGTGTGTCCTAACTGGGGAGATTTCTCCTCACTTCCTATCTCGGGTGACAGGTGTCAGATAGGACAGGAAGTGAGGGTAAATCTTAGGAAATAGACAGAATGTAAAGCTGAACGCCAGGCAAACAGCTATGAAGTACATACAGAGGGAACAAATGAAATAGATAACTGCCAAAAGGGTTTATACTGTATATGTGTCTATCCAGTCCTGAGATTTACACAGCTCAGTCACACAGCACAGGCCTGTCTGGCAGGAGAGGAGACCTGATTTTCTTCTGCTGCCATTAGGTGACCTTTTGCAGGTCTTGTCCCTCCCCCCCAGATTGTAACTGGACAATGAAGGACAAGCAGAAGAACGATGAGCTCATCTCTCTGCTCCCGTCTCCTGTTGCAGCACATTGGTGGCATCACACGGGGCCGGTGTACTGTTATGCCAATCCATGCCCCTGTTGCCCCTCCTCCATCCTACTGTCCATGCCTCTGTTGCCCCTCCTCCACCCTGTGGAAGGAAGATGCTGGCACGGGTCTTCGGTCAGTTTGGGAAAAAAGTCCTTCTTTGAGTCCAATGGCTTGGGTTCATCACCCTTCTTAGATACGGGGTCACCCAGACTGAGGAATCTACATGTAATCGCACCGATGAGAGCCCCAAAACAACATCTAAAGGCTTTTACTGATTCTATAAAAATGCACTAGGCAACCAACGCGTTTTGGGTGCCAAAAAGATCCCCCTTCATCAGGGCTTAAGCAATTTGCTGACATGTTTAATGAGCTCAACACGAAACTCCAGAACGATCAAAAATAGTGTCAGGATTACAAACGGTAATACAGCCAGTAGAGTGTTGTCTGTTGGCGGTCATATTTTGTAGACGAAACGCGCTGGGGCATATTGTTTTTTGTGGAATCAATGAGAGTGAAATGCACGTTAGCTCCTCCCCTATAAAAGAAAAAAAGTAGAAGCACACACCGGGAAGCCGTCTGGCTACAAATATGTCAAATAGGCTTAAGTTTAATCTCCTTCTGAGCCATGCTCCCCTAACACACACGTTTTACCCACTTGTGGGCTTAATCGTAAAGGACGTGTAAAAGTAAGCCCACAAAAGGGCGAAACGTGTTAAAGGTGGCATGGTTCAGGAAGAGGTGAGGCTAAAGCCTAGTTGACAAATTTGAAACCAGGCGGCTTCCTGGTGTGTGCTTCGATTTTTTTTCTTCCTTTATAGTTGGCAATCGGGTGAGACGGGCCCTTGCGAAGTCAGCACCCAGCAGAGTTTGGAATCACCGGGCTGTACACGGGGGGGGGGGGGGGCTTTGAGCAGCACTTTTTGTTTGATTAGCTCTACTGACAAGAAGCATATTGATAGGAGGAGAGGAAAGGGTGACAGAGAAATGAGCTCATCACTGCACTGCTTCTCCTTTCACTGTCCAGCCAAAGGCTGGTAGTGGGGCCAGGATGACCTGGGCTCAGAAAAGGTGGGTTGAATGTTGCTGGTCATCAAAAAAAAAAAGTACTGCGGGGGAGATCTCTAGACTGATGGTGAATATTGCTGCAAAAGCTGATTTGATGTTAATCTTTCAATAGCCTACTCATTTGTATCTTGATGTTTTTGGCTAGAGTTTGTATTTAAAGTCCAACTCAAGTTATTTTCTTTTTTCGTTTTTTTGGGTTCACACATATGTGGCCGCGGTTTCAATGCGGCAATCTGGTGTAGACATGTGCAATTCATTTAGTTCCGAATTTGTTTTTTAACGAATTTCCGAATTTTTAAATTTTCGAAATTTCGAATTTCAAATTTCCAAATTTTTAAATTTCCGAATTTCAAATTTCCGAATTTCGAATTTCCGAATTTTGAATTTCCGAATTTTGAATTTCCGAATTTCGAATTTCCAAACTTCGAATTTCAAATTTCCAAATTTTGAATTTCCGAATTTTGAATTTCCAAATTAGAAAATTTCAAATTTCCGAATTTTTCAATTTCCCGAATTTTGAATTTCCAAATTTCGAATTTCAAATTTCCGAATTTTTCAATTTCCGAATTTCATATTTCCGAATTTCAAATTTTTCAATTTCCGAATTCTGAATTTCCGAATTTCGAATTTCCGAATTTCTAATTTCAAATTTCCAAATATCCGGATTTTTCAATTTCCGAATTTCAAATTTCCAAATTTTTCAATTTCTGAATTTCAAATTTCCGATTGTTGAATTTCCAAATTTTTCAATTTCCGAATTTCCAAATTTTTCAATTTCCGAATTTCCAAATTTTTCAATTTCCGAATTTCCAAATTTCGAATTTCCGAATTTCAAATTTCCGAATTTCCGAACTTTGAATTTCCGAATTTTCGAAATTTCGGAAATTGGAAAATTCGGAAATTTGAAAATCCGAATTTCCAAAAAAAGCAAAAAAAAAATGAAACAAAAACAAAAATGAACAAATTTTTGGTCAGTGCGCATCTCTAGTCCGGTGCATTTCTGTTCACCGGTGAGATTCAGGTGCAATCTTTTACCTGAAACCGAACCCAAAAACGCACAGGGGGTGAACTGACTGCATTGAAAGCCGTTCATGTTTACATCCTTTGCGAATTGGATGCGGTTAAAAATGCGTCCAATTCGCATATGTGTGAACCGAGCCTTAACGTTTTTTTTAAGTTTGTCTGTGGCCCCTTCGGGGAAATTGTCCCTCACTTCCTGTCTCCATACCTCGGGGACAAAAATTGGCGCACTGTGTAACCAACATTTCAACCTCTCCTCCCTCTAGATGTGTTTTTGGAGAGATTTAGCGTACAATCTGTTATCCGGTATTTTCCCCTTATTTACGATCAGCCTCTAAGCCCTGATAAACGGCAGTCTTAGGCCCCAGAAACGTGACGGCCTTTTCTTGTAACCTCCTGTAAAGATTTACTGGACTTCTATTATATCCGTGGCACTTTCATTCTCTCCACACTTCTCGTTCTAAAAAGGCAGTAAGAGGAAATCTTTCCAAAAGGAACAAAGACGACAATAAAAAGTTGACATTTGCTCTGAAGTTGGCCATAGATGGGCAGAATTTTGAACAAAAACTCTTAGAAAATTAAACTTCTAAGAATTTTTTTTCATTTTTCTAATCATTAGTGGGGTCAAATTGATGTTCATTTTCAACCGCATTGACAAGAAAAAACTTTTGAACAATATTCAAATGTTCTGAAAATTTTCTAAGGATTTTTGTACGATTTTTCCAAGACTTTTCGTAAGAATTTTTATTAGAAATTCTATCCATCTATGGCCAGCGTAACCCTCTCCCGCTCCATCTAAAACATTTTTTGGCTGCCATTAGGATTAATACAAGAGTGACTAAGCAGAAAAATGGCCTCCTTCTTGTCGGTTGGTCAGACCTGATTAGCGGACCTAAAGTTGAGTACACAATCACATGTTACAATCTGATTATACAATCTCTATACAATCTATGTAGTGCGAGGGATTCCTTATGGTTGAACTCCTTTTTCACTCTCAATTTTTCCTTTCCCCTTGAACAATTACAGTGTAAAAACACTTACAAATATTTTATATTGCATACACCTTTTCCCGGTAAAATGTATCCTTCTTAATATCATCACTTCAATGTTTTAGCAATGTGGGGGAGGTTTATAAAAGTGGTGGAGGGGGGGGTATAATTTTAGAATGAGGCTTTATCTAGTCTCCAGCCATTCTGGACTGGCCTTCCTTTTCCTCTAATTGGGTATATATACTGGGGATGGAGCTGTTAGTATGGTGGTCTATGGAATTAGCAGACCAATGGAGTGCTCCAGCAGGTGATGGTAGGTGATCCTTCTACCCCCTAAGTGGGCCCAGCTCTGGACCTAATACAGTCATTCAGGAGAATAGTTTTGTGGGGGCAGCCTATGACATAGATCACCTGTGGCCACGTACTTTGAAGCCTCTGGCTTAGGCTTCAGCTAAGGCTAAGGCTACAGCTAGGGATATGGACTGCAGCAGGTGACGGTGGGTGAGCCATGGGTCCATCTACCCCCTAAGTGGGCCCAGCTCAGGACCTAGCCCAGTTATTCAGGAGAATAGTTCTGTGAGGACAGCCTATGACATAGATCACCCGTGGCCATGTACTTTGTACCCTTTGGCTAAGGCTTCAGACTTAGATCACTGGTGGCCATGTATGTTGAAGCCTACAGCTAAGGATATGGACTTAGATCCCTGGGGCCATGTACTTTGATACCTACAGCTAAGGCTACGGACTTAGATCACTGGTGGCCATGTACGTTCAAAACCCATGGCTGAAAATAAGGACTTCGATCACTGGTGGGCAGGTACTTTAAAATCTTCGGCTAAGGATATAGACTGAGATCACTGGTGACCATGTATGTTGAATATATATAACAAAATAGGGAATGGCGCTGTGCATAAAGGATGTATTGGTATATGATGTTTATTTAATGGTGGTGGTAGGTGTACCAGTGTGACCTATAGTGAACACCAATAAGTGGTACCCTCAAAATGCACCACTATTTAATCCCACGTATAAATGGGGAAATAAAAATAAAAATAAAAATTAATAAATAGTGATAGAAAAGTGCTAGTTGATGAATAAATTAGTGAGTGACAATAGATATAGAAACAGCTGTGATTTCATATAAAATTAATTAGTATTGGTGACCACTAATAATATGGTGTAAAAAATGTAAATATAAGTGCAAAAGTGTCAGGTGTAGTACAATTGGCAATATGCCAGCCGCTGCTGGGTGATAGAAATGAACTGCAGATGTTAAATTAGAATAAAGGGTGTCCACAATCCTCTATAGTGAAAACCAAAAAATGCAAAGCAATATGTGTAAAGAAATTCCCTATGTACACCCATACACAAATGTGAGGACTATACACAAATATATATAAAAAATGTGTAAAATAGAGGGTATCCACAGTCCTCTGTAATAAAGTGCTAGGGATGCAAAAGGTAAATACGTGGAAATAATGAGATATAAATATGTTTAAAATTTGCAAATATTAGGACCCAAACTGGTAAGCAATTAATATGTATATATAGAGATATGCCTCTCTTAGCCTGATAATGAACTAATTGATAACAGTATAGAGTCTCATGTGAAAGTGACCAAAGAGTTCATGTGATGTCTTCCACCGAATTTCCTCCAAATATATAAGACAAACTCCCCCTGATGTGATCCCACTCACCGGAACGCTGTACCCCTGCAGGGGTATAAGCATAGGATGTTTGTACGCCAGATGCCGATCAGATCCAGGTGCCAATCAGATCTTTATGTGTTGGTATCCCCTCAAAACCGGATCAGCCACTCGTGAAGGAGAAGGGGGAAATTGACAATCCCCTGTTGTGATCCTATTTCCGGCCGGACATCCGCTCCAGAGTGTTATATGCAATAAAAGAATTGCTCCACATAGCGTAACTCCGTAAAGTATCTTTTATTTGTAGATGTTTAAACAATCCAAAAGAAGCATAATGAATCCAAGGAAATAAGCAAGTCTAAAAAGGAGAGGAGGGAGCTTGCAAGCTCTCCACCTCCTCTAGCCGTTCCGGGACGCAGCGTAGTGCACAGCTGCCGCTTGCGTTCCACCGGTCAGCTATCGAAAACCACAGTAGCAGGAAGTGACGTTGTGCGTGCCAAGATAGTCCCGCCTTACGCGTTTCGTCACACGGACGTCATCGGAGGCGCTGCCATCTTGGTCCTCTCAACGTCTTATATCTGGGTGCAGTACATGCCGTATTCCTATAACGTATTCCTCTTTGCACATCTTTTTACAAGAGTTTTTTAATGCATCGTCTTTTTTATGTATCAACATTCTATATATATACATATTAATTTTTAATTTTTAATTTTTAATACATATTTTTTAGATATATACTTTTAATTCATTAAAGAATTCTGTAAAAAACTTTTTTCTGTTTAAATACCTCCCGAGGTAATTATAATATTTTTTCCTTTTTTGGGTTTAGGCTATTTGACTGTCTTTTAATATGTATTTTTAATATGTACTTTTACTAGATAGTATCTGGTTTGCAAACTACATTTCTCCACGGCCGCTATTCCATATAAACCAAACGTACTATAAACATCCCACTAGATGGCGCTCAAAGAGACCCTATCCAGTATCTCCCTCGGTCTAATGATACTGAGTGTGTACAACTTTTTGTCCTTTGTCTCCATAATTGAGCGAATTTTTCGATTGGACATACAAGATGCTTATCATTTAGCATCTGGTGCGGGATTGGCCGCGGCATGTACTGCACCCAGATATAAGACGTTGAGAGGACCAAGATGGCAGCGCCTCCGATGACGTCCGTGTGACGAAACGCGTAAGGCGGGACTATCTTGGCACGCACAACGTCACTTCCTGCTACTGTGGTTTTCGATAGCTGACCGGTGGAACGCAAGCGGCAGCTGTGCACTACGCTGCGTCCCGGAACGGCTAGAGGAGGTGGAGAGCTTGCAAGCTCCCTCCTCTCCTTTTTAGACTTGCTTATTTCCTTGGATTCATTATGCTTCTTTTGGATTGTTTAAACATCTACAAATAAAAGATACTTTACGGAGTTACGCTATGTGGAGCAATTCTTTTATTGCATATAACACTCTGGAGCGGATGTCCGGCCGGAAATAGGATCACAACAGGGGATTGTCAATTTCCCCCTTCTCCTTCACGAGTGGCTGATCCGGTTTTGAGGGGATACCAACACATAAAGATCTGATTGGCACCTGGATCTGATCGGCATCTGGCGTACAAACATCCTATGCTTATACCCCTGCAGGGGTACAGCGTTCCGGTGAGTGGGATCACATCAGGGGGAGTTTGTCTTATATATTTGGAGGAAATTCGGTGGAAGACATCACATGAACTCTTTGGTCACTTTCACATGAGACTCTATACTGTTATCAATTAGTTCATTATCAGGCTAAGAGAGGCATATCTCTATATATACATATTAATTGCTTACCAGTTTGGGTCCTAATATTTGCAAATTTTAAACATATTTATATCTCATTATTTCCACGTATTTACCTTTTGCATCCCTAGCACTTTATTACAGAGGACTGTGGATACCCTCTATTTTACACATTTTTTATATATATTTGTGTATAGTCCTCACATTTGTGTATGGGTGTACATAGGGAATTTCTTTACACATATTGCTTTGCATTTTTTGGTTTTCACTATAGAGGATTGTGGACACCCTTTATTCTAATTTAACATCTGCAGTTCATTTCTATCACCCAGCAGCGGCTGGCATATTGCCAATTGTACTACACCTGACACTTTTGCACTTATATTTACATTTTTTACACCATATTATTAGTGGTCACCAATACTAATTAATTTTATATGAAATCACAGCTGTTTCTATATCTATTGTCACTCACTAATTTATTCATCAACTAGCACTTTTCTATCACTATTTATTAATTTTTATTTTTATTTTTATTTTTATTTCCCCATTTATACGTGGGATTAAATAGTGGTGCATTTTGAGGGTACCACTTATTGGTGTTCACTATAGGTCACACTGGTACACCTACCACCACCATTAAATAAACATCATATACCAATACATCCTTTATGCACAGCGCCATTCCCTATTTTGTTATATATATCCGGTTTAGGGTACACGTTAGTGTCCCTTGCTTACATAGGGGGGCTGCAGTTGCAACCATACCCTGTAGCGCGGATCCACTGACAAAACTACATGTATGTTGAAGCCCACAGCTAAGGATACAAACTTAGATCACTTGTGGCCATGTACTTTGAACCCTATAGCTAAAGACACGGACTTAGATTGCTGGTGGCCATGTACTTTGAAACCGAAAGCTAAGGCTATGGACTTAGATCAGTGGTGGCCATGTACTTTGAACCCTATAGCTAAAGACATGGATTTAGATCAGGGGTAGGCATGTACTTTGAACCCTATGACAAAAGATACAGACTTAAATCACTGGTGGCCATGTACTTTGAACCCAATGGAAGAGATGTTACCGTTGAATGTTCTACCATTATTTGGACCCTGTAATGCCTTTTTTTCTATTCGGTAAAGATAGCAGAAAAGACTGGACATCCCATTAATGGTAGAGCTGGGATGAGTATGGTATTAAAGGCCCATAAACCCTTGTCAGGTTTTGTGAACAGTGAGGGTAGGTTTACTGTGTCCCTTTTATGGTGTCTTCAGGGTGTCATGCAGAGCATGGAGGATTCCGCTGCCACTGATGTCCTGGAGTGTAAGAGAGAGAGTGAGTGACTGTTCTGTGGAAGATTTGGGCATGTCAAGTCTCTGTACAGATACAGGGCAACAGTTGCTGCCCTTTTGGGCCACGAGAATGTTCACAACTTGGCAAGCCCCAGAGATTGCAATATGTCCAGCGATAACTCTTCTGCTTTTAAGGAAGAGGTAACCCAACCTCTCATGCTCATGTTCTATGGTAGGCCTCCTGGTGCGGGACCTGGCTTATCAACTTACAAGGAGCCCTATGTCATATTTCCTATGTCATTGCTTCCTGCCAACCACAAAGGTGTGGTAACAAGATCAGTCACCAGTGGTGACCAGTCATCTTATAAGGAATCTGATACTTTGAGGCCTCTCAACTATATACGAGGTCTACATCCATAGACTGAAGCAAGCTTTTGGTAAACATTTCATTAGTACTTAGTTTGTTCTGACCAGAGTTCAAAATTTAAAATGTCCTCGCACTGCCTAGCTGTTGGTAAAAGTGAGTGTACATTCAGATTGTAATGTGTTTGGCCTTCCTTGGACCGGGTTGGAGTTTTACCTTTTAAAAGATAGATGAAAAGTGTGCCTGTCACACCAGCAATGTATCTAAGGCATTTTCTGGTAGACACCAATGTAAATGAGGTTCTTCATCATTTCCCTCTCAGGCAGTGATATACATGAGCAGCCAAAATTGCGGTACAGATGCTAAGCTTCTGGCAGTATGAATGATAATTAGGTCTGTCCACCAAACAGTTCCTGCATGTAACGGTGACAGACCTGGACAGGGATGGTGGTGGGAGGTTTACAGTAAAATTAGGAAGTGGAATGAATGGAGATTTGTGGAATAGAAGAGATGTTTGCCGTGCTAACAAGTTGCATAGACATTGGACTTTTCTCTGATAAAATTCAGTAAAATCATCGTTCTATTCTCCAGGTCTTGAAGTTCCTCCACTTTCTTGTTCATGTTCTCTTCATTGTCTTTGAACTTCTGGTCAAGCTCTGAATAACAAAAAGATAATACAACAGATAAGTCAAAATAAAACCCAAGGGACCATTAACTATCTGCAGGGACCCCAGCAGAACCCCCATAGCAGGGGTCTCCAAACTATGACCTGCTACAAGATTTTATCCGGCATGAAGCTAGGGTTAGTGACATATGCCCTATGTTCCCAGATTGAGGATTAAGGTGAGCAAAGTCTGCCTATGGTGTTTGCTTCAACTTCATTTTATTTCTTACTTATGTGATTAGCTTACTGATTTTCCCAGAGGTCTGCACTAAGATACAAGTCAAGTTTTAGGCACTCCCCTGCAATAGGGATTTCAGTTTTGGTGAGATATTCACCAAGAGTTAAATACTGCTGAAGGGCTGCAGACTCTGCAGCTTTTCCTATTAGAACACTGAGAGTGCACCAGGTGATTATAAAGAACCAGGCACTCCCATTCAGAACCAGTCCACAGAGTACATGATGGAACAAATAGCTATTTCTTCATAGCAACAAAAGGTAAGGATCTGAAAAAGGGTTTGTTAAAACTCTAGCAACGTACATAGATCACGCAGAGGGGGTTATTTTTTCTTAACAAAAATGCAGTTACTCTTTAAGAATCTACATGGCTTTGCTGGGGACACCAGGATGTAATCCAAATTGGAGTAGACTGATGTGCTCTGTAAACTGAAGCAGGATAGGCTGGTTCTGTAAAAACTAAATACATCAAATAGACTGGGAAATGATGTCAAGATTGGAATGACAGATAAGAAAGCATATAGCTGGAGAGCAAGTAAAGAATATATTGAGATATGAAGAAACAAGGGTGCGTATCACTTACTATCTAGCTTCTCCTTGGCATCCGTCGCTTTCTTTAACAAATCCTGAGCCTCCTCTTTTATCTGTTGTACTTTCTGCATGGCTGACCCTGAGGAGGTGTCCACCCCTCCAACCTTGTCTTTTAGGTCTCTGTAGTTCTTCTTGACTTCTTCCATCTCCTGTAAGTAAGAACACCGGACACAAGGATGAGTTTTTTTATGGAAATTCTGGGAGTTACCCAAACTGCCGTACTCTGCTCTGTAAGTCCATATTTTTAACTTTCAATTAATATGCCCACAAAGAATATTATTTTGAGTTTTTTAAGACCCTTTTAAACCAATGGGCCCCTTTCCCAAGACAGAAAGTTAGTCTGTGTTGTCCATAGAAGAAAATAAGATATCCAATGAAAATTAGGAGATGAATGAAACTCTAATGCCGCGTACACACGGCCGGACTTCCCGACAGAAAAAGTCCGATGGGAGCTTTCGGTCGGACATTCCGACCGTGTGTATGCCCCATCGGACTTTCTCTGTCGGCATTTCCGACGGACTCAGATATAATACATGTTCCAAATCTTTCCGTCGGAAATGCCGACGGAGTTTAGCCCGTTGGCAAGTCCGGCCGTGTGTACGCGGCATTACTGGACAACATAGACAGGCCAGACACTATGCTAAATGGAGCCAAGCTAAAGCAAAAACATAAATTCTAGGTGTAAAATGTCCTCATATATCTTATGTTTTGGATGAACTGGTGAACTGGACATCTACTAATTCCTGAACACCAGTTTTGTACCTTGTCAAGCCCATCTGTGGCCAGCATAGCCTTGGTGGCCTTTTGGTTTGCTTCGTTGGCCATCTGTCTGTTGGAATCCACTTTCTTCATTAAAGCTTCCACCTCCTCGGCCACCTTGGTCAAACGATCCATTATGGAGTTCTCCTTTAACTGCACACCTGTAAGATTTTTCAAGGCCTGAAAAAGTATGAAAGAGTATGACATTTCAGTAACAGCAGACAATAATGGGGTCTGTCAATCGTAGTACACAAAATATTACAAGTATCCATCTGTTTTCTATACAGTTGGTAGGAACACTGGTGCTTGGCTCAAGTAACTCTGGAACATTGGTGCTTGGCTCAAGTAACTCTGGAACACTGGTGCTTGGTGCAAGTAACTCTGGAACACTGGTGCTTGGCTCAAGTAACTCTGGAACGCTGCTTGGCTCAAGTAACTCTGGAATACTGATGCTTGGCTCAAGTAACTCTGGAACATTGGTGCTTGGCTCAAGTAACTCTGGAACACTGGTGCTTGGCTCAAGTAACTGTGGAACACTGATGCTTGGCTCAAGTAACTCTGGAACATTGGTGCTTGGCTCAAGTAACTCTGGAACACTGGTGCTTGGCTCAAGTAACTGTGGAACACTGATGCTTGGCTCAAGTAACTCTGGAACATTGGTGCTTGGCGCAAGTAACTCTGGAACACTGTCGCTTGGCTCAAGTAACATTTTTTTTTTCTTAATTTTTCATTGCCTGCATTATATTTTTACATTCAGCTGTCAGCGGGGAACCCCCCTGACAGCTGATGACTCATCGGTTGTTAAGGACGCAGTGGCTGCCCGCTCCTTAACAACCAGCTGGTTGCCGCAGGCTTCCACTACTAAAATACTGCACGACTTCATAAAATAAATGCAGTATTTTAGTAGCATTTTTTTAGTGAATGCCAAAAAACGTTTTGAAAAACGCTGTGCGGTACCTTACTGCATACTCAGATGCGTTGCCTTGAGTTGTTACACTCACCTCAACGTTCTTTGCCTAATTAAATTATTTGATTAGGCATTACCCAAATTTACCCCCAAACATCCCTCTCTTCATTATTTTTTCCTTTTATCCTGTTCCTGTATCAGGAAACAGCTTTTTATTACTCCCTTTGAGGTCATCACTAGAGTGTAAAATTCTTTGAGCTGTTGGGAGTTCAGGTCTTGCGCTCAGAAATACATCTTTCCCTACATACAGTGTGTGGACAGGCTCTGGGATGTCAAAACAGCAGCATTGTTTTTCTGGTAAAGAAAGTAGTGTATGTATATATGTATGTAGAGAGGGACAGAGAGGGATGGGTCCTGTAGTCCAGCAGGCAGGGCTGACAATCCTGCTTGTGATTTTAGTGCAGAAGAGGCACTGTGTTGTCAGCCCGAATAGGTTAAAGCAGTTGTAACACTAAAAATAAAAAGCTCCTGTTCCTTTAACGCATGAATAACAGTATAGTGCTGTTGCGGCGTAATTTGTCCCTTTCTATGTTCTAAAATACCTGGTTGATCCTGCCTATTCCCATGATCCCTATCTGAACTGACCACCGTAATCATGGCTGTTGATCCATGGTACCGTGGTCAGTTTACGTGCCTCCGTCATCCAGCAGTCCCTCCCACTCCCCCTCTCTCCCTGCCTGTCAGCTCAGTCTGTGTACTGAGAGCCAATCTCCTCCCCCCCTCCTCCTGCCGCTATTTCCGCTGCAATACATACCCCCATTACTTGTATCCTCTCTGTTTTATTAAGATTTTACATTACAATCCTAAATGCCTCCTTACACAGCACCGCTATGCGGTGACGTGACCTCCCTCTGCTGGTCGGGTGACTTTAGAGGGGAATCACAGCTCCTTCCACTGCTCTCCTTAGATCAGGGAAGGAGAGTGGAGGGGAATCACGTGACCACAGAGCGGTAGTGTGAGAAAATGTATTTCGAATTAGAATTGAAAAAATAACACACACTGTACTTTAGAGCGTCATAAAACAGAGAGGATACAAGTAATGGGGGTAGGTGACTTAACAACCACTTTAAGTTAGGAGTGCTCTGGTTTTCTGGCAGATGAAGTATTTTTCTGTACCTGTCCAGTTTTAAAGAACATAGGAAAAACATGCATGTATTGCAAAGATAAACGTAATATTTTTTTCTTTTTTCATTTGCCCAGGATGCCAGGGATGGGTCCTGGCATGGGAGATACGTTGGGTTGTGGTCCCTTTAAGGGGGGACGATATGACCGCAAATTTGAGATTTCAGGGGTTCTCACCCATGTAGGTCGACGGGGTTCCAGGATAGCCCAGTTGGAGATGAGAGGACTGATTTACAGTGCTCTCAGGCTTGGCAAGTCCTTTTGATTCGGAGTGACTTTGAGTAGGAAAGAGCCTCTAAACCCTGATTACAGGGACTTTTGTCCTGATAGGGTTAACCCGTCGGCAGGAGAGGCCAGAAAAGGAACAGGAAACAACCAGCAGGTGTCTGTGAGTATGAGAAAGACAGGTAGACTGGCTGTGCATGGAAGTCTGAAGCGGCTGGTGACCTGGCCTTGGGACCCTGAGGCAGGCGGGGACGTAACCCTGGTAAGGGACAAGTTTTTCAGGTGGTGAGCCAAAAGTTTGATTTGTACCAAGAGTGTGGACTGTTTTTTTTATTTGATGCTACAAACAAGCTGTTTTTTTTTCAACTTTTTAAAATAAAAGACTGCTTACTTTGACCAATGTGGTTGGCTGGTGAACCTGGGCTCCCCAATATTACACCAGATACACACTTTAACTGAAGGCCTAAACAATTTCAACAGAAAGTGACATTGTATAAATGCAACCCACAGTAGTGCGTAGAAAACATGGTGACAAGCTCAGCTGGAAAAAAAATCAATTCAGACATTTTAGTGAGGCAGCGTAAACAGAGGACAGATAAGACAAACCGGACCTATATCTGGAGTAAATGTCCATCGTACGTGAAAGATATGGCCATTATCACAGCTTATAACTTCTCCCCCGGCTCAGATTAGCCAACTGGATCCCTTCCCAAGCTGTACAATCTCTGCTCTGATCTGGCAGACTCTAGCAGAGGAAGTAAGTCACCGTAATAGTAGAGGGAGGACACGGGCCAGAGTTGTATGGGAATAATAACAGGAAAGGGAGGAATCCACCATTGTAATACAGAGGCAGCAACTCCTCCGCAATGGTTAACCCATCACTGGTGCACACGACAAATGATGGCTGATCACAAATGGCATATTATTCCCATAAAACCACAGGTGGGCATTCTTCTGAGATATCCTCTTATCCTTGGAAGGGTCACATTAACCCCATCATGCTCCATAATATTTGTGGGACGTTGGCCTGCAGTCCACACATAGTACTTTATTCCTTTCCTCTACTACACAAGGGCCTACAGATAATAGATGAATTCTGGATTGTGCATAAATGATCACCTTACAGAGACATGTATTGTATGTTTGCATTGAGCAAATGTGTGGGTTTGTGCTTATAGAGTAGAGTTTCTCAACATTTTTTTCAGTTGCGGCAACCTTTAAAAGAATGCAAAATCTTGCAGCACCGCAGTCTAAATAACATAAATATTGCTTACGAATGGGGAAACCTGAGCCTGGAGTGATGAACACAACCACCTTGGTGATATCAACTCCACATCAAAGGCTGCCCATCACATCAGTGTCCCCCATCATGGCAGAGGCCCCCATCACGTCAGAAGCCCCCCTTCACATCAGAGGTCCCCCCTCATGTTAGAGGCCACTATCACGTCAGAAGCCCTCCTTCACATCAGAGGTCCCCATCACTTCACAGGCCCCCCTTTCCTGTCGGAGGCCCCATCACATCAGAAGTCCCCTTCACATTAGAGGTCTCCATCATGTCAGAGGTCCTCCCTTCATGTTAGAAGCCCCCATCACCTCAGAAGCCCCCCTTCACATCATAGGTCCCCAACACATCAGAGGTCTCCCCTTCATGTTTGAGGCCTTAATCATGGCAGAAGCCCCCATTCACATCAGAGATACCCATCATGTCAGAGGTCCCCCCTTAATGTCAGAGGCCCCCCATCACGTCAGAAGCCCATCTTCACATCAGAGGCCCCCCTCTTCAAGTTAGAGGCCCCCATCAGAGGTCCCTATCACTTCAGAGGTCCCACCTTCATGTCAGAGGCTCCATCACATCAGAAGTCCCCCTTCACATCAGAGGTCCTCATCACGTCATTGGTCCCCCTTCACATCAAGTTCTTCCATCACATCAGAGGTCCTCCCTTCATGTTAGAGGCCCCCTTCACGTCAGAGTTCCCCCCTTCACATCAGCATTCTCCCATCACATCAAAGGCCTCCAATATATATCAGAGCCCCCCTCCATCAAATATTAAGAGTACCCCCATCATAGAGTCCTCTCATCCATCTATGATCCAGGAGAAACCGGGTCTTGTCCTTGGGTACCCTGGAGAAACCCAAACGGCACCCTGGTTGAGAAGCACCTATATAGAATGTGAAGGAAGTGCAGCAGATGGTGGCTTTCTATGGCCAATACAATGGTGACTAGCTGAAAAAACTTATCCTGGTCAACCAAATGTTCCCTAAATCAGGCAGAGAAGGTCATTGTCACCAGGAATGAAGTGAGGGAAAAGCTTGTCACCAGAACTGCAATAGAGGGAAAATCTTCCATTGGGGACACCTGTTCTAGAGGGCATTCCTTCAGTTTGGAGGAACTTCCTCATTACTTTGTGTCCAAAAAAATGTTCTTTAGAGCCCATATTCCATAGTCTGCTCAGCCTGGGGCGAGATACAGACTGGGCTTGTGTAGGGGATGTGTTCCAGAAATAGGCTGCGACTGGGAGGGGGTGTGTGCCAGAGGCAGGATGTGATTGTTCGGGGGTGTGGTGACTGAATAAACTACCCAACCCAGGCATGCTGTGTGTCTGCACAGTGTCCTTTGCCTCTGAATGGCCAGCCAAAGGATGAAAACTGACCACGTAACACAGATCAGCTTCTGTGCTTTGTGTGGTCAGTTTAGAACAAAGAAAAAAGGTGACTGGCAGGAGCAACCAGATGCTTCAGATAGAATAAATATATGAAAATGATAGAGTCTATGTTTTATAATAGCCATGTGCAATCAGTTTCATTCCAAATACGTTTCGACGAAATTTGATAAATTTGTTAACTCGGAAATATTCAAATTAATAAAAACCTGTTTAGTGAATTTTTTACGAAAACTGGAAAATTCGGAAATTCAAAAATCCAAAAATTGTAAAATAAGAAGAAAAATCCGAAAATTCAAAAAAAAAATGAAAGTCTAAAAATAAAAATGAAAACCTGAAAATTAGAAAACCCGAAAATTCAAAAGAACGAAAATCCGAAAATAAGAATGAAAATCCGAAAATTGGAAAACCCGAAAAATTCCAAAATCTGAAATAAAAACTAACTAATAATAACTATTACTAATTATTAAATTTTAGGTATTGGAATTTCCTTTCAAATTTGGCTGTTAGCGAACGTAACGAATACGAATTTATCCGAAGTTACGAATTATCCGAAATAACGAATGCCGCATCTAAACGAAAGGAACGTAATGAATTAATAATAATAAATAATAATAAAAATGTTGTTATTATTATTTATTATTATTAATTCGTTACGTTCCTTTCGTTTAGATGCGGCATTCGTCATTTCGGATAATTCGTAACTTCAGATACATTTTTTATTCGTTGCGTTCACTAACAGTCAAATTTGAAAGGAAACTCCAATACCTATAATTTATTAGTTTTTATTAGCTCGTTAGTTAGTTATTATTTCTGATTTTCAAATTGTTGGATTTTCTTTCTTATTTTCAAATTTTCTTTCTTTTTTTCGAATTTTCGAATTTTCTGATTTTTTAATTTCCGAATTTGAATTTTGATATTCCAAATTTCCGAATTAATTCAAAATAACGAATTACGATCATAATGAATGACCCAAAAAAAGAAAGCAAACCCCAAAAAACAAATAAAACGAAAATAAAAATTAACACATTTTTTGGCAGTGCACATGTCTATTTTATAACATACACATCTGGGACCACATGCATAGAAAATATATATATATTTTTAGGGTAACATACACATTAAAGTGTTACTAAACCCAGGACCCTGCAGTCACTATATCTGGTCTCCCACAGTACACAGAACATGGAAATGAAATTATTTTTAGTAAATATAAAACTGCTAAATACCTTTTTCTCATCAGCAGTATATAGCAGTCTTGTGACCTCTATCAGTGTCTGTTTAAAGCCTGTAGGAGGAGTTTTCATTCTCCTCTGACTGTCTTATGAAGCTGCACAACCCCTGACCCTCTGTCTGGGCAGTGCTGATTGGCCCTGTGCTGATCACATGCACCCCCCAAGAAAGAAAAAAAAAACTCTCTAGCAATACACACCAAACTGAGCATGTGCAGAGTGCCTCCTCAGGCTCATTTCTATCAGGAGATAGATTGGGGACTGTGGAAGAAGGGGAGGATCAGAGAAGACAGGATCAAACAGCCTTTTTACACAATGCAGAGGATTAACCCTTTAGGTTCCACAGTGAGTATAACAAGAGGACCTTCTACCTTTTGCACATTTGTAATATTTCCTGAATTAAATAAGAAATGGTAACAATCTATGGGGTTGGTAATCCTCCTAACACTGGTCAGGGGTCCTTACATTGTCCACGGTGTTCTTCAACCTGTTGATGCTCTGTTCGGTGGCATTCAGCGCCTTCTCTGCGACCTTGGCTTTGTTCCCGGCCTCCTCCAGCAGAGATTTGGTTTCGGCAATGTTTCCGCTCACCCCGTCAGCTCTCTCTCTGCATGAAAAGGGGAATAAGGACATTTTTTTATTGTAATTGCTTTTATTTTAAAGCCTAATTGGTATTCACCATGAGCAGGGGAACTACGGATCTCCACATGACATTCGGAAAGTACCAAACAATTCATGAATATGGTTTAAATATGGTTTATGGTTTAAATATGGATATAGTTTAAAGGCGGGGCACTGCCGAGGTAAAAAAAATATAGATAATTGACCAAATTAAGGTGTATGTCCATGCAAACTGTTTTCAGCTTTGATAGAGTTGGGAAATATTAGAACCCCTATTGGGTTTTAATGCTATCTAGGGGTACATTAGATAGATTCCCCCCCACTTTCTGTCTAGGTGACAAACGTTTTATGAGATAGGAAGTGAGGGTAATTGCTCCAACAGTAATATATAGATATATATAGATATATCTATGTATATATAATATAATAATTAATATAATAATTTGCCCAGAGATACTTTAAAGCATACCTATAGGCAACACTTAGTAAGGGAGGGTTATAACGCTTGTCAGTTTTTTATGTTGCCTTCTGTGTGTTATATATAGGTATATCTATATAGATACACAGATATATATATATATATAGAGAGAGAGAGAGAGAGAGAAAGAGAGAGATATCTCTATAGAGATATATATATCTATATATATATATATCTCTATAGAGATATATATAGATGTATATCTATATATATCTAAATATATAGATATATATCTATACATATCTATATAGCTCTACGAGCAGGGCCCTCCTGTACCCTTAGTATTGAACTGTACTGTAATTGTGTTTTCCTCCCTATACATTGTAAAGTGCTGCGTAAACGGTTGGCGCTATATAAATTGTGTACAATAATAATAATATATATAGAGATATATCTCTCTCTCTATATATAAATATGGATATATACGGTATATATATATATATTTCTATCTAGATAGATAGATAGATAGATAGATAGATAGATAGATAGATAGATAGATAGATAGATAGATAGATAGATCTATATATATAGATCTATATATATATAAATATATATATTTATATATATATATATATAGAGAGAGAGATATATCTCTATATATATTATCATTATTATACACGATTTATATAGCGCCAACCTTTTTTTATTGCCGGCAATTCTTGTTTTTACATGCAGCTGTCAGCGGGTAACCCCGCTGACAGCTGATGACTCATCGGTTGCTAAGGATGCAGCGGCCGGCTTCCTGGCCCGCTCCTTAATCGCGTGCCGACCAGCCGCCGCAGTTGTAGTATTACGGCAACATGGCTCGGCTGCGTGAATCACCGTCATGTTACGTCGCTTCTATTTGTGCCCACTAAGGGCACGCGCCTGCTGCTCGCCCCCGGAGCCGATGCGAGAGCCCGGCAGGCATCGCGATGCCCGCCGGGCTCCCGCAATCGCTCGTGACACGGCGAGAACTGGGATCTCTGTGTGTAAACACAGAGATCCCAGTTCTCTGAGAGGGAGAAGAGACTGATCGTGTGTTCATACAAAGAATGAACACAGATCTATCTCTTCTCCTAGCTTCATCCCATCCCATCCCCGCTTCAGTTAGAACACACTAGGGAACACAGTTAACCCCTTGAGCGCCTCCTAGTGTTAACCCCTTCCCTGCCAGTGACATTTTTACAGTAATCAATGCATTTTTATAGCACTGATCGCTGTATAAATGACAATGGTCCCAAAAATGTGTCAAAATTGTCTGATGTGTCTGCCATAATGTCGTAGTCCCGATAAAAATCGCAGATCGGCGCCATTACTAGTAAAAAAATAAAAAATAAAAATGCTATAAATCTATCCCCTATTTTGTAGACGCTATAACTTTTGCGCAAACCAATCAATATACGCTTATTGCAATTTTTATTACCAAAGATATGTAGAAGAATACATATCGGCTTAAACTAAGAAAAAATTAGCTTTTTTTAAAAAAAAATGGGGATATTTATTATAGCAAAAAGTACAAAATATTGTGTTTTTTTCAAAATTTTCGCTCTTTTCTTGTTTGCAGCGCAAAAAATAAAAACCGCAGAGGAGATCAAATACCACCAAAAGAAATCTGTATTTGAGGGAAAATATGGACGTCAATTTTGTTTGGGTACAGCGTTGCACGACCGCGCAATTGTCAGGTAAAGCGACGCAGTGCCGAATCGCAAAAAATGCTCTGGCCATTCAGCAGCCAAATCTTCCGGGGCTGAAGTGGTTAACAACCAGCTATTTACAGTTTGTTAAAGAGAAAGCAAAACAAAAAAAACAATGCAAAACGCATGAAAACTACACGCAAAAACGTATCAAAAACCTGGGTTTAAAAAACGCGAAACGGGACAGAAAAACGCATCAACCGCAGCCACATAGATGTGAACCTAGGGTTAAGGTTTTGTTGTTTTTACACAAGATTCTTACAACTTTCACCCAAGATTCACACACTTTTCTAATTGGATTCAGTTGAAAAAAAAAGTGTTGTTCCAGGGTAAAAGTTGGGTGAATCGTGTATGTTAGCATGGATCCAGACAGGACTTTTCTGTTCTGGAGTTGTGATGACCAAAATGAGAATTTGCAAACAAGCTGCGTGAGCGGCTCCCATCATCATCACATATTTTCCTAACTACAAGAGCTCCTTGACATCTGTAAAATAATAACCGGGTTTTCGCTTATTACAGCCCAGAGGTTTTGTGTGGACACATCTGGAATTTACACACAAAGCCTTCCATCCGTCTATCCATGTATTTTATGGTTAGCCCATCTGCAAAAATAATGAACACATCCTCTGCTAAAAGGCTTTAGACAAACTTTCCAAACATCGATTAGTGACCACAGATTTGACCTTTCTACAGCTGGGCCAATTCCGGCAAAAATTTTGTAGCCATTTTCTTGGCCAGCCAATTATTTGGAAGATCAGTTCAAAGGGAGAAAGTGGCTCTTCTGAATGCAATAGTCTCCAGATATAAAGGTAACCGGGCAAAAGAAAGTGCCTCAAGATAAGTATCTTGATTATCTCACCTGGCCTCCACAGCTTTTTCCAGGAGCAGTTTGGCAGCGTTTACGCTCTCCGATGTAACATTAAGGATCATGTCCACCTCGCTGAGGTTACCAATGCTGTCTGTGATCTGTTTGATGAGAGCAGCGATATCTCCAGGACTGGCCGGGAGTGAGATGTTTAGCACCTGCCTTGCTACCAGTTCAATGCTCTCTGGGTCAGCTCCTTCCTCTGTGGACAGGACATACAAACAGATTCAATATCACAATTTTCCAATATGATTGTTGGAGGTCCATTGGTTAGTCACGTGTGCCATATAAGAAGGGGAGGGGGAAGGAAGGGAAGGCAAAGGGAAATGGAATGGGAAAGGGAAAGGAAGGCAAGACAAAGCAAGGCAAGGCAAACACAATACAAACACAAGACTGGCATTACCAGTTAGAAAATCTTTAATCTTCTTGATGAAAGCTCTCAGTTTTTCGGTAGAGTCTTCAATTTTCCGCTTGGTGTCTTTGGCTTTGTTCAAGGTGGATTCACTTTTCTCTTTGGCTTCTTGGGCAATGTTTTGGACTTCCTGGATCTACAAATGTTTTTTTACAATTCAAAGAGCAATACTTGAGAATGCAATAATTTATTTTTACAAATTTCTAGCTTGAAACTCAGAATTTGTGTGAGTAAAAGGATATAAAATAGGATTTAATTACAAGGGGTGAAGAAGACAACTGGTCAGGGGGCCTTAAGACTCCTTCACCATATTTACTAGACATGTGCACAGCCAAAAAATTTGTTCATTTTCGTTTCATTCGTTTATTATTTTTTTCGTTTTTCGGGTCATTCGTTATGATCGCGATTCGTAAATTCGTTCATTCGTAAATTCGTAAATGCGTTCATTCGTACATTCGAACATTCGTTCATTCGTACATTTTTACATTTGTACATTTGTAAATTCGTACATTCGTAAATTCGTAAATTCATAAAATTGTACATTTGTAAATTAGAAAATTTGGAAATTTGTAAATTCGAGGTTTGAAAATACAAAAACCCGAAAATTCAAAAATCTGAAATAGTAACTAACTATTAAATTATAGGTATTGTAATTTCCTTTCAAATTTGACTGTCAGTGAATGTAACAAATACCAATTTATCCGAAGTTACGAATTATCCAAAATGAATGCTGCATCTAAACAAATGGAACGGAACAAATTAATAATAAATAATAATAATAAAACGTTGTTATTATTATTATTGTTATTTATTATTATTAATTCATTACGTTCCATTCCGTTTTTTCGGATCATTCATAACTTCGGATAAATTTGTATGTGTTACGTTCACTAACAGCCAAATTTGAAAGGAAATTACAATACCTATAATTTAAAAGTTACTAGTAATTACTAATAGCTAAGTTATTATTAGTTAACTATTATTTCAGATTTTCGAATTTACAAATCTACGAATTCACTAATTTACTAATGTACAAATGTACGAATGTATGAATGACCGAATTTACGAATGTCCAATTTTATCGAATTTACGAATATTCGGAAAAAATTCGTTAAACGGGTTTTCGTTAATTCGGATGTTCCCGAATTAACGAATTTGTCGAAATTCGTTAAAAAACGAATTTGGAACGAAACGAATTGCACATGCCTAATATTTACCAACTGAGACATCCTTACAAAATAAGCATCGTATATCTTATCTATCTTTGTACCTCTTTTTCCCTCAAGAAGGAAAGACTTGAAAAGGTCGATCAGGATTAAATAAATGTGAAATTTTACTCAATTTTATTAAAAAATGTATATTGTTTGGGCTCCCTCCTTCCAGGGCATGGTACGCCTACCTTCTCAGAGATGTCATTCAGCTGGGTGGCCATGTTTTCCAGGTCCGTTTTGACATTCTGGGCAGAGGCGAGGGCCTTTGCTGAGATTGGCAGAGCTCCATTACAGTTCTCTCCACCACATTTCCTCTTGCCCTGGTCATCCTTGCAGTTGGCTCCACCACATGGAGCCTGGTCACAAGGCTTGTCCCCCGGTGCTCCACAAATCTTATAAAAGAGAAAACGCACAATGAGTCACAATGACTTTTCTAGAGCACTGATTATGTGAATCCTGTTAGGTCCGGCATTTGTCAGGAGAATAACCATTTAAAAGAACGAAACCAAGACATTCACCAAAATAAGGCAACTTGGCCTCAGAAAGCATCTGTTTTGTCTGTTTGCACACTGCACTTGAGCTATCAGGTCTAATCTGTTTGGTATAAAATGACACAAGGATCAAAGCGCTAAATGCAAAGTGCTACATCCAATAAGAATCCTTCATGGACAAATCAGGCTTCAATTGTCCTCCATAACATGGGGTGTTTTTATCTATGTCCCATGCAGGGCAGTGTTCCGGGCCATGCACCCACACCTGCATGGAGGGCACATTGGGAGCAGCGGCTGTGTCCGTACAGCTGTGGCGTCCCAATGACAGCAATGCGACTGCCGGCACAGGGATGCACGGAACATGGTTCTTGTTCTTGTGCTGTTTATTGAGTAAGGTCGAATAAGTCAAAGAGTTGAGCTGGCTCAAATGTTGGCTGATTCCTATGAATCGGCTGACATTCGACCAGTGGACGGCCCTTCCAACACCAACCGACTTGACGAATTTGGACTGAGAAATCAAAGGAGCTGGGTGAAAAAATTCATCCAAACAATGACTGCATCCAATCAGCTGCAGTAACCGTTTGCCTACAAGCTCCCACAATAGAAGCCAAACCCTGGCAGTACTCCACAGCAGCCAATCAGAATATCAACTCTTATCTGCTTGGCTGCTTTTGGATAGGGCACTTTAGTCATGATGTGTGCCATCGCCACAGGTTTGCCAATAATGACTTCTATTTGGGTTTGAATTACAGGAGTAGCTCTAGGGTGGGTGCTTTGATTAACCACTTTTCGCCCCGGAAGATTTGCCCCCCCTTCATGACCAGGTAAATTTTTGTGATACGGCATTGCATTACTTTAATTGACAATTGCGCGGTCGCGCAACGCTGTACCTTAATAAAAATTTATGTCATTTTTTTCCCCGCAAATTGAGCTTTCTTTTGGTGGTATTTGATCATTGTATTTTTTATTTTTTGCGCTATAAACAAAAAAAGACCGCCAATTTTGAAAAATTAATAAATAAAAAAACAATATTTTTAACTTTTTGCTTTAAAACATATCCAATAAAAAAAAAATTGAAAATCAAATTTCTTCATAAATTTAGACCAATATATATTCTGCTACATATTTTTGGTAAAAGAAAAATCCCAATAAGCGTATATTGCTTGGTTTACGCGAATGTTACGCCCCCTACCTGGAAGTGCAGAATCACGAATACATAAAACTGCTGTAGGGCGGTTGGCAAGCAGTTAATGCTGAAAAATGTACTTGGTTGTAGTTCGTATTGTAAATTGTCCCATACACACTTGTGTCTCTTTTGTTGGTTATAAACTGATGATGAGCTGCTTGCCACATTTACTTTCTCAGTGCTGGTGTGCCCACACGAGAGGTCTTCAGCTGCCCTCAAAATATCCTTCATAGGTCACGATACCTTTCTTGGTTGCAGTGGCGACTGGTGGTGTTTTTTTTTTTTGGGGGGGGCGGACAACAACCCCCCCCCCACCCGCTCTAGGTCAGCACTTACCCCATAGCCCCATAGATTGCAGGCGGGCAGCGTTCCAGTGGCGGCCCCTGTGTCCTCTTTTCCTCTCCATCACGGTGGCTTCCGCCATGCGTTTCCTCCCTCCTCCTAGGCATCCAATAGGATCGCCTGTCCTTTCCTTTCAGCCAACCGGGTGACGGGTCTCAAGACCCGCTTCTTGATTGGCCGGGAGGAGGATCAGTGTGGCAATAGCGAATATTCAGTCGCTATTGTCACACAACTGGGTGGGCTCGGAGGGCAGTGCTCTGCGCCCCCGAGCCCACACTTTTTTGAAGCCTATTAGAGCTTCTGGCTCTAATCATGTTCTTCAAACAAAAAAAAAACACCCCCCCATTGGAATCCATGGTCCGGCGCCCTGCATGTAGATCAGGGCGCCCGTGCGCACCTAATGGAGGCTGCTCGGTCGGCTGTGCGGCCCTTAGGTAAACTCTGCTCTCATGTCAGTCCATGCCGTATATGTCATAAGTGAACACTCCCAAGGATTAGAGTAGAAACCACACTTGAATATGTTAAATGTTTTATTCACCTGCAATAGGGTGGTCTCATCTACAGCAAAATGTTTTTGTTAATTTTGAATTGATTTGCTGCTCACATCTTTTCTCTTTATGGCACTTTATTTTTGTACTAATTATTTATTTATCAAGCAGCATTAGAGAGATGAAGTGCCTAAAAGCCAATAAAAGTCTTAGACCCTTTTCATATCTTTATAGTCCTGTACCCCCATTTGTTATAATTTGTGACTGATTTTTGCTTGAAATGCTTTAAAATGCCTGTCAGTAAAAATGCTTCTTCCTGCCCTCTCCGGTGCTGTACTGACAGAGCTGAGTGACAGCCACACCCTCAGCACCAGTGTTTTCATACAGACTTGTATTGTAGAGGAAAAGAGGAGGCGTGTTCTGTGTACTGAGTGTACTGGGGCTAAAGCCAGCCATAGATGGATCAAAATTCAGCTGGTTCAGCAAGAACTCAAAGAATTTCGATCCATCTATGGGCAGGCTGGTTGTACTGAAGTCGATCTATTGTTCGACTTTAGTACAACCAGCCTGTCAGGTTTTTTCCTGTGATTAGTGGCTATAGCTGGTAATCATTGTATTCTGATGCCAGGGAAACCTCCCGCTGTTAGAATACAATAGAGCAGTGGGAGGGATTTTCCCCTTCAACACTTAATGTGTTTGAAGGAAAGAAAGCCCTACTGACACCATCCACTTTCCTACTGACACCATCCACTGCTTTACTGACACCATCCACTGCCCTACTAACACCATCCACTTTCCTACTGACACCATCCACTGCTCTACTGACACCATCCACTGTCCTACTGACAGCATCCACTGTCCTACTGACACCATCCACTGTCCTACTGACACCATCCACTGCTCTACTGACAACCTCCACTGTCCTACTGACACCATCCACTGTCCTACTGACACCATCCCCTGTCCTACTGACACCATCCACTGCTCTACTGACACCATCCTCTGACCTACTGACACCATCCACTGTCCTACTGATACCATCCACTGCTCTACTGATGCCATCCACTGCTCTACTGACACCATCCCCTGTCCTACTGACACCATCCTCTGTCTTACTGACACCATCCACTGCTCTACTGACACCGTCCACTGTCCTACTGACTGATACCGTCCTACTGACTGACATTGTCCTATTGACATCGTCCACTGTTCTACTGACAACATCCACTGCTCCACTGGCTGACACCATGCTCTTTTCTACTGACACCGTCCACTGCTCTAACGACACCGTTAACTTCCCTACTGACACTGTTTAATGTCCTACTGACTCACACTGTCCTCTTTTAAGGTAGGCTACATTTATATTTTTACAGTTACATTTGTTTTTTATATGTTTCTAAGTTTTAAATACAAAACAATTCCACGCTGCCGTAACAACAAAAAGCAGCTAACACAACCAACAAAGTAAGCAGAGAAAAAACACACAATAAGTGTAGCGCTAGTAAAAAATAAGTAAACGTCCAATATGGAAAACGTCAGAATCCCAGTTCCAAGTACAGACACACCACCACCAATTGTAAGAAGGCTTCTATGAAGACGAAACGTGTCAGGTAGGAACCCACTGTCACCACATTTTATCTTCAGCGCTGTTTTTTTCATTTTACAAAGTGACAGAGTAATGCGTGGGTCCATCTACCAACTTCGCCTTCAGGTGCCATTCCAAGCCACCCATCACCTAAGTGCATCCGACCCAGTCCGGCGTATGCCCCATTGGGTCCACTCCATCCGGTAAGCCTTCTTACAATTGGTGGTGGTGTGTCTGTTTTATTTCAAGATTATATACAGCTTTGGTTGGAACGTTTTTCTAAAGACTTTTTCCCTTCATACATATATTGATGGTCCCTCTGCAGTATTTATACTTGGAACTGGGATTCTGACGTTTTCCATATTGGACGTTTACTCATTTTTTACTAGCGCTACACTTATTGTGTGTTTTTTCTATGTTTCTAAGTTTTCCCTAATAGTTAGGCCTTGCTAGTTAAAGAGGAGGTCCAACTGAAAAAATTTTTTTTTTAAAGTCAGCAGCTACAAACACTGTAGCTGCTGACTTTTAATAAGCACAACTACCTGTCCAGGGTGCCAGCGATGACGGCCGCCCGAGGCCGATCCGTCCATCGGATCGGGTCCCGGCGCCGCCATTCAAACTAAGGGAAACAGGCAGTGAAGCCTTGCGGCTTCACTGTTCATTTCCTACAGCGCATGCGCGAGTCGCACGGCGCTTTGTGAATGGCCGGCTGTGTTCTGGGATACACACAGTTCCCAGAACACAGCGCACCCCATTCCCCAGAAGACAACGGGAGAAGGAAAAGAATGAAGATCACCGCGGAGTAGGAAGTGGCATTTTTTTTTTTCAGATTTTTAGGAGCATTTTTATGTAATTTTTTTTTTAGGGTGGAACTTCACTTTACCTCCTTAAAGCGGAGTTCCACACAAAAATGGAACTTCCTCTTTTCGGAACCCTCCCCCCCTCCGGTGTCACATTTGGCACCTTTCAGGGGGGAGGGGGGTGCAGATACCTGTCTAAGACAGGTATTTGCACCCACTTCCGGCATAGACTCCCATGGGAGTCTACGCCTCTTCCCGTCCCCACCGCGCTGTCTCCTGGGAAACACACAGCTCCCAGGAGAGAGCGGGGACCACTTGGGACGCGCAGCGCGACTCGCGCATGCGCAGTAGGGAACCGGGAAGTGAAGCCGCAACGCTTCACTTCCTGATTCCCTCACATAGGATGGCGGCGGCAGCCGCCGAGAACCGAGCGGGTTCTCGGCGTCGCCTGCCGACATCGCTGGACCCTGGGACAGGTAAGTGGGCATGTATTAAAAGTCAGCAGCTGCAGTATTTGTAGCTGCTGGCTTTTAATATTTTTTTTTTTTTGGCGGTGTGGGTGGACCCCCGCTTTAAAAAAAAAAAAAAGGATGCCAAGTCACGTTGATCTTTATTTTCTTTCATGTTGTTCAGGTAGATCTCCACCAAGGTTGCCTACCCCTGGTATAAAGTCTGTCAGACTTCAAATTCATTTCTGTGGCTCAACCTAGGATGTAATTTAATTACTTCATTGATATTAGGTTTGTACCTTCTCATTGATTTTAAAGACATTAAGATCCTTGGCCTTCTTTTGCAGTTCTTTCATCGAGGTCCGATGGGCGGTCATGTTCCTTCGGTAATTGTCCAGTTCCTCTTTCAGAAGCCTCTCTGTCTCATCTCGTGTTTCCTTTGAATGGCTCACGGGACTACCCGGTCCATATACAGAGTCATTGGCAAGTCTCTCAGCAGCTGTGGAATCTAAATAGGCCTTCAGGATGCTCCCATATGTCTCTGAAAAATAAAATGGCACCAGTCAAGTTAAGAAATTGGATGTGTTACAAGGAATTTGGTATAACTGATACATTTTCATTTAGTAGGCTGATCTGAGTCTAGTATGACAGCTCTGAAATGTTATAGATCTTAGTTTAGCATTCACTAGGGCCTTAGTTTACATACAGTGCTTACTTTGAAAATTAATAATAATCTCAAGTTGTTTCATGTTACCCACCTTATAATTGCAACAGGTTTTTAGTGGGTTCAACTCAACATCCATAGTTACTGTATATACACTTTGAGAAGGTAAGAACCATCCACCACTCCAAAGCATGAAACTCCCACCATCTCCTGAAGATGGGCTTCATGTTGAGTAGGGGACATCCATGCTCTAAATGCAGCTTGTAAAAGACGAACAGTGACACACCGATGACGTCACCGTATCAGCAACTTTATTCCACAGACACCAGAATGATAGTCCCCACTTGGAGACTGCCCTTTCTAGAATTTCTACGATTAAGCCTGGTGGGGTTAAAGGCATTAAAGAAGGCGGCCTTCAGGTGGAGACTTTCACTGTGGTTGTCTGTGGAATAAAGTTGTTGATACAGTGATGTCATCGGTCGGGGCGTGGCCGAGCGCGGCATGTAGAAGGAAATGCAGCCATTAGCTCCACCGAATATCCTGAGGAATCTGTGTCACTGCACCGCCATCCTGTATCCTACAGCCTCGGGAATGACACTGCTGGGTGCCGCTGATCCTGCCCTTCATCTGGCTGGTAATATTTCTGTGCCCCATCATGGCTAGGCGAGGACAAGGCCCTCAAGTCCCGCTAGACGCTCCCGTCCAAGATTGCGGCCTCCCGCCCCGATCAGCTAAAGAGGCTGCCCAACGCCTCTTTTCTAAGTGGGGAAAAGACCCCCCACCAACCCCAGTGCCTAGCGGACATAATCCGGAGAGGATCTGGGGGACCTGAAAGACACCCCTCTGAACATGGCTGATCCGCCTGCTCTGTCCCCTGTGATTCTAGGCCTCACACAGCCACAGGCATCTGACATGGCGGTGTCTAGCCAGCATGTCAGCACCGATCTTGAACCAACCCTTAGGTATTTACTAGCTGCTGTCACTGTCTGTAACTCCTCGATTGAAGATCTTACAGGGGAGATGAAAGGTATGAAGATGGTAATGTCTTTCGTGAGGCAAGATATGCAGAAGCTGCGGGAACATACATCTGCTGTGGGGGTGCATAATAGCACACTTGAGGATGACTGGCAGCCATTGCAAAGAGATGTTAAACTTGTTCATTCTGTGGCCTCTGCTAACGCAGCTAGGTTGGAGGACATGGAAAACCGCCTTCACAGAAACAATGCGCGTGCAGTGGGCATCCCTGGGAGAGCAAAAGGCAAGAACCCTGTGGCGTTTATTGATGCATGGCTAGCTGACACCTTTGGGCGAGACACCTTTTCGCCTATGTTTGCAGTTGAGAGAGCCCATAGAGTCCCAATGTGTCCTCCACCACAGGGAGCACCACCAAGACCCTTCCTGTTCCATCTCCCCAATTACATAGACAGGGATACCATACTGACTAAGGCCAGAACAGCTGCCTCTCACAAAGTAGATAATGCAAAAATCTCTGTTTCCTTTCCTTCTCGGCAAAGGTGCAAAGGCAAAGGGCGAAATTTTTGGATATCAAGAAACGGCTCGGGGCCCTGAATGTTCAATATTTTATGCTGTACCCATAAAAGTTAAAGGTCCTTGCCAATGGATCCTCTCACTTTTTTGATAATACTACACCCGCCATGCACTGGCTGGACAGGGAGGAACAAAATTTGGAGCAACGGCAGCCTGAAGGTTGATAAAAGAAGTCTACATTCTTCTCATCGGTGTATTATGTTTGATATGGGCTATGTGGTGGGTAGGTTATAAATGGTTGTTTCTTCTTCCCATGGCCCTTTGTTCCCTTCCTGCACTGCTCTGATGATACACCATGTTATGGGGCATTCTTCAAGTGGTCATGCTTGACACCAGCTGTATGGATTGTATGCCCTCTGGACTACGTTACTGCCCCCCCCCCCCCCCCCCCCCGCAAAATGGTCCTGAGTGGACTCTTCTCCCCTCATGTTGAGGTGTATGCTATGACTCCATGGATCCTGGAACTATGTACACTGTTTTTTTTTGTCTTACAGTCTGACACTAGAGGGGGTTCTAACCAGGTCTTTTTTTCTCTGGGAGACAGGAAGTTCCAAAGTATATATTTGGCAATACTACTGCTTAGGCTGCTAATTTACAATGTGGGTAATGCTTTACAGGAGGGGGGAAGGGCTCGCAGTGTTCCCCCATTTCTTACTTACTAGTATTATGCCTGATAACCCTGAAAAGGGATTGCTCTTCCTCTCATGGAATGTGAGGGGAGTGAGTGATAGAACTAAGCGTGGATCAATGTTTTGGTTTCAGTCTAGAGTGAAGCCGCACATTGTCTGTCTCCAGGAGACGCACTTACAACCTTGACTCTGTCCGCCTGCTCAGCTCACGTAAATTTCCTGTGCAGATCCATTCCACCTACTCCTTTCTCTAGGGGAGTGAGCGTGCTGATTGCTAATAATATCTCTTTCAATTGTATGGAGAAGCAGGTTAACAGAGAGGGTAAATTTGTATTTTTACTACGCAACCTTGGGGGTTTTCGCTGTATTGTTGCTGCTATGTATATCAACCCACCCTTCTCCTCAGACCCTCTAAAGAAACAATTCATGGCATTGCACCCCGGGGTTCCAGTATTAGCTCTAGGGGACTTTATTAATGTTATTGACCTACACCTGGACAGGTTGTCCACCCGTCCTGGAGCTAAACAGGTGATGTCCCATGCAACCGCTTTCGCTGCCTTGCTCTCAGAGATGGGTCTGCGAGATGTCTGGAGGGGGTGTAACAGGGCTGTACAATGCTAATCCTGCTATTCTGCCTCCCATGGAGGCCTCTCTAGAATTGATATGGGTATAGGAAATGATATTCTGCTCCCACATGGTATAGATACTGCATACGAACCTCGCCTCCTTTCGGATCAATCTCCAATCTGGGTACGTGTGTCCACTGCAGCCTCAACTGTCAGACCATTGTGGAGAGTTAATCCATTTTGGTTAATCCTGTTCCCTGTTTCTGACCCCATTCCTGGAGCACTGAGCAAATTCCTCCTTTTTTAATAACCAGCCTGCTTGTGGGGCGGTCGTATGGGACTCCACCAAGGCATTCTTGCAGGGTCTCCTCATAGGGGAGATCTCTGGTATAAAACATAGGTCTAGAGAATGGGGGGATACAGTCCGTCTTGAATTGTAACGCAGGGAGGTGGCACTAGTGGCTGATCCTGCCACAGCCAATCACAGTAGCTGGACTGAGGCCCAAATCCTATATAACCAAGTAGTGCTGTTGGCAGCTGAGAAAAAGCGGTACTTTCTACAACAAAACTATTTTGAAGAGGGAGAGAATACGGGCCATTTGTTGGCTATGGTCGCTAGGGTACATCAAGAAACTACCTCCATTACTGAGATTAGGATGTTGAATGGTGATGTTTGTACCTCTACCACTGACATTTTGGAAACATTTCAGCGATATGCAGATTAATACACCTCTAAGACTCAGGCTACCCCTTCTGACTTGGCTTTGTTTTTACAGGACTGCACCTTTCCCCAGGTCTCCGCGGATGAAAAAGCCACCTTAAACTCTCCAATAACCATGGAAGAACTGACTGAGGCGCTGGCAGATGCACCCAATCACAAATCCCTGGGTTCAGATGGACTACCTGCCGAGGTATACTCCAGGTATGGGTTGATCCTTCTACCTCCGCTGTTGCGAGCCTTACATGAGGCGGCTAAAACAGGTCATTTACCTGATTTGATGAAGGAGGCCATTATTGTTGTCCTCCCAAAGCCAGCCAAGGATAGACAGGTGCCAGATTCATATTGCCCTATATCTTTGCTTAACACAGATGTCAAGCTGCTTGCTAGGGTCCTTGCTAATAGACTTTCGGGGGTTCTGGGTCAGCTGGTTCACCGTGACCAGTCTAGATTTTTTCCCGACGCAGTCCATGGAGGATAACATCCGACGCTTATTCCTTAATTTACAGACTCTGGTAGATAATCCCAGGGTTAGGCCATTCTATCCTTAGACGCTGCCAAGGCTTTCAACAGCGTTGAGTGGCCCTATCTCTGGGAGATTCTAGCTGGATTTGGCTTGGTGAACGTTTTTATCAACTGGGTGCGGGTTCTCTATTCTGCTCCTTGAGCCAGGATTTGAATCAATAACTCCCTTTCTTCACCTTTCAAGTTATACTGGGGCACTCGTCAGGGATGCCCGTTATCCCCCCTTTAATTTGCATTGGCAGTGGAGCCACTTAATTCCTAACACCCAGGAAATTGTGGGCTTCCGTTGGGGCCAGCTGAAAGACAAATTATCCCTCTATGCTGATGGTGCTGTAATACATCTAGGGGATACCGGTGATTCATTGCAAACTCTGATGGCAACTATTAGCAAATTCGGTGAATTCTCTAGATTCACTATCAATTTCACCATCAATTGGTCCAAATCTGTAATTATGCCCCTTGATCCACTCGAATCTCCAATACCTGCAGAGATTCGTCCCAAATTGCCATTGTTAACACCTTTAAATACCTGGGAGTAACGGTATTGCTGGACCCAAGGGAATACCTGAAACTTAACCTAACTCCTTTGTTGGACAAGCAATGTACTAAATGTCAGGGTTGGTGTAGGCTCCTGCTGTCGGTGGTGGGGCGGGTGAACCTGATCAAGATGATCTGGGCACTGCAACTCCTATATATTTTCCATAACTCTCCTTTGTGGATTTCCAACAAATGGTTCAGACGGATTGACTCTCAATTCCCAGATCTTATCTGGAAAAAAGGGTCGAGCCCATATCAGCTTGACTACCCTACAATATAGCAAGGAGGGGGGGGGGGGCCTGGCGGTTACACACTCCAAGATGTACTTTTTAGCATCACAACTTACAAGGTTGGGATCTTCGTGACTCTGACGATTCTATAGTACGATTGGTGTCCCGCACTAACCTTATGTTAACAGCTGGCTCTCATCTGGAAATGGGTCTACCGGGTGTCCCTTCATCCTCTCTGACAGCATTATTGCTCCAGAGGGTCTGGAAGGCAGTTAGAAGGGCACTAGCTATTGTTGGCACGATGGAGTTTACCCCCCCCCCCCATTGGAACAATCCCAATTATCCGGAACTACTTAAACTGTGGGGTTTCTCCCTTTGGACACAACAAGGGATCTGTTTTTTTGAACAACTATATGATGGTAGTGTACTCAAGTCATTTGATCATCTGTGCGGGGAATTCTCCTTAACACGAAAACAATTTTATCAATACCTCCAACTCAGGCACGCGCTACAAACCCAGGCACAGACTGTTAGTTTATCTGTCGCTAAATCTTTACTTCTTCAGGAGGTTTTGCAGGCAACCAACTGTAGGGGTGTAATATCACACGTTTAATTAACACTAGTTTCCTCAATTCAGAACCCTGCTCTTCTCAAATGTAGAACTCATTGGTCTACTGATGTGGGAGGTGTAGATGGAGACCAATGGGATATGGCCTTTGAATCAATACCGGTGGTGTCGGCATCTCATAAACTATCGCAATTATTCATACTACATAGGTCCTACCGCACACCCGTTCAATTGTATGATTGGGGAAGAAGAGACTCTCCCTTATGCCCAAAGTGTACCATCCATAGAGGAGACTTCATACATATGATCTGGCACTGTCCAAAGCTTACCAAATATTGGTTGGAGTTCACGCAGACCATCTTCACTTTGGCCCAAACGCCCATTCCATCTACCCCATTAGTGTGTCTCCTAGGAGCGATTGACGCTGAAATTTATCCGAAAGGTATTTATATTATGGTAACCAGACTACTATACCTGGCTAGGAAACCTATAGCAAGCTTCTGGCTGGCATCTGCTGTGCCTACTAGGGCCCAATGGATTACCGATCTTAACTTTCATCTCCTCAGGGAACAGTTGGCATATTGACATCGCAATGCGGTTAAAAAGTTCAAACTTATATGGCAGAACTGGTTGGATAACCCTAACCTTGCTCCTCCACAGTTAGTGATGGATAGATTGCTACGGTTCTAGACCCCTTTATTGTTTCTTGAGTTTCCTCCCAATCTTGGGGCTTCTCCTACAATATATATGACGTGCAGATGAAACATCATTCGGTGCACTTGCCTACAAACAAGCTCAGAGGAAGGTGCTTTTTCTCCTTTTTTTTTTTCTTTTCTCCTTTTTTTTTTTTCGGTTCGTTTTAAGTTTTACCAGAAATAAGATTATATGAGCTTGGTACCAGGTAACGGCATACTCTGCATTTGGGTATATACACTATGCATACGTTTCTGATGCTATTTTCTATGTATACCTTTTTACTGTTTAAAAAAAAAAAAAAAGTTTTAATTCAAACAGTGATGTCATCGTTGTGTGACTGATTATCTTTTCCACAATTCATAGTTACATATTCAAGTAGAAAAAAAGACACAAGTCCATCTCAGGACCGAGATCTGAACCCACAACCTCTGCTGCATCTGGTAGTAGCTCTTCTTGCTGAGCCACCTGAGATGCTGGACAGCATCCAGTCTGATCCCTTGGATAATCTTGCCTTGTACCTTGTTTCAGGTGAACTTTAAACTCCTTGCTCCTCCCATGAACTTCCTATTTAAGCCACGCCTTTGCACTTCCCATTTGCCAGGGTATTGTGCTCTCTCCAGCCAATATCTTGCTCCTTTGCATACCTGTAGCTGTCCTTGTCTCCATTAACACTTGTTACCAACCTTTGACCCGTTCCTTGACTACACTTCCGCTTGACCCCAACCTGCAACCACTTGTTATCGACCTTTGGCTTGTTCCTTGACTACACTTCCGCTTGACCCCAACCTGCAACCACTTGTTACCAACCTTTGACTTGTTCCTTGACTACACTTCCGCTTGACCCCAACCTGCAACCACTTATTATCGAGCTTTGGCTTGTTTATTGACTATGCTTCTGCTTGATCTCTACCTGCTATATCTGCTACTGGAACCCGACTTGCTCACCTCCTAGTGGGGCGATCCTGAGGACCACGACCTGGTACAAACACGTAGCAAAACCAATCTCCACCATCAGGAACTCTGGTAAAAACCGATTAGTACTTAGACCCCCTCACCTCAGGTGAGCCTACGTCATCTGCCAGGGTGACCTGCTTGTGTACTTATCCAGCTGGTCAGTGGGAGCCTTTCTACTGCTATAGCTACTGGTCTCTGACCCTGACCCATGACCATGACAGTCCATCAAGCTCAACCAACAGAAAAATCAAATAAATTAATACATTGAAAATCTACTGTACATACTGTATATATATGAATTAAAATAGTTGTGCCTGGAGTTCAGCTTTAAGTCTACATGTATTAACTTAATGAATAAAAACTGGAACTATAATTTTTTTTTTGCCTGGAGCTCAACTTCAAATCTAAAACGACATTTTGTAGTTATGGGCGAAGTTATCCTCTGACAAGTGTTTGGACTTTTGGTAAACTTTGCTAACGATGAAGTGTATTTAGACAGAGTCACCCTTCAGGCGCAGTCAGTGTATTATCTATATTTAGTAAAAGGCTGACAAAGTGCTTCCATTTATGACCATGTCAGGAACACGGTGTAACGCTTATATGACACAGGCAGGATTTTTTTCTGGGGTGAAATCTAATAAAGTGGAAATGTTGCTGATACAATCTCGAAATAATATCTGGCATGGAAAAAAAAGAAAGGGAGAAAAACACGATCCTGACGATTAACTGCTGATCTGTAGTACATGTAATCCCCTAACAAATAAAAACTCCAATTAGGAGCTAACCCAGAAGCGAGTTTACTAAATATTCTGGTTCTATAGGGAAACTATCTCTTCATAATTGTATAGTTATAATATAGAGTTTTATACTTTTATATTTTATAATGTTTATGTTACTGCATGCACTGACACCAATGCTGGAGGTTATTATTGTGTCCACTGACACGAATGCTGGGGGTTATTGTTCCATCCACTGACAATAGTGCTGGAGGCTATTATTGTGTCCACTAACATCCATGCTGGGGTTATTACTGCCTCCATTACCACCAAAGTTGGGGGTTATTATTCTGCCACTGACACCAGTGCTGGGGGTTATTACTGCATCTAGTGTCACTAAAGCTGGGGGTTTTTATTGCATTCACTGAGACCAATGCTGAAGATTATTATTGTGTCCACTGACACCCATTTTGGGGGTTATTATTGCTTCCACTGACACCAATGTTGGGGGTTATTAATATGTCTACTGACACCAATGCTAGGGGTTATTATTGCATCTAGTGACACCAATACTGGGGGTTATTATCGAGTCCTCTGACACCAATGCTGGGGGTTATTATTGAGTCCACTGACACCAATGCTGGGGGTTATTATTGAGTTATTATTGAGTCCACTGACACCAATGCTGGGGGTTATTATTGAGTCCACTGACACCAATGCTGGGGGTTATTATTGAGTCCACTGACACCAATGCTGGGGGTTTTTATTGAGTCCACTGACACCAATGCTGGAGGTTATGGCACTCCAACTTTTTCTTCCATGTGCATTGCTGTTCACTGCAAAAAATACAACAGGACCACGTTTTTGGTTGTTGAGATGTGCTATAGTGCAATCATTATGAAGGGGCTGCCTAGTTTGGCACATTATAAAAATGCGCTGCTACTGTGCGACCCTCTGGAATTTTCAAGTTGACCACCCCTGGTGCAAGAATGAGAAAGTGGAAAACCGCACACCTCGAAGGAATCAAACTCCAGCTGCTTCATTTCAACAATTAAAATCTTGACAGCAGCACAGCGACATGAGAAACACGGCTGATGCATTTCACATCACAGACGCATAACCTACTTCATCTGTGGGCAGAGAGCATATATAGAGCCAGCAATCACAGCTCAACTCTATCTCAGCTGGACACAGATTAGTGTTGACGTGAAATGCGTCAACCGTATTCCTTGTGCTCCTGTCAAAAATATTAAATCGTTGAAATGAAGAAGCTGGAGTTTTATTCCTTCGAGGTGTGCGGTTATCCACTTCCTCATTCTTGCACTGTCACGGTACAAGCCGAACCTGCTCCCTGGATATCTGCAAGGGCAATGTAGTGGTGGACCAACCTGAAGCAGTGCTGGCTTTATTGTTGACCACCACTGGTCTAGAGCCCATAAGCTAAAGGGGGCCTCAAATGCAGCCCCTGACATCACCCAAGGGCCACACATAATGCTTGAGAAGACTGCCAGAAACAGCAGACCCAAATGAAGATCAGAGAGTGTGGACGGGATACATTGTTGGCTGGGGATATGGTGCAGAAGACAATACGTAACTGGGAACATGTTATTTGAGGCTAGTAGAGATCAATGTTATTACCCTAATCAATGTTCCCACTACAGACTGAGGGCCACACATAATATACCAAAGGGCCGCATGTGGCCCTCGGTCTACCGGTTGGGCACTAGGGGTCTAGAGGCACAAGGCTGCAGGCCAAACAGAAAACGGGAGCAGCAACCCCTCTAGGTTTGTCATCTCCTTTACACGACATGATCATCTGGAGTCACATGGGTTTTATGCATGGTTAGGGCCCGTTTAAACAGTTTGTGATCTGCCTCTCCTGGGACCATACAGGTGCAGTGCAGTAAATAACTAATTGTTTATAGCTCCTCGCACTAAGCACAGTGAACATCTAGCTGTACTGTTAACCATCATGTTGATCAGTGCCAGAGGCGTAACTAGAACCTTCAGGGACCTGGTGCAAGAAACCATGAAGAGCCCCCCGACCTCCTACCTGGGCCCTTCCCTCTGAGCCCAGAACCCTTCCCACTGATCCCGGGACCCTTACGGTCCCGCAGTGGATGCCTTTCACATGTTGTGCAGTGGACACCCTTCCTGCAGTCTTGGACCTCGCCATGTTGGCGGAACGGGCCCAGTGCGACATTTGCAACCCTTGTTAGTGGATGATGGAGTCAGTAGGGTAGTGGACAGGGTCAGTAGGGCAGTGGACGCAGTCAGTAGGGCAGTGGACGCAATTAGTAGGGCAGTGGACATGGTCAGTAGATGTGATCAGTAGGACCGTGGACGGGGTCAGTAGGACAGTGGATGGGGTCAGTAGGGCAGTGGACATGGTCAGTAGGGCAGTGGACATGGTCAGTAGGACAGTGGACAGGGTCAGTAGGACAGTGGACGGGGTCGGTAGGGCAGTGGACATGGTCAGTAAGGCAGTGGACGGGGTCAGTAGGGCAGTGAGCGGGGGCAGTAGGGCAGTGAACGCGGTCAGTAGGGTAGTGGACGCTGTCAGTAGGGCAGTGGACGCTGTCAGTAGGGCAGTGGACGCTGTCAGTAGGGCAGTGAACGGGGTCAGTAGGGCAGTGGATGGGGTCAGTAGGGCAGTGGACGCTGTCAGTAGGGCAGTGAACGGGGTCAGTAGGGCAGTTGATGGGGTCAGTAGGGCAGTGGATGGGGTCAGTAGGGCAGTGGATGGGGTCAGTAGGGCAGTGGACGCTGTCAGTAGGGCAGTGAACGGGGTCAGTAGGGCAGTTGATGGGGTCAGTAGGGCAGTGGATGGGGTCAGTAGGGCAGTGGACACTGTCAGTAGGGAAGTGGACGGCGTCAGCAGGGCAGTGGACAGGGTCAGTAGGGCAGTGGACGCTGTCAGTAGGGAAGTGGACGCTGTCAGTAGGGTAGTGGACGCTGTCAGTAGGGAAGTGGACGCTGTCAGTAGGGTAGTGGACGCGGTCAGTAGGGAAGTGGACAGGGTCAGTAGGGCAGTGGACGCTGTCAGCAGGGCAGTGGATGCTCACAGCCCTGATCAGCGCAGACTGCAGACATGATGGTTTTAAACAAAGCAAAGTTTTCATTGACCTGGACCTATGATGGCTGATCTCAGCACACCGGGAGAGAAAAGTCGGAGGTAAAGGCTTACTCCTGTAAAGTGACTTATTGTCCCTGGATTTATTAAAATGGATAATGTGTTGCAAAAATTGTTCTACTTTTAAACCAGACAGTGTGTTACCATTGAACCCTGAGGCTGCGATGGCTTCTGTCTGCGTCTTGAGTTTGTGCACGGTCACATTGAGCAGGCTGAGCTCTATGTTCAGCTTGTCCAGTTTCTCCTTTTGCCTTCCGTCTTTAGTCATGGTGTCATTCATCCTCTTCTCCTGGGAATGCAGTTTGAAGGAGAGCTGGGCCACCTCCGTCCTGCAGAGAGATGGGGGGAGGGGGGGGGGGTGAGAAAACATTTCATCATTCATCATAGAGCCTCATAAACTCTCCGCTATTAATAGCACACCATTATAAACAGAGCTCTGGACACCTATATATAGCTCAGCGCTCAGTCCCCGTCGCGTCTCTCTGTACAGACAAGTCTGCATGACATTGGAAGTTATATAAGTACAATTACTAAGATACAGTGGGGACAGAAAGTATTCAGACCCCCTTACATTTTTCACTCTTTGTTATATTGCAGCCATTTGCTAAAATCATTTAAGTTCATTTTTTTTCCTCATTAATGTACACACAGCACCCCATATTGACAGAAAAACACAGAATTGTTGACACTTTTGCAGATTTATTAAAAAAGAAAAACTGAAATATCACATAGTCCTAAGTATTCAGACCCTTTGCTGTGACACTCATATATTTAACTCAGGTGCTGTCCATTTCTTCTGATCATCCTTGAGATGGTTCTACACCTTCATTTGAGTCCAGCTGTGTTTGATTATACTGAGTGGACTTGATTAGGAAAGCCGCTCACCTGTCTGTATAAGACCTTACAGCTCACGGTGCATGTCAGAGCAAATGAGAATCATGAGGTCAAAGGAACTGCCTGAAGAGCTCAGAGACAGAATTGTAGCAAGGCACAGATCTGGTCAAGGTTCCAAAAAATTTCTGCTGCACTTAAGGTTCCTAAGAGCACAGTGGCCTCCATAATCCTTAAATGGAAGACGTTTGGGACGACCAGAACCCTTCCTAGAGCTGGCTATCTTGCCAAACTGAGCTATCGGGGGAGAAGAGCCTTGGTGAGAGAGGTGAAGAAGAACCCAAAGATCACTGTGGCTGAGCTCCAGAGATGCAGTCAGGAGATGGGAGAAAGTTTTTCGTAAATCAACCATCACTGCAGCCCTCCACCAGTCGGGGCTTTATGGCAGAGTGGCCCGATGGAAGCCTCTCCTCGGTGTAAGACACATGAAAGCCCGCATGGAGTTTGCTAAAAAAACACCCGAAGGACTCCAAGATGGTGAGAAATAAGATTATTTGGTCTGATGAGACCAAGATAGAACTTTTTGGCCTTAATTCTAAGCGGTATGTGTGGAGAAAACCAGGCACTGCTCATCACCTGTCCAATACAGTCCCAACAGTGAAGCATGGTGGTGGCAGCATCATACTGTGGGGGTGTTTTTTAGCTGCAGGCACAAGACGACTGGTTACGATCGAGGGAAAGATGAATGCGGCCAAGTACAGGGATATCCTGGATGAAAACCTTCTCCAGAGTGCTCAGGACCTCAGACTGGGCCGAAGGTTTACCTTCCAACAAGACAATGACTCTAAGTACACAGCTAAAATAACGAAGGAGTGGCTTCACAACAACTCCGTGACTGTTCTTGAATGGCCCACCCAGAGCCTTGACTTAAACCCAATTGAGCATCTCTGGAGAGACCTAAAAATGGCCGTCCACCAACGTTTACCATCCAACCTGACAGAACTGGAGAGGATCTGCAAGGAGGAATGGCAGAGGATCCCCAAATCCAGGTGTGAAAAACTTGTTGCATCTTTCCCAAAAAGACTCATGACTGTATTAGATCAAAAGGGGGCTTCTACTAAATACTGAGCAAAGGGTCTGAATACTTAGGACCATGTGATACTTCCATTTTTATTTTATTTAATAAATCTGCAAAAATGTCAACAATTCTGTGTTTTTCTGTCAATATGGGGCGCTGTGTGTACATTAATGAGGAAAAAAAAATAACTTAAATGATTTTAGCAAATGGCTGCAATATAACAAAGAGTGAAAAATGTAAGGGGGTCTGAATACTTTCCGTCCCCACTGTATGTTACTATGTATCAAATCTGACCTTCCCTTCAGACTTGCACAGTTGTACAGGCTCCCAGGGCTGTTTGTTAGAAATCACAGGGCCACCTATACCCTAACTGACAAGGCCCCAACCCCAACATTTCAACACAATCTTTTCATAAAAAATACACTAAAATCCTTATTAGGGGTCACAAACCTAACCTGACTTACACAAATCCTGCTAAATGTAAAAGATAAAACTTTGAGTTAAAAAAAAGTTCTGTGTGTAAATGAGATCTTGGGGCTCCTTCACATGGGTGATGTGGCCTGTACAGTGTGAATCAGTGTTTTTTTTTAAAGGTGGCTGGAGCTGTGTGCAGGCAGTCTATGTTACACTATGGTGATGCAGCAGCAGCTGTATGAACACAGCCTCAGATCCTCATTTGACAGGTGTGTGGATACAGGTGTATGGCCCCCGAACAATGACAGTGTGCATTCGGGGCTACTCACCCCCACCTGCACACCTCCCAGATTAGGACCTGTGGCTGTGTTCATACAGGCGCTGCATCCTCATAGAGTAACAGACGGCTCTCACCGCATCAAACAAACTTCTCATTTACATTGTATGTGTCAGAGAACCCGTGTGAATCATTTTTTTGTAATTTTTTTTTTTTACTTTTTTTTTTTCCCATCTCCATTACTTTTTTTTTCTCTATTTGCTTTTGTTTTCTTTCTTCTCCCCTTTTCTCTTTAATATAAAAAGTGTGGCTTCCAATTGTGAGATATCTTAACTTATGGCTTACTTTTGCATTAGTGGTGAAATGTATTCACACCCACTTTCTCTTTCTCTCTTTAATAAAACATAGATAGATAGATAGATAGATAGATAGATAGATAGATAGATAGATAGATAGATAGATAGATAGATAGATAGATAGATAGATAGATAGATAGATAGATAGATAGATAAAAAAAAATGTAAAAGTGTATTTAACAAATTTGTAAAAAAAACAAAAACATTATATATATATATATATATATATATATATATACATAGTTACATAGTTAGTAAGGTTGAATAAAGACATCAGTCCATCCAGTTCAACCTGAGTGAGTGTCTACAATTGTCCCTATACATTGTGTCTCAAAAATATGTATATCTTTTTTTTTTTTACAAATATATGTTTATTAAAGATGTGGTGCAAAATGTATATATATATTTTAAATGATTTAGCAATCAATGACATATTACAATATATAACAACCCCAAACTAATAGGATGACTGTATACTATCAATTAATATTAATGAAAGAGGGTGTGAATACAGTTCACCACCAATGAAAAAAGTAAGTCATATGTCAAGATGATATCTGTTTAGACCCCTGATATTTCACCAAAGCCACCCAACAGCACTGTAAAAAAAAATGAAAAAAAAAATGTAAAATGCAATATATAATTTATTTTATTTTTTAAAATACACTTTAAAAATTGTTTTAAAATTATTTTTTATAGTTTTTAAAAGTTATTTTTATAATATTTTTTTTTCATTTGTTAATTTTTTTTTTTTTTACTTTTTTTTTTTTTTTTTTTAACAATGCTGTTGGGTGGCTTTGGTGAAATATCAGGGGTCTAAGTGGACCCCTGACCTCTCACTTTTGAGACAGAGAAGAGAATTGAGGACACAGATTCTTCAATTCCTTTCTGTGTAGCTTTAGCTACACTGAAGATGAATGAATAGGAGACAGAGGCCGTCTCCGTAGTGATGCGGTGAGCTGGCAATACAGCGCCACCTCACTGCCTGTCAAATGTTCTCTGAAGAGGGATCTGAATGCGTATCACACTTCAGAGAGCACCGCACATGTGAATGAGCCCTAAGTGTATGGCCAGCTTTAGGGTATCTTAACTGCAGCAGAGAAAAACTGTATAGTGTGTGGCAGAGCTGTGTAGATTTCAGGAGTGGATGGACAAAATTAAGACATAATTTGGAAGTTAAACAAGCTCCCTTATATGTAGTCTGTGTATTAAGTTGTTTGCCCCGAGTTTAGCTTTCAAAGCTGTAGGAGTAGGAATCCAAAATGAAGAACACGGGGACATGACCTCAAACTAACTGGAGACTTGACTTGATGGACTATTCAGTCTTTTTTTCTATTTTTATATGAGTGACGAGGCATAGCTCCCAACTGTCCCTGATTTGTAGCAATGTCCCTCTGTCCCTCATTCCTCCTCATGTGTCCCTCATTTTGGTCTGATCTATATAGTTGTATATAAAATGCACTTTTTATCTATCAAAAAGGGTTTTCCAGAGCTAAACCTTTCATCTGATTCCTAAATTGCTGAATTTGTAAATTCCAAAAGCCAATATAAAGGAAAAGTAGTGGTAAAAAAATCACTTGTGGGTTTAACAAATCTTGTTTTTTTTGTGCAAGTCTCCTTTAAGGGGGTATGGCAGGGGGTGTGTCCTATGCCTGCATACTTTTGCTGATAGGTGTCCCTCATTCCCATCTCAAAAAGTTGGGAGGTATGTGATGAGGCCCTACCAGTAGAAGAGAACCTACCTTATCTTGTTGACCAGCTTGTTCATTTGCTCCAGCATGCGCGTCCCTTCGATGGTCCCCTCCCCAATAATTTGTTTGATGATCCGGAGTTTGTCCTCCAGATCTTTAATGAGGCTGTTGCTGAGCTCAGGAGCTTCCACTCCGTCCTGCAGGTCGGACACCCTCTTCTGTATAACCCGAAGCTGGTTCTGGAGCTCGGAGATGGTGGCATCCCATTGGTAGAAGCACTGGTGGCAGGCGGAACACCTGGGATAATTGTCCCGGAAACCTCTGGCGCATTGATTACACCGCTGCCCGGTGAACCCCTCCCGGCAGTGGCACATTCCTGTACGGTGATCGCACTGTCGGATCTCTGAGCCGTACGCATCACAGTTACAAGCTGGAGAAAAGAGAGAAGTGATCAGAAAGCAGGGGAAATAATGGTGCAGCATTGGGCAAGATGGTGGGGCAATAATCAGCAGGGCTGGGCCGAGGGATAGGAAGAAGTGGCGGGCGCCTTGAGTGCTTCAGTAGAAGAGGGGTGCAAAAAAAGGAAGGACCTGAAATAATCCTGAAGAAGTAAATCAATGTTCAATAGGAGGAGAGGGGTGCATTTTGGCCTTTTTGCCTTGGGTTATAAAGGACCTTGCTTTGGCACTGCTGGTTAGCGTTGATGCCTTACAGCGCTGGGATTTTATACTTAATCACCATCATGGACACAACTTGTATGAGGTTTCCAGGTGTGAGTTGCTTCTGCTAATCTTAAGACATACTGGTGGGAAAAGTTGGGTCTTGTCTCAGCAGATAGTATTAAAATGGTTGTAAACTCTTCCATATTCCCAGCATAGCTCCCAACTGTCTCTGATTTCGAGGGACTGTCCCTGATTTGGAGGGACTGTCCCTGATTTGGAGCAATGTCCCTCTGTCCCTCATTCCTCCTCATTTGTCCCTCATTTTGGTCTGATCTCTATAGATGTATATAAAATGCACTTTTTATATATTAAAAAGTGTTTTCCAGCGCTAAACCTTTCATCTGATTTCTAAATTGCTGCATATGTAAATTCCAAAAGCCAATATAGAGGAATAGTAGTGGTAAAAAAGCACTTGTGGGTTTAACCAATCTTGTTTTTTTGTACAATTCTCCTTTAAGGGGGTGTGGCAGGGGGTGTGTCCTATGCCTGCATACTTTTGCTGGTAGGTGTCCCTCATTCCCATCTGAAAAAGTTGGGAGGTATGTTCCCAGTGAGGTGACTGACATCAGGTGATACAAAGAGATGAAACAAATCCTCCTACATATCTTTCCCCTACATCCATTCAAAGTGCACAATTTACACAGGATCTCTCAGCTCTGAAAGGCAGGGGGCGGAGAACTAAAAGAGGAAGTAAACCCTGATGATCCCTGCAAACCCTGCAAATGAAAAGCATAATGGGCTATTGTGCATCGCATGTGACACTTAGATATGTGCAATTCGTTTAGTTCTAAATTCTTTTTTAACAAATTTAGACAAATTCGTTAACTATGAATTTCCGAAATTTCAGAATTTCCGAATTTCGGAAATTACGAACTTACGAATTTCCAACTTCCAAATTTACGAATTTCCGAAAATTCAAAATTTCTGAAATTCGGAATTTTGGAAATTTGATTTTCGGAAATTCGAGATTTCGGAAATTGGAACATTTCAGAAATTCGAATTCGGAAGTTCGGAAATTCGAAAATTCGGGAATTCGGAAATTTGAAATTAGGAAATTTGAATATTCAAAATTTCATAAATTTAATTTAAACATTCTAAAATTTGTGAATTTGAAAATCCAAGAATAAGAATGAAAATCTGAGAATTCAAAAGAATGAAAATCTGAAAATTCGAAAATCGGAAATAATAACTAACTAATAATAAATATTAAATTATAGGTATTGGAATTTCCTTTCAAATTTGGCTGTTAGTGAATGTAAAGAATACGAATTTATCCCAAGTTACGAATTATCTGAAATAACGAATGCGTATCTAAACTAATAGCTAGTTATTGTTTCGAGTTTTACTGATTTTCTTTCTTTATTTCAGATTTTCAAATCTTTGAATTTCCAAATTTTCGAATTCCGAAAATTTGAAAATTTGGAAATTCGAAATTCGGAAATTCGGAAATTCAGAAATTCGGAAATCCAAAAATTCGAAATTCGGAAATCCAAAAATTCGAAATTCGAAAAAATTTGGAAATTTGAAAATACGAATTTTCGGTTTTTCTAATTTTCGAACTTCCGAAAAAAAGCAAAAAACGAATGAAACGAAAACGAACACATTTTTTATCAGTGCACATATCTAGTGACACCTGCAAACGAAGCCCGCACCGTCCCCTGTGCAAGCCGCGTCCATCTTCGCCCCTCTTCCTTCCGGGGCTGCGGACTCTGGCTCTGTGGCTTCACTCCCACACATGCATGCGGGAGCTGTCAGTCATGGCACACTCTGGGGAAGAAACGGCATGGAGGTCCGTTTCTTCACAGCGCATGCGCCAATGACATCATCGGTGCACTATAAGGGAAACATCTCCTAAACGGCGCACGTTTAGGAGATATTTCCACTACATATAGGTAAGCCTTATTATAGGCTTACCTATAGGTATAAGTCAGGAAGAAGGGTTTACAACCACTTTAAGTTACATCAGTAAGGAGAGCTCTGAGAGCTGATTGGAGGGAAGGGACACACCTACTCTTCACACTTGTCAAAAGTGACTCATGCTGATAGCAGAGGAAGGAGGCAGCAGACAGAAATGACACTTAGTGCTCTGGATTGAGACAAGCACACACTATAGAGGGATATGCTTTGTTCATATTTCATGTCTGCGGTTTACAACCATTTTAAGTTTAAGGGGGACTTGTACTTGGACCATGCATGCATAAAGCAACAGCTCCATGCGTGCAGTTTTGCTTTATTTGTGTGCTGTACAAGTATTCCAGTAATCACACAACAGTAAGTAAGACAAATCGCGGGTCACCCTACCTTCACATCTTCTTTTCGGATCACCCCAGAAATTCTCCTGGCACTGTGAGCAGACTCTCCCTCCAAAGCCAGGCTGGCAGTGGCACTGCCCTGTGTACTACGGAGAGGACAACAGAATAAAGTTTATAAGGGTTTATGATAGTTATTGTACAGTGCTCTAAAAAAATAAAAGGAACACTTTGAAAACACATCAGATCTCAATGGGGAAAACCTCATACTGGATATCTATACTGGTATGGACTGGGTAAAGTGTTAGGAAGGAAAGGAGGCCAAATCGTTTGATGGAAATGAAAATGATCAACCTACAGAGGGCTGAATTCAAAGACACCCCGAAAATCAAAGTGGTCCTCAGTAGTGTGTATGGCCCCCTCGTGGTTGTATGCATGCCTGACAATGGGCATGCTCCTAATGAGATGATGGAAAGTGTCCTGGGGTATTTCCTCTCAGATCTGGACCAGGGCATCACTGAGCTCCTAAACAGATTGAGGTGCAACCTGGCGGCGTCGGATGGACCGAAACATAATGTCTCAGAGGTGTTCTTTTGGATTTAGGTCAGGCAAGCGTGAAGGGCCATTCAATGGTATCAATTCCTTCATCCTCCAGGAACTGGCTGCATACTCTCGCCACATGAGGTTGAGCATTGTCGTGCACCAGGAGGAACCCAGGACCCATTGCACCTGCATAGGGTCTGACAATGGGTCCAAGGTTTTCATCCCGATACATAATGGCAGTCAGGGTGCCATTGTCTAGCCTGTAGAGGTCTGTGTGTCCCTCCATGGATGTGCCTCCCCAGATCATCACTGGCCCACCACCAAACCGGTCACGCTGAACGATGTTACAGGCAGCAGAACTTTCTCCACGGCTTCTCCAGACCCTTTCACGTCTATCACATGTGCTCAGGGTGAACCTGCTCTCATCTGTGAAAAGCACAGGGTGCCAGTGGCGGACCTGCCATTTCTGGTGTTCAAAGGCAAATGCCAATCGAGCTCCACGGTGCCGGGCAGTGAGCACAGGGTCCAGTAGAGGACGTCGGGGCCCTCAGGCCACCCTCATGAAGTCTGTTTCTGATTGTTTGGTCAGAGACATTCACACCAGTGGCCTGCAGGAGGTCATTTTGTAGGGCTCTGGTAAGGCTCATCCTGTTCCTCCTTGCACAAAGGAGCAGATACCGGCCCTGCTGATGGGTTAAGGACCTTCTACGGCCCTGTCCAGCTCTCCTAGATTAACTGCCTATTTCCTGGAATCCCCTCAATGCTCTTGACATCTGTGCGGGTTCATGCGCAGATGTCTATTGAAATTGCACCCGAAGTCGGCAAAAGTAGTACAGAAACTACTTTAAGGAATCGGTGCGGCACCGCAAAGTCGGTGTTGAACAGATTCGGACGGTGCCATTGCCATCAATAAATGGCGATTTGGCATGCAATTTGACATGTCAAATCACATGCCAAATCGCGTCAATGTAACCCTAGGCTAAAAGTCCCCTTTTGCTCAGATCTTTTGACACTTGCCTTGTCTGAAGATCTGCATGAATTTTTCTGCTTTCTAATCTTTTACTTTGTAATGCCCCGTACACACGGTCGGACTTTGTTCGGACATTCCGACAACAAAATCCTAGGATTTTTTCCGACGGATGTTGGCTCAAACTTGTCTGGCATACACACGGTCACACAAAGTTGTCGGAAAATCCGATCATTTTGAACGCGGTGAAGTAAAACACGTACGTCGGGACTTTAAACGGGGCAGTGGCCAATAGCCTTCATCTCTTTATTTATTCTGAGCATGCGTGGCACTTTGTCCGTCGGATTTGTGTACACACGATCGGAATTTCCGACAACGGATTTTGTTGTCGGAAAATTTTATATCCTGCTCTCAAACTTTGTGTGTCGGAAAATCCGATGGAAAATGTGTGATGGAGCCTACACACGGTCGGAATTTCCAACAACAAGGTCCTATCACACATTTTCCGTCGGAAAATCCGACCGTGTGTACGGGACATAACTCTTTTCTTCCAAAAAAAAAAACCCAAAAAACTTTCAAAAACTTTCACCATAAGCAGAAATTTTTGTTTTCCTTATCAGCCGATAAGAAAACTGAGCTGACAACCCTTCCTCTGCTGCACTGAAATCCCAAGCCCCACCTTAGGACTATTGAACTGGAGATGACAAGGGAGAGGCGTTCTGTAGCCCAACAGAAGTGAACTGGGCAGGGCTGACAACACTGCTTGGGATTTGCAGCAGAGTTGTCAGCTCAAACAGGAAGTTTGAAGCTCACTGGATTTCCGGCAGATCTGCATTTTTTCTGTACTTGCAGCATTTTTTAAAGGTTGCATGTGTATGTATTCCACCTATGTACTATTTATTTATTTTGCCCTGACATACACTTTAATGCCCCGTACACACGGTCGGATTTTCCGATGGAAAATGTCCGATCGGAGCGTGTTGTCGGAAATTCCGACCATGTGTGGGCTCCATCGGATTTTCCGACACACAAAGTTGGAGAGCAGGAGATAAAATCTTCCGACAACAAAATCCGTTGTCGGAAATTCCGACCGTGTGTACACAAATCCGACGGACAAAGTGCCACACGGATTTTCCGACAACTTTGTGTGACCGTGTGTAGACAAAACAAGTTTGAGCCAACATCCGTCGGAAAAAATCCTAGGATTTTGTTGTCGGAATGTCCGAACAAAGTCCGACCGTGTGTACGCCCTATAAGAGTAAGACCATATTTAGAACGAGGAAGGAAAAGAGCAACCAGGAAAGGCAAATTATAAGCAGATTAAACATCAGCATTACATGAAAGCGGAATTCCACCCATTTTAATAATCAGACACTCATATGTCCCACGTTCCAGCGATGCGGGCGCTCCTCTCTCTGCTCCTCTCCCCCTTCTCTCCGAGGCGCCGGCATTCTAACTGTGGGTGCCCGGCTTTGGCTCTACGCTGCGCGCTGCGAATGGTCGGGCAATCTTCTGAGACCTGTGACATGTCCCAGAAGATTGCAGGGAGGGAGGGGGGAGAGGTGATCTTCCTTCCGGCGCCACGGAGCCAGGGGAGGAAGTGGGAGCTGGGTGCCTGTAAAAACAGGGTACCTGCTCCTCCCCCCACAAATTACATGCCAAATGTGGCATGTCAAGGGGTCACCAACACTTAAAGCGGAAGTTCCATTTTTGGGTGGAACTCCACTTTAAGTAAGATTTAATGTAACATTACTATGAATGGCACCAGGTCCTGTATGGGGCCCCACTTACCACATTGCAGTCCTGTCTCAGGGAGTGCTCCGGCAGGCAGGCGCACAGCTCACAGCCCAGGTCCGCTCCAAGGTTCCAGTAGTTAGGGGCACACTGATCGCAGTTCTTCCCTATGACATTCGCCCGGCAAGGGCAGTGCCCAGTCACCCTGTCACAGTAGCAGGTGTCCCTTGTACAGTGGGAATGCAGGGTGCCCAGCTCATTGCAGGTACAGCCTGGAAAATAAACAGCATCCTATGAGTATCCTATGAGTATCCTATGAGTATGGGATCATAGCTATGTATGCAACATTAAATAATGCAGACCTACAGTATAATCCAATGCAGTGATGGCTTTGGGAGAAGACCTGGCAGAAGAACCAGAGGAAGAAGACAGCGAGGGAGAAGAACCAGAGGAAGAAGACAGCGGAGGGAGAAGAACCAGAGGAAGAACCAGAGAAAGAAGACAGTGGAGGGAGAAGAACCAGAGGAAGAAGACAGCGGAGGGGGAAAGAACCAGAGGAAGAACCAGAGGAAGAAGACATCAGCAGCGGAGGGAGAAGACCTCACCGGAGAAAGAGGACACGTTGGAGTTACGATGGGGGACATTCTTCATTTTTAATAAAAGACTTTGTCAAAAACCTGTGTACTGTATTTATTTATTTTTGACACTTTTTTGGGTGAATGAGTAGGGGTACAATATACTCCTACTCATTCACATAGGGGAGGGGGTGGGATCCGGGGGCCCCCTTGTTAAAGGGGGGCTTCCAGATTCCAATAAGCCCCCTGCCCGCAGACCCCCACAACCACTGCCCAGGGATGTCGGGAAGAGGCCCTTGTCAACATTGGGACAAGGTTCCTTGGGGTGAGGGGCGCAGTGCCCCCCCTGCCCCAAAACAACCACCCCCCATGTTGAGGTCATGTGGCCTGGTATGGTCCAGGAGGGGGGGGGAGCTCCGTCACCCCCCCCTTTCCTGACCTGCCAGGCTGCATGCTCAAATAAGGGGACCCACACCATTTATTAATTTCTTTTTTAATTCTGGCGTGGGGTTCCCCCATCAAGATTCATACTGGACTCAAAGAGCCTGGTATTGTCGGATCAAAGTCGGATCCCGTTCATGGAAGTCGCATGCAAGTTAGACATGAAGTTGTAGGGCAAAGTCGGATCGGAAGTCGTCTGACTTCCATGTCGGAGCAGTGTGAACCCGGCCTATAAGATACAAACTTTTGAAACGTTCAGGTTTTTTTGTCAGACATTTTACAATGTTGGGTGTGAAAACTGCATATAGTATTTAGGAACAAACAAGAGATACAATAAAGACAACTGTTCTTTCCCTGAACACAGGAATGCTAATGGCTGTTGTAAAATGTTAGGATATATAGGTAATAATCAAGGTTTAAGTATTCACTGTTGTGCAACTTGTCATGTGAGTTTGTACATATAAAGTTGCATGACAAGTCTCAGCCCATGTATTTCAATGGAAGCTGTTAAAATCTATGCGACTTAAAGTCACAGCGACTGTAAAAAGGTTCCTGCACTACTTTGATCAGCCTTGAGTGCCGTAGACTGCAATGAAAACTCTCAAAAGTTGCATCTTAATGCAGCAGTTGTGCAACAGTCAAAGCCAAAGTCACATCCAAGTTGCACCCATCCAAAGTTGCACCAAAGCTGCAATGGAAATCGCACAACTTTGGAGTCGCACAAGTGTGAATGGAGCCTTATAGCACTTTGTTTCTGTGGTGAATGTAATGAATGAAATAATCTGCGGGTACTTACGGCGGCAATTGCGCAGAATGGCGCTGCCGAAATAACCAGCTTTGCACTCTCCGCAGTGATGCCCATCAGTGTTGTGGAGACAATTCAAGCACATGCCAGTCCTCGAGTCACATGCTTCGGGATCGGTAGGATCGATGTTGTTGTTACACTGACAAGGGCGACATTCTCCGCCATCTTGGTCCGGGTTCCCAAAGTAACCGGGGGAGCAGCGATCACACCGTGAACCTTAACAAAAAGATATAAAAATAATGCTTCAATATATAAAGCTGATTTATTTTTTTACATGTAATCAGCGGTGCCTGTAATCAATATTTGGGGGGGGGGAGGCAAACCAACACCACCCCACCCCATGGGAGACAGATGGGAAGGCGGCGATCACACACACCCCCAGCACCCCCCACAGATGGACGGGAAGACTTGGGGTCCAAGACCTCCTTACCTTAGGAGGCAGATGACTAGGATCCGGGGTAGGGGGGGGTAGGGCTGCTGCTCTCCAGGATGAACAATATATGGTGGAGCTCCGGGATGGACGGTATATGGTGGAGCTCCGGGATGGACAGTATATGGTGGAGCTCCGGGATGAACAGTATACGGTGGTGCTCCGGGATGGACAGTATACGGTGGAGCTCCGGGATGGACAGTATACGGTGGTGCTCCGGGATGGACAGTATACGGTGGAGCTCCGGGATGGACAGTATACGGTGGAGCTCCGGGATGGACAGTACACGGTGGAGCTCCGGGATGGACAGTATACGGTGGAGCTCCGGGATGGACAGTATACGGTGGAGCTCCGGGATGGACAGTATACGGTGGAGCTCCGGGATGGACAGTATACGGTGGAGCTCTGGGATGGACAGTATGCGGTGGAGCTCCGGGATGGACAGTATACGGTGGAGCTCCGGGATGGACAGTATACGGTGGAGCTCCAGGATGGACAGTATACGGTGGAGCTCCGGGATGGACAGTATACGGTGGAGCTCCGGGATGGACAGTATACGGTGGAGCTCCGGGATGGACAGTATACGGTGGAGCTCCGGGATGGACAGTATACGGTGGAGCTCTGGGATGGACAGTATGCGGTGGAGCTCCGGGATGGACAGTATACGGTGGAGCTCCGGGATGGACAGTATACGGTGGAGCTCCGGGATGGACAGTATGCGGTGGAGCTCCGGGATGGACAGTATACGGTGGAGCTCCGGGATGGACAGTATACGGTGGAGCTCCGGGATGGACAGTATACGGTGGAGCTCCGGGATGGACAGTATACGGTGGAGCTCCGGGATGGACAGTATACGGTGGAGCTCCGGGATGGACAGTATACGGTGGAGCTCCGGGATGGACAGTATACGGTGGAGCTCCGGTATGGACAGTATACGGTGGAGCTCCGGGATGGACAGTATATGGTGGAGCTCCGGGATGGACAGTATACGGTGGAGCTCCAGGATGGACAGTATACCGTGGAGCTCTGGGATGGACAGTATGCGGTGGAGCTCTGGGATGGACAGTATGCGGTGGCGCTCTGCGATGGAGTGCTGGATGTGGCTGCAGGTGAGCCATCCCTGGAAGTGGGAGCTCCCTGACTCTCACCCTGATGGCTTCGGTCTTCCAAGTTGAGGAGACCTTGCTCCGGGGTCGTTGCTTCTCCTCCCAGCCGAACAGGAAGTGGATCCTGAGACCCGATTGGCTGGGAGTCCTAAGACTCCCTGGCAATCGGGTCTCAGGACCCGCTTGCTGATTGGCCAGGAGGAGAATCAGGAAGACAATAGCGAATATTAATTTGTGACACAACTGGGTGGGCTCGGGGCGCAGTGCTCTGTGCCCCGAGCCCACCCTTTTTTGAAGCCAATTAGAGCCTCAGGCTCTAATCACGTGCTTAAAAAAAAAAAAAACCCATTGAAATCCATGCGTCCGGCGCCCTGTATGTAGATTAGGGGTCGGGCACATGGATGGGGGGCCGGCACCCCATGCGCCCCTCATGGACAGGCCGCCACTGCATGTAATACTATACAGGTTGGCTATACAGTTGAACCTTGGATTAAGAGCATAAACAGCTCCAGGAGAATGCTTGTAATCCAAAGCACTCCATAGAAGTCAATGGAAAACGAAGATAATTCGTTCCGCATTGACTTCTATTGCATGCAATACCACATGTGGCCAGAGGTTGGGTGGGGGCACCGGAGAGCCTTGGAAATACTCGGGGACAGCTCAGCTGAATTCAGAAACCTTCGGAAAGGCTCGGAAACAGAGTATTTCTGACTATTACCGAACCGTTCCCAGTGTCACCGGCGCCCCGCACCTCTGGCCAAATGCGGTACTGCACACCCCATTAGCTTGAATTCTGCTCGTGTTGCGAGGCAACACTCTCAAACCGAGTCAGGATTTTTAAAAAAAATGTTGCTTGTCTTTCAAACGCTCATTAACCGTGTTACTCGTTAACCAAGGTTCCACTGTATTCTTTTTAATATTCATTTTGTTATTTTGGGAGACTATTTATGCACTTTGAGTCATCCCGACTGTCTAACCCACAAAGATAAATGGAATAAGCTGATTGGACTACGTCAACTGGAGTCACGTGCATCCGAAAGTAACCAATGGAACAAAATTAGTTTTGATTTAATTAGTTATGTTCTGATTCGGAGATTCTGATGGATCCATCTCCATCCACTAGTGGCTGGAGCTCCATGTTTTGTGGGGGGGGGGGGGTTGGGGCGGGGGGGGGGCTGCTGCTTTGCGTGTTTCTTTCACACACAGAATGCCCCTTCTCTCCTCATTGGCTCAATGGCTGTGATTGACAGCAACGGGAGCCAATAGCTCCCACTGCGGCCTCAGCCAAAAAAGGAGTGAGAGTCCCCAGAGAGCCAAGGCTCTTGTGCACATCTATGGATCGAGATGATGTTCAGGAAAGTATTGGGGGCTGAGGGGGCTGCTGCACAGAGAAGGCTTTTTAGGTAAGAAACGTTGAGCCTTTAGAACCAAGGCCCAAACTTTCGTATCCTGTCACCCAAATGAAAGAAATAAATACAAATTAATTTGTGGTTTTTTGTTAGAATTTTTATTTACCATTTGTTGAAATTTGTTACTATTGTGATTTGGAGATTCGGATACATCCAAATTTCCAAATCACGAAAATTTCATCCAAATTTTGATTTGAACCACACAATTCTGATTGCAGCCATAAAGAATTCAGCAAGCAGATTGGGCTGTACAGGACAAATTGTCTGCCTCCATTTATGCCTCTCGTTTTTTTTTTTAAATCTCTGCAGTTTATTTTCTGACTACTAGTCCAGTCTAGTCAACTGATAATTATATTCAGTAGACATGTTTCCATTAGTTTCATTCGAATCGAAAAGCGGACAAATTTTTAATTATTCAGAAATTCGGATACATTAGAATTTCCGAATAATGAAAAATGTGTCCGCATTGCGATTCGGAATGAAACTGTTGGAAACATGTCTACTGAATATAAAAACTTAACCGAATCTGAAATAACGAAACGAAATTCGACCAAAATGCAGATTCAAGATCGAATTTGAAAACAGGAATAGAAAAGCAGATAATAGAATAGAGTAAAACAGAAAATGATTAGAATAAAAATAAAATAATAGAATAGAATATAATAGAAAATAAGGGAATAGAATATAAAAGAATAGAATAGAATAGAAAATAAAATAATAGACTGGAAAAGAATAGAGTAAAACAGAACAGAATAGAAAATAAAAGAAAAGAACATAATAGAAAAGCATAGACTAGAAAAGAGTAGAGTAAAACGTAACAAAATAAAATAGAAAATAAAAAATTGAGTAAAATAAAATAGAAATTAAAGGAATAGAATAAAAAAGAAAATAATCAATTAGAATAGAAAATAAAAGAACAGATAAGAAAAAACAATAGAATAGAACAGAATAAATTAGAAAGAATGTAAATGTCTTCCGAAATGCGAATAGAATAAATTTGAATTCAACTACCAATTTGAATTAAAATTCGATTAGAATTTTCCTAATTCGGGCAAACTGAATTCAATTCAACCGAATTCGGCAAAGTCGAAACGAAGAAGCGAAACAAACTCCAAAAACAAATTAAACAAGGTTAACTAATTTAACTAAACAAAATATTTAATTAATGAATCAAAACGAAACAAAGCAAATTCTGTTCTGCACATGTCTAATATTCAAGGTATATGTAAGCCCAAAAATGCAAAAATAAAATCCTGAAGACTAAAAAGGAAAATATTATATTATTACTAGAATTTTTCTTTTTTGGTGTTTATGGCATTTATGAGTCAGTGAGGACATTCTTCTGGGCTATTGAAGGTCACCGGCATGCTCGGCTTCTTACCTGTATAGCCAGGAGCGCACAGGCACACGATATGGCTGGAGTCTCGGTCCGCGTAGCAGGAGCTGCCGTGGTAGTTTTGAGTACCGGGATAGCCAGGACAAGGACAGGGACGGCACTGCTGGCCAGTGCCAAGAATAGGATCTCCATAGTAGCCATCCAGACACCTAAGAGGGACATCTGAAATTAGGATGATGTTCCTGATGTCTATGAAAGTTCTTATCATCCAGGTCATGGTGTTTCTAGTACAAGTCAACTGAACTGGGCCTGAAGAAGTCAACTGGACTTGTTCTGTGGTATTGAAGATGTTTCATCACTCAATCGAGTGGCTTCCCCAATTCAGTAACTCTATTCTTTTCCAGGGGTATGATCCTGTTGATTAGATGAAGGTGACCCAAGTGGGTATAAATGTTGGGTTGGGTCTGTTATGAACACTCATTAGACCTGAGGAAGCCCCTTGGATGAGTAGCAAAACCTCTTCAACATTATAGAACAACTCTAGTTCAATGGGCTGTTCCTAACAAATAGGCTAGCAAGGATAAAGCCGAGTATAGATTTGAGCACTTCCAACCATCTGATACCACCATGGTCATATTTTGACATTATTCTGCCTAGGCACAACTGAAAAATGAAGTCCTTTTGTACCAGCTCCACCCACCGTGTCATGTGATTGATTTATTGCTGGAATGTGCTATTGGAGGAATAATTCTGTTTGCTTTATATGTCTTAACCTATTGTTTAATAGTACAAACTATCAAACAAGGGAAAGGAGGGATGGTTTCATTTTTCTTAACTACAGTGAGTCTTTTAACTCCTCTAATTATCCCCTGAAGCCCCTCCCCCCTAGAGTTCTCTGGCTAAATTCTCTGGCCAAAGGCTCATCAACGGTAAAACCAGCCCTGGGTGCTTCCAACTAAGTTCAATAATGAAGATTATTGTTGGAAGGCAACATGGTTTAATATCATATTTCTGGTACTTCAATCCCTGGTACAATTACTTCAATTATGGCCACATGGCTGAAAACAAATATTCTTATCCATGTGTTAAAGCTTTATGAATTGAGCCCAATTGCTTTTTTTTTTTGTTTACTATAGTCAGAATTAAAACAAAATTTTTTTTTAACTTTTTTCCTGTCCTAATCAAATAAGAAATATTGCATATAAAATTGTTCTATTCTCATATTCAGCCAGTAGGTGGAGCTATAGCCTCTTTTCCAAATGTTTTCCGGGCTATCCTTATCCACTTTGTTGAAAAAAAAAGCTTGTTGTTAACAGGGCTCAGTAGCTCAAGCTCTGATTTGCACTCACAACATAAACATAGTGACTCATCTCCCCTCACTCCCTTCACCTGTCTGTAGTTTCAATCAGTAAGAGAGAGTATGAAAGCAAAAATCGCTGTCTGTTTTAAAAACTCATAAAGCTCTAAGAATCCTGTGCCATAAGTGTATCCTGTATTACATTTTCGTTTGTGAAACAGAGATTATATAGTAATAGCAAAAAAAAAAAAAAAATATTAAAGTAAAATTGACCCAAAACCACAGCAGCCCTTTAATATATCCACTTGAATGTGTTTACACACGCTCTGCGTACACACAAAAGAGACCAGAACCTGAAGTGCTGGTTCTAGGTGACCCAGCTGGAACTTACTTCTCGCAGTGCCGCCCACTCGTGAAATCTCGGCAGCTGATGCAGGCTCCGTTCCTGGGGTCACAGTCCTCGGAGTGGCCATTACATTGGCAGGGCTTGCAGTGGGGGAAGCCCCATTGTCCCGGAAGGCACTGGTTGCACTGCCTCCCAGCCACACTGCTGTGGCACTGACACTGGCCCGTTACGGGGTTGCAGAACCGGGAGATGGAGCCCTGAGAGTCACAGTCGCACTCTGTTATGAAATAAAATAGATTTTTTGGTTTATAGACGGTCTTATCCAGCATTGAGAAAACTTGCAGCCCCATCTCCATGTTACCCAACAGCACAAACATTTCCATTTTCAAGTTTCAAAAATGACCAAATATTTTTTGTTCTGGAAGTTTCATAGCAGGTATGGAGACTTTATAATATGTACAGTGTAGTGCTCAGCCCTAATAAGTACTCAGCTTACAGAAATGTATTACGAGGTGTGTCTAAAAAGTTTGGTGAATGGTCCGATATCTCAACGGCAACATGGGCCAGGTGCGCGTGCGTCCACATGGCTATCCAGAGAAACACCATGCATGCTCGGAAACAATTCGACGCACACTCGGAAGCATTGAACTTAATTTTCTCCGCTCGTCGTAGAGTTGTACGTCACCGCGTTCTTGATGTTCGAAAGTTCAGAGAACTTTTGTGTAACCGTGTGTATGCAAGCCAAGCTTGAGCGGAATTCCGTCGGAAAAACCATCCAAGATTTTTCCTAAGGAAATTCCGCTTGTGAGTACGGACATTAGAGGCACAGTGCCATGGAGCAACGAGTGAACATCAAGTTCTGCTACAAATTGGGGAAAACGGTGACATAGAGGCGTGAAATGTTGGTGGAAGTGTACGGGACGGAAGCAGTGAGCAGAAAATGCGTTTACGACTGGTTCAAATGCTTTCACAATAGGATAGAAACAACTGAGAATGAGCCACATTCGGGTCGACCGCCGACAAGCAGAACCCCAGACATGATTGAGCGAGTGCGAGAAATGCTGGCATGAGATCGCCGACTGACTCTACAATTGATGGCGGGGGAATTTGGAATTAGCAAGAACACGGAACATTGTGCGCGAAGATTTGGGTAAGCAGAAGATCTGTTCCCGGTTCGTGCCGCACAAGCTGACAGGTGAACAGATAGCAAAATGGATGGAAACCTCTGGAGATTTCAGTCTATTATGAATGCTTCTGCTAGATTAATACACCTCACTAACCAATCTATGACTGCTGCTCCTCTCTTGCAAACCCTTCACTGGCTTCCATTACCCCACCATATAAAATACTTACCACAACATACAAGACTATGTACAAAATCACACCCCGGCTACATCATCAACCTCATCTGCAGATATCGCCCAAATCATCCTATCCGCTCCTCCCAAGACCTCCTGCTTTCTAGCTCCCTTGTTGCCTCCTCCCATGCTCGCCTCCAGGACTTCTTCAGAGCCTCTCCCAAATGAACACACACATTCTTTTTAAGAGGGAAGTTTCAGGAAAAAAAAACTTAAATTTTAAAAAAGAAACTTTGAAGCAAAATAAGGGTCAGTTCCCAACTGCAGCCTCACCATTGACATCAATGCAGCCTGATCAATGCCCATCTGCAGCCTCGCAAGTGCCATCAATGCAGCCTCATCAGTCCACATCAATGCAGCCTCACCATTGTCATCAATGCAGCAGCCTCACCATTGCCATCAATGCCCATTCGCAGCCTCACAAGTGCCATCAATGCAGCCTCATCAGTCCACATCAGTGCAGCCTCACCATTGCCATCAATGCAGCAGCCTCACCATTTCCCGTCAGTGCATCCATCTGATTGATGCCCATCTGTGACCTAAAAGCAGGGGCGGATCCAGAGCCTAGTCTCGGGAGGGGCACTGCCAGAAAATACGTTTTTTTGGGGGTAAATTTAACGGGGAAATGGCTGGTGTTAGCGCTTCAATCATCACGGCACCATGGTTGTTATGGTGTCAGGATGATTGAAGCGCATTATTACTATTATTACATGGTTATAAAAAATGAAATGGTTCAACTCACCATAGAATCAGTGGGAGCCCCGAGCGTGTCACTTGCCACTGTTATCTGCCACATGTTGAGGATTGTCACTTGCCACGTCACCTGTCACTAGATGCGGATTGTCACTTGCCACGTCCCATGCCACACGTTGCGGCTTGTCACTTGCCACGTCCCATGCCACACATTGCGGATTGTCACTTGCCACACGTTGCAGATTGTCACATGCCACGTCCCATGCCACACGTTGCGGATTGTCACTTGCCACGTCCCATGCCACACGTTGCAGATTGTCACTTGCCACGTCCCATGCCACACGTTGCAGATTGTCACTTGCCACGTCCCATGCCACAGGTTGCGGATTGTCACTTGCCTGCTATAATTGTCTGCTGTGTCCCAGTCAGAGTCAGGCTTATTTAACTGGTGACCCCCTGTCATCAGTGCTGGGCAGGGAGGAATGGGCTGGCTGCTGCCACTGGGAGAGCGATGGGAGCAGAGCGAACACAGGGCTCATCCTGAGCGGATGTGTCAGCGCTCCATCCCGCCCCAGGGGGGGCAGCAGAGAGATGATGTAATCTCTCTGCTGCCGCGGCTGCCTGTACTTTCAACAGTGTGGGCGGAACTGCAGGGATGCAGGGCGGCGCTGGGCGGTGAGAGATGATGTTATCTCTCTGCTCCCCCACCCGCAGGCTCCCTGATTGGCCAGCAGCCGCTCACACTGTCACTGAGCCGCACACCGCTGTTTACGTAGCCGCCCGTGCTCTCAGCTGTGGAGCTGCCCGCCGGCTCCCTGATTGGCCAGCACTGCAGCCGCTCACAAACTAACTGTCACTGAGCCGCACACAGCTGTTCACTTAACGGAGCCGCCCGTGCTCTCAGCTGTGGAGCCGCCCGCCGGCTCTCTCACCCACAGCGATGCCTGCCCTGCCCACCCACTCACCCACAATCTCGGAGGGGGCAATTGCCCTGTTGCCCCCCCCCTGGATCCGCCCCTGCCTAAAAGAGACAGGGAGGGGGATGGGACGAGCGCCGACAGATTACATACAGTGAGAATCTCCTATGATAGACAGAAACGTGGTCCAATGGCGGCCCAGGAGACGGGACTTCCTATTACAGAGGCTGCCAAGTAAACAGGAGATTCTCACAGTATGTAATCTGACGGCGCTCGTCCCGTCCCCCTCCCTGTCCCCTCCGAGGCAGCTAAAATTGTATCGGCGTATAACACGCACACACTATTTGCTCCCGATTTTCTGGGTGAAAAAGTGCGTGTTATACGCCAATAAATACAGTAGACATCCTGAATCTTTACAGTTCTGACAAGCTGGCATTTGTGGTGCCACTTAGGCTAGGTTCACACCTTGTGCGTGTTGGGAACGTGCTCAAAATTACTGTAAAAAATATTGTTGTACCCTGTGTCCCCGCTGGAAAGGTTTTTCATCACAGGAAGTGAGAGAAATGTACTAAACGGGGACATTGACTGAAAAGAAAAAAAACAACAGTGGGTCTAACCACACTCTATCCAAAATTCTGGCTAAAGTCGGGCTTTAAGGAAGGACTCCGTCTGTTCAAGAAATTACAGTAGTTGCTGAGTGTGTCTGCAATCTCTTCTGTTCTTTTTTCTCCTTAGGATAATGTTATGTATAGAAGAAAATGTGTCTCTACTTACTGCTGCATCCATACGGGCCAAACCCATAGGTCCCAGGAGCGCACTGGTCACAGCGCTGGCCAATCACGTTGGGCTTACACATACACTGCCCTCCGATTTTGTTGCACACTGCGCTGAGCGAGCCTTGCAAATCACACAGGCAGGCTGGAAGACAAAACAGAGCAGAAAGTGACCCCGCTGACAAGAAATACAACCATGATGTCTGCTACTGGAAAAAGAAACACAGGTGCCCATAACACCTACCCCCAACCCAGCACCACATAATCTGTGCTTTATTAGCTGCAATTGAGGACAGGGCAGACATCAGGGGTCTAATAGACCCCTGATGTCTCCATCAACAGGACCTGTCACCTGGCCATGCTATCACACCGGGGGGCTTTTTATCTCCTTGTGATAGCAATAAAGTCACGTAAAAAAGTGAGCAATTAACTATAATAAAACAAATGAAAAAAATAAAAAGCACCCCTGTTGCCCCATGCACACTCCCAAAGGCAAATGCACGCATAGGGTGCAAATGTGTATGTAAAAAGGAATTGCATCACACATGTGAGGTATCACGGCAAACGTTGGAGTGAAAGCAGTAATTCTACATTAACTCCTTACTGATGACCTGTAAAAGTTTTAAAAGTGTCGTCTATAGTCTACAGTTTTAAGGCTTCGGTGTCTATTTACTCGATGCAACCATTTATAGTTTACCAAAAAATGGATATTATATACAATTAATTATAAGAATATATATTATATTATATATATATAATATATATTATAGTATATATATATATATATATATATATATATATATATATATATATATATATATATATATATATATATATATATATATATATATATAAAATAGTATAATAATTATATACAATATATATATATATATATATATTGTATATATTATATACAATTTATATATATATATATATATATATAAATAGATAATATTATTATACAATAGATATCATATTATATAAATGTATTACAAAATAGCTATTATATTATATAAAATTACTATTAAAATGATTATTAAATGGCTATTACATTATATAACATTAATATGTTATATAGTCTACAGCAGGGGTCTCCAAACTTTCTAAGCAAGGGGCCATTTTACTGCCCTTCAGGCTTTTGGGGGGCTGGACTGTGGCCATCGGTAGTAGAAAGTGCACCAGCGTCAGTGCCCCATCATCATTAATGGGAGGAATAGTGCCCCATTGATGGTGTCAGTAGGGGGAATGGTGCCCTATCATTGGAATAGTGCCTTAAGGGCCAAATAAAGGCAAGCAAAGGGCCACATCTTTGCCGCAGTTTGAGGACCACTGGGCTACAGTTTTATGTATTGGGTATTTACTCATTGCAACCCCGTCTTATAGTTTACCAAAAAAATTGATATTATGTTATATAAAATAATTATAAAATAGATATGATATAATATTAAATTATTATACAATAGATATCACATTATATAAAATTATTATAAAAATGGATATTATGTTATATAAAATAATTATAAAATAGATATGATATAATGTTAAATTATTATACAATAGATATCACATTATATAACATTTTTATAAAATAGCTATTACACTATATAACATTAATATAAAATAGATATTAAATTATTATTAAATAGCTATTGCATTATATAACAGTTATATAAAATAGATATTATATTCTATAAATTTATGATAAAATAGCTATTATATTATATAAAACTATTTAAATATAGATATTATGATATATACAATTATTATTAAAAAGATATTATATAAAACTCATTTTATTTTTTATTTTATTTTTTTATAAACAGTTGCACTACTAGTGTGTGACATAAAATGTTGAAATTTCCACCATTTTTTTCTACAGGGCCCCTGCTTTCATGAAATATATAATTGAAGGTTTAATGCAAAAAAAATGCAGATATTAACATGCGTGCGAAAAATTAAAAAGTTATTGTCCCCGTAGAAAAGTGGATAGACAATCACAGTCAATTACTTGGGGACTTCTGTGTGTGTATATACAGTGTATATATATCCATATATATCTATATCTATATCTATATCTATATCTATATCTATATCTATATATAGATATATATATCTATATATATATATATAGATATATATATATATCTATATATATATATATATATATATAGATATATATATACACACACATACACACACAGTATATACTGTATATACACTGTTTATATATATATATATATATATATATATATATATATATTTTTTTTTTTTACTAGTTTTCAGCAGGTTTGCAACACTTCCACCAATTTTCCCCATTTCTTGACATTTTCCTGGCAGTTTTACTTTTCTTCCTTCCCATGAGAGGCCAGAGGGTGGTAAAATCAGGTGGTTGATCCGTGGTTTTACCCCTGCTGCATGAACGAGGGCTTGCAGCCGCACAGGGCTGTACAGATCCTGTGGCCATGATGCTTTGTATTGCGGCATGAGCAAAAAAAAACCCCGCAAAAAAGCCATGTCGCTTCCAGCAGGTGGTGCCCCTGGCATACTTGACCGATTTTAAGTGAATGAGGCCACACTGCAACCATCCTGCAACCGCATGCAATGCACGCAATTGCAGCGCAGTGGTGTGTCCATGTACCGTCCACCATCATGGGAAGTGGACCTGTCACTCACGCAGAGCTCCGTTGTGGACGATGGCAGAGATACTACACAGCAGCTTGATGCACATCTCTGCCAGGACCGGCATGGTGGCCATCTTGAAGGACTCCAGGCATCTGTAGGTCTCCATTTCTTCTCGGTGGTGTGTGGATACGGGGTCATTGCCGTGGAAACCGGGCAGTTCATAGACTTTGGGCAGAAGGACCAGCTGTGGGACACAACGATATATAGCAAGTGTTAAAAAAAGAACTCCGACAAGACCAATTTATATTTAAAGTGAAAACATTTAAACTTTCAATGCTAAAAAAAAAAAAAAAAAAAAAAAAGTTGGGGCCTTTCAATACTAAAAAAATTTTTAAAAAAAGGAGTTTGGGCATTACATCTACCCAAGGCGTAGCGGTTAGAATACATGTCTTGCCTATATAACTCTGGTTGGGATATTGGATTGTTCGCTCCTTTGGAGGTCCCAGACTGAAGTCATTTCCTCTAAATACTGTATAAAGTAAACTAGAATTTGTTGGCATTCTCTGGAAATGTGTCAGTAATATTAAATATCAATATAAACGAATGAAATATATAAAACAAGATTAGACTTGTACCTTCTATTTTTGGACAGACTACGATATGCAGTACAAGATCACACCTGAAGGTGGCACTGTTGTCCTAAAATGATGTCATATTCAAAGTGTACTTCTGCTTTTGCAGCCAAATTGAGATAGCGCCTACCTTAGATTTGTTACACGTTCCCATTCTACAAAGCATGTTCAAAGGTGAATTCCAGGTATGGCAGTTTTTACATAGTCCATTGGTCCAGCTTGGACCAATGTGAGTTGAATGTGCCATACCTGTGGGATCCAAGTGGAAACACACAATGGCTGTATTGGGCATCGCTACTACACCGCTACTACAGTGATCTCCACTACCTTCCACATGCGGAGCCGAGCGGCTTCAATGCTACTTACTGAACACAGGAGGTCGCTATATCAGCACAGACGCCATTCATAGAACACTTTGTATTTTTTTCAATGAAAGCAAAGCGTCCTCTGAGTAGACAAGGTGTAGAGGTGAGGCGGTGACGTCTCTACCCTGTGTAAGCGAACACTTTGCATTCATTGAGAAGATGGAAAGGGTTCTCTGAATGGCGCCAATAGAGCGATCTTCTGTGTTCACAATGCAGCAGGGCAGCTGCGCGGAACGGGAGCCAGAAGCAAATGGGGATCACTGGAGTAGTGGTACCCAATACAGGGATTTCCAGATTCCATGGGGATCCCACAGGCATGGCATATACATACTTACATTGGTCCAAGCTAAGAAGAAGGTTTGCCTTGTCCAATACCTCCCAACATATTGAGATGGGAATGAGGGACACTTACTAGCAAATGTATGTAGGCATAGGACATGCCCCCTGCCACACCCCCTTAAAGGAGAATTAACCAAAAAAAAGGTTAATTAAATCCACAAGGGCTTTTTTTTTTACCACTACTATTCCTTGGCTTTTAAAATTTTAAAATGAAGCAATTTAGAAATGAGATGAAAGGTTTAGCACTGGGAAACACTGAAAGATAAAAAGCGCATTTTATATACAACTATATGGATCAGACCAAAATGAGGGACAAATGAGGAGGAATGAGGGACAGAGGGACATTGCTCCAAATCAGGGACAGTCCCTCCAAATCAGGGACAGTTGGGAGCTATGTTATCCTCTCCTTGGCTCTGGTCATGACACAGATGAGGAAGGACTTCCCCTCACTAAAATGTCTGGTCTGGTAAATGGTGAAGAGCTGCACTGGGGAAAGAATTCTTACTGGCGGTGGTGGCCTTATTGGAGAGAGTTGTACTGGTGGGGGGGAGAATGTACTGAGGTTGGGAGAAGTCTATACTTGGGGGAAGATTTTTTCTTGGGAGAGGGGGAGAATCTGTATTTGAGGGGAGCTCTACTGAGGAGGAAGATCCGTGGTAGGGGGTAACTGTACTGGGGGGGGAACGGTAATAGGGGAAAATCTGTACTGGGGGGGAAGGGATCTGTAAGGTGGGAAGATCTGTACTGGGAGGGGGGGATCTGTGCTGGGGAGGAAAGGATCAGTAATGGGAGAAGATCTATACTGTGGGAAAACCTGTACTGAGTTGAATCTGTACTGGGGGAAGGGATCTGTAATGGGGGAAAGTCTGTAATAAGGGGGAGATCTGTACTGAGGAGTATCTGTACTAAGGAGGATATATGTACTTGGGGGGAGCTGTACTGGGGTGGGGGACAGTAGTGCAGCATGGAATCCATAATGGAAGGGTACTGGAGGAAGATTTATAATGGAGGGGGATCAATGTACTACGGGAGAGAATCCATGCGGGGGGGAGGTAGAATGCACTGGAGGCAGATCTGTAATGGAGGGGGGGCTGTACTGTAGGAGGGAATCCATACTGGGGGGGGGGGGGTGTACTGGAGGCAGATCTGTAATGGAGGGGAGATGTGCACTGGGGGGGGGGCTGTACTGTAGGAGGGAATTCATACTGGGGGGGTGGTGGGTGTACTGGAGGCAGGTCTGTAATGGAGGGGGGATGTGTACTGGGGGGGAGGGCTGCACTGTAGAAGGTAATCCATACTGGGGGGTGGTGGATGTACTGGAGGCAGATGTGTACTGGGGGGGGGGGGCTGTACTGTAGGAGGGAATCCATACGGGGGGGGGTGTACTGGAGGCAGATGTGTAATGGAGGGGAGATGTGTACTGTGGGGGGGGGGGGACTGTACTGTAGAAGGGAATCCATACTGGGGAGGGGTGTATGTACTGGAGGCAGATGTGTACTGGGGGGGCTGTACTGTAGGAGGGAATACATACTGGGGGGGGGGGGACTGGAGGCAGATGTGTAATGGAGGGGAGATGTGTACTGGGGGGGCTGTACTGTAGGAGGGAATACATACTGGGGGGGTGTACTGGAGGCAGATCTCTAATGGAGGGGAGATGTGTACTGTGGGGGGGGGGGGACTGTACTGTAGAAGGGAATCCATACTGGGGAGGGGTGTATGTACTGGAGGCAGATGTGTAATGGAGGGGAGATGTGTACTGGGGGGGGGGGGCTGTACTGTAGGAGGGAATCCATACTGGGGGGGGGGGTACTGGAGGCAGATGTGTAATGGAAGGGGAGATGTGTACTGGGGGGGGGGGGTTGTACTGTAGGAGGGAATCCATACTGGGGGGGTGTACTGGAGGCAGATGTGTAATGGAGGGGAGATGTGTACTGGGGGGGCTGTACTGTAGGAGGGAATCCATACTGGGAGGGGGGGTACTGGAGGCAGATGTGTAATGGAGGGGAGATGTGTACTGGGGGGGCTGTACTGTAGGAGGGAATCCATACTGGGAGGGGGGGGGGGTACTGGAGGCAGATGTGTAATGGAGGGGAAATGTGTACTGGGGGGCTGTACTGTAGGAGGGAATACATACTGGGGGGAGGTGTACTGGAGGCAGATCTCTAATGGAGGGGTGATGTGTACTGTGGGGGGGGGCTGTACTGTAGGAGGGAATACATACTGGGGGGGCGGATGTACTGGAGGCAGATCTGTAATGGAGGGGAGATGTGTACTGCGGGGGGGGACTGTACTGTAGAAGGGAATCCATACTGGGGAGGGGTGTATGTACTGGAGGCAGATGTATAATGGAGGGGAGATGTGTACTGGGGGGGGCTGTACTGTAGGAGGAAATCCATACGGGGGGGGGGGATGTACTGGAGGCAGATGTGTAATGGAGGGGAGATGTGTACTGTGGGGGGGACTGTACTGTAGACGGGAATACATACTGGGGGGCGGATTTACTGGAGGCAGATCTGTAATGGAGGGGTATGTGTACTGGGGGGGCTGTACTGTAGGAGGGAATACATACTGGGGGAGGTGTACTGGAGGCAGATCTCTAATGGAGGGGTGATGTGTACTGTGGGGGGGGGCTGTACTGTAGGAGGGAATACATACTGGGGGGGGCGGATGTACTGGAGGCAGATCTGTAATGGAGGGGAGATGTGTACTGTGGGGGGGGGGGGACTGTACTGTAGAAGGGAATCCATACTGGGGAGGGGTGTATGTACTGGAGGCAGATGTATAATGGAGGGGAGATGTGTACTGGGGGGGGCTGTACTGTAGGAGGAAATCCATACGGGGGGGGGGATGTACTGGAGGCAGATGTGTAATGGAGGGGAGATGTGTACTGTGGGGGGGACTGTACTGTAGACGGGAATACATACTGGGGGGCGGATTTACTGGAGGCAGATCTGTAATGGAGGGGTATGTGTACTGGGGGGGCTGTACTGTAGGAGGGAATACATACTGGGGGAGGTGTACTGGAGGCAGATCTCTAATGGAGGGGTGATGTGTACTGTGGGGGGGGACTGTACTGTAGGAGGGAATACATACTGGGGGGGCGGATGTACTGGAGGCAGATCTGTAATGGAGGGGAGATGTGTACTGTGGGGGGGGGGGACTGTACTGTAGAAGGGAATCCATACTGGGGAGGGGTGTATGTACTGGAGGCAGATGTGTAATGGAGGGGAGATGTGTACTGGGGGGGGGGGGCTGTACTGTAGGAGGGAATCCATACTGGGGAGGGGTGTATGGAGGGGAGATGTGTACTGGAGGGGGGCTGTACTGTGGGAGGGAATCCATACTGGGGGGCATGTACTGGAGGCAGATCTGTAATGGAGGGGAGATGTGTACTGGAGGGGGGGGGGATGTACTGTAGGAGGGAATCGATACTGGGAGGGGGGGGATGTACTGGAGGCAGATCTATAAATCTGTGTCTTCCAGCCACCAATTCAAATCTTAGGTGACTGAATATAATTTCCCAAGACAGGTTTGAATTTGATTGATGGCTGTGATACGGCACATGATCTCGCTCATGGCCATTAGATTTGAAACTGAGATTTATAACTGATACCAATCTCTGCCTACTTGAAACATTTACTTTATAAAAGTTTCTTCCATCCATTCTTCACACCTAGATCATTTATAGCACTATGAACGGAAGAGTAATAATGGTCTTAGGAGTGATTGAAATCCTGCCTCCAATATGTAACAGCAAACATTTATCATATTTACCGAATCAACGAGGATGAAGGATCCTGGCTGTCGATTGGTGGCCTCCAAACGCTGGAAGCGGATGCTGATTTCATACTGGTTGTTATTTTCAAAGCAAAAGGGCTTCGAGAGCACCAGATACCTAGATATGAAAGACATATGCAGAATTAGACAGAAAACCCTTATCTTGTATACCTGGGGTGGTCAACTGTCTTAATATAGGGAGCCTCGGGTGCTGGCACTGACATCACCAAAGGGTTGTATGTAATCAGTGAATATAATGCTACAGAGACTATGGACATGCAGAGACTGCCAACGTGCTATAGGAGTTCCCAGGTACTGGGCACATGCTTCAGGAGATAGTCATAGACTGGAGACACATTACATGAGACTGCTAGAGATTAGAGGCCCCCAAACTATGGGGCCTAGGCTACATCCAGCCCACTACAAGTGATCTCTTGCAGTCTTATATAACCTCCTCCATGATTGCCTCCTGGATTATGTCCCAAGTCTCTAAAAACTCATAAAGCATATCTACAGTCTCTGAACATCTCCTGTATCATGTTCACAGTCTTTGACCATCTCTTGTAACATGCCTACAGTCACTGACCATCTCCTGCATCATATCTGCAATCTCCAACCATCTCTTGTAACTTGTCTACAATTACAGACCATCATCTGTATCATGTCTGCAGTCTCTGACCATCTCCTGTAACATGTCTCCAGTCTTCAACCATCTCCTGTAACATGTCTACAGTTTCTGACCATCTCCTGTAACATGTCTACAGTCTTCAACCATCTCTTGTAATATGTCCGCAGACCGCAGTCTCTGGCTATCTCTTGTACCATGTATATAGTCTCTGACCATCTCCTGTAACATGTCTACAGTCTCCAACCATCTCCTGTACCGTGTCCTCAGTCTCTGACCATCTCCTGTACCATGTCCTCAGTCTCTGACCATCTCCTGTAACATGTCTACAGTTCCCAACCATCTCCTGTAATATGTCCGCAGTCTTTGGCCAACTCCTGTACCATGTCCACAGTCTCCGACCATCTCCTGTATTATGTCTACAGTCAGATATCAGGTGCCACATTTGAGTAATTTTACCACCATTGAGATATACAAATGAAGGACAAAAACACCTTTTTCATAACTTCTTTTTACATTCTGAGGACGATTGTACAATGTTACAACTTACCTCTCTGAATGTGGCAGTTTTTCCCTATACATCTGCTCAGAGGGCAGCACATTGCCACAGCGGGGGCTCATGGGCAATATCTGAGACGTCACACTGACGATGGCTTCCCAATCCTCTGCTGACTACGAGGAAAGCAATGGAGAACAATAGTTAATTGAACTCTGTGCTGCTTTAATATTTACAAAAGCAGAGATCCCATGACCACATGCCAAGTTTGGAGTTCTGTTTTTTTTAATGATGTAAATCCTTGAGGGGCCTCATTTATCATTGTGGATCAGAACAAAATTGATATTGTTTTATATCTTTATACTTCTTTAAAAATAGTGATACTTTCACTCCACTAAAGTCTTTTTCAACCAGGGTTCCTCCAAAGGTACCTAGGGGTTCCTTGATTTGTAACAGGTTCATCTCCCATAGTTTCATGCTCAAAGCCACTTGGCAGAGCCAGCAGCATGACACCCATGATCCTATTAGCTGCGGTAAGGGTGGGATTGTGAGTGACCACCACTGTGAGGGACATCGTTTCCTACTGACCTCCAATGTAAGGAGCATTCTTCCCACTGATCACCAATGTAAGGAGAATTCTCCCCATAGATCACCAATATAAGGGGGAATTTTTCCCACTGACCGCCAATATAAGAGACATTCTTCCCACTGATCATCAATGTAAGGGACATTCTTCCCACTGATCACCAATGTAAGGAACATTCTTCCCACTGACCACCAATGTAAGGAACATTCTTCCCACTGATCACCAATGTAAGGAACATTCTTCCCACTGATCACCAATGTAAGGAGCATTCTTCCCACTGACCTCCAATGTAAGGAACATTCTTCCCACTGACCACTAGGGATGAGCCGAACACCCCCCTGTTCGATTCGCACCAGAACATGCGAACAGGAAAAAAGTTCGTTCGAACATGCAAACACCGTTAAAGTCTATGGGACACGAACATGAATAATCAAAAGTGCTAATTTTAAAGGCTAATATCTAAGTTATTGTCATAAAAAGTGTTTGGGGACCTGGGTCCTGCCCCAGGGGACATGGATCAATGCAAAAAAAGTTTTAAAAATGGCCATTTTTTCAGGAGCAGTGATTTTAATAATGCTTAAAGTCAAACAATAAAAGTGTAATATCCCTTATCCGAGCCTGGCAGGCCGCAGGAAAAGAGGGGGGGGACGAGAGTGCGGCCCCCCCCTCCTGAACCGTACCAGGCAACATGCCCTCAACATTGGGAGGGTGCTTTGGGGTAGCCCCCCAAAACACCTTGTCCCCATGTTGATGAGGACAAGGGCCTCATCCCCACAACCCTGGCCGGTGGTTGTGGGGGTCTGCGGGCGGTCTTTTTCAACCAGGGTTCCTCCAAAGGTACCTAGGGGTTCCTTGATTTGTAACAGGTTCATCTCCCATAGTTTCATGCTCAAAGCCACTTGGCAGAGCCAGCAGCATGACACCCTTGATCCTATTAGCTGCGGTAAGGGTGGGATTGTGAGTGACCACCACTGTGAGGGACATCGTTTCCTACTGACCTCCAATGTAAGGAGCATTCTTCCCACTGATCACCAATGTAAGGAGAATTCTCCCCATAGATCACCAATATAAGGGGGAATTTTTCCCACTGACCGCCAATATAAGAGACATTCTTCCCACTGATCATCAATGTAAGGGACATTCTTCCCACTGATCACCAATGTAAGGAACATTCTTCCCACTGACCACCAATGTAAGGAACATTCTTCCCACTGATCACCAATGTAAGGAACATTCTTCCCACTGATCACCAATGTAAGGAGCATTCTTCCCACTGACCTCCAATGTAAGGAACATTCTTCCCACTGACCACTAGGGATGAGCCGAACACCCCCCTGTTCGATTCGCACCAGAACATGCGAACAGGAAAAAAGTTCGTTCGAACATGCAAACACCGTTAAAGTCTATGGGACACGAACATGAATAATCAAAAGTGCTAATTTTAAAGGCTAATATCTAAGTTATTGTCATAAAAAGTGTTTGGGGACCTGGGTCCTGCCCCAGGGGACATGGATCAATGCAAAAAAAGTTTTAAAAATGGCCGTTTTTTCAGGAGCAGTGATTTTAATAATGCTTAAAGTCAAACAATAAAAGTGTAATATCCCTTTAAATTTTGTACCTGGGGGGTGTCTATAGTATGCCTGTAAAGGGGCGCATGTTTCCTGTATTTAGAACAGTCTGACAGCAAAATGACATTTGGAAGGAAAAAACACATTTAAAACTACCCGCAGCTATTGCATTGCCGACAATACACATAGAAGTTCATTGATAAAAACAGCATGGGAATTCCCCAAAGGGGAACCCCGAACCAAAATTAAAAAAAAAATGACGTGGGAGTCCCCCTAAATTCCATACCAGGCCCTTCAGGTCTGGTATGGATTTTAAGGGGAACCCCGCGCCAAAAAAAAAAAACCGGCGTGGGGTCCCCCCAAAAATCCATACCAGACCCTTATCCGAGCCTGGCAGGCCGCAGGAAAAGAGGGGGGGACGAGAGTGCGGCCCCCCCCTCCTGAACCGTACCAGGCAACATGCCCTCAACATTGGGAGGGTGCTTTGGGGTAGCCCCCCAAAACACCTTGTCCCCATGTTGATGAGGACAAGGGCCTCATCCCCACAACCCTGGCCGGTGGTTGTGGGGGTCTGCGGGCGGGGGGCTTATCGGAATCTGGAAGCCCCCTTTAACAAGGGGACCCCCAGATCCCGGCCCCCCCCTGTGTGAAATGGTAAGGGGGTACTTACCCCTACCATTTCACTAAAAAACTGTCAAAAATGTTAAAAATGACAAGAGACAGTTTTTGACAATTCCTTTATTTAAATGCTTCTTCTTTCTTCTATCTTCCTTCATCTTCTGGTTCTTCTGGCTCTTCTGGTTCTTCCTCTGGTGTTCTCGTCCAGCATCTCCTCCACGGCGTCTTCTATCTTCTTCTCCTCGGGCCGCTCCGCACCCATGTCATGGGGGGAGGCTCCCGCTCTTCTCTTCTTCTCTTCTTCTCTTCTTTATTTTCTTCTCCGGGCCGCTCTGCACCCATGCTGGCATGGAGGGAGGCTCCCGCTGTGTGACGGCGCTCCTCATCTGACAGTTCTTAAATAACGGGGGGCGGGGCCACCCGGTGACCCCGCCCCCCTCTGACGCACGGTGACTTGACAGGACTTCCCTGTGACGTCACGGGGAATGCCACAGGGAAGTCCCATCATGTCCCGTGCGTCAGAGGGGGGCGGGGTCACCGAGTGGCCCCGTCCCCCATTATTTAAGAACTGTCAGACGAGGAGCGCCGTAACACGGCGGGAGCCTCCATGCCAGCTTGGATGCGGAGTGGCCCGGAGAAGAAAATGAAGAAGAGAAGAAGAGAAGAAGAGAAGAAAAGAAGAAGAGAAGAAAAGAAGAAGAGAAGAGCGGGAGCCTCCCCCCCATGCCATGGGTGCGGAGCGGCCTGAGGAGAAGAAGATAGAAGACGCCGCAGAGGAGATGCTGGACGAGAACGCCGGAGGAAGAACCAGAAGAACCAGAAGATGAAGGAAGATAGAAGAAAGAAGAAGCATTTAAATAAAGGAATTGTCAAAAACTGTCTCTTGTCATTTTTAACATTTTTGACAGTTTTTTAGTGAAATGGTAGGGGTAAGTACCCCCTTACCATTTCACACGGGGGGGGGCCGGGATCTGGGGGTCCCCTTGTTAAAGGGGGCTTCCAGATTCCGATAAGCCCCCCGCCCGCAGACCCCCACAACCACCGGCCAGGGTTGTGGGGATGAGGCCCTTGTCCTCATCAACATGGGGACAAGGTGTTTTGGGGGGCTACCCCAAAGCACCCTCCCAATGTTGAGGGCATGTGGCCTGGTACAGTTCAGGAGGGGGGCCGCACTCTCGTTCCCCCCTCTTTTCCTGCGGCCTGCCAGGTTGCGTGCTCGGATAAGGGTCTGGTATGGATTTTTGGGGGGACCCCACGCCGTTTTTTTTTTTTGGGCGCGGGGTTCCCCTAAAAATCCATACCAGACCTGAAGGGTCTGGTATGGAATTTAGGGGGAACCCCATGTCATTTTTTTTTAAAATTTTGGCCGGGGTTCCCCTTAATATCCATACCAGACCTGAAGGGCCTAGTATGGAATTTAGGGGGACTCCCACGTCATTTTTTTAAAAAATTTTGGTTCGGGGTTCCCCTTTGGGGAATTCCCATGCCGTTTTTATCAATAAACTTCTATGTGTATTGTCGGCAATGCAAAAGCCGCGGGTAGTTTTAAATGGGTTTTTCCTTCAAAATGTCATTTTGCTGTCAGACTGTTCTAAACACAGGAAACATGCGCCCCTTTACAGGCATACTATAGACACCCCCCAGGTACGAAATGGATATTACATTTTTATTGTTTGACTTTAAGCATTATTAAAATCACTGCATTGATCCATGTCCCCTGGGGCAGGACCCAGGTCCCCAAACACTTTTTATGACAATAACTTGCATATTAGCCTTTAAAATTAGCACTTTTGATTTCTCCCATATACTTTTAAAGGCTGTTCCGCGGCATTCGAATTTGCCGCGAACACCCCAAATTGTTCGCTGTTCGGCGAACTTGCGAACAGCCAATGTTCGAGTCGAACATGAGTTCGACTCGAACTCGAAGCTCATCCCTACTGACCACCAATGTAAGGAACATTCTTCCCACTGATCACCAATGTAAGGAGCATTCTTCCCATTGACCGCTCTGATGAAAATCGCTTTTACCTGAGGTTCCCTAAGACCTAAAAAATTATTTCAAGTCTTCCTCTCAGATACAAAGGTTGAGAAAGGGTGGTAGGTCAGGAGGATATGATTGGTCAATTAGGTTACTGTACATTACTGCCCTCTGGTGCTATGGTAATCACACTGTTACATTTGTATCCTATAGATATGTATTATTTGAGACATTGCTTAGGTCACGTCGGTACCTCCGGCTCATATCGGATCATGATGTCATACTCCATGGGGTATGGGATGTTGTCGATGTGAAACAAGAGGCCAGCACCATCTCTAACTCGAGCGAAGCCAGGCCCGGTCCAGGTGATCATGTGATCTGGAGAGTGTTCACGGCGGATGATCTCAATGTCTGCCTGTGGGAGACAGTAACAGGGAAGAGATTTCCATCAAAGCGTAGGAAACGTCATCACTCCCCCCTCCTCCCCACACACACACACACATGTTCAGAAATGCCTGATGTTATTCTTACACAAAACTCAGGATTTACAGACAATTAGATGCCATAGGGTGTGTCCTGAACACCTGGCTGCCAAAGACTTGTCAGTCTCTACAAGTACAGAGAGATATAACGTAATGTTCAACCAACCCAACCAGATTCAAAGGAAAAGCCAGGTAGGATTTAAAGTGAACCTGTGCTTTGTCCATGCAGGGAAAACCTAGAAGTTAATTTAAAGTGGAAGTCCCGCCAAAACCTAAGCTTAAACCTGCTCCCATCCCTATTCTAAGCCCTACACTAACTACCCTGTAAAGGAAAGTTGTGTATACTTACCTAATCTAAGGGTGCTCAGGTCATGTGATCTCCGGAGCGGCCAGCTTCAGGGGAGGGAAGAGAGCAGCAACAATGGCTGCAGAGCCTGGGCAGTGTCATCACCCATAGACTTACTATGGGGCATCCTTTGTCCACTGTCCCTCCTCTCCACTGAATCCAGCGCTGGGAGCCGATCATGTGACCAGACCGGAGCGCCCTTAGATTAGGTAAGCATACACATCTTTCCGCTACAGGGTAGTTAGTATAGGTCTTAGAATGGAGATGGGAGCAGCTTTAAGCTTAGTAAGGTGCAGTCTTCTATCTCCACTGTAGGTGGTCCACAGCGGCACTGCAGTTGGAGAGGAAGTCAGGAGGGACAGTGTTCCTCTATGGTTGCCTGGGTCACTGGGGAAGCTATCCAATTGGATGCTATCGCCCTGTGTGACTCCGGTGGCCATTTTGGGTCAGGCAGAGCCTTTTTGAAGCCCTGGCTCCCAGGTTTGGCGTGCATTTGTGAGTTGGCAGAGTAGGGACAGGTACCCCGCCTGGTAGGGACAGAACTAGTGGTAAGGAAAGGTTCCTGGCTAGAAGGGAAAGCGTAGGGCTCGCAACTTCTCTGGAAAGCTGCCTGCTTGGGCACAAGATGACCAGCCCACATTCTTCCCCTCTCTACAGGCACTGCCAATTCCACTGCACCCTGCTCTCTGCACGCTGTTGGAACTGCGAGCTGTCTTCCCACCGGGTTATTTGTGAACCGCCTCTGCATTATTTAAATACAAGTTCTCTCATTGCACTGGGCCTGAGTGGGTTATTGCCGCTGCACCCCATCTACAAGGTTTTGACCAGACTTCCACTTCATCTTCCTTCTTTCCAGTTGCAAAAACATTATATGGCCAAAAGTTGACCATCATACCTATATGAGCTTATTGGACAACTCACTCCAAACCATGGACATTAAGGTGTATCTTTCTCTCTCACATTTTTATTGGTATCTGTGTCCCCATGGGAGAGATTCACCCTCTCTTTGTCCTGTGACTATTGCCACCTAAACAAAAAGTAATGGGAAATCCAAAATGTAAGAGTTTTTGTTTTCTGGAGCTCGACAGTGCTTGTTGAACCCCTGTGAACAAAAAAGTGAACCGTGAAATCACAGCACACAAAAAAACGTGCACAAAGGGGAAAGTAATGGTCAAAACTCCAAAGAAGAAGGGCATCAAACCTTGAACCCCCCAGGGCACAAGACAATCTATGGTCGATCTAGGCTGAATCCAGGTGGATCCCATTGCTTGAGGACCTGCTGAAGGCCAAAAGACCTGAAAGCCACAGATTCTCCCCACGACATCAAAGCAGGCCCCAATAACCTGCACCCTCAATCTCTGTGCATAAATAAAAAACAACAAGCACACATGCACAGCAAGTGTCTATAACAAATAGTCAAAAATAAAAAAGTGCCAAGTTCAATAACATGGCAGGCCTTTTGGCCTGTATACAAATGTCTAGCCAAAAGGCATAGCCAAGAGGTGCGTGCAAGAAAAGCAATTAGTGCCAGTGAAGAACTCAATGGTGCACTCCTGCCAAATTGTTTTGTCTGGCACCCTGGGATGCCCATCCCAGGGGGTACATCACTGGCAGCTCCTTGCAGCTCCCGGCCCCCATCCAGACAGATGCAACCCCATTCTTACCAGCAGACTCTTAGGAAAAGTCCTGAATTCAACTGGGGACAAGCCTGGGGAACCAGGCTAGATTCAACCCGGAAGGAAAAGGATCCCTCCCACCGTACCCACCTTATTACGCCAGGAATTACTAACCGATGCCACCATTTATCAAGAGTCACCAGCGTTCTGTTCCCAAAAACTGACAACAATAGACTTTAATTTTTTTTTTTATTGACGGTGGTCCACAAAAAAAGAAACGAAAACCATTAAGTGAACAAGAAAGGTGCATGTGAATGGTGGTCCGCAAAAAAAAACAAAAAACGAAAACCATTAAGTGAACAAGAAAGGTGCATGTGAAAACATAAAAGTGCACTTAAGGGTGTGCTTTTGTCCACCCCCTCCCTCCCTTAAAGGGGTCGGACCTTATTCTGAACCCCCCGAGACGCAAGGCTCCTGACAGGGACAAGGTTTATGAACTTGGTCCACCTAACAGACACTTCACTCGATCTTAGCCAAAAGAAGAGGTGAGGGTCAAACTTCCATGGGGAACATCTGTCTAAGAGGGGAAGATTTGCTCTCACCTCTTGTTCTGGTGACAACTCTAACATTTTGGATTTCCCATCACTTTTTTGTTTTCGTGGCAGTGGTCATCAAGACAAACCGAGAAGGTAAATCTCCTGTCCGGGGATACAGACAGCAATAAAAACTTGACAGAGAGAGATACACTTTAATGACCATGGTTTGGAATGGGATGTCCACCAAGCTCATCTAGGCTCCACACTGATGATCTCAGAGGGAGGTTCCGTGGGGTGGGGCTTCTTTACGCATGTTGTCTCAAACAAAAAAGTTTTGTTGAAATGCAGAGATCATCTGTGTGAGGCCAGCTTGTACAGCATAGACGTACGGTGAGCGTGGATGAGCTCCATCCAATGCCTACCCTTGAGTTTCCACCAACATACCAAGTGAGCATGGGAACAGTGGCCACTATTAGTTTGAACGTTGCACAGTTGCTGGTAAAACTGGTAAAACCAACTAATTAAAATCATTTCATATGTGGCCAACTTTACGAAATATGGAAATAACTTCAAATGAAGGTGTTCCCAAATATTCTCAGCTGGGGATGTCATGTGTTGGAACCATATATTGTCAAATGATATAACAGTAGCAGATCCTAACATATGGGAGCATTGGGCTCACCCTTTGATGCAGTTGGCGTACTCGCCGCTTGGCCGCCCTCTGTTGCAGGATGCGGATGGTTCTTCGGTGTCGGCGTAGCCTCACTTTCTTTCCATTCTGAATGGCGTTGTAGTACTCCACACAGTCCGTCTGAGACTCTGGTTTGGGGTTACCCTGTTTAACATGTACAATAATTATCACTGCCCCTTACGGCTGCCTTCCTGAACTGGAACTGAGGGCTTGACCTTCCTGACTTAAAGCTGAACTCCGGCCTAAACAAATATTGTGTGAGTACAAGAGTTATGTATTCTTCCTGTGCTTTGTGTATTTCTTCCAGATCTGTGCAGTAATCCAGTGTGAGACTTCCTGTAATAAAGACCGCTCACTGCTGCTCTCTCTCCTTGTGCAGAGTGACTGGTCTTGTCTCCGCCCCCCTCCTGTAGTTTTCTGCAAGCAGCCTGTAGTGGGTGGAGCTTGCTGAGCTCTTCCTACAGCTCTGCACAGGCCATATACAGCACACGTGATGATTTCACGGCTACTGTTACAAGACAAGAACTTGGTTTGTAAAAGCATTTGGTGCACATAAGGAGGATTTATATCCTTTGTGGCTATTGAAGAATATATTTAAATTAAGTTTTTTGTGCCCAGAGTTCTGCTTTAAAAGTGAACCCAGGCAAAGAGCAGAACAAAGCTCAACCTGTAGAAATCATACACTATTTTCCCCTAAAATCCCACACTACTGCTCTCTGTGATAAACAGTAAAAGGTGTAAAAGTGTACATGTAAAAAAGACAGAAAATAATAAAAAGGTGATAGAAAAAGATATAAATGTACTGGAAAAAAAGGAAAGGCACGATATACAGTATTACAATATGAAAATGTGATAAAAGGGGAATATGTGAAATAATAAAGCAGGAGTCTCCAAACTATGGGCCCATGGGCCAAATCTGGTCAGTGGCATATCCTCAATGTGCACTATTGAGGATTAAGGTCAGCAGAAGCTGCCTACGGTCCCTGCTTCTGATGTAGGGGGGCCTCGGATGGGGACCCTGATGTAAGGGGGACTCTGATATGGAACTAGATGTAAGGGGGGCCTCTGATGGGGACATTGATGTAAGGGGGACTCCGATGGGGACATTGATGTAAGGGGGACCCTGATGTAAGGGGGACTCTGATATGGAACTAGATGTAAGGGGGGGACTCTGATGGGGACCCTGATGTAAGGGGGACTCTGATAGGGCCCTGACGTAAATGAGGACCCTAATTAAAGAGGAAGACTCTAATAGGGACCCTGATGTAAGGGGGACTCTGATGGGTAACTTGATGTAAGGGGGGACTCTAATGTAAGGGGGGTCTGATAGGGACCAAAATGTAAGAAGGACTCTCATATGCACTCTGATTTAAGGGGGGACTCTGATAGGGACCTTGATATAAGGGGGAATTATGATATGGACCAAGATGTAAGGGGGCCTCTGATGGAGATTCTGATGTGAGGGGGGACCCTGATGAGGACTCTAATTAAAGAGAGGAACTATAATGGGGACCTGATGTGGGGGGGGGCTGATATAAGGGGGACTCTGATATGAAGCTAGATGTAAGAGGGGACTCTAAAAGGGACCATGATGTAAGGGGGACCCTGATGTAAGGGGGACTCTGATATGGAACTAGATGTAAGGGGGGGACTCTGATGGGGACCCTGATGTAAGGGGGACTCTGATGGGGCCCTGACGTAAATGAGGACCCTAATTAAAGAGGAGGACTCTAATAGGGACCCTGATGTAAGGGGGACTCTGATGGGTAGCTTGATGTAAGGGGGGACTCTAATGTAAGGGGGGTCTGATAGGGACCAAAATGTAAGAAGGACTCTCATATGCACTCTGATTTAAGGGGGGACTCTGATAGGGACCTTGATGTAAGGGGGATTATGATATGAACCAAGATATAAGGGGGCCTCTGATGGAGATCCTGATGCGAGGGGGGGACCCTGATGAGGACTCTAATTAAAGAGAGGAACTATAATTGGGACCTGATGTAGGGGGAACCCTGATACAAGGGGGACTCTGATATTGAGCTAGATGTAAGAGGGGATTCTAAAGGGGACCATGATGTAAGGGGGACTCTGATGGGGATCCTGATGTAAGGGGGACTCTGATATGGAATGAGATGTAAGTGGGGAACTCTGATGGGGACTCTGATGTAAGGGGGACTCTGATGGGGCCCTGATGTGAGAGAGGACCCTAATTAAAGAGGAGGACTCTAATGGGGATTCTGATGTAGAGGGGACTCTGATGGAGACCCTGATGTAAAGGGGGACTCTGATGTAAGGGGGAGTCTGATAAGGACACAAATGCAAGGCAGACTCACACATGCACTCTGATGTAAGGGGGATTCGGATCAGGACCCTGATGTAAGGGGGGGCTATAATATGGACCAAGATGTAAGGTTGGACTCTGATGGGGCCCTGATGTGAGGGGGGATCCTGATGGGGACTCTAATTTAAGAGGGAAATGCTAATGGGGACCTTCATGTAAGGGGGACTCTAATGTAAGGGGGACTCTAATGTAAGGGGGACTTTTATAGGAATCCAGATGTAAGGAGGAATTTCACATGCACTCTGATGTAAGGAGGGACTCTGATAGGGACCCTGGTGTAAGGGGGTCTCTGATAGGGATGCTGATGTGAGGGGGGGAGGGACCTTCATGTGGACCCTAATTAAAGAGGGGGACTTTAGTGGGGACCCTGATGTAGGAGGGACTCTGATGTAAGGGGGAGTCTGATGGGGACACAAATGCAAGGCGGACTTTGATGTAAGGGGGGACTATAATATGGACCAAGATGTAAGGTTGGACTCTAATGGGGCCCCCGATGTGAGGGGGGATCCTGATGGGGACTCTACTTAAAGAGGGGAATGCTAATGGGGACCTTAATGCAAGGGGGGACTCTGATAGGGATACAGATGTAAGGAGGACTTTCACATGCACTCTGATGTAAGGAGGGACCCCGATAAAAGGGGGGCTCTGATAGGGACGCTGATGTGAGGGGGGGAACCTTCATGTGGACCCTAATTAAAGAGGGGGACTTGATGTAGGAGGGACTGTGATGTAGGAGGGACTGTGATGGGGACCGTGATGCAAGGGGGGCTCTAATGTAAAGTGTACTCTGATAGGGATCCAGATGTAAGGAGGACTCTCATATGTACTTTGATGTAAGGAGGGACTCTAATGGGGAACCTGAAGTAAGGGGGGACTATGATGTGGACCCCAATTAAAGATGGGGACTCTAATTGGGACCCTGATGGCTTTTTTTCAGGCCAAAAAAATATGTAAAATATACAATGCGGTCCTTGTTGTACTGAAACCTTTGGGGACTCCGGTAATAAAATGATACAAACAAGTCATTTACAGATTCCAACTTTCAGGAGATAAGGGATTGAGATAGGACGGAGAGGGACCGGACAAGGAATGGTATTGGCAGAACTCCACCGCTTTGGTCGCATTTCATTTCTATAACAAAGGGCTCTTTTTAGGACTTCGCGCCGGTGGAATTTCTCCATCCCGATAACGACGGACCTACAAATGTGTCCTGGAAATGTCCGAGATGGGGAGTAAGACGATTGCTGATAAATGTTCATTGAATGGTGCTAATCAATAGATGATCATCTGTGATCAATGATTAGATGAACATTCACTAACAAGCATGGAAAGGGTCTCATGCCTGCAAACAAATATAGATATATGGCAGATATATATTTCTGTGCCAAAAGAAAAAACGCTTAAAGCCAAATTCCACCCAAAACTTGTTGATTCTATTGGGATCACATAAAGGACTGTCAGGATTTTCTTCCTGTCCCGGTAAGCTCCGCCCCTCTCTTCTCTTGCTATGGTGTCACAGCGATAAAATGCAAAGGGGCATCTCCCTCCTGGAGTCACAGACAAAAGTGGTAACTCCTCTCTGCTCTATCCAAAATTAAACGGGTTATTCATAGAAAAAAAAAAATCATTATTATTATAATACAGGATTTACAGGATTTGATTGACAGCAGCAGGAGCCAATGACTCGTGCTGCTGCCTCTGAGTCCAGTGAGGAGGGAGAGAGTGATCACATAAGGTAAGTGTTGGGGGGGGGGGGGTAGATGATCATGAAAGGGTATTTACCTTAATGCAGAGAATGCATTAAGATAAAAAATAAACCTTCAGCCTTTAGAACAACTTTAGGAACTCACTAAAATTCTGAAAGTTCAATAGGTAATTTTCTGGACTTGTACTTTTTTTTACAGACATAAATTTAAAGTAAGAAGATAATGGGGGGGAGGGGGGCACTCAATTCCCCTATGTGGATAGACCCCAATGTTGCAAAAATTATTATTTATTATAGTATAATAATGATAATTATTATTATAAAATTGTATTAGTAGTAGTATTTTAGTATTATAAAAATTATTGTTATTTAATATTGTATTATTATTATTATTATTGCATTATTGTGAACCCTACTTGGAATATATATATATATATGCACACACATTTAGAGCAAATGACCGGCTACTTAAACCCACTGGTGAAATCACTATATCATTACTATTCTACAAAGTCATGTGACCTCAACCCTTCTTCGAAACTGGCCCTTGTTAATTCAGCCGCATTGTCAGCCCTGCAAAGGTAAGAAAGCTACACAGCGCCACTGGCAGAATCAACAAGTAACTACTAAGCACCCAAGAAGAGAAATAATAACTGTCTATTGATTGGCTATTTAAAGCAGTTGTAAACCTCAGTCATGAAATATGAACAAAGCGTATCCCTCTATAGTGTGTACTTGTCTCAATCCAGAGCACTAAGTGTCATTTCTGTCTGCTGCCCCCTTCCTCTGCTATCAGTATGAGTCACTTCTTTTTCCTGACACCAAGAGATAAAATGGTGACAGGGGAGGGGTCTCCAGCACAAAGCCTGTGATTGACAGCCTCGGGTATTGTTCCCGTGTGCTGTGTGAAAAAGGGGGGGGGGTGTCCCTTTCCTCCAATCAACTCTCAAATCTAATCTAATGAAAGCTATTACATCAATTCAGCTCTCTGCTGATACGGAGAGCTTGCCTCTTCCTCTCCTCTCTCTTCCCCTGGCTGGGAGACTGTGCCGGAGGTGCTCTCATCCTCACCGGGCCCCACTCAGCTCTGGGCCCCATAGCGCCCGCATGGGTCGCTATGGTGGTAGTTCTGCCCCTGAGCTCAGACATCCCTTATAAATCCTGGATGCTGAATGGATGCAGAGAGGAGAAGACAGCAGATAAACCGGTACAACTTATATAGGGAGATTTGTTTCATCCCCGTGTGTCACCTGAGGCCAATCACTTCACTTGGTATATGGAAGGGTTTACAACCACTCTAAAGCATGTAGTATATTTAGGAACATTTTTCAATGAGCCTGGAGTTCCACTTAAAAAAAAAAAATTGGCGTTAGATTTCAAAAGCTATCAATAATTTTTGTATATATACAGGAAAGCAGTTTAAGTGAACAATGGTGCTCCCCAGAGCTTAAATAACATTACCGGTGTTTGGGGGTCCGTTGGGGAGAGCCCCTTGGCGTTCTCTGCTTCATATGTGTAGTAATCCAGCGGCATGCAGAAGTAGCCAGGCTGCGCATCCTCACACTGACGCCCGATGATGTTGGCTCGGCATTCACACTGACCATCCTCCAAGGAGCACCTGTGCACAGACAAATCACTTATATCCAACTAAAATACAACAACCAAATACAAAGATGAAATACATGTTAGGGAGACGTTTTGCCTGTCTAAGGATTTGTATTTTTGTCCATCCAGTGCTAATAGTAATGCTGCCTTCTCACCTGAGTGTAGAGCCTTTGAGCGGTTTTCAGGCATTTTTTTTTCTGTGTTTTTCTGTGCGATTTCAGCTTTTTTTTTTTTATCCATGACTTGCGCGTTTTTTAGCTTTGCCGTTTTTTTATTAGCCAAAAGAAAAGACTCTGTTGCATTATTTGTTGCTAGGTATTTCAGCTTTTTTTAGCTTCTCCATTAGGTTTTATTTATTTTTTTATTATTATTATTCATTTATTAATATTGTTTTCCTGCTAGGGTAAGGGGTTAGAGTTAAGGTTAGGTTTGGGTTAGGATTAGTAGTTGGGGTTATTTATTATTTATTTTTTTGTTAGGGTTAGGGTGTTGCTACTACTACTATTACTACTACTACTACTACTACTACTACTAATAATAATAATAATAATAATAATAATAATAACAATAAATGAATAAATAAATGTAAAATAAATACACAATTTAAAAAAAATCTTAAATAAATAATAAATAAATTCAATAAATGAATACTAAGTAATAATAAATAAATAATGAACTCGAAACTTTAAAGTGGAAGTCCATGCAAAAACTGAAATCCCTGCATCTATAGACACCACCTAATAACAATAATTGTAATAAATGAATACATAAATGTAAAATAAATACAAAATTAAAAAAAAAAAAAACATTAATAAATAATAAATAAATTCAATAAATGAATACTAAGTAATAATAAATAATTAACCCCAAACTTTAAAGTGGAAGTCCATGCAAAAACTCAAATCCCTGCATCTATAGACACCACGGATCTAACACTTACCTCTCTATCCCTGTAAACAATAAATGAGTATACATACCTTTTTGGAAGCCGATCTTACCCGCTAATGGGGCCTAAAGTTCTGCCTGGCAGGGGAGGGAATCTGATCTTTCTCTGCTGAAGTTTCACTTTCACTTACAGGTCACAATTCCACCCCCCAGACAGGACAGTAAAGGAGGAACAGCAGACTCACAAGTTATTCTCTCTGTCACTGTGGCTCAAGGTGATCCCTTCCCCTCTCAAATTTTCATAGAGAAGGGATCACCTTGAGCCACACTCCCACTACATAGGCAATGATTTTGGTCAAACATGTACACCATATACTTATTGGACATGCAGTGTTGCTGTCTGTACCTTCAGTGACTGCTGTTCCCCCTGGTTCTTTCTCCAGTCATATTCGGGGGGGGGGGGGGTTTCCTGCCTCAACCCCGGTTGGGACAGTTATCTCCAGATTGCATCCTTGGTTGAAGCAAGCAACACATGTCTGTGCTCACACCAACATACAGTTCCCATTTTATTGTAGTTAATGGGTTTATTTCTTTAACAGGAACCATTGTGTTATTACCAAAAAAATCAGCCAAATTAGAAGAGAATTGGGTGGCATTTGTGAAGGACAATCACTGCAATCCAGGTTGAACCATAAACACGAAGGATTCATTGGTTCACCATTATATTTCATCTCAACAGTGCCGACAAATTGCTAGACATACCTGTTGTTATAAGCACCTCCAAAATCACAGTTACAAGGCCGACATCCCATCATGTCATTGCTAAGACCCCAAAACTCTGGCTGAAATTGGGAAAAAAAGAACAATCAAGGAGGCAGTTTTATTGCATATAAAATCGCGTTTTATAATAAAGGAGAAACAATCGAAACCGGACTCTCAAAAACAAGCTTGACACTTGAGACTGAGAGACAGAGGTAAGAAGAGCTATTATCTGTGCCTATGCATTGCGAACATCCCATTGGCTACTATGGCCAACACCCCTGAGGAGCTAATGTATGAAAAGTGTGGTTGCTGTGGGCGACACATCTAAGTGGTTCATGTTTTAAAAGTGTAGCTGCTGTCAGCAACATGTCTAAGGGTCTAATGTACTAAAAGTAAAGCTTCTGCAGGTAACACTCTTGAGGCGGCCATGTAAATAAATGTGGCTACTGTGGGCAACACCACTGAGGAGTTGATGTAGGAAACGTGTGCCTGCTGTGGGCAACACATCTAAGTGGCTCATGTGCTAAACGTTTAGCTGTTGTAGGCAACATGCCTTAAGAGCTAATGTAATAAAAGTAAAGCTGCTACATTTAGCACCCTTGAAGTCATGTTTTTAAAATGTGGCTACTGTGGGCAACACCCCTGAGGAGTTGATCTATGAAAAATATGCCTGCTGTGGGCAACACATCTAAGTGGCTCGTGTTAAAAGTTTAGCTGCTGTCGGCAACAAGCCTAAGGGGCTAATGAACTAAAAGTAAAACGTCTGCATTTAGCACCCTTGAGGAGGTAATGTATTAAAAATGTGGCCATTGTGGGCAACACCCCTGAGGAGCTGATGTATGAAAAATATGGCTGCTGTAGGCAACACATCTAAGTGGCTCATGTGTTAAAAGTTTAGCTGCTGTCAGCAACATGCCTAAGGGGCTAATGTATTAAAAGTAAAGCTGCTGCATTTAGCACCCTTGAGGAGGTCATGTATTAAAAATGTGGCTACTGCGGGCAACACCCCTGAGGAGTTTATGTATGAAAAGTGTGTCTGCTGTGGACAACATACCTGAGTGGCTCATGTCTTAAAAGTTTAGCTGCTGTCTGGAACATGCATAAAGGGGTAATGTACTAAAAGCAAAGCTGCTGCATTTAGCACCCTTGAGGAGGTCATGTATTAAAAATGTGGATACTGCGGGCAACACCCCTGAGGAGTTTATGTATGAAAAGTGTGTCTGCTGTGGACAACATATCTGAGTAGCTCATGTCTTAAAAGTTTAGCTGCTGTCGGCAACATGCCTTAAGTGCTAATGCAATAAAAGTAAAGCTGCTGCATTTAGCACCCTTGAGGTCACGTATTAAAAATGTGGCTACTGTGGGCAACACCCCTGAGGAGTTGATGTATGAAAAATATGCCTGCTGTGGGCAACACATCTAAGTGGCTCGTGTTAAAAGTTTAGCTGCTGTCGGCAACATGCCTGAGGGGCTACAGTAACAAAAATTAAAGCGTTTGCATTTAGCAACCTTGAGGAGGTAATGTATTAAAAATATGGCCACTGTGGGCAACACCCCTGAAGAGCTGATGTATGAAAAACATGGCTTTGATGATGTATGAAAAAATTAAAAGTGTGGCTGCTGTGGACAAAATGTCTTAAAAGTTTAGCTGCTGTCGGCAACATGCCTAAGGGGCTAATATACTAAAAGTAAAGCTGCTGCAGGTAGCACCCTTGAGGAGGTCATGTATTAAAATGTGGCTGCTGTTGGCAACACCTCTGAGGGGCTCCTGTGTTATATGTATGTTTGCTATTGTGAAAACACCCCTGAGGGACTCATGGATTAAAATGGTAGCTCCTTTAGGCAACACCACTGAGTGGCACATGTAATAAAAGTGTTTCTGCTGGAGGCAAATGCCATTAAGCCTGGGTGGGTAACTGCTGCCCTCTAGCTGTTGTGGAACTACATGTTCCTTGAGGAATTTTAAGACTGACAACTACAAGCATGACTATAAAAGGCAGAGGTACGATAAGACTCGTAGTTCTGCAACAGCTGGAGGGTTGCAGTTTGCCCACCCATGCTTAGGGGTTCATGCATTAAAAGTGTATCTTTTGTAGGCAAAACCCCTGGAGGACTTTTGTATTAAAAGTGTAGTTGCTATATGCAATGCCTCTGAGAGGCTCATGTATTAAAAAGGTAGCTGGCAAACACATTGAGTGGCTCATGTATTTTAAAGTGTATTTCTTTTTGGGAAATTCCTTAAGGGGCTAAAATAATAAAAGTAAAGTTGCCATGGCCAACACCCCTGAGGGACTCATGTATTAGTACTATGGCTGTTGTGACAACAGCCCTGAGGGACTCCTGGATTAAAATGGTAACTGTTGTGGGCAACACCCCTAAATGGCTCATGAATTGAAGGTTTATATGCTATAAGCAAAACATTTGCAGGGCTCATGTTTTTAAAAGGTAGCTGCTGTGGGCAACACTCCTGAGTGGTCCATGTATTTTAAGGTGTAGCTTCTGTGGACAATACCCTTAAGAGAACTAATGTAATAAAATTGAAGCTGCTGTGGGTTACACCCTTGAGGGGCTCGTGTATTAAATGTGTGTCTGATGTAGTCAAGAGTCTCATATATTAAAATTATGGCCCTCTCTGAGGAACTCCTGAAATAAAATGGTAGCTGCTGTAGGCAACACCTCTGAATGGCTCATGTATTAAAAGTGTATATGCTATAGGCAAAACCCCTGGGAGGATCATGTGTTAAAGTTTTAGTTGCTGTGTGCAATGCCCCCGAGGGCTCTTGTAATCAAAATGCAGCTGCTGTGGGCAACACACCTGAGTGGCTCATGTGTCAAAATGTAGTTGCTGTTGGCAACATCTTTAGGGAGACCATGTATTAAAAGTGTATTAAAAGATACTATAAGATATTATAAGATACTGTGGGAAACACCCCTGAGAGGCTTATACATTAAGTGATTGGCAGTTGTGATAACACCCCTGAGGAGCTTATGCATTAAATATATTGCTATTGTGACAACACCCACGAGGGGCGTATGCATTAAATGCATTGCTGTTGTGACAACACTCCTGAGGGGCTCATGCATTAAATGTATGGCTTTTGTGATAACACCCCTGAGGGGCTTATGCATTAAATGTGTGGCTGTTGTGACAACACCCCTGAGGGGCTTATGCATTAAATGCATTGCTGTTGTGACAACACCCCTGAGGGGCTTATGCATTAAATGTGTGGCTGTTGTGACAACATCCCTGAGGGGCTTATGCATTAAATGTGTGGCTGTTGTGACAACACCCCTGAGGGGCATATGCATTAAATGCATTTCTGTTGTAACAACACCCCTGAGGGGCTTACACATTAAATGTATTGCTGTTGTGACAACACCAATGAGGGGCTTATCCATTAAAAGTGTTTGACAATAAAAGTGGGAGTACTGCTTAGATCAACAAGCAGGGATTTTTCTAACACACCTTAGAAAATGACAGGTGTAAAAACCCTCTGGGAGGATCATGTATTAAAGTTTTAGTTGCTGTGTGCAATGCCTCTGAGGGCTCTTGTAATCAAAATCCAGCTGCTGTGAGCAACAAACCTGAGTGGCTCATGTGTCAAAATGTAGCTCCTGTTGGCAACATCTGTAGGGAGACCATGTATTAAAAGTGTAATAAAAGTTAAGATACTGTGGGAAACACCCCTGAGAGGCTTATACATTAAGTGATTGGCAGTTGTGACAACACCCCTGAGGAGCTTATGCATTAAATGCATTGCTCTTGTGACAACACCCCTGAGGGGCTTATGCATTAAATGCATTGGTCTTGTGACAACACCCCTGAGGGGCTTATGCATTAAATGCATTGCTCTTGTGACAACACCCCTGAGGGGCTTATGCATTAAAAGTGTTTGACAATGAAAGTGGGAGTACTGCTTAGATCAACAAGCATGAATCCTTTATTTTTCTAACACACTTTAGAAAATGACAGGTGTAATCTGACTTGTTCCTATTAGAAACACATTTACTATCTATAAAACATCAGGTCTTCTTGTTTACTGAATTCATAGGGTTTTATTATGCACTCACCAGACACTGGTTACAATATCGCCCCGTCACAAATCTCTTACAGTAACAGTCACCGCTAATCTGGTCACAGGGGCTGTTACCCGCCACGATCCCACGAGGGTCACATTGGCATGCTGGAAAAAAAAAAAGAAAAAAGTTTTGTAAGGTGTAAACACAAAACAGAGCTAAAAAAAAAAAAAAACAAGAAGAAAGAAAACAAACAAGACACAAAAAGTGCAACATTGTTTTTATATTATCTACCTGTTACATTCTAGTAGAATTTACCAAGCCCCACCCCCAAGTAACCTAAAGGAACCAGTACTGAAGAAGTATGAAAGTGTCATTAGTGAGATCTCCTTCTGAAAATCCTGGTTGCCTAGTTGTTATGCTGACTCAATGTTTTCTGTATAAATTGAATCAAAGTAAGCAGGTTAGAAATCCTGACTTTTCTCCTAATTTTATTGTCTGCATGTTTTATCTACGTCAACCACTTACAAGGTATGCAAGCTATAAGAGCAGTATGACAGCCAGGCAACAAGCATTTTCAAAAAAATAAATAAATCAGTATTGGCAGTGTCCATTTTTTTCCTGGCAAGTTTTCCTGACACCAAGAGAAAATGAGGTGACAGGGGAGGGAGCTCCAGCTCACACCCTGTGATTGACAGCCTCGGCTCTGTTCCTATGTGCTGTGTAAAGGGGGTGTCCTTTTCCTCCAATCAACTCTCACTGAGCTCTGCAAAGTGTAACTTTAGCTCTCCAAAAACCCTGCTTTCTGAAAGCTCAGACAAGCTGTATAAATTCAGAACTTTGAACGGATGTAGAGACTAACTACTAAGCACACAAGAAATAATATAACTGTCTATTGATTGACTATTTAAAGTGGTTGTAAACCTCAGTCGTGAAATATAAACAAAGCATATTCCTCTATAGTGTGTACTTGTCTCAATCCAGAGCTCTAAGTGTCATTTCTGATTGCTGCATCCTTTCTCTGCTATCAGCATGAATCACTTCTGACAAGTTTTCCTGACACCAAGAGAACAAGGGTGACAGGGAAGGGAGCTCCAGCACACAGCCTATGATTGACAGCCTCAGCTCTGTTCCTGTGTGCTGTGCAGAGGGGGGGGGTCTCTTCCATCCAATCAGCTCTCAGAGCTCTCCTCACTGCAAAGTGTAATTTCAGCTCCCCATCCCCTGCTTTCTGACAGCTCAGACAAGTTTTATAAATGTATCACTTTGAATGTAGAGAAGAGGATACTGCAGATAAACAGGTACTACAACTTATGTAGGAAGATTTGTTTAATCTCCGCGTATTACCTGAAGCCAGTCACTTCACTGGGTATATGGAAGGGTTTACAAGCACTTCAATGCACCAGAAAATGCAAATGTGCCCCTAGGATTACCAATTTGTATACAGTGGAACCTTGGATTACGAGCGTAATCCGTTCCAGGAGAATGCTTGTAATCCAAAGCACTCGCATATTAAAGTGAGTTTCCCCATAGAAGTCAATGGAAAGGAAGATGGCCAGAGGTGGGGGGGGCAGCGGAGAGCCTCGGAAATACTCGGGGACAGCTCGGCTGAACTCGGAAAGCCTCGGAAACACTCGGGAATGAAGTATTTCCGAGTGTTTCCGAGTATTTCCCAGTGATTTCGAGTATTTTGAACCGTTCCGAGTGTCCCTGGCGCCCCCGCACCTCTGATCAAATGCGGTACTGCACACCCCATTAGCTTGAATTCTGCTTGTTTTGCGAGACAAAACTCGCAAACAGAGTCAGAATTTAAAAAAAAAAGTTGCTCGTCTTTAAAAACGCTTGTTAACCGCATTACTCGTAAAGCAAGGTTCCACTGTATTTAATCCTGATCAAATGCTTCACAAATACACGCAGGAAGCAAAACTTAAATGTCTCTCTATACTGATCCTTGTGCATGGTCCAATTAAATTCCCTGGGGGGTTGTTGTACATGAATTACAAAAACAGCCCGGGTCCCATAGTACAAGAAATTCACCACTGATGAAGTAATATTATATATACAGTATTGGTGATATGGGGGGGGGGGGGGCAGAGTACTTACGCTGACACCCCAGAGGGTCGTTTCTGCTGAGCCCATAGAAGTTTTCCTTGCAGCTGTCACATCGTTCCCCTTTCACATTTTCCTTGCAGCGGCATTGCCCCGCGATCATCCCCAGGTTGACGTTGGTGTGGCTGTCGCAGACCCCCCCGTCCAAGGAGCCCACCGGATCACAGTCGCAGGCTGCAGAATAAAACTGGGATTATTAAGTTCAATGTCCAAGTCTTTTCAGAAAACTTAAAGGGTTAACCCACCCTGAAACTCGTATGTCAGATTTTCTGGCAGATGATGGCGAGGGACCGGTGACATCTCTGCTCTGCACACTGGCTGTGTCCATTAGGAGGAGCTGACACTCCCCCTGCTGGAGGTTTTTTAAAATGTATTTTATAGTATAGAAAATGTAAGAGGAGGGGCTGGGACACACAACAAGGTGGGCGGAGACACCTGAAACTTCCAGGTGGGCAGGAACAGAGTCGGGGATTATGGTATTGAGATTTTGCTTTTGGAGTAGTCAAGGCAAGTAAGCTCCACCTATAACTAAACATTACTTTTGAGTGGACTGGCCTTTTAACACCCACCCATATAAGGGGGAGATATAAAACATTAGTAGTTTTGGGATGGCATTTTCCTTGAAGTGAGCCTGTACTTTGCCAATACAGGACACAGCAACAGGTTTGTTTTAAAAGCATCTCATGTATACATGTATGCCAGTACTTGCACTAATGCCACAGATGACTGGCACAAAGGGGGTCCAAAAGTTCAATATAATTCCAGCCTTGAAAGGGGTGATCTTCAATAGCACCACAACCTTGCTGCTTTAGCAACCAGCAGGCACTGGAAATTGCAAACACACAAACAAGAGAGGAAGTGCACAGGCTCAGGTGCAATACCTTTTTATTCTATAAAAAAAAAAATAGATAAAAATGCACTCACAAGAAAAATGAATCAGAGCTTATCATTCACATCTCCCCACCATGGTACTGTGTACCAAATCCTCTCATCGCCCTTGATAGGAGCTCCAACTGACAGTGTGGATATGGCAGCAGTCCTGGATCGAATGCAGTCACCGATGTGCTTGATCTCATGCATGCTGACAGTTCACATGCTCAGGAAAACACATCAGCATGTACAAGATTTTTTTTTTTTAAAGGTACTTATATAGCGCCGTCAATTTACGCAGCGTTTTACCTATACATTGTACATTCACATCAGTCCCTACTGCCTACCCTCAAGAAGCTTACAACCTAAGGTCCCTAACTTACATTCATACATATACTTGGATCCGATTAACCACTTAAGGACCGAACCTCTTTCTGAGATTTGTTGTTTACAAGTTAAAAACATTTTTTTTTTGCTAGAAAATTACTTAGAACCCCCAAACATTATAAATTGTTCTTTCTAACACCCTAGAGAATAAAATGGCGGTTGTTGCAATACTTTTTGTCACACCGTATATGTGCAGCGGTCTTACAAGGGCACTTTTTTTTGAAAAAATACACATTTTTGAAGTAAAAAATAAGACAACTGTAAAGTTAGCCCAATATTTTTTTTATATTGTGAAAGATAATGTTACGCCGAGTAAATTGATACCCAACATGTCAGGCCTCAAAACTGCGCCCGCTCGTGGAATGGAGACCAACTTTTACCCTTAAAAAAAACCATAGGCGACGCTAAAAAAATTCTACAGGTTGCATGTTTTGAGTTACAGAGGTCCAGGGCTAGAATCATTGCTCTCTCTCTACCGATCACGGCGATACCTCACATGTGTGGTTTGAACACCATTTTCATATGCGGGCGCGACTCACGTATGCGTTCGCTTCTGCACGCGAGCTCGGCGGGACGGGGAGCGTTTATAAAAATGTTTTTTCTTATTTATTTTACTTTTTTTTTTATTTTTTACACTGTTTTTTTTTTTTTTTTTTTTTTAATTTTGTGTCTCTTTTTTTCCTAGTACAAGGAATGTAAACATCCCTTGTAATAGAAACAAAGCATGACAGGACCTCCTAAATATGAGATCTGGGGGTCAAAAAGACCTCAGATCTCATATTTACACTAAAATGCAATAAAAAGAAAAAAAAAAGTGTCATTTAAAAAAATAATCAAAAAAAAAAAAAAGTCCCTTTAAGAGCTATGGGCGGAAGTGACGTTTTGACGTAGCTTCCGCGCTGCAATGTTATGGAGACGGGTGGGGGCCATCTTCCCCTCACTCGTCTCCATACCCAGCAAGGGTGAAGATCTGATCGCCTCCGCCGCTGCCGGCGGCTCTGGTAAGCGGCGGAGGGCACCGGAGCGCGGTGGGAGGTGGGGGGGCCCCTCTACTGCCGCCGATAAAAGTGATCTTGCGGCGAATTCGCCGCAGAGGCCACTCTTATCGATAAGCGGACTGCCGGCCGAAGAAGAAGAGGAGACCGGGGTTATGGCAGCTAGCTGCTGCCATAACAACGATATATTCCTCTTCAAACTTAGGACGTATATATCGGCGTGCGGCGGTCCGTTAGTGGTTAACCTACCAGCATGTCTTTAGAGTGTGGGAGGAAACTGGAGTACCCGGAGGAAATCCATGCAGGCACAGGGAGAACATGAAAACTCCAGGCAGATGGTGTTGTGGTCGGGATGCAAACCAGCGACCCTTTTTGCTGCTAGGCAAAAGTGCTAACCACTACACCACTGTGCACAGCAGCAACTGCATTCGATCCAGGACTGCTGCCATATCCACATGGTCAGTTGGAGCTTCTATTAAGGGCGATGAGAGGATTCGGTGCACAGTACTGTGGTGGGGAGATGTGATTGATAAGCTCTGATTCATTTTTCTTGTGAGTGCATTTTTATCTAGTTTTTACAATAAAATAAAAGGTATTGTACCAGAGCCTGTGCGCTCTTTTCTCTTATTTGTGTGTTTGATTTAAAAGCGGAAGTTTAATCTGCTTATATATTGCCCTCCCTGGTGCCCCCCCTACCCCCATCCCACTCCAACATGATAATGCGATTTTTTAGATCAAACCTTTCCATTTTCATTACATCATCACTGACATCATCATCACGACATCAATGACATCATTCATACCTCCCAACATTTTGAGATGGGAATGAGGGACACCTACTTGCAAACGTATGTAGGCACAGGACACTCCCCCCTGCCACACCCCCTTAAAGGAGAATTAACCAAAAAAAAGGTTAATTAAATTCACAAAGACTTTTTTTTACCACTGCTATTCCTTTACATTGGCTTTTAACGTTTACGAATGCAGCAATTTAGAATTTGGATGAAAGGTTTAGCACTGGGAAACACTTTTTGAAAGATAAAAAGTGCATTTTATATACAACTACATGGATCAGACCAAAATGAGGGACAAATGAGGAGGAAAGAGGGACAGAGGGACATTGCTCCAAGTCAGGGACAGTCCCTCGAAATCACGGACAGTTGGGAGCTATGCATCATTACTGGGTCTCTCTGGTTCTCTGTGCAATGCAGGCAGATCATGACTGGTGGGAGGGACCCTGTCTCAGTACTCCTCTCAAAAGCTCTCAGCCCTGATGCAAGCAGTGGGAGGAGTTATGCAAATATCAAAATGCCTTGATGGGATGATGTTAGTTTGGAGGAGTGGGCGTTCCTAGGCAGGCTGTATTTGCATGCAGACCTCCCTAGCTAACGCCCACATGCGATGCTGACCCTCCATGGTTAGAAGAACCAAAATCCAATGAATGAAAGGGGAGGGCCAGGGGAGTCAGGATGAGTTCTGTCTTCTGATGCACACTCTGAGAAGCTCACAGTGTGCAGTGAAATCAGAGTAAGCCATTTCAGTCCAGGAGAGGAGCCGCTATAACTGTGCAAGACTGACGGGAAAATATACTCACGGACGCAGGCCGTCTCTGCCCGGATATCAGACCAGGGGTTCAGGTAGTAGAAAGGTTTGCACAGCTCGCAGTTGCGCCCCATGGTGTTGTGTTGACAGTCATCACATACGCCGCCGCTCACCCCTCCCGTGGCCAGATACACTGCCATGTCAAAGTGGCACTTTGTGGAGTGATTGTTACAGTTGCATTCTGGAAGACATAAAACAGGATCACCAATTATTTCCCGTGCCCGGTGCTGGCGGCATGGAAGGCGATCGGCTGAGGGAAGGCGTACTTTTGCAGGAATGGGGGTTGTCGGGTTCCGCTGGTCTCCAGGGAAGATCGTGGAAGAAGTCCTGGCACAGCTCACAGTTCAGACCCACCGTGTGATGTTTGCAGACACATCGGCCGTGGATCTGGAAGAGACAGCGGGTGGGAATTAGTTTGTCTTGGTAAAGCAAAACGCGTCAGTGATTCTTAACCCCATCACTAGAACTCCCCAGGCTATAGATGTGCAACAAGGTTGGTGGGCCTCTGCAAAGCAATCTGCGTTGGGCATTTGACAGGCAGTAAGGAGGCAATATGACACCTACTAACCACCTATTTTAAAGCATTATTAAACCCAAAAGCAAATATTTATTATAGGTTGTAGGTGTCAGGAGTATGTATAATACAGAGTGCAGGTGTCAGGAGTATGCATCAAACAGAGTGTAGGTGTCAGTATTATATATCATAGAGGGTGTAGGTGTAAGGAGTATGTATAATACAGAGTGTAGGTGTCAGTATTATGTATCATAGAGGGTGTAGGTGTCAGGAGTATGTATAATACAGAGTGTAGGTGTCAGGAGTATGTAATGTGCAGAGTCAGTGTAGGTGTCAGGAGTATGCAACATACAGAGTGTAAGTGTCAATATTATGTATTATAGATTGTAAGGTGTCAGGAGTATGTATAATACAGACTGTGGGTGTCAGGGGTATGTATAATACAGAGTGTAGGTGCCAGGGGTATGTAATATACAGAGTGCAAATGTCAGGAGTATGTATCGTACAGAGTGCAGGTGTCAGAAGTATGTATCATAGTGAGTGTAGGTGTCAAGAGTATGTATAATGCAGAGTGTAGGTGTCAGGATTATGTATCATAGAGGGTGTAGGTGTCAGGAGTATGTATAATACAGAGTGTAGGTGTCAGGAGTATGTAATGTGCAGAGTCAGTGTAGGTGTCAGGAGTATGCAACATACAGAGTGCAAGTGTCAATATTATGTATTATAGAGAGTGTAGCTGCAGGCGTATGTATAATACAGAGTGTGGGTGTCAGTGGTATGTATAATACAGAGTGTAGGTGTCAGGGGTATGTATAATACAGAGTGTGGGTGTCAGGGGTATGTATAATATAGAGTGTATGTGACAGGGGTATGTAATGTACAGAGTGCAAATGTCAGGATTATGTATCGTACAGAGTGCAGGTGTCAGGATTATGTATCATAGAGGGTGCAGGTGTCAGGAGTATGTATAATACAGACTGTAGGTGTCAGGATTATGTATCATAGAGGGTGCAGGTGTCAGGAGTATGTATAATACAGAGTTTAGGTGTCAGGAGTATGTATCATACAGAGGGGTAGATATACTAAAACTGGTGCACTCAGAATCTGTGCAGTCGTGCATGGTAGCCAATCAGCTTCCAACTTCAGCTTGTTCAATTAAGCTTTGTCAAAAACTAAAATGAAAACTGATTGGTTTCTATGCAGAGCTGCATCAGATTTTGCACCCTCCAGCTTTAGTAAATAACCCCCACAGTGCAGGTGTCAGGATTATGCATTTTACAGAATGCAGGTTTAGGAGAATATGACATACAGACAACATGGGTCAGGAGTGACTTCACTAGTTTCCGAATGCAAAAAGAAAAGCCCTTGCTCTGCTGAGGGGGTGGGGTTTTTGACATCTGATGTTGTATGTCGTTGTACAGATTCAGCCGGCCCTTTGAGGGAAACCATAATGCTGATGCAACCCACCATGGAATTCAGTTTGATACCCCCTGATCTAGAGGGATCCCACAGGTATAGTATAGACAGTACAATAAATGAACCAATGTAACCATGTAAAAAAATGCCATACCTGGAATTCTTCTTTAAGCAAAAGAGAATTTTGAGACCTGAGACACCACAGGCTCTACACTGATACCTGTTCTATGAATGAATGACTGGTTGACTCTGCTTCAGTCTTTGAAAATCTCCACCCAGTGATGATATTCCAAGACGATTCCACCCACTATTATATCATGACATAAGGTGTATTCAATTACCATTCCTTCCACTCCTCCTTCAATCCCTTCCACGGGGGAGCACTCCGAGGCATGTCCGTAACAGAAGCAGCTCCCACGGACCACCAGCTCGTACACTGCGTAATAATACTTCTGTAGGACTTCTGCCCTCTGATCCAACAGATTGTCTCCCAACGTGTGAAGCTTGGTGAAATTGATCCTCAAGTTTGTAATCTGAAGGAGCTCTGTAGAAAACAGACCAAGTTTTACCAAGAGAGCATTTTAAGACTTTCCAATACATTCCCATTTTGAAAATGCAACTTGTTGGGGTGTCTGTGAGATTTTGGTTGGATTTATTTTGGGGTTCTTGTAAATTCATGACTGTAACCCAAAGCTGCTGGTAAATGCAATCCTGTCTCCCCTCTTAGAGCCCACACAGCCAGGCACACCCCATTTTCTTCATTCTTCCACTGGCTCAGAAAACAGTCTAGGGGTTCTTTTTTTTTTTTTTTTGGAATTTTTTTTTTTTTTTGGAATGATGAATTGGGAATGGGGAAGGGAGTATGGGATACACCTAAAACTGCAGAACTGAGGCCTCCTCAGTCTCAGACTGAACTGAACAAACTACTGGCTGCACTACCCAAAGTTGTTGGCTGCACTGTTCACACCTAATGCCCCACAGGATCTCTATGCAGCTGGGGACCTTCAGCATTGGGGGTCATCTACTCACTTAGCCACAGGGTCACCGGTTGCCTCTTGTCGAGATCCACCAGGCTCCTCCTTATGAAGGAGATGTAGACTCACACCTCCACAGGACTGTTGGGTTTCCACCAACATTCTCCTGGCATCCTACAGCGAGCTTCCTTCGAACCCAACTTTATCCCTAGACAATGTATCTGCGTGCAAAAAGCCCCCCCCCCCAGCTAAGTTTAGCTTGGACCTCAGTGTCTTCTTTAAAGAGAAGATCCACTGGTTGTTAAGTTTATTAAAAGTCAGCAGCTACAAAGTGTGTAAGTGTGGGTGCCCAGCTGTGACAGCTTGCGGCTTCACAGCTGGGCGCGCGCTACGCATACACGAGTCGCGCTGCGCTCTGTCAGTGGCCAGGCAATCTTCTGGGACCTATGACGTGTCCCAGAAGATTGCAGGGAGGGAGGGGTCACCTAGGGGGAGAGGAGGAGTCGTCTAGGCGACCAGAAGACAGAAGGAGGAAGTGAGACAGGAAGTTCCTCTCAAAACCAGGTACCCACACCCCCCCCCCCAAAAAAAAATGACCTGCCAATTGTGGCATGTCAGGGGGCGAGGAGTACTTACAGCGGAAGTTCCACTTTTGGGTGGAACTTTAAAGCTTCCTCGAGGATCCTGCATAGGGGTCTCCTTCTGCAGGACTGGACCCAGGAACACTGTTGCTCAGGCCTCAGACTATCAGACAACAGAAACATTGAGCAGCCCTAAACAATCAACCCCCGTTCCACTGATTACAGGGGAGCCAAACTATATTTGCCTAGTGGCCTGCTCTAAAGTAGGGGGGTGCTACGTAAGTATCTTGGTTGTCCTGGGCTCTTGTGAGCTTGGGGGTTTGGCTATTTTTTAATGTAATGGTGCTAATAGCTTAGTGCCTTGGGCAACACGGTAATGGGTGCAAGCGTTAGCCATGCTTCCTTTTCTGGTCACCTCTGGACTGAATTTATCAAATAAAGATTTCAGGGGACGATGGAATAAGGACTCAACACAGTTCAAACGACACAAAACCATCTCTCTATAATCTACTATGATGGTTTGTTTCAATAAAACATAGCTGGGAATATAAAGCTGACCACATTCTGCCACCAGTAGCTCATTCCATTAAAATGCCCAATGCTTATGCTGGCCATGCATGATGCAAGCGGAATGTTCAAACTCAGCGTAATCTCCCATAGAAAAAAGTAAGATGGCAGCCTACCTAAACAATTCATTCAGTTTTTATCCAATCAGGCAAGCTCTCATATTATGGTTGGTGGATTGTACAATCACGATGTAAGGTAAATGGTCAACTTTAGTCCAAAGATTTTATAGTATATGATGTATGGAGCACCCTCCTAGTTAGGTTGCTAGGATGTTAGATAAATTCAATTTTTTTGGCTCCTCCGTTATCAGTGGGGCAGTTGTTGATTGCTTTGGGCTGTTTTGGGTCTCGCATGCTGCAGGTTTGATTGCCCTCCCCTGCTTTCTAGAGCCTTCTGGAACATAGGAGGTTGGGCAAGGCAAATGGGCATCCTGAATATTTATTGTGCGTCAGCCAATCCCTGGGGGGTTGTGCCCAGTAGGTGGCTAAAGAGCACATAAATAGTGTGAGGCCTGGAGCAGAGGAGAGAGAGAGTTCTGGGTCTAATCCTGCAGGAGGAGTCCCCACCCTGAGGGCTGTGCCCCTCTGGACAGAAAGCTGGAGTTTTCTGCCTGTTCATTGAGGTCCCAGCTGTGGCATAGCTGGGAGGCCTGCTTCTAAGATCACTTTTCTGGAGCTAATAACATGAATTGAATCTAAAGACCTAGTCTGGAGAGCTCACTGAAAAGTGCTTGGTGAAATTTAGAATGATTCTAGCTGTCCTGTGGCATTGTGAGCATCAACTTCTCCCTCACTGAAGAGTGTCCAGTGGATACTGCAAGGAGGCATCCAGTGATCCTGAAGTGAAACGCGTTGGAAGGCGTGGACTGGTTGGAGGCCAGGCTGAGGCTGTCATACACCTCCTCGCATGTATTTCCTGTGATGTGTTCGATTTTTAGGACTTCCTTTCCCTACTGGATATTGGGAGACCTACCTTGTATCTCCAAACTGTAGGGATCTTCTACTTTGATAGCTGGGTCAAGGACTTTGAAAATCACCTTAAAAAAAAAAAAAAAAGAGACAGCTCATTCGATTGTAAACTATTTTTTCTTTTGTTTTGGATGAGTTCATATTCAATTTTTTTAATGTATGTTATAACTTTATAGCTTTTCTCCCTGATTGTCTTCAGAGCAACTCTGGAAGTTGGACTGTACAAAAGTAATAAAGTGGAAGGGACAATGGACCAATCAGCATCAGATGATATCATTTTAATAAATCAGCTTGGGTGGGTGAATCGGAAATATATATCCAGTATACAGTAGCTGTACATTACTTAAACCTCTTGGCAGCTCCTATGTTTGCTGCCCTGGAGTTGCCCAATAATTGCTGGTTTCACGGTGGTAAACACTGACCTCTCCTTCCGTGGACGGCTCAATATCTGAGTATCTCTGATCACAAATCACGTCATCAATCTTCTGCAAGGCATGAACCGGGACCCCGGGAAACATTTTGGTGCAATTATAGGAGAAATACCGATATACTTTCCAAGTGCGCCCAAAATCTGCCGACCTCTCGATCAGCATGCCAGCTGGTCGGAACGTCTGTGGAAAACATAAAGGTGACTCATTTAGGAAGGTTCTGCAATGTACTGCTATGGTTCAATCATAAACCTTATAAACTGCAGACAGGCAGTCAGTATTCTAAAAAAAAACTCATTGTTGTCACCTACTGTAATGTCTTCTTCTGGGTTTGACATCTTTGCCCATCTTGACCGGGTGGGCTGCGATGACATGACTTCAGTGCTCTAAGACAGGGGCCTCCAAACTTTCTAAACAAAGGGGCAATTTACTGTTCTTCAGACATTAGAGGGGCCAGACAGGGATCATGGTAATAGGGGGAGGAATTGTGCCCCCTTTGTTGGTATCAGTGGGAAGAAAAGTGCCCCATCATTGATATTAGTGGGAGTAATAATGCTCCATTGCTGGTGCCAGTGGGAGGAATAGTGCCCCGTCACTGATATTAGTAGAATAAATAGTGCCTCATTGTTGATGTCAGTGGGTGGAGTAGTGCTCCATCGTTGATGTCAGTGGGAGGAATAGTAGCCCATTATTGGTGTCAGTGGGAGGAATAGTGCCCTATCGTTGGTGTTAATGGGAGGAATAGTGCCCCCATTGTTGGTGTCAGTGCGAGGAATAGTGCCCCCATTGTTGGTGTCAGTGCGAGGAATAGTACCCCATCATTTGGTGACAATGGGAGGAATAGCCCCCGTCACTGGTGTCAGTAGGAGGAATAGTGCCTCATCATTTGTGTCGATGGGAGGAATAGTGCCCCATTATTGGTGTCAGTGGGAGGAATAGTGCCCTATCATTTGGTGTCAGTGGGAGGCATTATGCTCCATTGTTGGTGTCAGTGTGAGGAATAGTGCCCCATCATTGGTGTCAGTGGAAGGAATAGTGCCCCATTGTTGGTGTCAGTGGGAGGAATAGTGCCTCATCGTTGGTGTCAGTTGGAAGAATTATGCCCCCTTGTTGGTGTCAGTGGGAGGAAAAGTGCCTGGAGCTGCTATTACACTAGGAGGATGTGGACTTCATGGGAATAACAGAAACTTGGCTTGACAGCTCACATGACGGGCTGGCAAACATCCAGGGGTATTCCTTGTATCGGAAGGACAGGGAGGGTAGGAGAGGTGGAGGTGTGTGTCTTTATATCAGGAATGATTTACGGGTAGGCCTGTCCGGAATGTAACAAGTTGCACATCAAGGGAGGGAGGGAGGAGCCGGATGTCGAGGCGGGGTTAGTGTGGACGCCGAGCTCGTCCTGGGTGCGCGCAGCACGGGCTCTCTCCTGACATGCGGCTGACCGGAGACACGGCCGTATAGCCCCCCCCCATGTACCCCCTCGCACGTCTTCCCGAGGCAGGCTGCAAGCGGCAGGATACCAGCCGATCCCCCTGGCGAAAAGATTAAAGAGCCGGAATTTAAGAGGGAGCCCAAGAGCAGCGCAGCGGCAGCAAGGACCGGACCATCCAACCGAAGGAGCTCCGCAAACAGGAGACAGTTATAGCCACCACTTCTACTACCTGACTGAGATGGCAAACAACACAGGGTGAGATCTTTCCTTTTTGCATCCCTGATCTGGGACTGCCTTGCTTGAGTACCCATCGCATGTATGATTTGGCTTTCGTTCTACAGTGTCAGCTAACCAATCATTCCGCTTCCTCCACCCCAGCTGCAGGCAGGTGCCATCCACATACCTTGGTCGGCAGCCTTGTGAGCCATCCCCGGCCTAGATAGGCTCCGACCAACCAGCCCACAGACATACCTGTCCTGCAGTAACGGTGGTGTCATCTATTTCACCTCTCCCTGGTCATCCGCTTCATTACTATTTTCTGATATTATTGTCTCCCCCTACCTCGGCCAGTCCTTTACCTTATCACTTGATAATTTTACTCAGTGCCGATCAAACTCAGATGCCACAATCACATAGCAATTAATCTACACTTGCTGACCCCCCTCAAGCTTTTCGGACTTTTAATTAATATTTGGCATATATACAACTTGTCTGGACATCTCGGCTGGTCATCTGTCCATAGTATATAAGGCTTAATATTTATCACGAGTGTTTGGACATGACAGGTGGCCACCTGGGTCTGTACATGACAGCTAGCCCCTGTTAACGGTGACGGTACCTGATTAACCAGGTTATCTCATTGATTGGTGCATATTCTGAGTGGGAGGACCGCTGCGCTGAAAAAGGCTGGAAACCGGCGGAGAAGGTTAAAAAAAAAAAAAAAAAAAAAAATATATACATTAAACTTCTGAGGGACGGCCGACTCCAGGAGGAAGGAAGTAGTGGCAGCGCCCTGGGTGAGTTTGAAAAAGAAAAAAAAAAAAAAAAAAAAAAACAAACGGGACAGTATTTACAGAACAGAAGTCTATGATCTAGGAGGTAGGACTGCGAAAGCCCATAGAGGAAAACGAGGGAGGATCCATTCGCAGGACTGGGGATTTTTGCATGGTATGCTGTGTCACGGTGGGCCTACCTGCCGTAACTAGATCGTTTCAACCACTGCAGAGACACTTGACTTAGTAGACCTGCACGACGTGGGGAACTGAACCGCTCAGCCAAAGAATTACTTTTGCCTTAGTGTTAAGGAAGTGGAGTAAAGTAGAGAGACCCGGGCCCCGACAATAGATCGAATAGTTCCTCTACCCCATACATACCCATAATAAACATCAGATAATTATTGGAGGTATAGGAAGAAGAGACTAATCAGCGACCTGGACACCTGTAAAACCTTCAGTTAGGAAACAGGAGGAGATGAAGGGTAAGGCCGGGAAAGGGACCCCAGGAATCCCACCTAGAGCGAGCGCCAGCCCGGGGACTATAAGAAAATATATGACACAAGAAGCGACAAAAGAAAACCCGGAGACCTTGTCAGGAACAAAAAATAAACAAATAACGAGCCCGCAGAGGAACGGAACAAAGAAACAACTGGTAGTGACGGATACCCCAGTAGGAGGTGCGACGCCGCTAGACGAATCAACAATGGAGACCCGACAGAAAAAACAGCTACCAACAAAGGATGAAATGGCTGAAATGTTTGCAAAACTAGAAATGTCAATAAAAGGTGAAATCGCATCAATGCAAGAAAGTTTGAATCACCTTCTGCAAAGGGTGGAGGCCACAGAGGAGAACCTGACGATACAAGGAGAGGAGATCAAAAGGCTTAAATCACAGATGACCGAGATGCAAAGGGACCAAAGAAATCTAATGTATAAAATCGAGGATCAAGAAAACCGAAGCCGAAGGAAGAACTTAAGGGTCAGAGGCCTACCCGAGACAAGAGGCGAAAATGACAATCTACAAGAAAAAATAAATTGCATCTTCGGGCATATAGTGAATAAAGCAGGTTCAGATAAAAAAATCAAGCTGGAAAGAATCCACAGGGTGAGGAAACCTGCCGAAATATCGGAAGAAGTGCCAAGAGACGTCATAGTGAGATTCCATAATTTCCAGGAAAAAGAAAAGATCAGGATCTTCATGAAAACAAACCAACCTTTAAAATATGGGGAAACCACCCTGCAAATTTTCCCGGACCTAGCGGTGGAGACCCTAGCAAGGAGAAGGACATTAAAACCCCTACTGGAGCAGATGAAGTCGCATGAGATTCAATACCAATGGGGATTCCCGGCATGTCTAATGGGGCGAAAAGAGGGAAGAACGTCAGTTCTGAGGTTCCCAGAAGACACGCCTAAATTTTGCAAATACTTCAACTTACCAATAATAGAAATACCCGGATGGTGGGAAAACCGGGCAACCGGGGGAACCGCAGACGAATCACAAACATGGCAACCAGTTAACCATCCTAGACGAAGATTAATTTAAATATTCAGCCATAGTAAAAGAAACAGGATCGAGACTGGTTCATACAATTCCAATGAGATGAAGGAGGCCTTGGGCGGTTGGGTTGGGGGGGGTGGGGGGGGGAGGGGGGGACCGGTGCTGAGGTGGGACACTCTTCCCCCCAAAATCCATCTGGGAGGGAAAAAACGAGCCCCGTCAAGTGTCGGCATTGGAGCTCAACCTCAGAGGGGTTAACCGGTCAGTTCGAGATGGGAGAAGGTGACCGGTTTCTTCCTACGTCTTCTCTCTTTTATTCAATTAGGAGAACGAGGAAGGATAGCCCACCCCGGGCGAATTGGAGGGAGGGGGAGGGGGGGAGGGAGAGTGGGATGGGTGGGGGGGATTGGGCGGGTGGGGGTGGGGGGAGGGGGAAGAGCGAGGGATTGGGAGAGGAATGGGGGGTTGGGGAGGGGGAGGGGGGGGGCACTAAAGAGGAGGGGGTAAGGGCGACCCAGTTCCCTACTAAGAGTAGACACCTGAAAGCAAAAAAAAAAAAAAAAAAAAAAAAAAAAGAAAGTAATTTATAATGTCTAGGGTCAATTTTATTTCCTATAATGTAAGAGGCATGAATGCCCCTATAAAACGTACCAATATATTAAACGAACTAAAATTTTTAAAAGCCGATGTCGCTATGCTCCAAGAGACGCACTTATGTATTAATAATCATCAAAAAATATACTCCAGGGACTTTCCGATATGGTACTATGGGGACTCCCCGGTTAGGGGAGCAAAAGGAGTCGCTATTGGGTTTGCCAGAGGGGTTAGGTTCGAGTTAGAGGAGAGAAGCTCTGATCCGGAAGGAAGGTATATTTTTTTAAGAGGCAAAATAAATGGATCCGCCTGCTCCCTGGCAAACATATACTGCCCAAATCAGAACACAATAAAATTCGTACTGGGAGTCTTATCCAAGTTTGAGGAGTTTAGGAGAGAGGGCGCCATAATAGCGGGCGACTTTAACCTGTGTTTGGACCCAGGGATGGACAGTACGTCCCGTGTGCGTGAGTTGAGCGGAGGGTGGGGGTCAAAGTTAAAAAGGAAGCTCCACCAACTCCAGTTGGTGGATGTATGGAGGTCACAGCATTTGGACCTCAGAGACTACACCTACCGCTCTCACGTGCACGGGACGTACTCGAGAATAGATTTCTTCCTTGTAGAACATAGACTGCTAGAGGGGGTACCAGAGTCGAGCATTGGCAGTATTACATTCTCTGACCATGCCCCGGTGAGCCTCCAATGGACTACAGAGATGCCCCAAATACAGAGTAGTGGCTGGAGGTTAAACGAGGAGCTTCTACATGATAAAGAGGTAGAAAAAAGAATTAAAGAGGAATTAGATATGTATTTCAAAATTAATGTACCAGGGGAGACATCGGAAGCCACAATTTGGGAGGCGCATAAAGCCTACATAAGGGGTATACTTATGATGGTGGGGTCTGAAAAAAAAAGGAGCAGGGCCAAGGAGAAGAATAGCTTACTAAAAAATATTCATGGCTTAGAGCAACAACACAAGATAACGGGAGATAGGGAGACATTGGCCAGATTGATGAGGAGAAGAGAAGAGCTGAGGGATCTAATGGAGCAGGAAACACGTAAGACATTCAACCTAGTGAAAAAAGATAGATACATCAACGGGAACAAACCGGGGAAGTTATTAGCAAGGGTCCTAAAAAAAAAGAAAAATAACAACTACGTAGAGAAAATTAGGACAAAGTCTGGGGAAATTAGATTTAGATCAGGCGATATAGCAGACACCTTCCAAGAATTCTATGGAGGGCTTTACGCCATCAATACTGAAAACACGCAAGAGAACAAAAGCAGCAAAAGTGCAGGAATCAAAAAGTTTTTAAAGGAAGCAATGCTACCTAGGATAACAGACAGTGACAAATGTATACTAGAGGCCCCCATCTCGGAGCTAGAGATCAGGAAAGCTATTCAGGGAATCCCAAATGGTAAAAGCCCCGGGCCCGATGGCCTAACTGCTCTTTACTATAAAAAATTTCAGGAACTCTTGATCCCCAGGTTGTGTTCGTATATGAACGGAATAGGGGAGAAGTGGGAGATGAGGAATGAAGCATTGGAGGCCAGCATAACTGTAATCTGGAAAGAAGGAAAAGATAACACGCTTTGCTCAAGTTACAGGCCCATTTCTCTCCTGAACGCAGACACGAAGTTATTCGCTAAAATCCTAGCTGATAGGCTGAAAAGAATAATTAATGGGGTCATCCACCCAGACCAGGTGGGCTTCGTGCCAGGCAGGGAGGGGAGAGATAATGCCATCAAGACTCTATTGGCAGTCCAGGGTGTTCATGACAGTGGGGCCCCAGGTCTCCTCCTGTCAGTTGACGCCGAGAAAGCCTTTGACAGGGTTGACTGGGGCTTCATTTGGGACACCCTGGAGGAGATAGGCCTAGGAGACAGACTGATCAGCTGGATAAAAGCTTTATATTCACATCCTTCAGCGCGAGTGAAAATTAATGGATCCCTATCGAAACCATTTAGAATGTATAATGGTACGAGACAGGGGTGCCCCCTCTCCCCATTGTTGTTTGTGATTGCTTTAGAACCCCTACTGGCAAAGATAAGGACCAACCCGGATATTAGAGGGGTAAAGGTGGGTGAAGAGGAGTATAAACTCGCCGCCTTTGCAGACGACGTACTGTTCTATATCACGCACCCGAGGATCTCACTCCCGAACTTGGTAGCGACCCTCAAAGAGTACGGTAGATTGTCCAATTTCCGAGTGAACCAGGCTAAATCAGAAACGCTCGAAATAATAAAGGGAAGTACGAGCGATACGGCGTATCAAACGTCATTCCCATTTAAATGGGGAGCAAAAGAACTCAATTACTTAGGTATTAAAATAACTACTACCAAAGAGTCCCTATTCCTAGCAAACTTCATACCACTCCTCAACGAAGTTAAAAATGATCTTAACAGAATATCACATACTCAATTATCATGGGGAGGGAGGATTAATCTATTCAAGATGTCAATTTTGCCAAAAATCATCTACAAAATGCAAATGATACCAATTCCAATCCCTCAGACCTATTTCAATAAGTTACGCACTGTTTTCTTAAGATTTATATGGAGAGGGAGAAAACCTAGATTAAAATTAGCACAATTAATAAAGGACAGGAAGAAGGGGGGGTGGGGAGCACCTGATATTAGAAAATACTATTTTGCGATTGCTTTATCACGGTTGTTAGATTGGGTAAAAAATAATGAAGAAAAATTATGGGTGAAAATGGAAAAAAGTATGAGTGGAGCGGATTTGAGTAAGATGGTATGGATCCCACCACAGTATAGAAAATTAGGCACAGAAACAACGTATATAACAAAGCATACACTTAATATTTGGGACAACGTACACAAAAAAGAGCACTGGGAGTTCAATTCACCATTAATTTTTTTAAAAAATACAGATTATTTCGCACCAGGGAAGGAAGAGGTGTCTGGGAGGTGGATTATAAAGGAGGATTTGCAATTAAAAGATGTCATGATACAGGGGAAGATGTGTACTGAGGCTGAATTAAAAGCCAAAAATGAATGGCTGATAATAGATCCCTGGCGATACTACCAACTGAAACACTTTGTTAACTCACTCCCGCAACCAATCAGACCGATAGAGAATCTACTCCCCCTGGAGAAACTATGTATAGAGAAAAAAGGGAAAGGAGGTATAGCCAAGACTTATAGAGCGCTTGGGGAGCTGGAGGGAGTAGGAGACCTGAGATTCGTGGAGAAGTGGGAGGAAGAGCTGGGCACCAAGATCGACAGACAGGAGGCGGGGAGGATCATGAAAAGGGTGAACGCAACTTCAGTAAACCACAAGCTCACAGAAATGAATTATAAGATCCTCACAAGGATGTACATAACCCCAGATAGAGGGCATAGAATTATGGAGGGACGGTCACAGCTATGTTGGAGGGGTTGCGGAGGAATAGGGACTATGGCGCACATATGGTGGCAGTGTCCGGTAATCATGGAATTCTGGGGGGAGATTGGGCAAATCATCAATAAGATCCTTAAGATAGATATCCCCTTAGACCCCTGGGTGTTTTTGCACCACGGGAGGAAAGTCCCCACGAAGGCATATCTGAGGTCGCTACTCCCCCACCTCCTAAATGCTGCAAAAAGCCTCATCCCCAGATATTGGCAAGACAAAAGGAGACCTACGGTACGAGAGTGGCTAGGCAAGATAAACGAGATTTATAATCTTGAATACTTGAAGTATAGTGAAGGAGCAGAGATGAATACCTTCGAGGAGACATGGAAAGACTGGGCGAACTTTAGGTACTCACTTCAAGCGGCAGAATTGTGGGGAATCTGACGGCAAAAATGCAAAAAAAAAAAATCACCTAGGCAGTAACTTGCTAAACTTGGGATAGCACATCGACTTCGAACTCGCACCTGAGACACGGATGTAGGAGCTGGAGTCGGGAACGGGTGGGGCTACACGGGAGCAATGGGGGGGGGGGGGTAGGGGGAGGGTAGGCTTAGGCGGGTCACGGGGGAAGGGACTATGTTTCTTCTGTATTTCCTTTTGTCTCTCCCTTTCTTATAGGAGATGTCTCTTCTAGAAGTTGTCTTGGAAATTTTCTTTTTTTTTGAATTAAATAAGGAAATATAGCCACAGTGATGTGAACGCTTATCGGGACAGACTTGAACTGTAAAGTTGAAAACATAGTCCCTAAAAATACTTCGCTGAAGTGGCAAAAAAAAAAAAAAAAAAAAGGAATGATTTACGGGTAGAAGAGTGGATTGACATCAGTGATGGGGCAAAGGTGGAGTCCATATGGGTGGATCTCCAAAGGGTGGAAGTAAGCAGGAAATTACTAGTGGGGGTATGTTACAGGGCCACTAACCTGAGAGAAGAGGTGGAGTTGGATCTCCTTTCACAGTTAGAAATGGCAACAAGACAGTCAAATGTCATCATAATGGGGGACTTCAACTATCCCGACATTGACTGGGCGGAAGGGACAGCCCACTCATTAAAGGCCCGCTATTTCTTAAATGTTCAACAGGATAACTTCATGTCCCAATTGGTGGATATCATTTAATTACAAATGATACAGATCTGATTGCAGATGTGGAAATATGGGACAACTTGGAAACTAACGACCACAGAATTTTTACATTCCGCATAAATCATAGGAAAGGGAGGCACGAGGGTAGTACAAGAACACTACATTTCAAAAGTGCCAACTTCTAAACTGCACACAATGATGCAGCATATTAAGTGGGACTGAATCCTTAAAGCATTGAGCACAGAGGAAAAATGGGAGTGCTTTAGGAATATATTAAATAAATGTATCACCGATTGCCAGGGCTTTTTTTCAGCGGGAACGCGGGGGAACGCAGTTCCGGCACCTCCACCACTGAATGTATGTAATGGCAAGGAGTGCTATATTAAATAAATGTATCACCGATTGCCAGGGCTTTTTTACAGCGGGAACGCGGGGGAACCCAGTTCTGGTACCTCCACCACTGAATGTATGTAATGGCAAGGAGTGCTGGGTTGTGCTACCGTGTCTATTGATGCTGGCTGCTGATCGATCTGTTGTTGCTGGATGGGGATCTATTTCTGCAGAAGGGTTGACTGCTGCTGGGGAGGTCTATTGTTGCTGGTGGGGGATCTATTGTTGCTGGGGTGGGTCTTATGTTGCTGGGGGGGTCAGTTGTCGCTGGGAGGGATCTACTGTTGAGGGAGCAGTCTATTATAGCTGGCTGCTAGAGGGTCTATTGTTGCTGGGTGGTATTTTGTTGTAGGTGGCCCATTGTTGCAGGGGGTTCTATTGTTGCTGGTGGGTCTATTGTTGTTGGCTGTGGGGGGGGGGTCTATTTTACTGCTTTTCTTGTTATCAATAACAAATTCCATACAAATTACTTAGTACCACAAATTTTACTTGGTTCTGTATTCTCTAAAAGGAGCAGTGCTGGGAGGTGGGTAGGGGCTGGAACCAAGGACTGGTGCTCAGAGGTAGGTAGGGGGAAAAGACAATGGGTTACTCCCAAAAGGGGGAGTTCCTGCACCCAGGGGCATTGCTAGGTCTACAAAAGATCTGGGGCTAGAGCCCATAGCAGCGTAGTAAGAAAGTTATACGCTTGGGTGGGCATACACATGTATATAATATACGTGTGTGTGTGTATATATATATATATATATATATATATATCCCCAGAGAGCCTCCCCCTTAAATCAGGGTCCCCAAAGAGCCTCCCCCTTTAATCAGGGTCCCCAGAGAGCCTCCCCTCCCCTTGGGGACCCCTGCAGAGACTCTGGGCTATGGGCCCCAGATTCAGGGCTATAGCCCCAAAAGCCACCCCCTAGCGATGCCACTGCCTGCACCTATTCTCTGAGAAAAAAAGCCCTGGATATATGCAAACCCAACCCTAGGGCAGGAAGAGTGTTATTGGTAGGATCACCAGGTGAAAAAAAAAGGGGGGGGGGGGGAAGACAGAAAAAAATGGAGCCAACGCATCTAAGAAATGGTAATCAGCAAAATATTTAATTTTTGTACTTTATGGTCACCACTTTCACATATTTATTTTAAAAAGTGACATGTCCTCTTTAAATAACTGTACCTTGAATTTCAGGATGAGATGCGTAAAATGGAATTCTGCTTCCAAATCGAGCCGAATGCTTACTGTTTCCACTCCTAAAAAAAAACAAGGACATCGAATAATTAAAGGAACACATTTGAAAAGAACGTATTGTGCTTTGGCACATACAGTATTTTTCATGGATGGCTGAAAAATGAATTATTAAAAATATTTTATTTTTAAGGCATGTGTGAAATACTGCAAAAAAAACGATTAAGTATTTTCAATTTCAGCCATCACTGTTGGGGCCTTTGAGGGAGCTCCCCAGTCTGGGTCTGGGGGGGCGACCTTGGGCCTGGGACTCGGGTGCAGAAATAAGTCCTTCAAGAAACGCATGAAGGATCCGAACAGGAGGCACATGAGGAGTCAGAGAGGACAGCCGGAGCTAGTACTGCCGGGAAAGTCTCCCGGCCCTGTTTGTCAGTAGGTGTCCTTCATTCCCATCTCAAAATGTTGGGAGGTACATAACTCAGCAGCCCCTAGGGGGGTATCGCTACACGTATTACAGATCTGCATGCATGCACGCTTGCACAAATTTCAACTTGAGTAGTTGCATTAAAAATATATACTTTGGTTCTGCTTTAAAGGTGTTTTCATGTGTATCCTGGATGCCACAATTTAGGTTTAGAACAAAGCTCCGAACTGTCCCTGATTTTGAAGGGACTGTCCCTGATTTGGAGCAATGTCCCTCTGTCCCTCATTTGTCCCTCATTTTGGTCTGATCTATTTAGTTTAGTATCTAAGGATCTATTTAGGATCTATTTATATTTAGTATATAAAATGCACTTTTTATCTTTCAGTGTTTCCCAGCGCTAAACCTCTCATCCAATTTCTAAATTGCTGCATTTGTACATTTTAAAAGCCAATATAAATGAATAGTAGTGGTAAAAAAAAAAAAAAAAAGCCCTTGTGTATCTAATTAACCTTTTTTTTGGTTGATTCTCCTTTAAGGGGGTGTGGCAGGGGGCGTGTCCTATGCCTACATACGTGTTTGTTAGTAGGTGTCCCTCATTCCTATCTCAAAATGTTGGGAGGTATGGTAGAACACTGACTGATAAGTTAGAATTTTTCTATCTTGGTAAAAATGTTTGTCTGAAGGGCCGTTAATTGAAGGCTTATAAAATGCAGCACCTGCGGTTGGGGGGGATAAAAATAACTTCCTTTCCTTCTAACTGACAGTTCTGTAACACTGGAGGGCAATGTATGAAACAAAGGATCTTCACAATATTGGAGAATGAACTGTCTTTTAATGTCTTTCCTCCCTTTGGCTTTCCACAGTTTTTATAAATATTCACATTATCAGAAGTTCAATCAACCCCACCATTATAATAGATAGGGCAACTAAAGAGGTGCAACAATTTTAAGGGTTAGCAAGCCCAATGTAAGTCACCTTATACAAAACTACCTCCCAAATGCACCTGTTCAAGTGATAACAACACTTAGGGGGGTCCCGTTATTATAAACTTTGCTGCAAAAACAAACGGACAAGGCAGCGCACGCAACCTAGTGCATTACCGAAAAACATTTATTCGATGTAAAAGCAGATAAAGGTGAATACTTACAAAGTAGCAACTAAAAATAGCCATCAAACCACACAATGCCATGCAGGGTGGACAAAAACATAATGAACACCAACATTAAAGGGGGTGTAGAACTGATACGTTTCGGGGGGCACCCCCCCTTCTTCACAGAGTAGCCGAGCTCTGAGGAAGGGGGTGTGCCCCTGAAACATGTCAGCTCTACACCTCTTTGATGTTGATGTTCACTGTGTGGTTCAATGGCTATTTTTAGTTGCTACTTTGTAAATATTCACATTTATCTGCTTTTCCATTGAATAAATGTTTTCTGGTAATGCACTAGGTGCGTGCGCCTGGTGGCACTGATGTTGAACGAGAAGTCCTGGCTCGCAGTCGCCATGCTTATTCATCCCAAAGGTGTTTGGGTTGAGGTCAGGACTCTGTGCAGGCCAGTCAAGTTCCTCCACCTCAAACTCGCTCATCCATGTCTTTATGGACCTTGCTTTGTGCACAGTCATATTGGAACAGGAAAGGGCCACCCCCAAAACTGTTCCCACAAAGTTGGGAGCATGAAATTTCCAAAATGACTTGGTATGCTGACGCTTTAGAAGTTTCCTTCACTAGAGCTAAGGGGCCAAGCCCAACCCCTGGAAAACAACCCCACACCATAATCCCCCCTCCACCAAATGATTTAGACCAGTGCACAAAGCAAGGTCCATAAAGACATGGATGAGCGAGTTTGGGGTGGAGGAACTTGACTGGCCTGCACAGAGTCCTGACCTCAACCCGATAGAACACCTTTGGGATGAATTAGAGTGTAGACTGGCAAGCCAGGCCTTCTCGTCCAACATCAGTGCCTGACCTCACAAATGCGCTTCTGGAAGAATGGTCAAACATTTCCATAGACACACTCCTAAACCTTGTGGACGGCCTTCCCAGAAGAGTTGAAGCTGTTATAGCTGCAAAGGGTGGGCCAACTCAATATTGAACGTGTAAAGGCAGGCATGCCAATACTTTTGGCAATATAGTTTATCTACACAAGGGAGGCTTTTGCAGTTAAATAACAATGATTGCAAATCGAATTTTAGAGGAACAATTTTGTTAAAAATAATGGGTCTCTTTAATATTCATTATAACCAAACACTCTAATGAAATGTATTAATTTTAGATCTATTTCTCAGACATTTACTCTTTGTGAACGGCATTACTTAAAAAGTCTTCCCTTTCATTTTACTAGTTCCTTAAATTTGTCGGAGTTCCAACTCGGATTCCACTTTATCTGCAGGTTGCCCGGGGCACCAGAAGGGGTTAATGGCGTGGCTAGGAGCCAGGAGACTGCCTGCCGCCTGCCCAGCGTGATCCATTGATACTTCGATCCTATTTGGTCCGCCGTGCTTTTGTGCCGGCGAGTGTTTAACGACATGCAAATGTATGCAAATAGGGTTTTAATAGGGAGATTTAGAGCAATTAAAAGCAATTTATTACAGTGTTCAAAAGGAAGTAAGCTCTGTCTGTGTCACGCTAGCCCGTTCAATCATTCGAGGTCCCATAGTTGGCGTTTAGGAAGGAATACAACAAATGATAGCAAATTGGGTGGGCAAAGCTGAGTTCATTGTTTAGTAACATTTTTTGGCTACTATGTGTGACTACAGGGATCCTGGGGGAGGTGGTGGTGGGGGGGGGTATTGCAGTAATACTAAAAAGAAAGCTATGGCCTCTCATTGAAAACGAAATAAGTAATAAAACTTCTGCACTTTCAATTTTTTCTTAGACCCCCCCCTGCCAAGTTCCACAAATACCTATTGATCCTGCCAGTGAAGTTCACCCAATGCAGCTTCCTGTGATGGGATGGCAACGACGCTGCACTGCTCCTGAATTCAGAGCAGCGTTGTCACTCTCATGTAGGCTGTGCCTGCTTGCATTACAGTGGGAGGAGAAGGGGGGTGTGGCTATTGGCATTGTCACTGTCAATCAGCACCTGGGCATGTGTAGTCCCACCCACTGCTTTCTTGATTGGCGCCCTTGTATTTGCTGCTGAATCTCTCCCACTGTAAGCTACAGTGTCTGAGAGGGGGAGCGTGTGAGACACTCTGGGGTTGATTTACTAAAGGCAAATAGACTGCGCACTCTGCAAGTGCAATTTCTCCACAGCTAAAATGAGAAGAAGATCTCCTGACTTCCATCATCCAATCATGTACGAGCAAAAATGCTGGATTTTCAATTTTTTTTCCCTGCATTCGATTGGGTTTTCTTTGCATTTACTAAGCCCTGGAGCAACTGTACTTTCAGAGTGCAACTGCACTTGCAAAGTACACAATCTATTTGCGTTTAGTAAATCAACCTCAGTGTGTCTCACGTGCTCCCCTTCCCAGACACTGCAGCTCACAGTAGAGTAGGAGGGATTCAGTAAATCTACCCCAGTGTAGGAAGATTTGGTTCATTCAGGGAAGGTAAATGAAGTACGTGAGCATCATATCGTTTTTTTTTTTCTTTCTGTTTAGACTGTCATATAAGGGCCTTTAAGAGAATATACCAAGTAATTCTGCGCTGCCCAGAAAAACAAAACAGATAAGCAGCTGATTTAATGTAAAGATCACGGGTATATATGTCACAAGCCCTCTAGTTAATCCCTCACCGTTCTCGGATTGCCACCATGTCTTCTCTCCATCGGGTCCTGTCAGGTAAATGACATTTTGAATCCTGTGGCTCCCCCTTTGGTAGGGCACCCGTGAGTCACAGATGAAACACTTCTCCGACTCCTTTAATGCAAAAACAGATCATTAATATAAAATAATTCCTATAGACATGGACAGTGCTTTTATAGTTCTATAAAGAAAATAATATCAAAGATTTACAATGATAGGAAGATAGACAGGTCTGGTGCCAGTGAGAAATATTGGACTGTATCAGGAAGTAGGGCATAAGTATTAGAAGAGGGGACGGAAGTTCTAGAGAACAAGGTAGGAGAGCACTAGAGCAGGAGAGAACCAAAGAGAAAGATAAAGGAACATTAGACAAGGACAAGGGTATAATGGTAAATGTGCTAAAGAAGAAGGCAGGGGAACACCAGAGGAGAACAAGGTAGGAGAGCACTAGAGCAGGAGAGAACTGAAGAGAAAGGTATGGGAACATTAGACAAGGGTATAATGGTAACTGTGCTAGAGAAGAAGGCGGGGAATACCAGAGGAGAACAAGGTAGGAGAGCACTAGAGCAGGAGAGAACCAAAAAGAAAGATACGGGAACATTAGACAAGGACAAGGGTAAAATGGTATATGTGCTAAAGAAGAAGGCAGGGGAACACCAGAGAAGAACAAGGTAGGAGAGCACTAGAACAGGAGAGAACAGAAGAGAAAGGTATGGGAACATTGGACAATGTTATAATGGTAGATGTCCTAGAGAAGAAGGCAGGGGTACACCAGAGGAGAACAAGGTAGGAGAGCACTAGAGCAGCAGAGAACTGAAGAGAAAGGAACGGGAACATTAGACAAGGGTATAATGGTAGATGTGCTAGAGAAGAAGGCAGGGGAACACCAGAGGAGAACAAGGTAGGAGAACTCTAGGGCAGAAGAGAACTGAAGAGAAAGGTACAGGAACATTATACAAGGGCATAATGGTAAATGTGCTAGAGAAGAAGGCAGGGGAACACCAAAGGAGAACAAGGTAGGAGAGCACTAGAGCAGGAGAGAACTAAAGAGAAAGGTACAGGAACATTAGACAAGGGTATAATGGTAGATGTCTCAGGGAAGAAGGCAGGGGAGCATCAGAGGAGAAGAAGGTAGGAGAGCATGAGAGCAGGAAATAACTGAAGAGAAAGGTACAGGAACATTAGACAAGGTCAAGGTGTTAAATTTTCGCTCCTGATGAAGCGGTTTTCCACTAAACATGTTGAGCCAAGAATAAAAGTGTAGTGGTATCTCCATTTACGTTCATTGGACTTTAAATGTTTCATACAATCTTATGGGGGTACCCCCCTTTTTGAAGTGTACTGTGGTGTTGTCTAAATATTGTCAAATTGACAATTTCTTAAGATTTTAATGTTTATGTACCAATAAAATTTGTAACTTTTAATTAATCGTGTTGCCTAAAAAGTCCATGTGTTTCCAATAATTTTTTAGTTACATTTTGTAATTAGGATGTGGCACTTGTTACTGTAAGACAGACGGGTCTCCACAGAACCACCCAGTGGTTTACCCATATATTTATATTACTGTGTTAAAGAACTGTAGAAGAAGACAGGGGAGCACCAGAGGCGAACAAGATAGTGGGACACTATAAAAGTAGAAGGCATTGTATCATTAATGGAGAAGAAAAAGGGGAACAATAAAGATGGTAAGTGAAGAAGGATAGTTGAAAAAGGTAAGTTAAGAGGGGACAGGAAAATGAGAAAGCATAGAGCTTTAGAGAAGGAGAATGTAGGGGAGCATTGGGGAAGGAGAGCTGAAGGAAGAGGAGCACTAAAGAAATCAAAAGTAGAAGAGCATTAGATAGGGTGAAGGCAGGGGAGCACAAGAAAGGGGAGCAATTGTAGAGCACTAGAGAAGGATAGATTATGGGAGCACTAGAGAATAAGAATGTAAAGGAGCACAAGAGAAGAAGTTGAAGGTAGGGGAACACAAAAGAAGAAGGTAGGAGAGCATTGGATAAAATGAAGTGGGGGATCAGTAGAAAAGGGTAAAGTAGTGGAGCACTAGAGAAGGAAAAGGTGAGGGAGCACTGGAGAGGGCAGCAGAGTACTAGAGAAGGAGAATGGCATCCAAAGCAAAACTGAAGATTTGGCATAAAAAGTCAATGTCACAAATTCATCAATAAATTAAAAAACTGCATAGCTAAAAAATAATCCAGCAAAAAGCATGCGTGGAAATCAACATGTGAAACCATCTCTTCATGCTATATATCTACAATTTCTTCAGTGTATTGCCAAGAAATCTCAAATATGGATTAAAACTCCCCTTGGATTCCTCATACATGAAATATAAAATGTACTGTGTAATGTAATAAGTCTGGCTTCACTTTAAGAGTTAAATCACAACTGAACATGATAAATGTGAACTTTCTTAAGTCCATGAAGAAATAGAAATACCCCCCAAAATTGGATTTATAACAGCAACAACACTACCAAAGTTGTATAAAACCAATATTTATTGAAACATATAAAATATGATCAATCACACATGTGATGATCTATAAGAACAGAGCAAGAGCAAATGACAGGATCGTTGCAAACATTCAAAATGGCATAAGTAAATAATGTTACTCGCCAATATCAGAGAACAATCTTCGGTACACGACGCGTTTCAGCTTCAAGCCCTTCGTCAGGGATACTTATACAGTAGAACCTACATTCAAAAACTTGTCAAACAGGATAAATGGTGCAATGCTCAAAAGTGCAATTGTTCAAGCAGGGACTGAATCGTCACTGCAGCAGATGGAGGTTTTAGTGCAGCCACTGAGCTCAACCAAAAAAAAACCCACCGAGGTCCTCACAATGAAAGGTAGCAAAACTGGGTGTTTGAGCAGGTAACAAGAACCAAATTGGTATAAAAGAGATGTCACAGTATAGGCCAAACAAGGCCATTCAGGGTCCTTCAATAAGCAGTGTGATAGATACACAGCCTCCAGTCCTCACCCTGTTCTATGTTGTCCTGTCTAAGTGCCGTCCTCCCTGGCAGTGCTTTGAGCTATCATGCTGCTTATTGAAGGACGGTGAAGGGCCTTGTTTGGCCTATACTATGACATCCCCTTTATACCAATTTGGTTTCATACAAGTTTTGTAGTGTTGTTGCCGTTAAAATCTCATTTTAGGGGGTATTTTTATTTCTTCGAATTATCTGGGGATGTGGCAACCACCTACTTTTTTTCTGGCATGGTGGAAACATTTTTTTAAAAATTTCCCAAGTCCATGAGCGCATGACCCCAGATGAGAGGAATCAGGTGTTATGTATGCGGGTACACACCTCCAGGAAATGTAACTCTTATCCCACAGAGGAACAATTTCCAGAGGTTAGCAGGACTTTCCTATGAACTCCTAGCTAAGGAGCTAAGTGCTTATCATCTAATTGAAGGTTCAGCTTGTTATACCATTCAGGAAAACACAGATCAAGATTTCGGAGATACTTGTATAGGCAGGTTAAGAACTCTACACCTTTGGTATGACCTTCGGTATTTACCTAAGATGTATTGCTTGGCATTATGACCTCTTTTTACTGCATCCACCACCATTGTCTGGCCCCATTCACACAGAACAAATGCACAGGGTGAATTGATATGCAAATTTTATTTTAGAAATAGACACCTAAGGGCTCCTTTACACTAATGGTTGGGGGAGGGTGAAGGGTGAGAAGACAATACAATTCCTCTTCATTGTTTGTCCAATTCTCTCTGAAGAGTGACCCAAATGCAGACCGCTCTTCAGGCTGCGATCACACCTGAGGGTAGCGTCTTTGAGTGCTTTTCCGGCATTTTGTCACGCGTTTTTAATGCGTGATTTTGGCCCGTTTTTATGCGCGGCTTGCATGTTTCTATACAGCGTTTTTGAGCTTTGGCTTTTTTTTTTGTATTAGCCAATAGAGAAAACTATTATCTGTTGCATCATTTGTTGCTAGGTGCTTCAGCTTTTTTAGCTTTTTCCATTAGCTTTTATTTCTTCTTTCATTATTATTATTCATTTTTTATAATGTTTTTACGTTAGGGTAAAGGTTTAGAGTTCAGTTTAGCTTAGGGTTAGGATTAGGAGTTGGGGATATTTATTATTATTTTCTTTTTATTATTACTATAACTACTACTACTTTTTTTTTTCTCACTAGGGTGTAAGAATTCACTAGGAAGTACCCTGTTTTCCCGAAAATAAGACCTAGCGTGATTGTCGGTGATGGCTGCAATATAAGCCCTACCCCCCAAATAAGCACTAGTTAAAGTCCTTGTAGGTCTTATTTTCAGGGCAGGGCTTATTTTCGGGGAAACAGGGTAGTGTAACTGGGGAAATATTTGGAAAAGGGCTCTTAATTTAATCACAATTAAAATGATTTCACTTTTGAGGGAAGGGAAATGGAAGAAGAAGAGAAGAAAAAGGAAGGGAAAATTTTTAATTTAATTTTTTTTTTTTTTTTTTTGGGAGAGAGAGAAGATGAGGAATAATCATATTTTAAAGGATATTTTAAAGATTTTTGTGGTATGCATACTCTAGGAATGTTATATGTTATATGTGGTTGGGGCTGTAGGAATGTTATTTTAGATGTTTTGTAATGTTATTTATTTCAATGAAAATTAATAAAAAAGATTTGAAAACTATAACTACTACATGGAACTCCCTGGGTTATGAACACCCCAGTTACGACTGTCTCTTACTTACGAACTACCTAAAATCCCGGCCACTTGTGCTCCACGCTGGTCCTGGATACCTCTGGACACATCCCATACTGCAGTACTACATGTACTGCACGGCCAGAAGAGCCCCAGATAACATAAGAAGCGCCTGGAACATCCTACATCCATGCACAGGCGGATGTTACACTACACTAATACTGCTACTACTACTAATAATAATAATAATAATAATAATAATAATAATAATAATAATAATAATAATAATAAATTAATTTAAAAATGTAAAATAAATACATAAATAAATAAAAATAATCATAAATAAAAAAAAAATAAATTCAATGAATACTAAGTAACAATAAATAATTAACATTTAACTTTAACCCCTACCCCTTTATAAACAAAAATAGTAATTAATAACTAAACACCCTAACACAAAATACATTGTTATTAATAATAAATCATTTTTTTTTGTTCAGGTTTGGGTATTTATTGTTATTTTATTAGTATTAATATTTCTAATGATAACAATAATAATAATAATAATAATTTAATATTTTTTAAGGTTAGGGGTTAATTATTATTTATTCATGTATTATTACATATTATTGATTTTTTTTTTTTTTTATGATGATTTCGAGCTATTTGTGTATTTATTTTACATTTATTTATTCATATATGATTACTATTTTATTTTATTACTTTTTTCCATTTGAGCAGAAAATTGCGCAAAAATGCGTGACAAAACGCGTGAATGTGCACAAAAAAAAAAAGCACCAATGGCGCGTTTACAGTTATTTCTATGAGCATAAAAAAAGTGCCAAAAACACTCAAATTTGCCCGATTTGAGCTGCAAAAAAAAAAAAACTCCAGAACTTTTTTGAGCTTCTGGCGACTTGGAGTTGAGATGTGAACCGTCTCCATTGAGAATAAATAGATTTTTTTTCCATTTCAGCGTTTTGGAGCTTCAAGCTCCAAAACGCTGAGGTGTGAATGGGGCCTCAGAGAGCAGCACAAGTATAAACGAGGAGTTTTTGCTTCAGTAACATTCCAATTTTTCTTAAATCATTCTATTCATCCCTACAGCCCACTGTGATATCCTACACTGGGGTGAAGCTCCGGTTAGACTCGGCTGCATTGTGTGCAGCGCTGTCCATCTAACACTGGAGAATGACAGGAGGGCAGGAGGGGGCGTGTCCCCATTGAATCATTGTTAGTGCAGCTGAGCCCAGAGACCGGAATTTTGTAACCCCCACAGCGCTGGAGGTTCAGCAGTGGGAAGAAGAAGACGGGGCATTCCCTGCAGGGAAGATTTCTACAGAGTCCAGCAGCCCGCATATTGTGGGACCTACTTCATTGCAGGTACAGTGCCTTGAAAAAGTATTCATACCCCTGGAAATTTTTCTACATTTTGTCATGTTACAACCAAAAATGTAAATGTATTTTATTGGGATTTTATGTGATAGACCAACACAAAGTGGCACATAATTCAAGTGGAAGGAAAATGATAAATGATTTTCAAATTTTTTACAAATAAATATGTGAAAAGTGTGGGGTGGATTTGTATTCAGCCCCCCGGAGTCAATACTTTGTAGAACCTCCTTTCTCTGCAAGTCTTTTTGGGGATGTCTCTACCAGCTTTGAACATCTAGAGAGGGATATTTTTTGCCCATTCTTCTCTGCAAAATATCTCAAGCTCTGTCAGATTGGATGTGAACAGCAAATTTCAAGTCTTGCCACAGATTCTCAATTGGATTTAGGTCTGGACTTTCACTGGACCATTCTAACACATGAATATGCTTTGATCTAAACCATTCCATTGTAGCTCTGGCTGTATGTTTCGGGTCGTTGACCTGCTGGAAGGTGAACCTCCGCCCCAGTCTCAAGTCTTTTGCAGACTCTAAAAGGTTTTCTTCTAAGATTTCCCTGTATTTGTCTCCATCCATCTTCCCATCATCTCTGACCAGCTTCCCTGTCCCTGCTGAAGAAAAGCATCCCCACCACATGATGCTGCCACCACCATGTTTCACAGTGGGGATGGTGTGTTCAGGGTGATGTGCAGTGTTAGTTTTCCCCCACACATAGCGATTTACTTTTAGGCCAAAAAGTTACATTTTGGTCTCATCTGACCAGAGCACCTTCTTCCACATGTTTGCTGTGTCCCCCACATGGCTTCTCACAAACTGCAAATGGGACTTCTTATGGTTTTCTTTCAACAATGACTTTCTTCTTGTCACTCTTCCGTAAAGGTCAGATTTGTGGAGAACACGACTAATAGTTGTCCTGTGGACAGATTCTCCCACCTGAGCTGTGGATCTCTGCAGCTCCTCCAGAGTTACCATGGACCTCTTGGCTCTTCTCTGATGAATGTTCTCCTTGCCCGGCCGGTCAGTTTAGGTGGACGGCCATGTCTTGGTATGTTTGTAGTTGTGCCATACTCTTTCCATTTTTTGATGATGGATTGAACAGAGCTCCGTGAGATGTTCAAATCCCTGACCTGTCTGGTTTGTTCCTTGGCCTTCATGATGCTGTTTGTTCACTAAGGTTCTCTAACAAACCTCTGAGGGCTTCACAGAACAGCTGTATTTATACTGAGATTAAATTACACACAGGTGGACTCTATTTACTAATTAGGTGACTTCTGAAGGCAATTGGTTCCACTAGATTTTAGTTTGGGGTATCAGAGTAAAGGGGGCTGAATACAAATGTCCCTCCACACTTTTCACACATTTATTTGTAAAAAGTTTTGAAAACAATTTATCATTTTCCTTCCACTGCACAATTATGTGTCATCCTTCTTAGAGAATCGCTCTCAGACAGTGAAACTGGGAACATTCACCTCGAAATCTCGGGCAGTCTCCTGTGGAGTCCCTCAGGGCTCACCCTTGTCACCAGTGCTATTTAACATCTACATCCGCCCGCTTCTCAATATCATCAGGAAAACGGACCTCTGCTTCCACTCATACGCAGACGACACCCAACTCTACCTTCGCATTAACGGACAAAAAGATCATCATCAGCAACTACAGAAATGCCTCACTTTAATCAATGACTGGATGACCACTAGCTCCCTCAAACTCAACGAATCAAAAACAGAACTTCTTCTTCTGCAAGCCAACAAAAATTCCAAAATTAAGACTCCGTGGACACCACCCTCCATCCTCGGACAGACCATCTCCCCCAGCACCAAAGTCAAGAGTCTCGGAGTCATCTTTGACTCAGGAATGACAATGGATGCACAAATAGGATCGGTGGTGAGCGGATCCCACCACCTCCTCCGGCTGCTTCGCAGACTCATCCCCTTCATCCCAGAAGAGGACAAAGCGGCAGTTGTGGGAACGATCATCAATTCCCGACTCGACTACGCAAATTCCCTCTACGTAGGTCTACCCCAATATCAGCTTGCGCGCTTGCAACTCATTCAAAATACGGCGGCAAGACTGTTAACAGGAAAAAAGCCCTGGGAATCCATCTCCCCATCCCTAAAAAGCCTACATTGGCTAACTGTGAAGAATCGGATCATATTCAAGACCCTCTGCCTCACCCACAAATGCATACAAGGAAATGCTCCGCAATATCTCCGGGAAAAAATAAAACACTACACACCGAATCGCAGTCTTCGATCAGCTAACCAAAACCTCCTCCTCATTCCCAAATACCGCTACAAAGCAAAGGGAGAACCTAGATTTGCAGTCCAAGGACCTCGACTATGGAACGCTCTCCCAACCAACCTCCGCATGGAAGAAAACCACCAGGCCTTCAGGAAAAAACTAAAGACCTTCCTTTTCTAGAAGCTGGCTACAGAGAATACATCTAGCGCCTTGAGGCGATTCAGTTCGCAATTGCAGCGCTTTACAAATCATTCATTCATTCATTCACTTTGTGTTGGTTTATCACATAAAATCCCAATAAAATATATTTAGGTTTTTCTTGTAACATGACAAAATGTGGAACATTTCAAGGGGTATGAATACTTTTTCAAGGCACTGTAATAGTGCCACTAAAGCAGTGGAGAAAACATATTTTTTAGCTAAACTTCGGCATTAAATTTCTCCGTCAGGTCGAAGCGGTTCATATACTGTATGTATTATTGTTTGCCCCGGAGTTCAGCTTTAGTTTTCTTGAGGTATCAGCAGACAAAGACGCATTGTACCTGCGGAGCGCTCGGGCTCTCAGATAAAGCGTTGGCCCAGATTCCTGGTTGGCATTTCTGTTATCATTCTGATTAGGACGGGCCGGGAATGTGTCTCCAAGGACAGGACTATAATGAGATCTGTGTGTCTGGATCGGGGGGGGGGGGCGTACAGACGAGATGGGGAGGAAACAATCACTTGACGGACAGTAAGGCTGGCCATACATTATACAATTTTCTTGTACAACTTTCCTTTTAGATTTACCAAAACCATATAATAGGAGGTCAAACCTAAACACTTTTCATTTGTGTGCAATCAGGCAGGCCCTTCTACTACATAGTTAAAGGGAAATATAAAGAAGATTGAACAAGAAAATTGTATGGTGTATGGCCAGCTTAAGACTCTGCACAAATGCTTTCTTTTCAATGCATTTTTTTTGGTGCAGTTTTAACCATTCTCTGCCTATATGATGTCATACGACGTCCTCGGGTTAAAGTAGTTATACCAGGATGATGCCGGGACCTGCAGGCATCACCTCTGTATGAAAATTCCCTCTTTGCCAGAAGCGATTAAAGTGGCTGAACATTTCTGTGGGGGGGGGCGGGCTTTTCCGTCTTTTTGACCCCAGAAACCAGGGAAGCGGCCAATCAGACCGATCTGCGTCTGATTGGTTGCATTGGAGTCCAGAGGAGAGATTTGGGGGGTCTATCTCCATAAAGAGGACCTGTCACAGCCCATGCTTTAAAGAGGAGCTCCGCTGATTTTTTTTTTTAAAGTCAGCAGCTACAAATACTGCAGCTGCTGACTTTTAAAATAAGGACACTCACCTGTCCAATGAGCCCGCGATGTCCTCAGCCGAATCCGATCTATCCCTCAGCTGTCAGGTGCTGCTTCCACCGCCATCCTCGGTAAGGGAATCAGGAAGTGAAGCCTTGCGGCTTCACTTCCTGGTTCCCTACTGCGCATGCGCAACTTGCGCTGCACGTCCTCACTGGTCCCCGCTGTCTTCTGGGACCTGTGTGCTGGGGAAGGGGGCGGGAAGTGGCGTAGATACCCGCGGGTGGTTCGGGTATCTTTGCCCAGAAGTGGGAGCAAAATACCTGTATTAGACAGGTATCTGCTCCCCCCTGAAAGGTTGCCAAATGTGACACTGGAGGGGGGGAGGAATGTTGTTCATCCCTTGTGAAAGTAATAAAGTTGATCCAAAAAAAAAAAGTTAAAGAGACAGTTTAAAAAAAAAAATTTGAATAAAATAAATACAGTAAAACCTTGGTTTGAGAGCGTTTTGCAAGACAATCAGCATTTTTAAATAAACTTTGACTTGGTATACAAGCGATGTCTTGATATACAAGTAGCGTCATGTCACAACTGAGTATAAAAGAGAAGAGAGACGCCTCTAAGTGTAGCAATATGGTTACATTTAACCTCTTCAGATCCGCGCTATTGCCAAATGACGGCAACATCGCGGACCTACATTGCCGGGATGACATCTATTGACATCGTCCCGTGCACGAGCGGCCTGCGCGCCCCCTGCAGGGCGCACACGGCGCGCTCGGTGATCAGCGAGTCTATGAGACTCGCCTGATCACAGATCAGAGTAAGGGGTCGGTACTGAAAAAGCCGATCACCGGCGGCTGTGAGAGGGACATCAGTCCCGATCACGGCGATCATCTGTGCCCCCTGCCAGTGACACAGCAATAGGCAGCAGTGCCGCCTACCAGTGCCCACCAGCGTCACCCATCAGTGCCCACAGTGCCATCCATCAGTGCCCACATTGCCATCCATCAGTGCCCACAGTGCCACCCATCAGTACCCACAGTGCCACCCATCAGTGCCCACAGTGCCACCCATCAGCGCCCACAGTGCCACCCATAAGCACCCACATCAGTGCCACAACAACAGTGCTGCACATCAGTGCCACCTATCAGTGCCCATCAGTGTCACCTACCAGTGCCCATAAGTGCCCATCAGTGCCGCCCATCACTGCCCATCAGTGACACCCATCACTGCCCCCATCAGTGCTGCCCATCAGTGCCCCCCATCAGTGGTACCTATCAGTGCCCATCAGTGCCACCTATCCGTGCCACCCATCAGTGCCACCCATCAGCACCCATCAATGGCTATCAGTGCCACCTTATCTGTGCCCATCAGTACCCCCTTATCTGTCCCCATCAGTGCTGCCTTAACTGTGCCTATCCGTGCCCATCTGTGCAGCCTATCAGTGCCCACCAGTGCCGCCTCATCAGCGCATATCAATGAAGGAGAAAAATTACCTGTTTGCAAAATTTTATAACAAACTCTGAAACATGATTTTTTTTTTTTCAAAATTTTCCATCTTTTTTTGTTTGTTTAGCAAAAAATAAAAATCCCAGCTGTGATTAAATACCACCAAAAGAAAGCTCTATTTGTGGAAAAAAAATGATAAAAATTTCATTTGGGTACAGAGTTGTATGACCGCGCAATTGTCATTCAAAGTGCAACAGCGCTGAAAGCTGAAAATTGGTCTGGGCAGGAGGGGGGTTTAAGTACACAGTAAGCAAGTGGTTAATGAAGGTACAACATTTAGCAACATATTGCTACACTTAGAGGCGCCTCTCTTCTCTTTTATACTCTGGAGCTCCTGCTGGATTTTGCTTCTAATCCCCTTGTGGAGGCTTCCATTTGTGGATGGAGATTTTATGGTTACACAACCTATCACATTGATATAATCTTTTTCTATGTACTATAAACTGAAGGACTTATGAATAAATGGTTGTGGAACGAATTATCTGAGTTTCCATTATTTCTTATGGGGAAATTTGCTTTGATATACAAGTTCTTTGGATTACAAGCATGTTTCTGGAACGAATTATGCTCGCAATCCAAGGTTTTACTGTAATTAAAATAATGACATTTTTTTTAAGCACCCCTCCCCCCCTTTGAAACACATACGTAAGTCCTAAACGCATATGTAAACGGCGATCGCACCACACATGTTAGGATATTGCTGAAATCGTTAGAGCAAAAGCAATAATTTTAGCCCCTGACCTCCTATGCAACTCTAAACTGGTAACCTGTAAAGGCATATAAAGCATCGCCAATGGAGATTTTTAGGTACCGTAGTTTGGCGCCGTTCCAAGAGTGTATGCAATTTTGAGGCGTGACGTGTTAGGAAATTAGATTTTTACATTTTTTTTTTGGATATGTTTTATAGCAGAAAGTAAAAAAATATATATATATATATATATTTTTTTTTTCAAAATGTTTGGTTCTTTTTTAGTTTATAGCGCAAAAAATTAAAACCGCAGAGGTGATCAAATACCACCAAAAGAAATCTCTATTTGTGGGGGGGAAAAAAATTATTTGGGTACAGCGTCGCACGACCGCACAATTGTCAGTTAAAGCAGCGCAGTGCAGTATGACAAAAAATGGCCTGGTCAGGAAGGGGGGTAAATCTTCCAGAGGTCAAGTGGTTATTAAATTACTCTTAGAATGTTTATGTATTTTTTAATTTAAAGCTGACATTTTATTCGGCTTATATTTTAAATGTAATTATATTTTTATATATATAACCTTTCCATTTTCATGACTTACTTTATTTTAGACCCATTGATGTCATCACTGTGTCTCTGTGCCTCTCTATGTAATGCAGATACATCACAGCTGGTGGGAGTGGCTGGCACACCATTTTTTTTTTTTATTTCCAATGATGTCATCACTGTGTCTCTGTGCTTCTCTATGCAATGCAGGTAGCTCACAAGTTCACGAAAATCATGGCTGGTGGGAGGAGCCAGCAGGGGGCTCTACCTACCTTCCTGAAAAACATCACAGCACTCCTCCTAAAGAGTCCTGATGTAAGCAATGGGGTGGCTTTTGGGAGGAGTTATGCAAATATCAAAATGTCTTGATAGGTGGATATCAGTCTGGAGAAGTGGGCGTTCCCAGGCGGGTTGTATTTGCATAGGTAACGCCCACTTGTAATAGCCCCTAGCGTAATGACCTGAACCCCGAGTCTTATAATAAGACAGGTAACCAATAAATATATTATTGTCCTACCGAGAGATGGCTGACAATGCAGTATTCCTGGCTCGATTCCATTCCACACGTGGATGTGGCGCCGAGGTTGTTGTCTCGACCAGTGAGAAGGTTTCCTGTGGCGGGGTAGCATCCTCCATTGGTACACCCCTGTTGTATTGTGTCTGGCTCTTCACCCCGTACAGTCAGAAGCAGAGCTGTGAAGAAACAAAGGAAAATTCATGATATAGGGGTCCCATTATGCCCCGTTCACACTGTTGTGCTGCGCCAGCACCTGCGCATTAATGTGCGTTATGTCGAATGTTAATGTGTCTGCACACAGACACTGACTCCCTGTTGCATAAATGTGAATGAAATGGGTAAAAGAGGGATTCTGCTCCTGTACTCCGCCTGTAGAGAACTCCCCCAAAGCGTTTTGTCCCCGAAGCCCCAAAAAGGGCGAAACACGTTGGAGGAGTTTTCTACATGCCTAATGCACACTGCCATGCATTGCAGTACTGCCCGTGTTGTCGCAGAGCAATAGTATGAACAGGGCCGTATACAATGATTTATCACACTGATTGGACCAGTCAGAGTTTGGAGAGTCTGGAGTTCAATATATTTGATACATTATATATAATACTGTATTAGGACACAACGAAACAAGCCATTCAGTTTGTATCCACACAGGTATGTCTCTGCACTACATAGTTAATGATAGATCTAAAGCAGTGGTCTCCAAACCAAGGCCCTTTGCTTGCCTTTATCTGGCCCTTGGGGCAGTGTTCCTCCCACTGACACCAATAATGAGGCATAATTCCTCCCACTGACACCAACAATGAGGCATAATTCCTCCCACTGACACCAATGATGGGGCACTATTCCTCCCACTGACACCAATGATGGGGCACTATTCCTCCCACTGACACCAAAACATTGGGGCATCATTTCTCCCACTGACACCAACAGTGGGGCATAATTCTTTCCACTGACACCAATGATGGGCACTATTCCTCCCACTGACACCAACAATGGGACATAATTTCTCCCACTGACACCAACAGTGGGGCATAAACTGACACTGACAATGGGGCACTTTTCGTCCCACTAACATCAATGATGGGGCTCTATTCCTCCCACTGACACCAAAAATGAGGCATATTCCTCCCGCTGCCACCAATCATGGGGCATTATTCCTCCCATTGACACCAACAATGGGACATAATCCTTCCCACTGACACCAATGATGAGGCACTATTCCTCCCACTGGTACCAATGATGAGGCACTGTACAACCCACTGACATCAATGATGATCATTGGTTCTTAAAGAATAAAGTAAAAAAACTGTATTATGGTCACTAGATGGAGCTGACCATCATAGTAAATAAGTATTTCCTGTGATCATCAGCTCCATCTAGTGGCCATAATGTATTAATTTCTTGTCTCACTCTATTTCCAATTAAGGAAAAATATTCAACCTGAATAACTAATATTATTAGCGCTCAATTTTGTATCCATTTGCACAGAACGAATGTACATACATTCTTTATAAATATCCCCCCGCAAAGTGTTATGCAGTACCCATACCAACCAGTCAGATCACAGCAAAATTGGTGTAGGTAACACTGTCAATTCCTTTTTGGTTACTTTGGATTACTGCACTTTGGCGGATTGTGTTCCCCGATAAGTTCTTTAGGCATTATTAATTGTTTCCTCGGTTGTTTCAGGACTCCAGCCTCGTGTCCTCCTTTCACCTGATCTACAGTCATCACTCCGGCAGATAAGTCATGTCAGGTCAGGCAGTTGATATACAGGACAGATTCGGAGCACGTGTCGGAGATTACAGGCGTGATTTACATTTATATATCCAGAAGGAAGTTTCATAACCTGATATCCAGCAGATTCTGCACACCCGTCATTCACCACTTTTCTTAGGCCCCGGGGATTTCGTAGTTTTGTCTGTTCCATGAACAGAAAAGGAAAACCTGATTGGTTGCTGATTTACTTTACATTCTCTTTAGAAGCTCTTTCCTAGGTTAGGTCCACACTGACCTGTGATGGTTTTGGAATATGCAATTGGGACTAATATCTCAGAGTACACATTGGTGGACTGTCTCAGGATACACATGGGTGGACTGTCTCAGAGTACACATGGGTGGACTGTCTCAGAGTACACATAGGTGGACTGTCTCAGAGTACACATGGGTGGACTGTCTCAGAGTACACATAGGCGGACTGTCTCAGAGTATACATGGGTGGACTGTCTCAGAGTACACATGGGTGGACTGTCTCAGGGTACAAATGGGTGGGCTGTCTCAGGGTTCACATGGGTGGCCTGTCTCAGAGTACACATGGGTGGCCTGTCTCAGAGTACACATGGATGGACTGTCTCAGAGTGCACATGGGTGGACTGTCTCAAAGTACAGATGGGTGGACTGTCTCAAAGGACACATGGGTGCACTGTCTCAAAGGAAACATGGGTGGACTGTCTCAGAGTACACATGGGTGCACTGTCTCAGAGTACACATGGGTGGACTGTCTCAGAGGACACATGGGTGGACTGTCTCAGAGTACACATGGGTGGACTGTCTCAAAGGACACATGGGTGTTCTGTCTCAGAGTACACATGGGTGGACTGTCTCAAAGGACACATGAGTGGACTGTCTCAGGATACACATGGGTGCTCTGTCTCAGAGTACACATGGGTGGACTGTCTCAAGGTACACATGGGTGGACTGTCTCAGGGTACACATGGGTGGACTGTCTCAGGGTACATATGGCTGGACTGCCTCAGAGTACACATGGGTGGACTGCCTCAGAGTACACATGGGTGGACTGTCTCAGAGTACACATGGTTGGACTGTCTCAATGTGCACATGGGTGGACTGTCTCAGAGTACACATGGGTGGACACACTGAGTTTTCATCTAGTTTAGGGATCTCCAAGCTACGGCCCATGGGCCACATCCAGCCCACTACAAGATTTCACCTGGCCCTCAGCAGCTGTCCATGAAACTAACCAGCTGGCTGGCAGTGAATGCACATGTCTTTGTATCATTATACGGTGATGGCCACATCCACCTCTAGCCAGCCAGCCATGGCCCTCCCCCAGTCCCCTCCCTCCACCATGGTTGGTTGCTGGGACCACCAGCCTCCTAACAACTTAAGCTTGAGAGGCGACCCCACCTTTGCTCCAGGGGCCCCATGTGGCCTCCCTGTCACATTAGGTTTTACACTGTGTTAATGGGGAAAAGTGCTTACTGTGTCACCCTACGTACATAATTCAGTAAACTCAGAGGGCCTGGGCTGGCCAGGCAGGGGCCCACCCAAGCAGACCCTGGGCTCTCTGGGTTTCTGGTTTCACCTACGCAGGGTGGCGGGGCAAGCCCTTTCCCCCAGCAGAGCACTCTCTGCTCAGTCCCCCGTCCAGCCCAGTACAGCCCCTCCTTCCCTGCCCTGCAAAACTGTGCACGTGCATGCAAGGTAGGGCAGGCAGGGCACACTCTGAGCTGCCAGGTAAAAGTGATGGGCTTGTATGTAAAAGAGGAAATGCAGGGGGCCCAGCCTGGGGCCTGCCTGGGGTGAGCAGGCCCTCTGACTTCCAGATTCACACACAAGCCCACTACTTTCACCAGTTTAGAGTGTGGCCTGCCTCAAAAGCAAAAGTATGTAGGCATAGGACACACCCCTTTTAAGGGAGAATTGTAGAAGAAAAAAAAAGATTGGTTAAACCCACAAGTGCTTTTTTACCATTACTAGTCCTTTATATTGTCTTTTGGAATTTACAGATGCAGCGATTTAGAAATTGGATGGAAGGTTTAGCACTTACAACTATATAGATCAGACCAAAATGAGGGACGAATGAGGAGTAAAGAGGGACAGGGTGACTTTCTTCCAAATCAGGGACAATCCCTCAAAATCAGGGACAGTTGGGAGCTATGGACTGTACTGGGCTGGGCGGGGGGAGCTGAGCAGAGAGTGTGCCACTGGGGGAAGAAAGAAGTTGTACCATCACCCTGTGTAGGTGAGACGGAAACTTCAACGTAAGAAGGTGGTCTTGTCTGATTAGTTCATGAATGATTTGAGGGAACACAACCAGGAGTTTGGGATGTTGACTTGGCCTCCAAATTCTCCAGTCTTCCATCCAATCGAACATCTGTGGGATGTGCTAGAAAAGAAGTCCGATCCATGAAGGCCCCCACCTTGCAACTTCCAGATGGCTTGGTGCCAGATACCACAGCATACCTTCAGAGGTCTAATGGAGTCCATGCCTTAATGAGTTATGGTGAGTGGTCATAAGGTTTTGGCTTATAGGTGTCATGCTTGGGTTAAACAAAAGTCTACTCTATCCTTGGATAAAAATGTAAAAATAAAAAAAAAAAACCTTTACAAAAAGGACATACCCGGGTGGGTGGGAGCATTTAGTCTTTTGTTGTCATCACATGTCTGTGTATCTAAGTTGACTATGCAAACCTGAAATATTAGGTTTGGCCTTCAATAAAACAGTAAACTGGATACAATAGGGCCTCATCTATCCAGCAGTGATAATAAATCACATCATTCTCCTGCTCTTAGTATTCGTAGGTTGCACACATTGTTCTGGCCAACTTGAGTGTACAGGTCGGGGCAGCTTGACAGTCCCAGTACGTCAATCCGAGTTCCATGAATTTTTTTTTTTTTTTCCGTAGACGTTCGTGTTTAAAATTAATGCAAAGCTAACAAAAGAAGATTTGCAGGAAAAATAATACGGCTGAATGAAAAAATCCTTGTATTCACTGAAAGCCGTTGGCGTGTCTGTCGCCCCAGCCGGTAGATTAGGCAGGAGATATGCGGGGGGCGTGGCCAATCAAATATCCGTGCTGTGTCAGTACAACTCAGTGACTATGAATTGTTCTGGATGAAAACCCCTCTGTGCCACATCCTGGTCCCCCTATTCTTCTCTCCCCTCCTACTTAATCAGGCTTCCTATGTTGTCAGCGATCAAAGGCTGCCAGTTGTATTTGGCCCCCGGGAGAATGATGAGCTCTGGTGGCTTGCACCAGCGGCGGCTCCATATTGCCATCAGCAGGTTTCAATACGTTTGGCTAATGAACTTTTGTGTTATTTTTTGGGGGTTTACTGGGCTGTGTCTGTTCTGGCTGCACGGAGGTTGAAGGCCAAACTCCAACCTTCCCTTTAGTCTTGCACAATTGTACTGGCTCCTCTCTTGGACTGAATGGTTTACTCTGATTTCACAGCAAACAATGTGCATTAGAAGCTTCAGCAACTCGGGCAGAGCCCATCTCATTTCCTGGCTGGAAGATGTCCAGCATTATCTAGCTGTGATCTGTACACAACTTGTGTTGCTTCTCGGCCTTTTGGCTAAGACCAAGTGTAATATCTGTTCTTATCAATGTTCAGTATGGGTGCTACGCCATCACTCTGGCCCACCGGGAGCTGGAATATCTGGCTGTATAGTATCCCTGCTGGTATGATGGAGGCTCTGAAGGCTAGTACCGGCTAGAAACTTGGGCTCCCACGGGCAGTTGGAGCATGGGAAAAAACTGGATGGGTCCAGTTCCTCCTAGTTTAAATGGATCTACCTTCAATAATTTAGGCAGTATATATACCTGAGCCGTGACAAGTCAGAGGGCAGGGGGTGGGTAAGGGGTATTGGTTAGGATAGACGTGTATATGTTAGAATTAGGCATGTTAGGACCTGCGAGGCCAAGTAACTGGGATAGTGTCACGTTGACACACCCAGCTGTATTTATGCTATTGAAAAAACTTAATAAAACGAAATTAAAAAAAAAACAAAACACGTAGGGTGGAGCGACACGCTGACGTCACCGCATACGCAATTTCCGGAAGGACGAGCTGCTGTTTGGAGACCACTGCTCTAGACAAATCAAAATGGCAGCCCCCCCAGTAAAATTGGGAGGTAATATATCCACCTTTCTGGTGGCATGTACTGTACCTCCTATTTTCCCTTCGTTCCAGCACTGCCACCCCCTTCAGTATATTTGACATTAGACTCTTTTGGGAGTGTCTGATCCCTGTGTCCCCTCCTGTACACTGTGGTTTCATCCTTCGACCCCTGCGTCCCTACAACACGCAGCAAGCTGTGCTGGAAAATATGGATGATGGAAGAGATGTTGTGCTTTTCAAATTTCCCTAGAGGTTATCACAACATCTAAAAAAAATGAAAACCGAACAATCAAATCTATATGTGTGTGTTTAATATTAGTCCATTATTAAATTGCTCCTCAATAAAGTGATCCAATGTAAGAAGCATCCTGCCTTCAAGTATGTATTTGGAGAAGATAAAATTCTCTAGGAAGTGCTGTCACCGCCTATTATTAAATGTTTAAACAACACAAGGCCATCTGATAAAATACCTCAGTGCTCATTATTACATTCCGTACAAGAGTTAGAGAATTATTTCCAGCTCGGTATAGCTTCCGATTTTGTCAGAAGACTGTTTGGCTGTTTCCTTATAATATTACAGGACTGGTCTACCCACAATTGCTATCTGGAAGGCTCAGTGGCTTCTTACAGGATGTTCATTAGCAATGAGATTCCCCCCTGTCGCCATATTGCGGTCTCTAGTCAGGCCGGGGGGGGGGTCTCACGTTCTGTGGTGGGTGGTCTACTTACTTTTCTTGCAACATTCCTAATATTGTTCATGAAAAAAATTGAACAGGGGGAGAGAAAGGCTACTCTTGGCTGTGACAGATGGATGGAGTTGGGAACCAAGGAGGAAAAACTTAATTGTGGGTGATCTCAATTTTTTAAGGTGAAGAAGTGGTATACTCTATGGTGCCAAACGTTTTATGCAAATGACATGACCTGACCACACCACTAATTATACTGGCTATGTGTTAGGCTAGCTATGGACATAGCATGGACATGAGATGCCAAAAGCTAGCCATAGCAGTAGATATAGCCGTAAACCTGAGATGGCAAGAGGCAGCCATAGCTGTAGCCATAACCATAAACATGAGATGGCAAAAGCCAGCCATAGCTGAAGACATAGCCATAGACCTGGAATGGCAAAAGACAACCATAGCTGTAGACATAGCCATAGACATGAGATGGCAAAAGCCAGCCAAAGCCGTAGACCTGAGATAGCAAAAGCCAGACATAGCTAAAGACATAGCCGTAGACCTGAGATGGCAAAAGCCAGCCATAGCTGTAGCCATAGCCATAGACATGAGATGGCAAAAGCCAGCCATAGCTGAAGACATAGCCGTAGACCTGGAATGGCAAAAGACAGCCATAGCTGTAGAAATAGCCATAGACCTGAGATAGCAAAAGCCAGCCATAGCTGTAGACATAGCCGTAGACCTGAGATGGCAAAAGCCAGCCATAGCTGTAGACATAGCCATAGACATAAATGGCAAAAGCCAGCCATAGCTGTAGACATAGCCATAGACATAAGATGGCAAAAGCCAGCCATAGCTGTAGACATAGATAAAGACATAAGATGGCAAAAGCCAGCCATAGCTGTAGACATAGCCATAGACATAAGATGGCAAAAGCCAGCCATAGCTGTAGACATAGATATAGACATAAGATGGCAAAAGCCAGCCATAGCTGTAGACATAGATATAGACATGAGATGGCAATAGCCAGCCATAGCTGAAGACATAGCTGTAGATATGAGATGGCAAAAGACAGATCTCAAAATCCAGCACACATCAGTTTAAAACTGCCTAATGCCGCGTACACACGAGCGGACTTTACGGCGGACTTTGCCCGGCGGACTGGATTTCGTCGGACAATTCGATGTGTGTGGGCTCCAGCGGACTTTGTTTTCTCAAAAGTTGGACGGAATTAGATTTGAAACTTGTTTAAAATTTATCCGTTGAAATCGAGTCCGGTCGAAAAGTCAGCCGTCTGTATGCTAGTTCGACGGACAAAAAGCCACGCTAGGGCAGCTATTGGCTACTGGCTATGAACTTCCTTGTTTTAGTCCGGTCGTACGTCATCACGTACGAATTCGACGGACTTTGGTGGATCGTGTGTAGGCAAGTCCGTTCGTTCACAAAGTCCGTCGGAAAGTACGTCGAAAAGTCCGCCGGGCAAAGTCCGCCGTAAAGTCCGCTCGTGTGTACGCGACATTAGTTTTACCTTTCCCACTGACTGCAATGCAAATTGGCAAATTTTTGATAAAATCTTCTAATTTTTATTAAAACGCCAGGGAAATTATAATGCCGCGTATACACGGTCGGACTTTTCGTCTACAAAAGTCCGACGGACGCCGACGGACCAAAGACGGCTGACAATCCGATCGTGTGTGGGCTTCCCCGGACTTTCGACTGACTTTTCCAGCCACAAATCTGACGGACTTTAGAATTGGAACATGCTTCAAATCTTTACGTCGTAACTCCGCCAGACCCAGAAATCCGCTCGTCTGTATGCTAGTCCGACGGACAAAAACCCACGCTAGGGCAGCTATTGGCTACTGGCTATCAACTTCCTTATTTTAGTCCGGTGTACGTCATCACGTACGAATCCGTCGGACTTTTGTTTGATCATGTGTAGGCAAGTCCCTTCATTAGAAAGTCTGCTGGAAGTCCGCCACAAGTCCGCCAAAAGTCCGTGGAAAGTCTGTCGGACGGGCTGTCGGACTTTTGTAGCATAACTCTCAATTCCCCTTAATCCTTTTTAGCATTTTATTTTCAGCAACTCAATTATCCACCAAGTTCAATCAACCTGGAACAGCTTGCACAGGCAAAAAGTAGTCAATAGGTGTGCAATTATTTTCCAATCTGGTATTACCTGCCAGATCATCTCCTGTTTATTGATATCTTGACACTTACATAAATCTTCCTGTACTCAAATGTTTACATTTTTTTATAGCCATATTATAGTGTAGCCCCCTTTGTCCTAAGCAGGGGCTCCTATGTCAGTTTAGCTTTTGGCTGGTCTATAGTTAGCTCAGACTGATTGTATCGTTTTTCACTTGGCTTTAAGCTTAAGTTGGCTTGTGATTTCTCACTGTCACCAGTAGATATCACTGGTATCACTGGTCATAGTATGAGAGTTCACAAACAAAACTAAGTTATGAATATTTATATTTTCTTCAGCCAATCCAGTAGGAGGTTTATGCCACTGGTGCATGCTGGGGGAGGATATAAATATTTGGGACAGGCCAACATGCTCACTGTTGTCCCATTGGACTGGGGCCCAGGGAGGTGCTGCTTGATGGAGCTGGACCCAATATCCTGGTTTTGAGCCTAACGTGTGCTGACGTGGTCCTGCCTGGTCTGAAGGAAGCTGTGTCAAGGAGGAGACCCAGGGGAGGCCTCTTGCTGGAGAGAGCCAGGAAGAAGGCTGGGCTCTCAGAAGGGCCTGGTGACTCACTTGGAGGATTTACTGAGATTTGGAAACGTGCTTACGGTGTTGCCAGGTCAGCTTAAAGGTTCTGACACGGTAAACTGGACATTGATCTGGACATGGAGAGTCTGTAAGTGGTCTGCTACGGTATCTGGGCCCCTTAACCCTCACCTCCTTAACTGTTCGGCAATAAAACTTTAAAAAGACAAAAGTGACTGGAGCCCAATATCCTTTCTCGACTCCCCATTTTAGCCCTGGTGTGATTTGCAGGACATCTTGGACCTCTGTCCCGATGATGCTGTGTCCCAGGCTGTGTCCTGGGATCACAGCATTACCCTTATTTGAGTTAATGAGCTTGCACTGTGAGTGGGATGCCCTGAATTTTTTTAAACAAAGCCACATCAGAAAGTGGGTGTGGTCTGTAAATGACCACCCAGAAAGCGTAAAGCGTTCGCCTTGAGCAGGGGTGATATTGTCCCAGGGACTATAGAGACCTACCTGTCACTCAGTAGGGTCCATGCACATCTCTACAGTGCGATGTGTTTAGGTAATGTACGTTACCACAGAGCATGATATTAGGGTGACCACATGTCCCGGATTGCCCGGGACAGTCCCGCATTTTGTAGGTCTGTTCCAGAGCCAATCTGATGCCCCCAAAAAAGGTCGCCACAACGCATTTACTCACTCACAGTACTTGCCCGGGCCGGGAATGTCTGGAGAGGCACAATCCCCGCCCCTTGCTTGTGAGTGGAGAAAATATAAATCCCACCTCTTGTGTCTAGTCACTGAGCCAGCTTTGGAACAAGGTAAAATGGGTCTTGGCCAGCCAGGACAATTATTGTCAGTGAGTAAAATGGCAATGCGGAGGCTTTCCTTTGGGGGGCGTGAACACTGCTTTTGGGTAGAGCACGCACTCGGCGCCCCGGCTGTGCTGTGATTGGTTATAGCACAAGCTGATTTTTTGGGAAGGTGGGGGATGTCCCTGAATGGCAGTTTGGAAATGTGGTCACCCTGCATGATATGTACGATAGCACATTACAATGCCATCCATTGTACAGCCACCCCCCTCCCCCACTGCACTAACCCAACATACCTCCAATGCACATGTGTTGCAGCACACCACAAAGCATGCTGATGCACTACCATGCATTGTGGTGCTGTGCGTTGGTAAGAAAGGCACATGTCCAATTTTTGGTTAATTTTGGTGCACTTCCAGCGCTTTCAGTTGAAAGGACCTCATTGATGCAATGTACCAAGATGGACCCTTGTACTTTGTCGTACAGATACAACTCCAGCTACAGGTTTAACTGCCTGTTTTTCGAATTTGCATGATAGTCTGACTTTAAGGAGTTAATGTGAATATGTTCCTACCTGTTTATAAAGCTGTTAATCGCAGTCATGGAATGGGAGGAATGTTAAGAGCTTACAGAAGACAGCACCAGGCTGGGCTAAACATTACCTTACACAAGGAGTGGCCACTCAACAGCAGCGCAAGAGGAGCCGCGAGTCTGACAATGAGCCTATTATTGGATAATCTATCCCGGGGTCAGTCATGGGCTTTTCCAAGAACTGGGAAATGTAACATCTAGAACTGTGATAATGTCAGCCCGGCAATGGCCATGATGGAAGACACACATCATACGTTTTATGTTTCGCAACAGACTAAAGGCTTCTGCAGTAGATGCCATGACTGTCCTATTTAACGAGGAACTTCACCCTGACCATACATTTTAATTTCCATAACGCACTTACCTTTGATGCTCCTTTATGAAGAATAAACATAATCTACTCACAACCCCAGAAAGTCCTGCGTTGTCCTTTTCTTACTGGCCTCATGTCCCATCCTACGCCGCCATCTTGAATCTCCCGTAATTGGGAGCCAGCTGTCTGTTCTTGGTTTGCACAGCAGGCCCCATGATGATGCTTTCTTGATGCCGTGCATGGGCAAACATGCCATGGGTCTTGAATGGGACTGAAGGGTCAGATAAAGAGATACTAGTCTCCTAGTCTCCTCTACAGCTTCCTAGTATGGGTGACCTGTATATCCCAGGAGGCTGTGGGCAGCCAAATGCACATTATCCTGGCCTAGGCAAGGAATCTGGGAACTTGGGAAGTGGGCATTTGAAGAAAAAAATATATATACATACAGTATCTATCTATCTATCTATCTATCTATCTATCTATCTATCTATCTATCTATCTATCTATCTATCTATCTATCTATCTACATACCAGTAGATATATAGATATACATCGTATATATATATATATATATATATATATATATATATATATATATATATATATATTTATATATATATATGTGTGTACCTGTATATATATATGTACCTGTATATATATATACCTGTATACATACATACAGTATATATATATAAATAAGTACTCTCCAAGTGGGAGGTGGTGAAGGTCCGATTTAGACCATTCACAGATTCAGACAGATTCAGTAGGCTTATAATTATGCTTCAGAATGTTATCATATGATCCTGTACTGTGAGAATTACATAGAACAGTGCTAGAACCTAGGAATAGGCTGGCTTACCTATTCAGAGATCTAGACTAGTGGTCTCCACGGGCTGAAGGTGGCCCTTTGCTTGCTCTTATCTGGCCCTTAGGGCACCATTCAACTCACTGATATGAGGCATTATTCCTCCCACTGATACCATTGATGGGGCACTATTCCCTCCACTGATACCAATGATGGGACACTATTCATCCCACTGATGCCAATAATAGGGGACTATTCCTCCCACTGATACCAATGATGGGGCACTATTCCTCTAACTGATATCAATAATGGGACACTATTACCTCCATTGATACCAATGATGGGACACTATTCCTCCCACTGATGCCAATGATAGGGAACTATTCCTCCCACTGATGCCAATGATAGGGGACTATTCCTCCCACTGATACCAATGATGGGACACTATTCCTCCAACAGAAACTAATAATGGGACACTATTCCCTCCACTGATACCAATGATGGGACACTATTCCCTCCACTGATACCAATGATGGGGCACTATTCCTCCAACTGAAACCAATAATGGGACACTATTCCCTCCACTGATACAATGATAGGGAACCATTCCTTCCACTGATACGAATGATAGGGAACCATTCCTCCCACTGATACCAATGATGGGGCATTATTCCTCCCACTGACACCAAAGAGGGGGCACTATTGCTCCCACTGACACCAATGATGGGGCACTATTCCTCCTCCTGCTGACCACAGGTGCTATGTAATTTCTTATAATCGCACTGGCCACCAAACCTGAGACATTTTCTACTCCCAATTTCCACAGTCCAGCCCCCCTATAGTCTGAGGAACAGTAAACGGACCATTTGTTTAAAAGGTTTGGAGACCCCTGATCTAGACTAACTACATTGGAGCTTAGAAAAGCAGAAAGGAGCACCAAACCAAATGGTGAAAGAGTCCAAGTTTCTTTTATAGTCTATGTTATGATCATAGAAATACGCCCAACACATTTCTGGGGCACAATACACTCCCCCTTCATCAGGGCTGAGAGAAATGAAGGTTTGAATAGACTCAGATACAATTCTGTTTGTCCACTTGTTTCTTCGACTCCATTCAATCCTTCATTTCATTCTTAAGCCCTGAAGAAGGGAGCGTGTATTGGCCCCTGAAACGTGTCGGTTGTTTTTCTGAGATCATATTGCAAACGTTAAAAGCTATTTAGACTATTTCACCATTTGGAGCTCTTTTCTGGTTTTCTACCATCTAAGTCACTCCATCGGGGGAGCCATGATGTACGTGAGCTGCCTTACCAAACCCAATGAGCTTGTTCAAAGTCAGGAGTTCATCCTTCGTTTGATTGAACAATTATGTTTTGGAGCTCCGGTGCCTCTTGAATATGTCTTTTGGTGTATTTATTGCTTTCTGTGTCCCTAGTAGGAGATCTTTCTTCTACTTCTGTTTCGGTAATGGCTGTAACGTTCTAGATTTCTCTTTACTTTCTGTTCTAATGACAATAACAGGACAGGAAGTGAGAAGAGATTTCCCCAATGGAGGCAGGGACTGTAATAAATATCTCTGAACAATATACTCAGAGAAGTGGGTAGGAACTTTTAGGCCCCATTCACACCTCAGCGTTTTGTAGCTGGAAGCTTGAAGCTCCAAAACGCTGGAGGAGAAAGAATTCATTATTCTCTATGGAGATGGTTCACCTTTCTGCTACAAGTCGCCTGAAGCCAAACACCTGAAGTTCAAAAAAGTTCTGGAGCTTTATTAGTAGGTCGAATTGTGCAGATTTGTGCGTTTCTAGAGTGTTTTTGTTACCATAAAAATGAATGGAAACGCTTGTTTTTGCGCGATTTTCTGCTCATATGAAAACATGTAGAAAAAAATAGTAATATATGAATGAATAAATGTAAAATAAATACACAAAATAACTAAAAATAATCATAAATAAATCATAAATAAATACATGAATACTATGTAATAATAAAAAATAATTAACCCCTAACCTTAAAAAAATATATTAAATAAATTATGATTACTATTATTATTATTATTATTATTATTATTATTAATTATTATTATTATTAGTAGTAGTAATAAAATAATAAACACCCAAACCCAAACAAAAAATGTATTATTATTATTATTATTTCTATTATTATAGTTATTATTAATAATAATAATAATAATAATAATAATAATAATAATAATAATACAAAAAATAATTATGCCTTATTATTTTAATAATAATCTATTATTAATTTTGTGTTAGGGTTAGGGTGTTTGGTTATTTATTATTAAATATTTTATTTTGTTTTTGTTTTTTAAGGTTTAGAGGTTAAGGTTAGCTGCTAATTATTTATTTATTATTATGTAGTATTTAATTATTGTATTTATTTATTATTTATTTATGATTGTTTTTATTTATTTGTGTATTTGTTTTACATTTATTCATTCATTTATTATTATTACTAATATAACTATCATTATTATTATTAGTAGTAGTAGTAGTACTAACACCCTTACCCTAACAAAATAAAAAACCCCAACCCCTAATCCTAACTCTAACCATAACTCTAACCCCTTGCCATAACAAAAAAATAAAAATAATAAATGAATAAAAAAAAAAGAAATAAAAGCTGATGGAACAGATAAAAAAGCTGAAATACCTAGCAACAAATGATGCAACAGAGGATAGTTTTCTCTATTAGCTAATAAAAAAATGCCAAAGCTTAAAAATGCTGTATAAAAAAACATGGCAAAGTTGTGCACAAAAATGCACAAACAAATGCCGGAAAAGCGTTTAAAGATGCCACGCTCATGTGTGAATGCAACCTTAGTCTTGCAAGTGTAGTCAGAAGAAGGAAAACCTTAAACAAGCTCAATAGCTTTGGCGAGGAGGCAATCACACAGCAAGGCCACCCAATGGCCACCCAATGACCACTCAATGGCCACCCAACAGTAACTCAAGCCATACAAATACAGAAAGGAGCACCGGACCAAAATCACATAACAGAGCCAAAAATAGATTTAATTGTTGATAAGAAAAGTAATACCTAAACAGAGGCAGCACCACTCCCCCTTCATCAGGTCTCAACACAGTATAAAACTAGGATGGAGCCCCATTGCTGTTCAGCAACTACTGTCAGATTGTTCCTCCATGGTGAGAGTTCAATACTGGTTCTAATACAGGTTTCTCTGAGTCCATCCAAGGTTTATCCTGTGTTAAGCCCTGATGAAGGGGAAGGGGTGTTTTCCCCGAAACGCGTTTTGATGGAAAGTCCCACACTCCGCTTGAGTGCTTCCGTCAGTATATCGCTTCCTAAGTCCTGGAACACGAGACCAATGGATCTGGCTATAGTAACCCCCCAAGGACCAGACAACACCACTCTTGGAGTACATCAGAAATAGCCTGCTGTATTTGAGATCTCACACAAATATATACACCAGGATGACAATACAAACTGTAACCAGAAACCTAATTAACATGAGCTAGTTTACTAATCATTTACCCAGACAGGGTGACTCAGAGATATGACCTTTCAGGGCAGCCTTGACGTCTCCTAGCTCACTGACTATACAATACACATTATCATAAATATCAATACAGAACTCCTTTACACAAAAGCAGAGTTAATTAGCACAAACAACAATGGGTGAAAGACTCTTAGAAGCCATACTAGACGTATTTACATTATAGCAGAAAACAGACAGACAGGTGGCTGGAGTTGATGACATCAGCATCTTCTAATAGTATGTGTCCCAACAGTATGAATCAGTCACTATTTCTAATATGGCATATACAGGATTCCCAGAGACTGTGTGTCTTGGGGGGACATGGACCTGAATCACCACCTCAAGGGTCCCCAGGCATACATCTCACAAAGAGCACTGTTCCCCCAAAATCCAGGGCCCATAATCAGTAGGCAAGAGGCCAGCATTCAGTCCCCTCCAAAAGCTTCTGTCTCAGGTGAGTTCATCACAGGCATCAACTGTTTTTTATGACTATTTTTTTATCAACAATTAAAATGATCTTGGACTCTTTTATCTGCTTTTGGTCTGGCGCTCCAATAAAAACATGGCAGAGGTCTTAACCCTTCCCACTCTTAACAAGAAGAAAAAAAGTTTTGGCTGGAGTCACACCTTAATTAACTGCCACCTAAGGCATCTTATAATGCCTTCTTTTAGGAAGGACATTTAAAGGTTTACTAGCAGTAAAAAGGGTTCCTGGTTCAAATCCCAACCATGACACTACCTGCCTGGAGTTTGCATGTTCTCCCTGTGCCTGCGTGGGTTTCCACTGGGTACTCCAGTTTCCTCCCACACTCCAAAGACATGCTGGTAGGTTAATTGGCTTCTGTTTAAATTGACCCCAGTCAGGGCCGTCTTTAATATTGATTGGACCCTGGAAAAAACTTTTCTTGGGGCTCCCCCATGCAGTTTCGCTCTCCACCTGCTCTGAGAAATACAATAAATAGCAACTAGACTCAAAATCAGTTTACTGAATCAGATCAGACTGCTATTGTGATTGGTTGCCAGAGGTTACAGTGTATCATTACCGCTCACTGACTGGTTGCTAAAGGTTACAGCACACATTACGGCTCACTGATTAGTTGCGAGGTTACAGCACATGATTTTTTTTTTTTAACAGAGAAGCAGCACATTATTTCTGCTTGTTGATTGATTGCTAGAGATGACTCTGGATATGACCTCAGGGGGGCATGATATACATATCAATGCCGCTGGTCGCTGCTATTTACATATGAATGGCACCACTACTTACATATGAATGCCGGTAATTTACATGTAAACACAAGGTCTGCAGGTGAGTCATCTGTACACAACAATAGGGCAGAGCTGGGCAGCGTTAGTAGCAGCACTTCACACTGAGATATTGGGACACAGCACAGGACTAAAACCTCAAGGGACGAGGGAATTTAAACCAAGATAGTTGGCAAGTATGAGGCAGCTGCTTTGGGCCCCACAACAATGACAGGGCCCAGGGCAGCTGCCCCTTTTGCCCTGCCTTAGAAACGGCCCTGGCCCTAGTATATGAATGTGAGCTAGGGACCTTAGATTGTAAGATCCTTGAGGGTATGGACTGATGTGAATGTACAATGTATATGTAAAGCGCTGCGTGAATTGACAGCACTGTATAAGTATCTGAAATAATAATAATAATAATGGAGTGCAGGCTAACTTCAAGGAGGACCAGTCCATGCTAGAAGAAAAAGGGGGCGTGTCCCTTTTCTTACCAATTCAGCTGGGTGTGCAATCTGATATCTCCAGCAAAGCTATCATTTTTTTCTAACAGAAAATGAGTACCCTTGATTGCAGATTCACTAAAATGCCATATTTATCTAAAAAAAATACTTTTTTTTTTTTTTACAATACAGAACGTATTTAAGAAAATGCTAGTTGCCTGGTTATGCTGACTCAATGCCTCTGACCTTGAACAAACAGGCAGATCAGAACTTCTGACTTTCCCGTGTATTTTGCAGACATGTATTTTATTTTTAATCCAGGAAACAGTAATGTTTAGGACCAGCAATCATACAACGAACTGATCATCGCGGTCTCAGGCAGCGTTCTCTGTGTTTGGTTAATGTGTGAGTGTGACTCCCTGGATAGAACGCTACGTTCTTGTAAAATTGCCTTCAATGAGGAAAGATTACATTCCTTTCCCATCCAGTGCACCTCAATAGAATCACAAGACATATATTCCATGCTTCACAGGACGCTCCAGCTGGTACAATATCCCATTAACCTTTCACATGCTGGGAAGGAGCTGTCAGTACAGTGAGCTATAGTCATAGGTAATGCCTCACTTATAAAGAATGGCATCTACGGTGTGACACCAGCAGTGTGCCGCTATCCTGGGAGTGTCATTGTAGCACTCTTCTAGGTTCTCAGCCGTAACAGAACTCCAAGTGTCAGCGTGACATTGTTCTGGTATTCTAGGTGTCAGTGTGCCTCTGGGTAAGTGTCGGTGGGTCATGGTTTGGACCCAAAGTGTACCTACAGTATGTCATTGTTCTGGAACCCCAAGTGTCAGGGTATCATTGTTCTGTAGTCCTAAGTGTCAGCATGTCATTGTTCTGCACCCCCAAGTGTAAGCGTGTCATTGTTCTGGGATCCCCAAGTGCTAGTGTGCCATTGTTCTGTGACCCTTCAGTGTCAATGTGTCATTGTTCTGGAACCGTCATTGTTCTGGAACCCCATGTGTCAGTGTATCATTGTTCTGTAGTCCTAAGTGTCAGTGTGTCATTGTTCTGGGACCCCCAAGTGTCAGTGTGTCCTTTTTCTGGGACCCCCAAGTGTCAGTATGTAATTGTTCTGGAACCCCAAGTGTTAGTGTGTCATTGTTCTGGAACCCCATGTGTTAGTGTGTCATTGTTCTGGAACCCCATGTGTCAGTGAATCATTGTTCTGTAGTCCTAAGTGTCAGCCTGTCATTGTTCTGGGACCCCCATGTGTCAGTGTATCATTGTTCTGTATTCCTAAGTGTCAGCATGTCATTGTTCTGCACCCCCAAGTGTAAGCGTGTCATTGTTCTGGGATCCCCAAGTGCTAGTGTGCTATTGTTCTGTGACCCTTCAGTGTCAATGTGTCATTGTTCTGGTACTGTCATTGTTCTGGAACCCCATGTGTCAGTGTATCATTGTTCTGTAGTCATAAGTGTCAGTGTGTCATTGTTCTGGGACCCCCAAGTGTCAGTGTGTCCTTTTTCTGGGACACCCAAGTGTCAGTATGTCATTGTTCTGGAACCCCAAGTGTTAGTGTATCATTGTTCTGGAACCCCATGTGTTAGTGTGTCATTGTTCTGGAACCCCATGTGTCAGTGTATCATTGTTCTGTAGTCCTAAGTGTCAGTCTGTCATTGTTCTGGGACCCCCAGGTGTCAGTTTGTCATTGTTCTTGGACCCCCAAGTGTCAGTCTGTCATTGTTCTGGAACCCCATTTGTCAGTGTATTATTGTTCTGTAGTCCTAAGTGTCAGTGTGTCATTGTTCTGGGACCCCCAGGTGTCAGTGTGCCTTTGTTCTGGGACCCCCAGGTGTCAGTGTGCCTTTGTTCTGGAACTCCTTAGTGTTAGTGTATCATTATTCTGGGACCCCCAGGGTCAGTGTGCCATTGTTCTAGGACCCCCAAGTGTCAGTGTGCCATTGTTCTAGGACCCCCAAGTGTCAGTGTGCCATTGTTCTGCCCCCCCCCCCCCCAGTACTAGTGTGGCATTGCTCAGTCCTCCCCCTCCCTTCATTGTCAGTGTGCTCTTGACTTGAAATTCTTACCGACAAGGATGAAAGAAAGCCGCTCCTGTCGCCATATTGCTCTCCTGAAAGTCATCTGCAGCTGGGATTGCTTCAAACTTCACAGCTGGAACCAATTCACCTCACTGTAAGAAAAACATGTCTAATCAGAGCATGACCAACCACATTAGTGAATAGAATGAAAATATTACAAAAAAATGTTTATTTACAACTTTTCAATAAAAGTTCACAGATCCTTTACTGCCATCATACTACACCTACTTACACTGTATGGTCAAAGGTTTGTGGGCACCTTATCCAAAATCCATGGGCATTGATATGGCGTTTGCCTCCACTCTTTGCAACTATACCAACCTGCACCCTTTATAAAGGATTTGGAGAAATCAGCGTTAATGCCTCTTTCGGAGGCGGCTCTCTAATTAGGCAAATTAGGCGGTCGCCTAAGGCCTCGCACTCACAGGGGCCTCGCGGCCGCCTAATTTGCCTGTTCTCACTCACTGAAGTTGACGCCGCCGGCTCCGCCTACCCCCACTGGGACTCTGTGGCTTAGGAGCTGATGGACAAATCAGATACTGCCTGAGGAATAGCGGCCTCATCACGGAGCGTCCCAGTCCGTGGGGCCTCATGTGTAAGTTTTGCCTAAGGCCTCACAAAGCCTAGAGCCGCCTCTGGCCTCTTTATCCTCAGGTCTTTTCTCAAAATGCAGCAGACTGTCTGCTTAAGGTGGTGTCCTCATTTAAATACTTGGGAGTAATTATTACACTTTCACAAACGGAAGCTCTGAAACTTAACTAGACGGTCTAGACCCTCTGCTTCAAATGATTAAGCTTAAACTTAATATCTGGGTCAAACTTCCTCTGTCAGTGGCAGGCAGAATTAATTTATACAAGATGGTACTTCTACCTGAATAGAAGGATTTTGGAGCCTGTCTGTGGGTGTTTGTCACACTCAGCCAAAAAAGCATTTGTAAATCAAGGTATGTTGGATGAAAAGACCTGGCTCACACTCGGCGTTCCTTATTCTCAAAGATTTTCAGTAGGGTTGGGGTCAGGGCTCTGTGCAGGATACTCAAGTTACTCCACACCAAACTCATCCTGCCATGTCTTTATGGAGCTGGCTTTGTGCACAGGGGAACAGTTAGGCAGACATAATACAAGAGATGGTCAGTGACTGCGAACGTACTACAGGAGATGTTTAGAGACTGCAGACATACTACTGGAAGATGTTTAGAGACTGTTTAGAGACTACAGACATACTACAGGAGACTGCAGACATTCTACAGGAGATGGTCAGAGACTGCAGACATACTACAGGAGATGGTCAGAGACTGTGAACGTACTACAGGAGATGTTTAGAGACTGCAGACATACTACAGGAGACTGTCAGAGACTGCAAACGTACTACAAGAGATGGTCAGAGACTGCAGACATAATACAGGAGATGGTCAGAGACTGCAAACATACTACAGGAGATGGCCAGAGACTGCAGACAAACTACAGGAGACGGTCAGAAACTGCAGACATATTACAGGAGATGGTCAGAGACTGCAAACATACTACAGGAGATGGTCAGAGACTGCAAACGTACTACAGGAGATGGTCAGAGACTGCAAACATACTACAGGAGATGATCAGAGACTGCAGACATACTACAGGAGACTGTCAGAGACTGCAAACATACTACAGGAGATGGTCAGAGACTGCAAACGTACTACAGGAGATGGTCAGAGACTGCAAACGTACTACAGGAGATGGTCAGAGACTGCAAACGTACTACAGGAGATGGTCAGAGACTGTGAACGTACTACAAGAGATGGTCAGAGACTGTAAACATACCACAGGAGATGGTCAGAGACTGCAGACAAACTACAGGAGACGGTCAGAAACTGCAGACATATTACAGGAGATGGTCAGAGACTGCAGATATACTACAGGAGATGGTCAGAGACTGCAAACATACTACAGGAGATGGTCAGAGACTGCAAACGTACTACAGGAGATGGTCAGAGACTGCAAACGTACTACAGGAGATGGTCAGAGACTGCAGACAAACTACAGGAGACGGTCAGAAACTGCAGACATATTACAAGAGATGGTCAGAGACTGCACAGGTACTACAGGGGATGGTCAGAGACTGCAGACATACTACAGGAGACGGTCAGAAACTGCAGACATTTTACAGGAGATGGTCAGAGACTGCAAACGTACTACAGGAGATGGTCAGAGACTGGGAACGTACTACAGGAGATGGTCAGAGACTGCAGAAATACTACAGGAAATGTTTAGAGACTGCAGACATATTACAGGAAATGTTTAGAGACTGCAGACATACTACAGGAGACTGCGAACGTACTACAGGAGATGGTCAGAGACTGCAGACATACTACGGGAGATAGTCAGAGACTGTGAACGTACTACAAGAGATGGTCAGAGATTGCAGTCATACTACAGGAGATGATCAGAGACTGCAGACATAATACAGGAGATGGTCAGAGACTGCAAACATACTACAAGAGGTGGTCAGAGACTGCAGACTCGCTATTGGAGTTGTTGAAAAAGGGAGAAGGATTCATATCCTGTACACACCTTACACAAGACTGCTAGAGATCACTGCCCCTTTACAAGTCAGTGCTTCCTCATTTGTTCTCCCTACCTCCCTCCTAAAAAGTTCTTGTGCCACATTTAAAATTTACCAACATCCATTATAAGGTTCTATTCACACTTGTGTGACTTGTCATGCAACTTTGGACATCAAAGTCTCATGACAAGCCACTCCCCATGTTTTCCAATGATAACCATTCATATATGCATGACTTAAAGTTTCAGCAAAGTACTTAATGAGCTACTTTGGTCCGACTTTCATGCAACTTGAGGGCCATAGACTTCAATGTTAACCCTCAGAAGTTGCATGAAAGTCGTACTTGAGCCAAAGTCGTATCCAAGTCCCACACATCCAAAGTTGCACCAAAGTTGCACTCCAAAGTCGGCTTAACTTTGGAGTTGTACAAGCGTGAAAGACGAGGGGAAAAAATAAAAAGCACCACAGAAAGAAAAATATTGTGAAATAAACCAAACCAATAACTGATAGAAAAGGTCTGCAGGAGCCCTAAAGGCCCACGCAAAAGGGCCGTATTTGGACTCTGGGCTGCATATTGAGCATAAGAGGGACCAGATCATGAAGAGGACAAAAAAATTTGGCAACTTCATTATATATACTATATATGCAGTATATATACACTATATATAAGCATTTTTCCTAACAAATTCATTCATGATTATGTTGCAAAAATGAATACACCCCAATGAAAGTCTTAGGAGCAAAGCCAAATTTTAGACAACAAAATCCTAATTAACAAGAATTCAACTACAGGTGAGTCTAATTATTCATTAAACAGGTGTCCTGCAGACAAGGAAGAGAAATGTCCTTGCACCACATGAAAGAGAAATGTCACAAGGCCTGAGAAAGAAAATACCGTAATTTCTTTACACAAGAAAGAGGAAGGCTACAAGAAGATCAGCAAAGCTTTACTTATCAGTCAGAATACTGTCGATGGAACTGCAACCATCTCCCAGAGACTCCATAATAGAAGAAATAGCCGGAAACCCAGGAGCTTCTTCTTACAAAATTTATTAAGCACAACAACGATGAACAATCCACATAATGCTAACGCGTTTCGACCAAAGCCTTCCTCATATGGCCGAAACACGTTAGCATTATGTGGATTGTTCATTGGTGTTATGCCTTATAAATTTTGCAAGAAGATCCTCCTGGGTTTCCGGCTATTTCTTCTATTATGGATTCTCAGTGAACTACACAGCCAGTGCACCATCTCCGCTCATCTATTTTTTATATAGCAGTAGAGCTTGGGTGAGTTTTTCTTTGTACATCTCACAGAGATGTTTAGGCCATCCATGGAAGTTATCCCCTCATCAGGAGCATCTTCTGACGAGAAGGGTTGAAGGAAATCACCATGCACGTTCACTGCAGTCACCTAAAAAAGTAGAGAGCCAAACTGGGGTGATTGTTTCCCGTGACCCAATACGGCGTACACTGCAGAGGAATGGCATGCATGGGTGTCATCCACAAAGCCTCTCCTAAAGCCCATGCACAAAAAAGCCCTCCTAGAATTTGCCAGGGCCCATGCTGAAAAAGAAGAAGACTACTGGGACTCTGTACTCTGGAGTAATGAGACCAAGATAAATGGTTTTGGAACTGATATCTTCAAAACTGTATAGTGTCGCAAAGGTGAGGAGTACAAAGAAGAATGCATGGTGCCTACAGTGAAACATGGTGGTGGCAGCGTCCTTCTGTAGGGGCTGCATGAGTGATGCTGGTGTCGGGGAGCTGCATTTCATTGATGGTATCATGAATTCACAGATGTACTGCTCTGTATTGAAAGAAAAGATGCTACCATCACTCCATGCACTTGATCGTTGTGCACTTTTCCAACATGACAAAACACATATCTAAAGCCGTGTACACACGAGCGGAATGTCCGACAGAAAAAGTCAGACAGAAGCTTTTTATTGTCTATTCCGATCATGTGTAGGCCTCATCAGACTTTTTTTTTTTAAATTCTGAAAGACCTAGAAATGGAACATGTTCTAAATATTTCCGACGGATCCAATTCCTATTGGGAAAACCGATCGTCTGTATGCTGCTGTTCCGATGGACCAAAAACGACGCATGCGCTGAAGCAAGTACGAGACGGAAGCTATTGGCTACTGGCTATTGAACTTCCTTTTTCTAGTCCCGTCTCTACGTGTCGTACGTCACCTCGTTCTGGACGGTCGGACTGGTGTGAACGTGTGTATGCAAGACCGCTTGAGCGAAATTCCGTCGGAGTTCCGTCGGAGAAACCTTCGGAGTTTATTCCAACAGCAAAACTGGTCTTGTGTACATGGCATAAGGCCACTGTTCAATTCCTGAAGAAGAACAGGGTGAAAGTGATTCAGTGGCCAAGTATGTCTCCTGATCTGAACCCAATTGGGGAAGACCTATGGGGAATTCTGAAGAAACAAGTTGAGCATCACTCTCCATCCAGCATCCAGGCTCTAAAAGAGGTCTTTCTTGAAGAATGGAAAAGGATAGATGTTCCAATATGTCGCCAACTTGTTCATTCCATGCCTAGAAGACTTGGTGCCGTCCTTACAAATCATGGAGGTCATACAAAATACTAGATGGAGTAGTTTTTCTTGTGGGGTGTATTCATTTTTGCATCAACTAATTTGAGTAAAACTGAAGATTTTGTAAGTTATGTTATTAACTATTCAATGTTATTAACTATACATTCATATAATGAGCTAAACAAAAAACTCAGTTTTGTCAAAATTTTGGAAATGGTACTTGTGTTCACTAAGATATTGATTAAAATCTTACTTTTCATAAGGGGGTGTACTCATTTATGCTGAGCACTGTATATACGGTATATAAATATATATATATATATATATATATATATATATATATATATATATATATATACATATACACAGTATCTCACACTCACATTTTTGTAAATATTTTAATATATCTTTTTATGTGACAACACTGAAGTAATGACACTTTGCTACAATGTAAAGTAGTGAGTGTACAGCTTGTATAACAGTGTAAATTTGCTGTCCCCTCAAAATAACTCAACACACAGCCATTAATGTCTAAACCGCTAGCAACAAAAGTGAGTGAGTACACCCCTAAGTGAAAATGTCCAAATTGGGCCCAAAGTGTCAATATTTTGTGTTTTTTCCATTACTACCTTAGCCCTCTTGGGCATGGAGTTCACCAGAGCTTCACTGGTTGCCACTGGAGTCCTCTTCCCCTCCTCCATTACAACATCACGGAGCTGGTGGATGTTAGAGACCTTGCGCTCCTCCACCTTCCATTTGAGGATGCCCCACAGATGCTCAATAGGGTTTAGGTCTGGAGACATGCTTGGCCAGTCCATCACCTTTACCCTCAGCTTCTTTAGCAAGGCAGTGGTCATCATGGAGGTGTGTTTTGTTATCATGTTGGAATACTGCCCTGCGGCCCATTCTCCCAGTTTCCATGCTTTGCTTCAGTATGTAACAGTAAATGTTGGCATTCATGGTTCCCTCAATGAACTGTAGCTCCCCAGTGCCGGCAGCACTTATGCAGCTCCAGACCATGACACTCCCACCACCATGCTTGACTGTAGACAAGACACACTTGTCTTTGTACTCCTCACCTGGTTGCCGCCACACACGCTTGACACCATCTGAACTAAATAAGTTTATCTTGGTCTCATCAGACCACAGGACATGGTTCCAGTAATCCAGTCTGCTTGTCTTCAGCACACTGTTTGTGGGCTTTCTTGTACATCATCTTTAGAAAAGGCTTCCTTCTGGGATGACAGCCATTTGATGCAGTGTGCGGCAAATAATATGAGCACTGACAGGCTGACCCCCCACCCCTTCAACCTCTGCAGCAATGCTGGCAGCACTCATACGTCTATTTCCCAAAGACAACCTCTGAATATGACTCTGAGGTAGTGACCTCAACTTCTTTGGTGGACCATGGCGAGGCCTGTTCTGAGTGGAACTTGTCCTGTTAAAAGCTGCATGGTCTTGGCCACCGTGCTGCAGCTCAGTTTCAGGGTCTTGGCAATCTTCTTATAGCCTAGGCCTTCTTTATGTAGAGCAACAATTCTTTTTTTTTCAGATGTTTAGAGAGTTCTTTGCCATGAGGTGCCATGTTGGACTTCCAGTGACCAGTATGAGAGAGTGAGAGCGATAACACCAAATTTCACACACCTGAGACCTTACATAGTTACATAGTTAGTAAGGTTGAATAAAGACACCAGTCCATCCAGTTCAACCTGAGTGAGTGTGGGTCTGCAGCCCTGACCCTTGTCCCTAACCCTGAACATCGCACACTCACATCAATCCCTACCCTCAATCCAAGGTCCCCATTCATATACTAGGGCCAATTTTGGACAGAAGCCAATTAACCTACCAGCATGTCTTTGGAGTGTGGGAGGAAACCGGAGTACCCGGAGGAAACCCACGCAGGCACAGGGAGAACATGCAAACTCCAGGCAGGTAGTGTCGTGGTTGGGATTCGAACCAGCAACAATTTTTTTACTGCTAGGCGAGAGTGCTAACTACTGCACCACTGTGCCGCCCTGTGACCTTGTAACACTAATGAGTCACCTGACACCGGGGAGGGAAAATGGCTAATTAGGCCCAATTTGGACATTTTCACTTAGGGGTGTACTCAATTTTGTTGCCAGCAGTTTAGACATTAATGGCTGTGTGTTGAGTTATTTTGAGGGGACAGCAAATTTACACTGTTATACAAGCTGTACACTCACTACTTTACATTGTAGCAAAGTGTCATTTCTTCAGTGTTGTCACATAAAAAGATATATTAAAATATTTTTTTAAAAATGTGAGATCTCTTATCTCTTTTCTGAGATACTGTATATATATATATATATATATATATATATATATATATATACAGTATATATTATGCTGCAAGCCCCACAGTATCAGAATCTAGGTGCCTGCCACCTGGTAACGCCCCTGTGTTCTTGTTGGTTTCTAATGAATTGTGACACGATTTCACTGTGTTCTGCTCGGCATTGTTTGTGCCAGGAGCAGCGTGCAGCCATCTGGCACGGCTCCTGAATACCACGGGCTGCAACCCATTTCTAAGCACATCACACATCAGCATCTTAGGTGCCCAATGAATCAATGAATCGGCCAACGAACTCTTCAGATCATTTAAATGTCGGCTGGCTTTGAGGAAAGGACATAAAAATAAAATGTTTATTGCGTAAAAGCCAAAAGAATGGGTGGGCCACATACAGAGAAAGCCCCGCCCCCCCTTAATATAGGGGGCCGCCCTCCCAGCATGCACTGGTCATGGATGGCTCAGTAGCAATAGCCCAACGCATTGTGACAATTAGCTGCATCTGTAATGAACCATCACACATGGGACTCCGCTCCTCTCATGCAAGGATGTGGAGACAAAAGGAAAAATAATATTCCCTTTATGCAAAGCTACAATATAATGATTAATTAGAGATAATTTTGTAAAGAGATTCTTCATTACAGCCAACAGATCGAAAAAAGAGATACAATTAATGATGAGTGAACCGAGATCGCTGGATGTTCGTTGAACACTTGGAAAAAAAAAATACCCACAAACCCCTGAACATGGCGCTCCAAAGACCATGGAGGATGAATCTTTTCAGTTTGTGTTCTGACATTTTTCACGACCAATTTGCAAATTTTGGTAAGAAAAAAAAAAAAAGAAAAAAAAAGGGCATGAGTAGCCAGGCACTGCCATGAGGGACATGTACCAGAGCAAAGAAAAGTTTATAAAATTAGCTCCTCAGAAAGGAGCTGTTTTTTAATGCAGCTTAACCACTTGCCGACCGGCGCACGCCGATATACGTCGGCGCAATGGCAGCCGTGGGCAAATGGGCGTACCTGTATGTCCCCTTTAAGAGGCGGGGATAGCAGGCGCGCGCCCGCCGCGTACAGCGTGACCGTTGCCCTCGGGCCCGGTGGACTCGATGTCCGCCAGTCTCCTGGCGATTGTGTCACGGAGCCTCTGAACAGGGAAGTGAAACAAGGCATTTCCCCCTTTCTGGCTTGTGTCATGACAGAGATCTACCGCCCCCTGTCATGGGGAGCAGTGATCGCTGTCATGTGACTTGAAGCTCATCCCGCCCACAGTTAGAATCACACCCTAGGACACACTCAACCCCTTCGTCGCCCCCTAGTGGTTAACCCCTTCCCTGCCAGTGTCATTTACACAGTAATCAGTACATTTTTATAGCACTGATCGCTGTATAAATAACAATGGTCCCAAAATAGCGTCAAAAGAGTCCGATGTATACGCCATGATGTCGCAGTCCCGATTGAAAATCGCAGATCGCTGTCATCACTAACAAAAAAATAAATAAAAATGCCATAAAACTATCCCCTATTTTGTAGACGCTATAACTTTTGCGCAAACCAATCAATATACGCTTATTGCGATTTTTACAAAAATATGTAGAAGAATACATATCGGCCTGAACTGAGGAAAAACTTTTTTTCTTATATATTTTTGGGGGATATTTATTATAGCAAAAAGTAAAGATGTTTTTTGTCAAAATTGTCGCTCTTTTTTTGTGTATAGCGCAAAAAAAATAAAAACCCCAGAGGTGATCAAATACCACCAAAAGAAAGCTCTATTTGTGGGAAAAAAAAGAAATCAATTTTGTTTGGGTGCAACGTCGCACGACCGCGCAATTGTCAGTTAAAGCGACGCAGTGCCGAATCGCAAAATGTGCTCCGGTCAGGAAGGGGGTAAAACCTTCCGGGGCTGAATCGGTTAAAATGTATCTGTATTCTCCAAAAAGGAATCTATACACATCCACTACTTAAAGAGGAACTCCACCTTTACAAGCAAAAATAACATGCTTAAATCCCAAAACATGTCCCTGTATAAAAGTAAGAAAAAACATACTTACTTGTCCTATAACCTTTTTACTGCCACCAACGTAGAAACTATATTGGTGGCAGTTGGGATGTTGTGTAAAATCCACATAAAAACAGAATGCAATGATTTGAAAATCTCATAAACCCATATTGTATTCATAATAGAAAATAGAAAACATAATAAAAAAAATTGTTGAGAATGAATGAGACTTTGTGCCATTTTAGGACAAATAGCGAAATTGATGGCAGCAACACATCTCAAAAAAGTTAGGACAGGGCAACAAAACGCTTGCAAAGTACTGTAATAAGTGGTACTAACAAGGAAGAGCTGGAAGAACATTTTGCAACGAATTAGGTTAATCGGCAACAGATCAGTAACATGATTAAGTAAAAAAAGAGCATCTTAGAGAGTCAGAGGGGTTGATTTACTAAAGGCAAATAGACAGTGCACTTTGCAGCGGCTCCAGATGCTTAGTAAATGAGCAGAAGCTCTGCTGACTTCTATCATCCAATCATGAACAAGCAAAAATGATGTTTTTTTTTTGTTTTTTTTTTCTAGCAAGTGATTGGGTACTCTGTGCAAAGTGAAGCTTTGCCACATTTAAAAAGCTCTGGAGCAACTGCACTTTGCAAAGTACACAGTCTGTTTGCCTTTAGTAAAATCAACCTCAGAGTATCTCAGAAGTAACGATGGGCAGAGGTTCATCAATCTGTGAAAAGCTGCATCTAAAAATTGTCAAATAATTTCACAATAACGTTTCTCAACATAAAATTATAAAAACTTTAAATATATCATCATCTACAGTATAAGAATATCATCAAAAGATTCAGAGAATCTCTGTGCAGGTGCGACAAGGCCGAAACACAATACTGGATTCCTGTGATCTACGTGCCCTTAGACATCACTGCACTAGAAACAGACATGATCGTGTGATGGACATCACTGCATGGGCTCAGGAATACTTCCAATAATCACTGTCTGTGAACACAGCTCGCTGCGCCATCCAGAAATACAAGGTAAAGCAAAGAAGAAGCCATATCAGAACCTGATCCAGAAACATCATGTTTTCTCAGGGCCAAAGCTCATTTGAAATGGTCTGTTGCAAAGTGAAAAACTGTTCTGTGGTCAGACGAATCAAAATTTGACACTTTTGGCAACCATGGGCGCTGCATCCTCCAGACTAAAGAGGAGAGGGACCTTCCAGGTTGTTATCAGCGCTCAGATCAAAAGCCAGCACCTCTGATGGTATGAATGGTGGGCGGAGGGTATTAGTGTGTATGGAATGGGCAGCTTGTCCATCTAGAAAGGCACCATCAATGCTGAAAGATAGATCCAGGTTTTGGAGCAGCGTATACTCCCATCAAGATCACATCTTTTTCAGGAAAGCTTTTGTATGTTTCAGCAGGACAATGCTAAACCACAGGCTGCATCTATCACAACAGCATGGCTTCTTAGTAGAAGAGTCTGGGGGCTACACTGGCTGACTGCAGTCCAGACCTTTCACCATCGGAGAAATATGTGGTGCATCTTGAAATAAAAAAATTACAACAAAGACCCAGGACTATTGAGCAGTTAGAATCCTTTGTCAGGCAAGAATGGGACAACACTCTTCTTCCAAAACTCCAGCAACCGGTCTCCGCAGTTCCCAGACATTTACAGAGTGTTGGTAAAAGAAGAGGGGAAGCTACACCGTGTTATACATGGCCCCGCCCCAACTTTTTTTGAGACATGTTGCTGACATCAATTTCAAAATGACCTTATTTGTTTCCTAAAATGGTCCATTTTCTCAGTTTAAACATTTGATATGTTTTCTATTGTGAATAAAATAGGTGTTTATGAGATTTGAAAAACATTGCATTCTGTATGTTGATTTTACACAGTGCCCCAACTGTTTTTGAATTGGGGTTCTATCTATCTATCTATCTATCTATCTATCTATCTATCTATCTATCTATCTATCTATCTATCTATCTATCTATCTATCTATCTATCTCTCTATATCTCTATATCTCTATATCTATCTATCCTCCTATCCTTTTTATATCTCTATTTTGATCTTTCTTGCACTCTCTAATTCCCTCCCCCCTTTTTCTTTCTCTCCCTCTCTATCTCTTTTCTCACTTTCTCCTTTTTTTCCTTCTCTCTCTCTATCTTTCCTTCTATCTATCTATCTATCTATCTATCTATCTATCTATCTATCTATCTATCTATCTATCTATCTATCTATCTATCTATCTATCTATCTATCTATCTATCTATCTATCTATCTATCTGTCTGTCTGTCTGTCTGTCTGTCTGTCTGTCTGTCTGTCTGTCTGTCTGTCTGTCTGTCTGTCTGTCTGTCTGTCTATCTATCTATCCTCCCCCTTTTTAATCTATCTACCCCCCCCTCCTTTTTTCCTTTTATCCATCTATATATTTATCCTCTCTCTGTCTCTCCTCATATTTTTCCTCCTCTCTTTTCTATCCTTTTCTCTTTCTTTCATTTTTTTTTCTCTTCCCTTCCCTCCCTCATTTTATCTATCTATCTATCTATCTATCTATCTATCTATCTATCTATCTATCTATCTATCTATCTATCTATCTATCTATCTATCTATCTATCTATCTATCTATCTATCTATCTATCTATCTATCTATCTATCTGTACATTTTATTGGCTAGTTCAAGTTATTAAAGATGCAGGGCCCCTTAGATCTCCAATTGTAGAATTCCCTGAAGAAGGGATCTATGTTTTTCCAAAGTTCTTATATCTTTAATAACTTGAGTTAGCCAATAAAAGGCATCACTTAAATTATAAACTCCATCCATCCATTCGTCCGTCTTTATTAACTTTTAATGCTACAAAATGTATTTAGGGAAAGCTTTTTGTATTTCGGGATAATGTGATAAAGTGATTGCAGCTGTATTAGAGAACTTAGAGCAAAAAAAAAAAAAAAAAAACACAATAATTACGGAAAGAAAAATGTCAAGTGCAGTAGGGAGCTCTTCCTTTCTGCAGACATATACTGTATGTACGCTTTATGCTCTTTTTTATTTATTTATATAGTTATTTATTACAGGTACTTATATAGTGCCATTAATTTATACAGCACTTTATATATATCTATATATATAACTATCTATATATATAGATAGATATATATATATATAATTTGTACGAGGGTTCTTCAAAAAGTTTCAGCACTTTTTAAACTCTATTAAATATAAAAAAGTGCGGAAACATTTTGAGGACCCCTCATACATTCACATCAGTCCCTACTCGCAAGGAGTTTTATCTTCTGAGAACTCTAAGAATTCCCACTTTTTGTACGACCCCCCCCCCCCCCCCCACTATTGTCAGTGTGACGAGCTGACCTAATTCTCCGACTACACAAAGTACAACTTGAAATCAGTTACCTTGGGGCTGTGCGTCAGAGTCCGCTCGTCTTCTAGCACTCTGCGTCCAGAAGCCAAACTCAAGGAAGCCTCAGCAGATAACTGGGTCTTATCTGCCCAGCTTGGCCCGGGGACCGCCGCGGCGCAGCTTTCTGAGTGCACAGAGGGTGTTATACCAACTTCCAGCGTGAGAACACTAGCAATGTGAAAACAAACAAGCGGGGATGGAGCTGGCGGGCAGGAATAACCGGGCCATTCTCCCTCCCTCCATTCTGATTCCAAATGGAGCGATTCTTATTCAAATGGGTACTGTCACTGGTGAGCGGAGAGCTGAAAGGGGAGCGCACGGTTTCCAGGCTACAGGAATGCAGAGCCTGATTCTTTCTGCTCTGTGGGTCATACACTAAGCCTGGAGCCTCTGCTGCTTTTTTATTAGGAACCGTCCTGTGGCCCGCTGCTACGGGGCCAGCTTCCAAGTCCTACCGGGCTGGCCAACACCCCACCATCGCTGTGCCCTGCCTCCTATATCATTTATGTACTTTCCATAAGTGGTGCAAACAAGTTGAGCCCCTGGAGTACCAGGGCGAGCAAAATAACGGAAACACCACCGGTGTGGTGTTGCTCAGTTGTAGTACAAAGCTGTATTAAACCCAAAACCAAATATGTATTATATAGCACCTCTTTAGATGTTAGTGGCTGCATTAGTCTTCTTTTTTTTTTTTTTAGCTCTTTTTCCCACTACAGTGCCCTGAAAAAAATAAAATAAAGTCCCAGGACAAATAAATTGGTTGTATGAAAAAGTATTCACACCCCTTGAAATTTTCCACATTTTGTTATTTTACAACCAAAAAACGTAAATATATTTTATTGGGAATTTATGTGATAGACCAACACAATGTGGCACATAATTGTGAAGTGGAAGGAAAATGATAAGTGGTTTTCAACATTTTTTACAAATAAATATCTAAAAAGTGTGGCGTGCATTTGTATTCGGCCCCTTTAAGCCCCCATTCCCATTGGAGCGATTTTTCATGCAATTTTACCCATCAAGGGGCACCCTTTTGCTGGCAATGGCCATGTTCAAATCGATGCGACGCCGACTTTGCATTGCCACACTAATTTGGAGAAGTAGTTCCTGCACTGCTTTTGGCGATTTGGCGTGCTACTTGAATAGAAATCGCACAGATGTCTTCCAAGTCGCACCCAGAGTCACACTGACAGGCGGCATTGAAATTGTGCGATTTCAGATGAAGTAGCACGATTTCAAAGCTGCAGTCAATGTGAATGGGAGCTTACTCTGATACCCCTAACTAAAATCTAGTGGAACCAATTGCCTTCAGAAGTCACCTAATTAGTAAATAGAGTCCACCTGTGTGTAATTTAATCTCAGTATAAATACAGCTGTTCTGTGAAGCCCTCAAAGGTTTGTTAGAGAACCTTAGTGAACAAACAGCATAATGAAGGCCAAGGAACACACCAGACAGGTCAGGGATAGAGTTGTGGAGAAGTGTAAAGCAGGGTTAGGTTATAAAAAAATACCCCAAGCTTTGAACATCTCACGGAGCTCTGTTCAATCCATCATCCGAAAATAGAAAGAGTATGGCACAACTGCAAACCTACCAAGACCTGGCCGTCCACCTAAACTGACCGGCCGGGCAAGGAGAGCATTCATCAGAGAAGCAGCCAAGAGGTCCATGGTAACTCTGGAGGAGCTGCAGAGATCCACAGCTCAGGTGGGAGAATTTGTCCACAGGACAACTATTAGTCGTGTTCTCCACATATTTGACCTTTATGGAAGAGTGACAAGAAGAAAGACATTGTTGAAAGAAATCCATAAGAAGTCCTGTTTGCAGTTTGCAAGAAGCCATGTAGGGGACACAGCAAACATGTGGAAGAAGGTGCTCTGGTCAGAACTTTTTGGCCTAAAAGCAAAACGCTATGTGTGGCGGACAGACATAACCCTGAACACACCATCTCCACCGTGAAACATGGTGGTGGCAGCATCATGTTGTGGGGATGCTTTTCTTCAGCTGGGACAGGGAAGCTGGTCAGAGTAGATGGGAAGATGGATGGAGCCAAATACAGGACAATCTTAGAAGAAAACCCGTTCGAGTCTGCAAAAGACTTGAGACTGGGGCGGAGGTTCACCTTCCAGCAGGACAACGACCCTAAACATACAGCCAGAGCTACAATGGAATGGTTCAGATCAAAGCATATTCATGTGTTAGAACGGTCCAGTCACAGTCCAGACCTAAATCCAATTGAGAATCTGTGGCAAGACTTGAAAATTGCTGTTCACAGACGCTCTCCATCCAATCTGACAGAGCTTGAGCTATTTTGCAAAGAATTGGCAAAAGTTTCACTCTCTACACTGTAAAAAATATTGTGCTGGGTGTACTCAAAAAAAAAATTGAGGCAACTATTTGCATCAGCTTTTTAAGTACTGTCAACTGAACTTATTCTTGTCTGACTCATTAGACTTTTCATGTTTTAAGTAAAGCCAACTCAATTTTTTTTCAGTTTATAGACCATAGTGTTTTAAGTTAGGAATACATATCTTAACTTGTCTGGAACTATAGTTTTAAGTAAAGCCAACTCAATTTTTCCAATTTATAGGCTGTAAAGCCAACTCAATTTTTCCAGTTTTTAGACCATAGGTTCAAGTAAAGCCTACTCATTTTTTTTCAGTTTCTAGACCATAAGTTTTTGTTTTTTAATCAGAAAAAAGTTTTATTTTGTTTGTTCATTGTGTCAAATACATATCATACAGGATATTACAGAGTATAATAGAAAAAAGCGGTTATTGAAACTTTGTATCATACATTTCAAATATGTGGCAGAACCTACAGGTAATGCGCAATGATGCACGAGAAAAAGCACAATGAATAAAAGGAAGAAACCCATTTAGAGCATCAAAGACTCGGCATAAAGAAAAGTAAAACAATTAAATATTTTGGACGGGTTCTGCATGCCCCCAGATCCCTGGGGACAAGCCGTTCCCCAACATTCTACCTGACCCACCGAAGTTATGAATGCTATCACACTTCATAATTGTGCAAGTATTCTCTCCAACCATTTAAGCAGTTTTTTTCCTAGTTATTAGCTCTGTAAAAGTCTATGCTTAACTAATTGATACGGCGCTAACCCAGGTACCTCCAGCCAGGCCTGACACATTGTATAAAATTTGCGGGGTGCATTTCTGTGTTGGTATGTCAGTTTCTCTCTGATTAACATTCTATTGACCTGCTCAACCCATTGGCGCCTAGTAGGAACCCTGGGCAGTGGCGTCTCCAGCTTTCATATTTAGGGGGGACACATGGGGGGACAGGGACAAAAGTAGGGGGGCAACTATAAAATGCAATTATATATATATATATATATATATATATATATATATATATATATATATATATATCTCCTGGGGCCCTTTACTACGATCCCACAACGGCCCTTTTACATGTTCTGCAGTGAGCTCCCTTCCTACTGTATTGGGTCCCCCCCAGGGTGGCAGAAAACAAGAGATATATGTCACCAGCATACCAAGAAAATATAAGGGTCCAAAGCAGTGGGAGAACTATCAGGGTTGCAAAGGTTGTCTTGCCACCGGGCCCTGGTGTTCAGCCACTGTGGGGTTCCCCAGCCTCCTCTTGCTGTCCTGCCCCTGCTATTGACTGCTCTGGTCTGGCATCTCTTGGAATTTACAGGCTGGTTCTCCTGTCCTAAGGATGGGAGAAATCAGTCTATTTTTTTAGTAACTGAGAGTCCTGGTGGAGTCCTTCCTGCAACTCGCTCTTCTCCCTGCCAATGAGGATGCAGGGGAAGGAGCAGATCGGGCGGCTGTGGTTGTGTGAGCGCTCGCATTATGCAGTGTCAGTGAGCAGAGGGATGGGGGAGGAATCACCCGCAGGAGCTGACCGGGGACGCTCTCCCTCTTAGACATTGCCTTTTTGTAAAAAAAATAAAAATAAAAAAATATGGTGGGGCACAGCATAATGTTGGGGGGGGGGGGTCAGGGCCCCCTCTGGCCCCCCCTAGGGATGCCATTGACCCTGGGAGTTATCCAAAGTTGTGCGATTAGTTTGCGAGCAGTATATAACAGGCGAAGAATCGTCGTGTGCGCTGAGGGGGATAACATCTCGTCATCCAGGGCACCCAGTAGGCATATCGTAGGGTTTTCGTGGAATACTGAAAGCGTATACCTGAGAAATTGTGTCAAGGACTTCCTTCCAATAACAGAAGAGTTTGGGCCACTTCCAGAGCATGTGCAAAAGGTCACCCTTGTCCCTCTGGTATTTTGGACATAGGGGTGTGTCACGTACTCCGCATTTGTGGAGGCGTGGCGGCGTTCTGTATGCCCAATGTAACGAATAAAGATGGGACAGTTTTTGAGAGGTGGATACTGAGACCAGGGCGGGGCGGAGGCGAGGCAAAGTAGACCATACATTTAAGTTAGGAATACATACATTGACGTATTGATTTTTTTCAGGTACGTATATAGCACTGTCAATTTACACAGCGCTTTACATATACCTTCACATCAGCCCCTGCACTCAAGGAGATTACAATCTAAGATCACTAACTCACATTCATACATACACATACTAGGGCCAATTACTCTACCAGCATGTCTTTTGAGTGTGGGAGGAAACCCATGCAGGCACAGGGAGAGCATGCAAACTCCATGCAGACAATGTAGTGGTCGGGATTTAAACCAGCAACCCCTTGGCTGCAAGGTGAAAGTGTTTGCACCACTGTGCAAACCACTAAACCACTACACCACTTGTCTGAAACCATAGTTTTAAGTGATATTAACTTATTTTTTTCTTGTAAATACTTAATTTTTTTTAAGTTGGTAAAACTTATTTTCCAAATGTTTTTGATATATGTTTGAAGGTTTTTTTATTTTATATTAAAACAATAATATGGTTTAACCACTTGCCGACCGCTGCATGTGCATATACGTCGGCAGAATGGCACGAACAGGCAAATGGGCGTACAGGTACGTCCCTTTAAATGTGCCGCCGGCGGCGCGTGCGCGACCCTGCCGCAAGCTCCGTGAGTGTGATCGCGGGTCCCGCCGACTCGATGTCTGCGGATAAACCCACGATCGTCTCACGGAGAGGAAGAATGGGGAAATGCTTATGTAAACAAGCATTTCCCCATTCTTCCCAGTGACAGGATATTGATCACAGCTCCCTGTGATCGGGAGCAGTGATCGCTGTCGTGTCACACATCGCCCCCCCACAGTTAGAATCCCTCCTTAGGACACACTTAACCCCTGCAGCGCCCCCTCCTGGTTAACCCCCTTCGCTGCCAGTCACATTTACACAGTAATCAATGCATTTTTAATCGCACTGATCGCTGTATAAATGTGAATGGTCCCAAAATAGCGCCAAAAGTGTCTGATCTGTCCGCCATAATGTTGCAGTCACAATAAAATTTGCTGATTGCCACCATTACTAGTAAAAAAAGATAATAAAAATGCCATAAAACTATCCCCTATTTTGTAAACGCTTATTGCAATTTTTTTTTTTTACCAAAAATATCTAGAAGAATACGTATCGGCCTAAACTGAGGAAAAAAAAATGTTTTTTATATATTTTTTGGGGATATTTATTATAGCAAAAAGTTAAAAATATTGCGTTTTTTTCAAAATTGTCGCTCATTTTTTGTTTATAGCGCAAAAAATAAAAACCGCAGAGGTGATCAAATACCACCAAAAGAAAGCTCTATTTGTGGGGAAAAAAGGGCAGCAATTTTGTTTGGGAGCCACGTTGCGCGACCGCGCAATTGTCAGTTAAAGCGACGCAGTGCCGAATCGCAAAAAGCGCTCTGGTCTTTGGCCAGCCAAATGGTCTGGGGCTGAAGTGGTTAAAAAAAAAGGATTAATCTCATGAAACAGGCTTTCAAAACAAATGAACATTTATTATTTATAATAAAGAAGACTGCCAATAACCGGCAAAATCCTGTTTAAACAGTGATCAGCTGTGATTGGACACAGCTGGTCACATGGTAAAGAGCCGCTCCGATTGGCTCTTTTTCCACCCGATCTGTGAGCAGCTGTGTCCAATGGACACTGCTATGGCGTGGGTGGGAAGGTGGTGGTTAAAGTGGTTGTAAACCTCAGACATGAAATATGAACAAAGCATATCCCTCTATAGTGTGCACTTGTCTCAATTAAGAGCACTAAGTGTCATTTCTGTCTGCTGCTTTGTTCCTCTGCTATCAGTCACTTCTGACAAGTTTTCCTGACACCAAGAGAAAAAAGGTGACTGGGAGGGATCTCCAGCACACAGCCTGTGATTGACAGCCTCAGCTCTGTACCCAAACTACATTTTTATAATTTATTTTATCATTTTCTTCCCACAGATAGAGCTTTCTTTCGGTGGTATTTGATCACCACTGGGTTTTTTAGTTTTTGCTAAACTAAGTAGAAAAGACCGACATTTTTGAAAAAAATAAGTTTTTCTTTGTTTCTGTTATACAATTTTGTTTTCTCTTTCACTGACGGGCACTGGTGAGGCGGCACTGATGGGCACCGATAAAGTGGCACTGATTAAGTGGCACTGATAAGGTGGCACTGATGAGGAGGCACTTATATGCAGCACTGATGGGCACTGATAAGGTGGCACTGATGAGGTGGCTCTGATGAGGAGGCACTTATATGCAGCACTGATGGGCACTGATAGGCAGCACTGATGGGTAATCGATAGCCCCAGCACTGATGGGCACTCATGAGGAGGCACTTATATGCAGCGCTGATAGGTGGCACTGATATGCAGTACTGGTGGGCACTGATAGGCTGCAATGATATGCAGCACTGGTGGGCACTGATAGTCGGCACCGATAGGCAGCACTGATGGCCACCGATAGGCAGCACTGATGGGTGGCACTGATGGGCACTAATAGATGGCACTGATAGGCAGCACTGATGAGGAGGCACTGACAGTCATTACTGATGGGCACTGATTGGCATCTGTGAAGGGCACCGACATGCGTTACTGATGGGCACAGATTGGCATTTTGATGGGCACTGATTGGCACTTTGATTGGCACTGATTGGCATTTTGGTGGGCACTAATTGGCATTTGGTGGGCACTGATTGGCATTTTGGTGGGCACTTCTGATGGGGGCTGCGCTGATAATCAATGCACTGATTATTAGCACAGACCCCCCCCATCTGTCAGGAGAGCCGCTGACCGGCACGAACAGAGGAAAGCCATTTACTGACACGTCCTGGCTACCGCTGTGATCAGCTGTTATTGGTCACAGCTGATCACATGGTTAAGAGCCTACATCATAGGCTCTTTACCACGATCGGAGATGCGGTGTGTCAGAATGACACACAGCACCACCGATCGCCGCGCTGCGCGCCCCTGGGAGCGCACGCGAGCGGCTTATCCTGCTGGATGTCATATGACGCCCAATCAGGATAATGGAGCCACATTGCGGATGTAAATCCACAATAGGGCGGGCGGGAAGTGGTTAAGCAACATTTAAAGCATGTGAACGATAATTTGTTCAATGTTCAGTCTTATCTTTCAATGCCATTGCACGGCTTTGTAGTGACTTGGAAAAATTCTTGTCACTGGTGGCGCTCTTTTGTCCTGATGGGCCTCAAACGTATGGGAACTGCCTCTTGCCGGTTTTCAAAGTACCAAAAGACGTCAAACTCTTTAAAATTACAGCATCAAAACTTGTGCGGTCGCACGTTTGGCAAACATCTGCGTCTCGCAATTTCAGTCCAATGAAAAGAGAATTTTTTTAGGTAAAGGTAACTCAATATGGAAATGCACAGACCTTAAAAGTTTTGTCTAGATTACTTCAATATTATACATTATTCTTGTAAATGTAAAAGGTGTGTTTTAAGAACTAATGAAAATTAAGTAAGGTACCTAACCCCTTCAGATCCGCGCGATAGACAAATGACGGCTACAGTGCGGATCTGCTTTGCTGGGAGGGCGTCAATAGATGTCCTCCCCTTTGCGTGCCTGCCGCGCCCCCCTCCCCAAAGGGCGCGCGTGGCGCTGTGATCACCCAAGTCAATGAGACTCGGACAATCACAGATCGTAGTAAAGGGTCGATCCTGACCCCTTACCACGTGATCAGCTGTCATCCAATGACAGCTGATCACGTGATGTAAACAGAGGATCGGTAAAAAAGCCGATCACAAGCTTCTGTTGAAGGGACATCGGTCCTGAAGAGAAAGAGAGATATCACCGCTTCTAGGAAGGCCAATTAGGAACGAACATCCCCTCCATGCTGGAAGCAACAGGTGCTGGCAATGCTTGCACAATGAAGTAATTGGAGAAAGTCCTGGACAGCCGCACTCAGAATAAAATATTGCCTTTATTGAATAACGATCATCAAAGATACATGCCACAGCAGAAAAATACAGGAAGGCTGACGCGTTTCACGCATAGCTCATGATTAAGCACTGATTACAGTGTGAAACGCGTCAGCCTTCCTGTATTTTTCTGCTGTGGCATGCATCTTTGATGATCGTCATTCAATAAAGGCAATATTTTATTCTGAGTGCGGCTGTCCAGGACTTTCTCCAATTACTTCATCGGTCCCGAAGAGGAAGAGGCGAAGCCGCCTCATATGTGCCCACCAGTACCGCCTGCCAGTGCCACAAATCAGTGCCCACAGTGCCCACCAATCAGTGCTCACCAGTACATCAGTGCCAGCAATCAGTGCCACCTATCAGTGCCCACGAGTGCCACCTATCAATGCCCACCAGTGATGCCAATAAGTGCCTCATCAGTGCCACCTAACAGTGCTGCCTATCAGTGTCACCTACCAGTGCCAATCAGTGCCCAACACTGCCACCCATCGGTGCCCATCACTGCCACCTATCAGTGCCCATCAGTGCCAGCTATCAGTGCCACCTATCAGAGACACCTATTAGTGCCCTTCAGTGCCACCTCTCATTGCCCACCAGTGCCACCTCATCAGTGCCCACCAGTGCCACCTATTAGTACCCATCATTGCCACCTTATCAGTGCCTATCAGTGTCGCTTTATCAGTGGCCATCAATGCAGCCTATCAGTGCCCACCAGTGCCACCTCATCAGTGCCCACCAGTGCCGCCTATTAGTACCCATCAGTGCCACCTTATCAGTGCCTATCAGTGTCGCCTTATCAGTGGCCATCAATGCAGCCTCATCAGTGTACATCAATGAAGAAGAAAAATTTCCTGTTTGCAAAATTTCTTAACAAAATATAAAACGGTTTTGTTTTTTTTTTTTAATTCGGTCTTTTTGAATTTTTTTAACAAAAGAATAAAAAAACGCAGAGGTGATCAAATACCATCAAAAGAAAGCTCTATTTGTGGGGAAAAAAATGATAAATGTCATTTGGGCGCAGTGTTGTAGGACCGCGCAATTTTCGTTCAAAGAGTGACAGCGCTAAAATCTGAAAATCGGTCTTGGCAGGAGGGAGGTTTAGGTGTCCAGTAAGCAAGTGGTTAAAATATCCAAGTCAATTAATTAACATTTATTTATTTGTTGAAAATTATAACATTTTTATGGTAAAATTACAAGCCAACAGAATCATTTCTATCAGTGTAGATGTGCAAATCCGGTAGAGACATCTCCAAAAAGACTTGCAGCTGTAATTGCAGTGAAAGGCGGTTCTACAAAGTATTGACTCCGGGGGGCGCCATACAAATGCCCCCCCACATTTTTCACATATTTATTTGTAAAACATGTTGAAAACCATTTATCATTTTCCTTCCACTTCACAATTATGTGCCACTTTGTGTTGGTCTATCACATAAAATCCCAATAAAATACATTTACGTTTTTGGTTGTAACATGACAAAATGTGGAAAATTTCAAGGGGTATGAATACTTTACTCTGCCTGCAGTGAATTTCAGATCTGTCAGTTCTATGTGACGGGCATTCCCAATGATGACAATGGTGAACTGTGTATGGGTTTGATTGACAGCTTGGTCTGGAATGTTCCCCCCCCCCCCCAGTCACTATGCAGGTGGCAGACGACGGCGTCCTACGTAGTTATCTCAGGAGAGTCCGAAGTTTTCTTGTGAATTGTCTACATAACGAGGACATGAATAGCTGAGGAAACACCACGACTTCTAGTCAACAGCTTACCGAGCAGCTAATTAATAGCAACAGGAATTTGTCTCTGCCGGATTAATGAGCGGATGCGTGAGGTCTGGGCGAATAATTAGCATGCCTCTTAATTGGACGAGAGATTCCCGCAAAAACAGATTGCACAACGCTTGTGGCTGCCGAGATCGGCATCTTCCGGAGGGTCCCGTATCTCAGAAAAGAGCGAATTACAGCACCGCTATTGGCGAATGTTTGCGTATAAAGGAACATTTGACACCCCCCACCGCCACCGTTACCCAGCAGAAAGCAACAACAAAACCACTTGCCTACTGGGCCAATTCTGACACTTCTCACATACACATTATATTGTCAGAAGTATTGGGACGCCTGCCTTTGCACACACATGAACTCTGATGGCATCCCAGTCTTAGTCCAGAGAGTTCAATACTGAGTTGGCCCGCCCTTTGCAACTATAACAGCTTCAACTCTTCTGGGAAGGCCGTCCACAAGGTTTGGGAGTGTGTCTATGGGAATGTTTGACCATTCTTCCAGAAGCGCATTTGTGAGGTCAGCCACTGATGTTGGATGAGAATTTGTTGGGGCTGATGTCTTATGCAATGGGACACCAAGTGATCCCCGTATTGTTTGTCATATGACTATCTGCTATGATCTCCAGCTTCATATAGTGATCCCCAGCTTCATATAGTGATCTCCAGCTCCATATAGTGATCTCCAGCTTCATATAGTGATCTTCAGCTTCATATAGTGATCTCCAGCTTCATGTAGTGATCTCCAGCTTCATATAGTGATCTCCAGCTTCACGTAGTGATCTCCAGCTTCATATAGTGATCTCCAGCTCCATATAGTGATCTCCAGCTTTATATAGTGATCTCCAGCTTTATATAGTGATCTCCAGCTCCATATAGTGATCTCCAGCTCCATATAGTGATCTCTAGCTTCATATAGTGATCTCCAGCTCCATATAGTGATCTCCAGCTCCATATAGTGATTTCCAGCTCCATATAGTGATCTCCAGCTCCATATAGTGATCTCCAGCTCCATATAGTGATCTCCAGCTCCATATAGTGATTTCCAGCTCCATATAGTGATCTCCAGCTCCATATAGTGATCTTCAGCTTCATATAGTGATCTCCAGCTCCCTATAGTGATCTCCAGCTCCATATAGTGATCTCCAGCTTCATATAGTGATCTCCAGCTCCATATAGTTATCTCCAGCTCCATATAGTGATCTCCAGCTCCATATAGTGATCTCCAGCTCCATATAGTGATCTCCAGCTCCATATAGTGATCTCCAGTTTCATATAGTGATCTCCAGCTCCATATAGTGATCTCCAGCTTTATGTAGTGATCTCCAGCTTCATATAGTGGCCACAATGTGATATTTTTCTGAAATACCTCAATTAAGGAAAATGCTGCATTATGGCCACTAGATGGAACTGACGTTCATAAGAGATAATCATATTGCAAAAATATGGGGATCATTCGCTGTGCTGCCTGTATAAATGCTTAGGACATCCACACAGAATTATTTTTATACACAGACCCCCCCAAGATTCAAATAAGAATAAACATGTCTCTTGTATTTTTTTTATCCTGCAGTTCAGTTTAAATATGCATTTAAGAGGGCTAAAGATTATTTGTGTATGTGACTGGAGTTCTCAGTCCACCAAAAAGTGAGATTTCATTTATAGGTGGAGTTTTAATGGGAAAACAATGATATTTTCAGCATGCGCATTACCTGTGTGCGTAAACTCCCTTACTGTACTGTAAATACATCTTTATCTAGCAGTTCAGCCTGCAATGTGTTTTCTAAACAGAAAGCCTCAGATCCATCACCTATTTCCTGTTATGGCAGACGGGATGGTGGGTTCAGTTGTATAATATTTCCCTCCAGACAAAGGAAACGTGACCCTGTCTGCTCTTCTACAATTCACCCGGGAGAGGGGATCCTTTCAGCAAATTAGTCCCCCCTCCAGGGAAGAAATGATCCAGGTGAAGAGGTGATGTATGTCTGGGCCCCGGGGTGATACCTGCCACTGGTGGCCTTCCAACCTCTAAGACGATGTGCAAAGCTGATATATGCCATCCATGTAAAGTGTTCCTAGCATCACATACCCAACAAAGACCTTTTCTTATCGGCTCCACTTTTTTCTCCTAACAGGTTCAGCTCCCACCCCTGTACACCCCCTATGGACCAAAGCTATTAGGCTATAACTTCATCATTACTTAAGATAACAAAGTAATACATATATTACATTTTTTTAAGACAAACAAGGCTTTCTTTTTATTCTTTTTTTATTCTTTTATTATTATATTTTAATATTATTTTATTGTTACACTGTATTTTAATATTATTTTATTTTTATTCTTTCTTTTTTTATTCTTTTATTAATGTATTACAATACTTTAGTATTATTTTAGTATTTTTCTTTTACTATTTTATTTTAGATTTATATATATTATTATTATTATTATTATTATTATTATTATTATTTTTATTAATGATAATAATAATAATAATAATAATAATAATAATAATAATAATAATAATAATAATAATAATAATTATAATAATAATAATAATAATAATAATAATAATAATAATAATTATTATTATTATTATTATTATTATTATTATTATTATTATATTCTAATATTATTTATTTTTTTTATTTTTTATTATTTTATTTCTTATTATATTTTTAATATATTACTTCTTCTTATTTTATTATTATTATTATTATTATTATTATTATTATTATTATTATTATTATTATATTTTAGTATTATTTTATTTTTTTATTATTTTATTAATGTATTACTATATTTTTGTATTATTTTAGGGTTTTTTTTGCTATTTTATTTCTTATTATTATATTTTAATATATTTCTTCTTATTATTTTATTATTTTTATCATTATTATATTTTAGTATTATTATGTTTTATTATTTTGTTAATGTATTACTATATTTTAGTATTATTTTATTTACTATTTTATTTTTTTATTATTATATTTTATTATTTATTATTTTTATTATTATTTTATTATTCTATTTTAATATTATTTTATTCTTTATATATTATTATTATTATTATTTTTTTATTACATTTTAATATTATTTTATTTTTTATTCTATCATTTAAAAAAAAAACATTTTTAATGTATTACTATGTTTTCCTATTATTTTAGTAATTTGTTTTACTAGTTTTTTTTTTAGTATTATATTTTAATATTATTATTATCATTATTATTATTAATATAATAATAATAATAATTATTATTATTATTATTATTATTATTATTATTATTATTATTATTATTATTAATATTATTATTATTGTTATTATTATTATTATTATTATTATTATTATTATTACTATTTCATTATTATATTTTAATATTATTTTATTATTATATATTTTTTTTTATTCTTTATATTCAATTTTTTTTCTATTATTATATTTTAATATTATTATTTTTTTCTATTTTATTTTTTATCATGATAGTTTACTATTATTTTCATTTTGTTATGACATTCCTAGGCAAAAAAATAATAAAACTACTTAAAAAAAACTGTAGATAAAAGTATACATTTTATAATTTATCACGTTTGAAGTGACGCTTAAATTATGAGTCTTATACAAAGCATTGCAAAGTTATTAACAGTTACAAATAAAGACTTTTTTTTTCAATGCTGCACTTAAATTTTTTTTCTAATGCATTTATTTAAAAAATTAACAAACAAGTACAACTAAAAAAAAGTTATAAAAATAAAGCATTAAACAATTTAAAAAAAAAAGCCTTTTACCATAATGCACATCATATTAGCACATTATGGCAGAATTTCCTGTCATCCCCTCCAGCACTGTGGTGTGAACTTCTCCACTTCTATTTCCCATCTCCCTGTCTTCCTCCTGGGGTTCAGACTCTTCGGCTGCTTGATTGGCCGAGGTATGATAAGGTCTCCCCCGTGCATGGGGGGTCATATCATCATGGCACAGAGCGGGGCTCATGCACCGCTCAGTCTACATTGTTGCTGACAGGCAGTTATGACAGAAGGAGTTTAATTCCACTTTAACCAATTCAGTACAGAGCACTTTCACCCCCTCCCTGCCCAGGCCAATTTTCAGCTGTCAGCGCTGTTGCACTTTGAATGACAATTGCACGGTCATGCAACAATGTACCCAAATGACATTTTTATCATTTTTTAGACAGATAGAGCTTTCTTTTGGTGATATTTAGTCACCACTGGGGTTTTTATTTTTTGCTAAACATACAAAGAAAGGCTGAAAATGTGAAAAAAAAAGAAAAAAAAATTGAGTAAAACAGAACAAAACAGAAAAGAAAAGAAAAACACAAAATAAAATATAATAGAATTAAAAATAAAGACATAGAATAGGACAGAATAGAATAAAAAATAGAATAGAATAAAAAGAAAGAATGTAACCATCTTCCAAATTTCAAATAGAATTAATTTAAATTAGAATAGAATAGCATTGAATAGAAAATAGAAAATAATAGAATGGAATAGAATAAACAATAGAAAATAATAGAATAAAAAGAATATAACAATATAACCATTTTCCTAAATTCAAATTTCGAATAGAATGAATTTGAATTACAAATCGAATAAATTCGAATTTGAAGAGAATAGCAATGAAAAAAATAGAATATAAAAAACAGTATAGAATGGAATAAAATAGAAAGAATATAATCATCGTCTGAATTTCAAATATAATAAATTTGAATTAGAATAGAATAGAATAGAAAATAGAATAGAATAGAATAGATAATAGAATAAAATATAAAGAATGTAACCATCTTCCGAATTTCAAATAGAATCAATTTAAATTTGAATAGAATAGCATTGAATAGAAAATAAAATAATAGAATAGAAAACATTAGAATGGAATAGAATAAACAATAGAGAATAATAGAATAAAAGGAATATAACAATATAACTGGTTTCCTAAATTCAAATTTTGAATAGAATTAATTTTAATGTCAAATCGAATAAATTCGAATTTGAATAGTATAGGAATGAAAAAAATAGAATAGAAAAAACAGTATAGAATGGGATAAAATAGAAAGAATATAACCATCTTCTGAATTTCGAATATAATAAATTTGAATTTGAATTTGAATAGAATAGAAAATAAAATAATAGAATCGAATAGAATTAACAATAGAAAAGAGTAGAATATAATAGAAAGAATATAACAATTTAACCGTTTTTCGAAATTTGAATTTCGGAAAACAGATAGAACAGATCTGAATTTGAATAGTATAGAAAAGAATAGAATATAATAGAAAAGATAAGAACAGAAAAGAACAGAATAGAACCATCTTCTGAATTTCGAATGTAATAAATTTAAACTAGAATAGAATAAAATAGAATAGAAAATAAACTATTAGAATAGAAAATAAAAGAATGGAATAGAATAAACAATAGAAGAGAATAGAATTAAAAGAATGTAACAATATAACCATTTTCCTAAATTCAAATTTTGAATAGAATGAATTACAAATCGAACAAATTTGAATTTGAATAGAATAGCAATGAAAAAAATAGAATAGAAAAAACAGTATAGAATGGGATAAAACAGAAAGAATATAACCATCTTCTGAATTTCGAATATAATAAATTTGAATTTGAATAGAATAGAATAGAAAATAAAGTAATAGCATAGAATAGAATGAACAATAGAAAAGAATAGAATAAAGTAGAAAGAATATAACAATATAACCGTTTTTCGAAATTTGAATTTCGGAAAACAGATAGAACAGCTTTGAATTTGAATAGTATAGAAAAGAATAGAATATAATAGAAAAGATAAGAACAGAATAGAACAGAATAGAACCATCTTTTGAATGTAATAAATTTAAACTAGAATAGAATAAAATAGAATAGAAAATAAACTAATAGAATAGAATAAACAATAGAATAGAATAGAATAGAATGGAATAGAAAGAATGTAACCATCTTCCGAATTTCAAATATAATCATTTTAAATATGAATAGAATAGCATTGAATAGAAAATAAAATAATAGAATAGAAAATAAAAGAATGGAATAGAATAAACAATAGAAGAGAAAAGAATAAAAAGAATGTAACAAAATAACCATTTTCCTAAATTCAAATTTTGAATAGAATGAATTTCAAATTGAATAAATTTGAATTTGAATAGAATAGAAATTAAAAAAAAAATTGAATAGAAAAAACAGTATAGAATGGAATAAAATAAAAAGAATATAACCATCTTCTGAATTTCGAATATAATACATTTGAATTTGAATAGAATAGAAAATAAAAGAATAGAATAGAATAGAACAAAATAAAGAATATAACATTATAACAGTTTTCCGAAATTCGAATTTCGAATAGAATAAATTTGAATTTGAATAGAAAAGAATAGAATATAATAGAAAAGATAAGAACAGAATAGAAAATAAAAAAATAGAATAGGAAAAACAATAGAATAGAATGGAATAGAAAGAATATAGCCATCTTCCAAAATTCGAATTTCGAATAGAATAAATTACATTTGAATTTGAATAGAATAGAAAATAAAAGAAAAGAATAGAATAGAACAAAAGAAAGAATATAACAATATAACAGTTTTCCGAAATTCGAATTTCGAATAGAATAAATTTGAATAGAACAGAAAAGAAAATAATATAATAGAAAAGATAAGAACAGAATAGAAAATAAAAAAATAGAATAGGAAAAACTATAGAATAGAATGGAATAGAAAGAATATAGCCATCTTCCAAAATTCGAATTTCGAATAGAATAAATTACATTTGAATTTGAATAGAATAGAGAATAAAAGAATAGAATAGAATAGAACAAAAGAAAGAATATAACAATATAACAGTTTTCCGAAATTCGAATTTCAAATAGAATAAATTTGAATTTGAATAGAAAAGAATAGAATATAATAGAAAAGATAAGAACAGAATAGAAAATAAAAAAATAGAATAGGAAAAACAATAGGATAGAATGGAATAGAAAGAATATAGCCATCTTCCAAAATTCGAATTTCGAATAGCATAAATTACATTTGAATTTGAATAGAATAGAAAATAAAAGAAAAGAATAGAATAGAACAAAAGAAAGAATATAACAATATAACAGTTTTCCGAAATTCGAATTTCGAATAGAATAAATTTGAATAGAATAGAAAAGAAAAGAATATAATAGAAAAGATAAGAACAGAATAGAAAATAAAAAAAATAGAATAGGAAAAACAATAGAATAGAATGGAATAGAAAGAATATAACCATCTTCCAAAATACGAATAGAATAAATTAGATTTCGAATAGAATTTGTTTCGAATTCGAATGGAATTTGCAAAATTCGAATCGATTAGAATTTGAACTAAACGAATTCCAAAAACGAATTTAACGAAACAATTGTATGGAAATATCGAAACCAAACACATTTTTTCGTTCCGCACACGTCTGATAGCGAGGTGCATTGGGGTTCAGAATGAATAGCACTGTTGCTCCCCTGCGGGGGAGGGAATGCGCGTTTTTTTTTGCGTATTGCGGGAGAACGCACGCGATTTTGCGCCCATTCCTGCAATACATAAATGTGAACCTATCCCAGCTCTGGAGAAGCTGCGCCTGGCATCCCGGGTATGACCGTTCCGCTTTCATGCAGGGAAATCATTGTTCGTGGTGGAGATGTGTGAAACGCACGGAGCTGGCGGAGGCGCGGGGCACGTCCCAGCAGGCCCGTATGACTTTGGCGCAGAGCGCGCGGTGGGGGGGGTGGGCTCTCCAGAAAGAGCCGTGTGATCGGGTGGCTTTGTTGTTGTCACAGAAGAAATTTCAATGAGGGAATCAAAACGCCGGAACGCTGAGTGGAGAAAGATTGCAGCTCTGCAAATATGAACTTTGCACCGAATAGTAATGAGCGGAGAATTCCCGGCACTGGGAGTGTCTGCCATCACACATGAAGGACATTCCAGGAATGTACAGTATACACGATGTGTCAATATTTCACACAGGTGTACGTTGTATACCCACCCGCCCTGCTCCATCACCTATGGAGCCACATTATTATACAGCCAGAACACGATGACCACCCACCATAACCCATCCAGGCATGGACTCCACTGGACCTCTGAAGGTACACCGTGGTATCTGGCACCAAGCCATCACCGTTAAGTCCTGTAAGTTGTGAGTTGGGTTCTCCATGGATCAGACTTGTTCGTCCAGCACATCCCACAGACGCTCGATTGGATTGAGAATATGGTGGCCAAGTCAAAACCTCAAAACTCGTTGAGTTCCTCAAACTATTCTTGAATTTGTCAGACCAGGCCACCTTCTTCCATTGCTCTGAGGTTCATTTCTGATGCTCATTGCCCATTGTAGGTGCATTTGGCTGAGGACACGGGTCAGCATGGACCACCCTGACCGGTCTGCGGCTACACAGCCCCCATACACAACAATCTGTGATGATCTGTGTGTTCTGACACGTTCCTGTCAGAACCAGCATGAACTTTTTCAGCAATCTGAGCTCCAGTAGCTCTTCCATTGAATCAGACTACACGGGCCAGCCTTCTCTCCCCATCAGTGAGCTTTGGGCACCCCTGACCCAGTTGCCGGTTTTTCTTCCTTGGACCACTGCAGACCAGGAACATCCCACAAGAGCTGCAGTTTTGGAGTTGCCCTGACCCAGTCTTCTAGAGTCTAGAGCAGGCTTTCTCAACCTTTTAACCCTAGAGGAACCCCAAAAATATTTTTTTTTTGTCTCGAGGAACCCTTCCTAAAACCAAATCATCAGGGCTCAATAGGAACAATGCTCCTTACATTGGTGGTCTATAGGAAGAATGTCCCCCTTAAAGTGGTGCTCAGAATGCCACCCTTAAAGACAGCTGAAAAGATATTTGGTGTCATGCTGTTGGCTTTGCTAAGTGTGTGCTGAACCTTGAACTCTGTAGACGTCATCAAATAGGTGGTTCATCAGCCGTAGCTCAAGGAACCCCTAGCAACCTCTGGAGGAACCCCTCGGAACCCTGGTTGAGAATGGGTGGTCTAGACATTACAACGTCTTCCTTGTCAAAGTGGCCCAAATTCTTACGCTTGCCCATTTTTTTCTGCTTTCCACAAATCAGCTTCAGGGACGACATGTTCACTTGCTGCTTAATATATCCCACCCACTTTCAGATGCCATTGTAATGAGATAATCAATGCTATTTACTTAACTTCTCACTGGTGATAATGTCATGGCTGATCAGTGTACAGTGCCTGGAAAAAGTATTCATACCTCTTAAAATTTTCCACATTTTGTATTATTACAACCAAAAAACGTAAATGTATTTTGTTGGGATTTTATGTGATAGACCAACACAAAGTGGCGCATAGTTGTGAAGTGGAAGAAAAATGATAAATGATTTTCGAAATTATTTACAAATAAATATGTGAAAAGTGTGGGGGGTACATTTGTATGGCGCCCCCCGGAGTCAATACTTTGTACAACCGCCTTTCTCTGCAATTACAGCTGCAAGTCTTTTTGGGGATGTCTCTACCAGCTTTGCACATCTAGAGAGGGACATTTTTGCCCATTCTTCTTTGCTATAGCTCAAGCTCTGTCAGATTGGATGGAGAGCGTCTGTGAACAGCCGTTTCCAAGTCTTGCCACAGATTCTCAATTGGATTTAGGTCTGGACTTTGTATGGGCCATTCTAACACATGAATATGATTTGATCTAAACCATTCCATTGTAGCTCTGGCTGTATGTTTAGGGTTGTTGTCCTTCTGGAAGGTGAACCTCCACCCCAGTCTCAAGTCTTTTGCAGACTCTAATGCCGCGTACACTCCGACAGAATCCCGACGGAATTCCATTCAAGCGGTCTTGCCTACACATGTTTAAACAAAACTCCGACCAAAGTCAGACCGTCCAGAACGCGGCGATGTACAACACCTGCGACGGGACTAGAAAAAGGACGTTCAATAGCCAGTAGCCAATAGCTTCTGTCTCGTACTTGCTTCAGAGCATGAATCGTTTTTGGTCCTTCGGAACAGCATACAGACGATCGGTTTTCCCGATAGGAATTGGTTCAGTCGGAAATATTTAGAACATGTTCCATCTCTAGGTCCGTCAGAATTTTCTAAAAAAAAAAGTCCGATGAGACCTACACACGATCGGAATATACGATGAAGAGCTTCCGTCTGACTTTTTCTGTCGGACATTCCGCTCGTGTGTACGGGGCATAACAGGTTTTCTTCTAAGATTGCCCTGTATTTGGCTCCATCCATCTTCCCATCAACTCTGACCAGCTTCCCTGTCCCTGCTGAAGAAAAGCATCCCCACAACATGATGCTGCCACCACCATGTTTCACGGTGGGGATGGGGTGTTCAGGGTGATGTGCAGTGTTAGTTTTCCGCCACACATAACTATTGCTTTTTAGGCCAAAAAGTTAAATTTTGGTCTCATCTGACCAGAGCACCTTCTTCTACATCTTTGCTGTGTCCCCCACATGGCTTCTCACAAACTGCAAACAGGACTTCTTATGGCTTTCTTTCACCAATGTCTTTCTTCTTGTCACTCTTCCATAAAGGTCAGATTTGTGGAGAACACGACTAATAGTTGTCCTGTGGACAGATTCTCCCACCTGAGCTGTGGATCTCTGCAGCTCCTCCAGAGTTACCATGGGCCTCTTGGCTCTTCTCTGATAAATGCTCTCCTTGCCCGGCTGGTCAGTTTAGGTGGACGGCCATGTCTTGGTAGGTTTGCAGTTGTCCTATACTCTTTCCATTTTCGGATGATGGATTGAACAGAGCTCCGTGAGATGTTCAAAGCTTGGGATATTTTTTTATAACCTGACCCTGCTTTATACTTCTCCACAACTTTATCCCTGACCTGTCTGGGGTGTTCCTTGGCCTTCATGATGCTGTTTGTTCACTAAGGTTCTCTAACAAACCTCTGTGGGCTTCACAGAACAGCTGTATTTATACTGAGATTAAATTACACACAGGTGGACTCTATTTACTAATCAGGTGACTTCTGAAGGCAATTGGTTCCACTAGATTTTAGTTAGGGGGAATCAGAGTAAAGGGGGCTGAATACAAATGCCCGACACACTTTTCACACATTTATTTGTAAAAATTTTGGAAAACCATTTATCAATTTACATTCACTTCAAAATTATGTGCCACTTTGTGTTGGTCTATCACATAAAATCCCAATAAAATACATTTACGTTTTTGGTTGTAACATGACAAAATGTGAAAAATTGCAAGGGGTGTGAATACTTTTTCAAGGCATTGTATATAGTGCCAACCGTTTGCACATCACTTTACAATATAAAGAGCAGTACAGTATCAATACAGTATACATTAATAAATATAAAGACAGAACAGTTACCATACAAATTAATACATGATGGTTAGGGGGGCCCTGCTCCCAAGAGCTTACAATCTAAAAGAGAAAAGTGATACAAAAGGTTATAACTGGGGGATGAGATGATGGAGAAAGTAAAAGTGCACAACTGAGAAATGAGTTTAATTTCTATTTGTTTGTTAAGTTAATAATTTTGTTTCTTCATATTCACCCCCATCAAATCATTCTCTGCAGCTATTACCTTTTGTACCACCAACCCCTCCCTTTAGAGTGTAAGCTCTTCGAGCCGGGCCCTCCTGTCCCTTCTGTATTGAACTGTACTGTAATTGTGTTGTCCCCCCTATACATTGTAAAGTGCTGCGTAAACTGTTGGCGCTATATAAATCTTGTATTATAATAATAATAATAATAATAATATTCGTTATGTTAGAAGGATTCGTTTTCCAGAATTCGTTTTGTATATTCAGATTTCTTTCATATATTAGTTTTTTTGCAAATCAAGTCGAAATTCCGAATTTGAATTTGTTGGAAATTCAAGTTTATTTTCGTAATTAGAATTTTGGAAGATGGCTATATTCATTCTATTTCATTCTATTCTCATCTATTCTATTTTTCCTATTCTGTTCTATCCTATTCTTTTTTATTCTATTCCTTTATTTTCTATTCTACCTTGTTTTATTAATTTTTTTTTTATTTTCTATTTTATTCTGTTTTATTCTATTCTATTCCTTTCTATTATATTCTATCCTATTATATTTTATTCTATTCTATTCTTTTATTTTCTATTCTATTTTAATATATTCTTTTATTTTATTTTCTATTCTATTTTAATATATTCTTTTATTTTATTTTCTATTCTATTTTTCCTATCCTATTCTATTCTGTCCTATTCTTTTTTATTCTATTCCTTTACTTTCTATTCTATCTTGTTTTATTAATTTTTTTTTATTTTCTATTTTATTCTGTTTTATTCTATTCTATTCCTTTCTATTATATTCTATCCTATTATATTTTATTCTATTCTATTCTTTTATTTTCTATTCTATTTTAATATATTCTTTTATTTTATTTTCTATTCTATTTTTCCTATTCTATTCTATTCTATCCTATTCTTTTTTATTCTATTCCTTTATTTTCTATTCTACCTTGTTTTATTATTTTTTTTTTTATTTTCTATTTTATTCTGTTTTATTCTATTCTATTCCTTTCTATTATATTCTATCCTATTATATTTTATTCTTTTATTTTCTATTCTATTTTAATATATTCTTTTATTTTATTTTCTATTCTATTTTTCCTATTCTATTCTATTCTGTCCTATTCTTTTTTTTATTCAATTCCTTTATTTTCTATTCTATCTTGTTTTATTATTTTTCTTTTATTTTCTATTTTATTCTGTTTTATTCTATTCTATTCCTTTCTATTATATTCTATCCTATTATATTTTATTCTATTCTATTCTTTTATTTTCTATTCTATTTTAATATATTCTTTTATTTTATTTTCTATTCTATTTTTCCTATTCTATTCTATTCTGTCCTATTCTTTTTTATTCTATTCCTTTATATTCTATTCTATCTTGTTTTATTAATTTTTTTATTTTCTATTTTATTCTGTTTTATTCTATTCTATTCCTTTCTATTATATTCTATCCTATTATATTTTATTCTATTCTATTCTTTTATTTTCTATTCTATTTTAATATATTCTTTTATTTTATTTTCTATTCTATTTTTCCTATTCTATTCTATTCTGTCCTATTCTTTTTTATTCTATTCCTTTATTTTCTATTCTACCTTGTTTTATTAATTTTTTTTTTATTTTCTATTTTATTCTGTATTATTCTATTCTATTCCTTTCTATTATATTCTATCCTATTATATTTTATTCTATTCTATTCTTTTATTTTCTATTCTATTTTAATATATTCTTTTATTTTATTTTCTATTCTATTTTTCCTATTCTATTCTATTCTGTCCTATTCTTTTTTATTCTATTCCTTTGTTTTCTATTCTATCTCGTTTTATTATTATTTTTTTATATTTTCTATTTTATTCTGTTTTATTCTATTCTATTCCTTTCTATTATATTCTATCCTATTATATTTTATTCTATTCTATTCTTTTATTTTCCATTCTATTTTATTATATTCTTTTATTTTATTTTCTATTCTATTTTATTCTTTTCTAATCCATAAAGACATGGGTGAGCGAGTTCGGGTTGAGGTCAGGACTCTGTGCAGGCCAGTCAAGTTCCTCCACCCCAAACTCACTTATCCATGTCTTTATGGACCTTGCTTTGTGCACTGGTCATTATTATTATTATATAGGATTTATATAGCGCCAACAGTTTACGCAGCGCTTTACAATGTAAAGGGGAGACAATACAGTTATAATACAATAAGATGCAAGAGGATTAAGAGGGCCCTGCTCAGAAGAGCTTACAATCTAATAGGGTGGGGCAGGTGGTACAAAAGGTTGTAACTGTGGGGAATGAGCTGATGGAAGTGGTGCGCAGTCATGTTGGAACAGGAAGGGGCCGTCCCCAAACTGTTCCCACAAAGTCGGGAACATGAAATTGTCTAAAATGTCTTGGTATGCTGACACCTTAAGAGTTCCCTTCACTGGAACTAAAGGGGCCAAGCCCAACCCCTGAAAAACAACACCCACACCATAATCTCCCCTCCACCAAATGATTTGGACCAGTACACAAAGCAAGGTCCATAAAGACATGGATGAGCGATTTTGGGGTGGAGGAACTTGACCGGCCTGCACAGAGTCTTGACCTCAACCCGATAGAACACCTTTGGGATGAATTAGAGCGGAGACTGTGAGCCAGGCCTTCTCGTCCAACATCCGTGCCTGACCTCACAAACGTGCTTCTGGAAGAATTGTCAAACATTCCCATAGACACACTCCTAAACCTTGTGGACGGCCTTCCCAGAAGAGTTGAAGCTGTTATAGCTGCAAAGGGTGGGCCAACTCAATATTGAACCCTACGGACTAAGACTGGGATGTTATTAAAGTTCATGTGCGTGTAAAGGCAGGCGTCCCAATACTTTTGGTAATATAGTGTAACGACAGCAGTCTCACAAATATACACACTGGAGACAATTCCAGGTTCGGTCAACTGAACTCATCAGAATGATTTTGGACTATGAGAAAATCGCAAAACATCCTTATCTAAAAACGCCGCACACTGAACTACTGTGATGACTTTTTGCTGATAGTCGCCCTTCCTGACCGTCCTCCTCGTCTTCTACGCTTCACTGGGAACAATAATAATTGTCAAGGAATCCTTATTCTGCATACATGACGCAATCCTTGGCAAAACACACCGAACTGCCCAGCCACTGCCGAACACAACACCAAAAAATAAAGGTAGGTGCCAGCCCTTGTGAGGTCACAGCCTGGCAGGGGCTCTTGTTGGGGAATGGTGCCAGGGTGACAGAGGCTGTGCCAGGGTGACGGAGGCTGTGCCAGGGTGACGGAGGCTGTGCCAGGGTGACTGAGGCTGTGCCAGGGTGACGGAGGCTGTGCCAGGGTGACGGAGGCTGTGCCAGGGTGACAGAGGCTGTGCCAGGGAGACAGAGGCTGTTCCAGGGTGACGGAGGCTGTGCCAGGGTGACTGAGGCTGTGCCAGGGTGACTGAGGCTGTGCCAGGGTGTCGGAGGCTGTGCCAGGGTGACTGAGGCTGTGCCAGGGGTAAATACAAGTGACTAAAGGTCCAGTAATTCAGTAGACTGTGCAGCGTGTCGGCGGGGAGGTGTTTGTGCCGCTATAGTGCTGAACGCTGTTTAAAAGCTGCAAGCTCTGATTTAAAGAGACCCTGTCACCGATCAATAAACTGCAGGTAAAAGCACAGAAAAATCAATCATTTGAAATACTTGTGTGTAATGTTTTCCCTTTCCATAAATTATTATTAAATTATTTTTATTCACTTCGAACTTGTTAGAAATTTGACTACTACCCATTTGCCAGTCTTTATCCAGCCCTTGGGGCACTATTCCTCCCACAGGTACCAATGATGGGGCACTATTCCTCCCACAGATACCAATGATGGGGCACTATTCCTCCCACAGATACCAATGATGGGGAACTATTCCTCCCACTATCTAACACCAATGATGGGGCACTATTCCTTCCACTGACACCAATGATGGGGTCCTGTTCCTCCACTGATACCAATGATGGGGCACTATTCTTCCCACTTACACCAATGATGGGGCACTTTTCTTCCCACTTACACCAATGATGGGGCACTATTCCTCTCACTGATACCAATGATGGGGCACTATTCCTCCCATTGACACCAATGATGGGGCACTATTCCTCCCACTGACATCAATGATGGGGCACTATTCCTCCCACTGACATCAATGATGGGGGTCCTGTTCCTCCCACTGACACCAATGATGGGGCACTATTCCTCCCACTGACACCAATGATGGGGCACTACTTCTCCCACTGATACTAATGATGGGGCACTATTCCTGCTACTGACCACAGACGTTATCTAATTTTTTCTGGCCACAGTCTGAGAGGAAAGGCAGGGCAGTGATGTCACTATCTTCACCTGGTCCAACCATTGAACGCTTTGCATTCATTGAGAAAATGCAAAGCAATCTCTGAATGGTGCCCATGCCTAGCGGCCGACCTCCTCTGTTCACAATGCAGCAGTACAGCCACTCAGCACAGGACCCGGAAACCAAGTGGAGATCACTGAAGCAGTGGTGTCTAGTTCAGTGAGTTCCATATCGCATGGGGGTCCCATGGGTATGTAGAATATACTATACTGTATATACTCTACATAGTTATATTGGATCAAGTTGGAGTAATGTAATTATGTGAAAATATCCAGACCTGGAATTCTTCTTTAGGCTTCGCTCATAGTATACCAGATGTGGTGAAGGAACTTCCCTGCACCACACAAAAATGCACAGTGCATTGAATAAATTGAAGGTCAGTGGGAAGAATGTTCCTTACATTGGTGATCAGTGGGAAGAATGCTCCTTACATTGGTGGTCAGTGGTAAGAATGTCCCTTACATTGGTGGTCAGTGGGAAGAATGTTCCTTACATTGGTGGTCAGTGTGAAGAATGTTCCTTACATTGGTGATCAGTGGGAAGAATGTTCCTTACATTGGTGGTCAGTGGGAAGAATGTCCCTTACATTGGTGGTCAGTGGGAAGAATGTTCCTACATTGTTGATCAGTGGGAAGAATGTTCCTTACATTGGAGGTCAGTGGGAAGAATGTCCCTTACATTGGTGGTCAGTGGGAAGAATGTTCCTACATTGTTGATCAGTGGGAAGAATGTTCCTTACATTGGTGATCAGTGGGAAGAATGTTCCTTACATTGGTGGTCAGTGGGAAGAATGTCCCTTACATTGGTGGTCAGTGGGAAGAATGTTCCTACATTGTTGATCAGTGGGAAGAATGTTCCTTACATTGGTGATCAGTGAGAAGAATGTTCCTTACATTGGTGATCAGTGGGAAGAATGTTCCTTACATTGGTGATCAGTGGGAAGAATGTCCCTTACATTGGTGGTCAGTGGGAAGAATGTTCCTTACATTGGTGGTCAGTGGGAAGAATGTCCCTTACATTGGTGGTCAGTGGGAAGAATGTTCCTTACATTGGTGATCAGTAAGAAGAATGTCCTTACATTTTGTGATCAGTGGGAAGAATGTCCTTACATTGGAGGTCAGTGATAAGAATGTTCCTTACATTGGTGATCAGTGAGAAGAATGTTCCTTACATTGGTGATCAGTGAGAAGAATGTTCCTTACATTGGTGGTCAGTGGGAAGAATGTTCCTTACATTGGTGGTCAGTGGGAAGAATGTTCCTTACATTGGTGATCAGTGGGAAGAATGTTCCTTACATTGGTGATCAGTGAGAAGAATGTTCCTTACATTGGTGATCAGTGGGAAGAATGTTCCTTACATTGGTGATCAATGAGAAGAATGCTCCTTACATTGGTGATCAGTGGGAAGAATGCTCCTTACATTGGTGATCAGTGAGAAGAATGCTCCTTACATTGGTGATCAGTGGGAAGAATGTTCCTTACATTGGTGATCAGTGGGAAGAATGCTCCTTACATTGGTGATCAGTGAGAAGAATGCTCCTTACATTGGTGATCAGTGGGAAGAATGTTCCTTACATTGGTGATCAGTGAGAAGAATGTTCCTTACATTGGTGATCAGTGGGAAGAATGTTCCTTACATTGGTGATCAGTGGGAAGAATGCTCCTTACATTGGTGATCAGTGAGAAGAATGCTCCTTACATTGGTGATCAGTGGGAAGAATGTTCCTTACATTGGTGATCAGTGAGAAGAATGTCCCTTACATTGGTGATCAGTGAGAAGAATGCTCCTTACATTGGTGATCAGTGAGAAGAATGTTCCTTACATTGGTGATCAGTGGGAAGAATGCTCCTTACATTGGTGATCAGTGAGAAGAATGCTCCTTACATTGGTGATCAGTGGGAAGAATGTTCCTTACATTGGTGATCAGTGAGAAGAATGCTCCTTACATTGGTGATCAGTGAGAAGAATGCTCCTTACATTGGTGATCAGTGGGAAGAATGTTCCTTACATTGGTGATCAGTGAGAAGAATGTTCCTTACATTGGTGATCAGTGGGAAGAATGTTCCTTACATTGGGGGTCAGTGGGAAGAATGTTCCTTACATTGGTGATCAGTGGGAAGAATGTCCTTACATTTTGTGATCAGTGGGAAGAATGCTCCTTACATTGGTGATCAGTGAGAAGAATGTTCCTACATTGGTGATCAGTGGGAAGAATGTTCCTTACATTGGAGGTCAGTGATAAGAATGTTCCTTACATTGGTGATCAGTGAGAAGAATGTTCCTTACATTGGTGGTCAGTGGGAAGAATGTCCCTTACATTGGTGGTCAGTGGGAAGAATGTTCCTTACATTGGTGGTCAGTGGGAAGAATGTTCCTTACATTGGTGATCAGTAAGAAGAATGTCCTTACATTTTGTGATCAGTGGGAAGAATGTCCTTACATTGGAGGTCAGTGATAAGAATGTTCCTTACATTGGTGATCAGTGAGAAGAATGTTCCTACATTGGTGATCAGTGGGAAGAATGTTCCTTACATTGGTGATCAGTGAGAAGAATGCTCCTTACATTGGTGATCAGTGAGAAGAATGCTCCTTACATTGGTGATCAGTGGGAAGAATGTTCCTTACATTGGTGATCAGTGGGAAGAATGTTCCTTACATTGGAGGTCAGTGGGAAGAATGTTCCTTACATTGGTGATCAGTGGGAAGAATGTTCCTTACATTGGGGGTCAGTGGGAAGAATGTTCCTTACATTGGTGGTCAGTGGGAAGAATGTTCCTTACATTGGTGGTCAGTGGGAAGAATGCTCCTTACATTGGAGGTCAGTGGGAAGAATGTTCCTTACATTGGTGGTCAGTGGGAAGAATGCTCCTTACATTGGTGGTCAGTGGGAAGAATGTTCCTTACATTGGTGGTCAGTGGGAAGAATGTTCCTTACATTGGTGGTAGGTGGGAAGAACGTTCCTTACATTGGTGGTCAGTGAGAAGAATGTTCCTTACATTGGTGATCAGTGGGAAGAATGCTCCTTACATTGGTGGTCAGTGGGAAGAATGCTCCTTACATTGGTGATCAGTGGGAAGAATGCTCCTTACACTGGTGGACAATAGATAGAATGCCCCTCTTACAGATACTATAGAAGATCATTGTGGCCAGTGGTTGCATATCGTAGAGAAAAAAATCGCTCATTGCCCAAGGAACCTGTAGCCACCTTTGGAGGAAGCCTTGGCCTCCTGAATATCCCTAATTAAGAAAGTCTGTTCCAGGTCTAGAAATAAAACGACCTGCAACGGGGCGCTAAGAGGCGAGTGCGATATAATAAAGCGCAGTACAATCCAATAAATGAGAGCGGCGGAGATTTGGCCGGGCTCTGGCTGGCAGGGTGACCTGTCCCCTAGTTCTGATCCCTCTGCAGGAGGACAAAGTCTCTTTGTATCAGAAAGAGGAAGAAATAAGGAAATCTGGGACTCACCTGCAGGGCACCCACTCTGTACTGGAAGCGTCCCCCGTCCAGAGACCAGGGAGAAGACGGTTCCACCTCTCGCTCCGCCGGCTTATCTCCACGATCCTTTTTTTTTTTCTTTTTTTTCCGTAGCTGTGGGGTGTATCCTGCCTGCTGATGCCCTGCCAAGAACTGGGAGTGGGCGAGACCTGTCACTGTGTGTGCTGCATGGGGGCTGATACCTGCTCTGCTCTCAGCACCTGAGCACCGTCCACGCCGTTCCCTTCACCCTGGTGGTGTCAGCAGTGCTTGGCCCCCCGGAGAGGGAACAGATGGGGCCCCCGAGCCGGCCTGGCGAGGTGTGCACACTAATGGGGAGAGATCATTTCTCCTTTTTTTGTTAGGTATAACCTTTGATATAGAAAGCATTGTTCTGCAGATCATGTTACACCCAGCCTGCCACCACGTGTAATGTTCCTGCAAGAGACCGACAGTCATCACCCAGGACTTAAAGCTGAACTCCAGGAAGATATATATATAGAAAAAAATAAAAATAGAATATTTCATATTTAAATATTTAAAAAATAGTTATTAACCAGTTCGATACCGAGCCAAATCTTATACTTATAAAAGTGCTCCTACATGTAAAAATCTACTTTTTTTTTGCTAGAAAATTACTTCTAACGTTATCTCAAACATTATATCTATATATCTATCTATCTATATATATATATATATATATATATATATATATATAGAGAGAGAGAGAGAGAGAGAGAGATATATCTCTATATATATATCTATATATAGATATATATCTATATAGATATATATATATATAGATATATATAGATATATATATATCTATATAGATATATTTATTTATTTATTTATTTAGCAGAGGCCCTATAGAATAAAATGGTTGGTGTTGCAAGTTTTTATGTCACGCTGTAATTGCGCAGCGATTTTTCAAACACGATTTTTTTCTGGGGACTGGATGCACTTTAATGAATTTCATCGCACACAAGCACGATATAATACCCTGTTTTTTGTTGGTAAAATATAAAAGATGATGAGCAAATTAATTCCCTTACACGTCACGCTTTAAAAAATTGCGTCCATCTTTGGAAACGGCGCCAAACTTCCGCACTTAAAATTCTCCATATGCGACACTTTGACCGCTTCGGCCCCTGAAATTTTTACCCTCCCCTTCCTGTCCAGAGCCGTTTTTTTGCGATCCGTCGCTGCTTCGCTTTAACTGACAATTGCGCGGTCGTGCGACGTTGCGCCCAAACAAAATTGGCGTCCTTTTTTTCCCCACAAATAGAGCTTTCTTTGTTTCTTTCAGATCACCTCTGCGGTTTTTATTTTTTGCGCTATAAACAAAAAAAAAAAGAGCAACAATTTTGAAAAAAAAGCAATATTTTTTACTTTTTCCTATTATAAATATCCCCCAAAAATATATATATAAAAAAAATGTCCTCAGTTTAGGCCGATACGTATTCTTCTACATATTTTGGGTAAAGAAAAAAATCACAATAGGCGTATATTGATTGGTTTGCGCAAAAGTTATCTACAAAATAGGGGATAGTTTTATGGCATTTTTAATATTTTTTTTTTTTTATTAGTAATGGCGGCGATCTGCGATTTTTATCGTGACTGCGACATTATGGCGGACACATCGGACACTTTTGACACTATTTTGGGACCACTGTCATTTATACAGCGATCGGTGCTATAAAAATGCACTGATTACTGTGTAAATGACACTGGCAGGGAAGGGGTTAAACACTAGGGGGCGATCAAGGGGTTAAGTGTGTCCTAGGGAGTGAATCTAACTGTGGGGGGGATGGGCTTCTACTCACATGACACCAATCACTGCTCCCGAAGACTGGGAGCGGTGATCCCTGTCATGTCACTAGGCAGAACGGGGAAATGCCTTGTTTACATAGGCACTTCCCAGTTCTGCGGCTCCGTGACACGATTGCGGGACACGGCGGACGCGTTTTACGCTGCGCGCGCACTTGTGTGCCCGTTAGCCCCGCTTTCCCCTCTGAGGCTGAATGCGGAGTGAGGGGAAGATGGCCCCCACTCGGACTTATACCATCGGATGATGGAAGCGACGTCAAACGTCACTTATTTTTATTGCATTTAAGTGTAAATGCGAGATCCGAGGTTTTTTTTGACCCCAGATCTCACATTAAAGAGGTCCTCTCATGCATGTTTACATTCCTTGTGATGAGAATAAATGTTTAAATGGACAAAAACATTTTTATAAATGGACAGTTTAAAAATAAAAAATAAAAAGTAAAATTAATGAGAAAAAAAAAAAATTGAAAGCGCCCCGTCCTGCCGAGCTCGCACGCAGAAGCGACCGCATACGTAAGTCGCGCCCGCATATGAAAACGGTGTTCAAACCCCACATGTGAGGTATCGCCACGATCGTTAGAGCGAGAGCAATAATTCTAGCAAAAAGTCCTCCTCTGTAACTCAAAACTGGTAACCTGTACACTTTTTTAAACCTTGAAGGTTTTTAAGGGTCAAAGTTTGTCGCCATTCCACAAGCGGGCACAGTTTTGAAGCGTGATATGTTGGGTATCAATTTACTCGGCGTAACGTTATCTTTCAGAATATAAAAAAATTGGGCTAACTTTACTGTTTTCTTATTCTTTAATTACAAAAAAGTGTATTTTTTTTCCCAAAAAATTGCGTTTGTAAGACCGCTGCGCAAATACGGTGTGACATAAAATATTGCAACGACCGCCATTTTATTCTCTAGGGTGTCTGAAAAAAAATATATAATGTTTGGGGGTTCTAAGAAATTTTCTAACAAAAAAAAATTATTTTTTTTTAACTTGTAAACAACAGATCTCAAAAAGAGGCTCGGTCCTTAAGTAGTTAAGTATGCGTTCTCATTTGCGCATAAGCACACGGGGGCGCTTTACTTTTTTATTATTATTTACTTTATAGAAAACTTTTTTTTACACTGTCTCTTTAATTTTTAAATTTTTTTTTATATTAACTTTGAACAACATCCCATGTAACAGCATGGGCCATGACAGGTCCTCTTTATGGAGAGATCTGGGGTCTATTAGACCCCAAATCTCTCCTCTGGTTTCCAATACAGCCGATCAAATACAGATCGGTCTGATCGGCTGCTTTCCTGGCCGCTAACGAATTACGTCCCTTCCGGCTTCTGGGGTCAAGGAGAGGGAGGAACAATGTCAGTTGGTGTGGTGACGCTATCACCACCGGTTGCATCATTCCGGAGCGCCGCAATCAGACAGCAGAGCCCGGGAAAGGCGGCGGCGGACCTCTGCCACCCGCAGAAGGGATCGAAGTCGGTGTTTGTTCAGCCACTTGAATCACTTCTGCTGAACTGGGAATCGCCGGCTGCAAAATTTGATACTGGGATGATGCATGCAGGTGCAGACATCATCCCGGCTTAACCACTTCAACCTAACGATGTCCATGGACGTTCTACGGCATTGAAAGTAAACATTTATTATATTGCAACTTACTGAATTGGCCTGGGCAGGAAGGGGGGTGACAGTGCCCGGTATTAACGCACGGGCGCCGCCCCCCTAACCCATGTGTCCAGCTTCCTAATCCACATGCAGGGCCCCGGACGCATGGATTTCTATGGGGTTTTTTTTATTTTTTGAAGCACATGATTAGAGCCTGAGGCTCCAATTGGCTTCAGAAAAGGGAGGGCTCGGGGCGCAGAGCACTGTGCCCTGAGCCCACCCAGTTGTGTGACAATGGCAAATTAATATTCGCTATTGTCTTCCTGATTCTCCTTCTGGCCAATCAGGAAGCGGGTGCTGAGCAGTACGGGGACAAGGTCGTCCAGTGCCCAGGGTAAAGATGCCAAATGGTGCCCCCATTCATGATGTGCAAGCTTAGAGGATCCTGCACCCAGTAAACCATTGCGCCCAGGGCAACCGTTCCGTCTCGCCCACCTCTTGTCCCGGCCCTGGTCCCGAGACCCAATTGGCCAGGGAGTCTTAGGACCCACTCCCTGTTCGACCGGGAGGAGAAGCCCCGCCTCTTCTCTCGGCAAGCTCATCTCACATCTCATCTCTTCATCTCACCCCCTAATCCCATCTGCCTCCTCCCTAATCGCCACCTTCCCGTCCTTCTCCCACGGGGGGGGGGGTTTGGGGTGGCAGTGCAAGTAAGGGGGGTAGGCTTGTTTGCAGGGGTGTAACTACCACCATAGCGACCCATGCGGGCGCTATGGGGCCCGCAGCCGAGTGGGGCCCAGTGAGGATAAGAGCACCGCCGGCACAGTCTCCCAGCCAGGGGAAGAGAGAGGAGAGGAAGAGGCGAGCTGTCCGTATCAGCAGAGAGCTGAATTGCCTGATGTAAGAGCTTTCATTAGAACTTCCAGTGTTCCCGGGGCTCACGTCACATAGCTCCACCTCTTGGCCCCGCGCCTTTGATAGACAGAACGCCGATCCAATGCGGGACATGTGACGTCATCAAAGGCGTCGGGCCAAGAGGTGGGGCTATGTGACGATGAGCCCCGGGAAGACAGGAAATTCAAATGAAAGCTATTACAGCGGGCAATCCCGCTCTCTGCTGATCCGGGTGGCTTGCCTCTTCCTCTGCATAGGTGAGGCTGTATGGGGCACAGGAAGACCAGGCTGTATGGGGCACAGGTCACGCTGCATTGGGCACAGGTCAAGCTGTATTGGGCACAGGTCACACTGTATTGGGTACAGGTCACGCTGTATGTGGCACAGGTCACGCTGCATTGACACTAGGGCAGCTGTGGGGGGGCTGTTTGCAGGGGGGCCCCATACAACATTTTGCTATGGGGCCCTGCTATTTCTAGTTACGCCCCTGCTTGTTTGTCACCACCTCCCAAATATTGAGCACCAGTCGAAGCTGCGTTTATGGGAGGGATCAAGCAATACACACTATAGGAGGCGCTAGATCTCCTAATACCCAATATTAATGTCCAATGTCGTAAATGCCTATCTTATTGATGAAGCTGAATGGTTTCGGTGAGGCAACTTCCATATAACAAACCAAGGAGGGCAGTCTTAAGCAGTACCGGGACTGGGTCGTCCAACGCCCAGGGCAAGGATCCAGAATTGCATCCCCTCCCTGCACTGTTAATACATGCCTTAGAATGGGTGTACCACCCTGCGTCAGTTCTTTGCCTCCTTGCTCGTCTGCGCCCGGGGCTGCTGCCCCTACTGCCCACCCTTTGTCCCAGCCCTGGTCTTAAGAGTAATCCAGATATGTAGAAAGTAGTAACGGTGCCGCACCAATGATGACAGGGTTCAGATTAATATTTATTTTCATTGAATAAACATTATATTATATCCACTGAACACATGAGCTTGTTGGAGTGCCGCTCCAAGAGCCCACAGCGCTGCGCAAATAATTCACTCCTCGAAGGGGCGCTGTGGTGAATATGCTCATCCAGAAAGCATGGCAGTACACAGTGTAAATCATAAACTAAGCCCCCAGGGGGAGGCGAAACGCGTCAGTGGCCATCAGGAGGAGCTGAGGTTGAGGCAGCTCTTCATATATTCCTTTTGGGGATCACACTCCTCCTTCAGCAGGGCTTATAAATGCAGAAATACTGGGACTGCAACGAGAGACTGTTATAGGGCGTACACGCGGTTGGACTTTGTTCGGACATTCCGACAACAAAATCCTAGGATTTTTTCCGACGGATGTTGGCTCAAACTTGTCTTGCATACACACGGTCACACAAAGTTGTCGGAAAATCCGATCATTCTGAACGCAGTGACGTAAAACACGTACGTCAGGACTATAAACGGGGCAGTGGCCAATAGCTTTCATCTCTTTATTTATTCTGAGCATGCGTGGCACTTTGTCCGTCGGATTTGTGTACACACGATCGGAATTTCCGACAACGGATTTTGTTGTCGGAAAATTTTATCTTCTGCTCTCCAACTTTGTGTGTCGGAAAATCTGATGGAAAATGTCCGATGGAGCCCACACACGGTCGGAATTTCCAACAACACGCTCCGATCGGACATTTTCCATCGACTGTGTGTACGGGGCATTACAATGGCAACGGCTGGTGTGCGATGTGATCCGGCTGAAAAGCTGCAGTGCCAATGCGCCGATTGCGGCCATCCGTACATTTTTTTAGCACACACCACCGCAATGTGATGGTGCACACTGGGCATATAGGAGACATCTTGCCTTGTCTTGCGGGTGGGATTTAGCTTCAATAGCGGCCCAACGCAGTCCCACTGCACCTGTTGAGAATGGACCCTAACACCCCCCCCCCAAGATTTTTTTTTGTTTGTTTTGGTTTTTAACTTTTATTTTAGCTCTGCCCCTCACTGCTGTTGAAATGCCACACAGAGCAGCCAGGGGTGATCTATCAGGAGCAAACCCTAGGAGACATCTACACAAATGGCAAGTAATGCCCCCTGGTGGCCAATAGGGTAATATCCAGCCAAAACTTTTTCTTTTTTAAAGTTTTGGACAGAGTGGGGAAGAGTTAAAACCCCTGTCACATTTTTAATGCTATCAGGAAAGTCCCATCATTTACTGTCCCAGTAACAACAGTTTTACCAGACGTTGAGGAAAAATCAGCGGAATCGAAAGAGACAAAGTGTCATTGCGGGTCGCGTGGACTCTATGTCTGCGGGGATACCCGCGATCGTCTCACGGAGAGGAAGAATGGGGAAATGCTGATGTAAACAAGCATTTCCCCGTACTGCCTAATGACACTGATCACAGCTCCCTGTAATCCGGAGAGGTGATCATTGACGTGTCACACGTAGCCCCTCCCCCCCACAGTTGGAATCACTCCCTAGGACACACTTAACCCCTACAGCGCCACCTAGTGGTTAACCCCATCACTGCCAGTCACATTTACACAGTAATCAATGCATTTTTAATCGCACTGATCGCTGTATAAATGTGAATGGTCCCAAAATCACGCCAAAAGTGTCCGACGTGTCCGCCATAATGTTGCAGTCACGATAAAAATCGCTAATCGCCGCCATTTCTAGTAAAAAAAAAAAATATTAATAAAAATGCCATAAAACTATCCCCTATTTTGTAGACGCTATAACTTTTTGCGCAAACCAATCAATAAACGCTTATTGTGATTTTTTTTTTTTTACCAAAAATATGTAGAAGAATACGTATCGGCCTAAACTGAGGGAAAAAAATGTTTTTTTATATATTTTTTGGGGGATATTTACTATAGCAAAAAGTAAAAAATAATGCGTTTTTTTCAAAATTGTCGCTATTTTTTTGTTTATAGCGCAAAAAATAAAAACCGCAGAGTTGATCAAATACCACCAAAAGAAAACTCTATGTGTGGGGAAAAAAGGACAGCAATTTTGTTTGTGTACAGCGTCGCACGGCCGCGTAATTGTCAGTTAAAGCGACGCAGTGCCGAATTCGCAAAAAGTGCTCTGGTCTTTGGGCAGCCAAATGGTCCGGGGCTGAAGTGGTTAAAATCACATAAAAGAAAGATCTGTGTAACTATATGTATCCAGTTTTCTAATATATCACCTATACAGTACATATGTATACAGTATACCTCCATGTACTGTATACCCTCCTCCCCCTCCCTGCTCAACACACAGAGATATCTCTACAATCATCATATACACATGTGCTTATTTCTATTCAGCTGAGTGGAATGTGTATATGATTGTAGAGATATCTCTGTGTGCCGAGCAATGGGGGGGGGGGGGGGGGGTGTGAGGTATACATGGAGGTATAAAGGTGATATATATATATATATATACAGTATCTGACAAAAATAAGTACACCCCTTACATTTTTGTAAATATTTTCTTCTATCTTTTCATGTGACAACACTGAAGAAATGACACTTTGCTACAATGTAAAGTAGTGAGTGTACAGCTTGTATAACAGTGTAAATTTGCTGTCCCCTCAAAATAACTCAACACACAGCCATTAATGTCTAAACCGCTGGCAACAAAAGTGAGTACACCCCTAAGTGAAAATGTCCAAATTGGGCCCAATTAGCCATTTTCCCTCCCCGGTGTCATGTGACTCGTTAGTGTTACAAGGTCTCAGGTGTGAACGGGGAGCAGGTGTGTTAAATTTGGTGTTATCGCTCTCACTCTCTCATACTGGTCACTGGAAGTTCAAAATGGCACCTCATGGCAGAGAACTCTCTGAGGATCTGAAAAAAAAAAGAATTGTTGCTCTACATAAAGATGGCCTAGGCTATAAGAAGATTGCCAAGACCCTGAAACTGAGCTGAGTGAAAGAAAGGGGTGGAAGGCATGTGATCTAACACTTGAATCAAGATAATACAGTTTATTCTTATACAAAGTGGATAAATACAAAAAAGTTACTACATATTCATAAAAACTAGGTGTCAGGTCACCTTGAGGCTGGGTGACAGATGCACACCGTGGGGATCAGGAGTGCACCGCAAGGTAGTGGACCCTACGGCTGACTGCTGCGGATGGGAGTCAGGGTGGTAAGGAAGGCAGGGTCGCTGGAACACCAACATGGATCCCACCGGGGTTAGAGCGTAAGATTCCCGGGGGGGCGGAGTCTAAGAGCCAGCAGGCGTTCACCAGAGCCTCTAGTGGTGAGGATGGACTGGGCTGCAACTGGCTCCAGGTTGCGACCCCTAGGGTCCCCTAGCTCACGCCCACAGTAGGCAACAGGAGGATAGGGATAGTAAGAGAATAAGCCAAGATCAGGGCCACAAGCAGACCAGGACAACAGAGTTCACGCCAAGGTTCAGGGTCACAGGCAAACAGGGATAGTCGGGAACACGCCAAAAGGTCAGGGTCACGAGCAGACAGGAATAGTCAAGAACACGCCAAGGTCGGTAAACAAACGTAGAGCACACAGGAAGCAGGAAACAGGAAGCCAAAACACACAAAGGTTGATCAGCAGGGCTGGCCTGCAGTGCAGAGGTTAATATAGAGTTCTCTGATAGGTCCTGGGGTGGGGCCATGCTAGAGGAGAGCAGTCAGGTGAGAGTCAGCTGGTCTCTAGAGATGAACACATGGAGACAGGTAAGCTGACAGACAAAACTCTATTGCATAACCATGACACTAGGTTACAAAATATACATGAAAAATTAGACAAGCCCATGCAAGGGCAAGTGCTCAAAGGTAGGCTGACGCGTTTCTAGGGGTTCCCTCTGCATCAGAGCCTTGGAAAACAAAAGAAAGTCTGTACAATGTGGTAGACCAACATAAAGAGGAGTGGCTGATTGGGAGGTGTATCACATGGTGAGTGATGGATTCTCCTTTACTCCAGAACTGTCCACATCGCAGCGCTCTACATAATGTAGAGAAATGATTTGTGTGTTATTTGTTATTCCATGTTTTTCTGTCATTTGTACCTGCATTAGAGCTTGTAGGGAAGCTGCAGCCCACACGCGTCAGTTGAAAGCTGGAGGTAATCCTTTCTGGGGGGGTTCTACGATCCTCCTAGCAGGGTGCTGCCCTGTGCTGTTGTGTGGGTTGTAGCTGTCTCCAGCTGTGTGAGACCACTCCTCTTTATGTTGGTCTAACACAGGGATATGCAATTAGCGGTCTTCCAGCTGTTCCAGAACTACAAGTCCTATCAGGCACAGCAAGACTCTGACAGCCACAAGCATGACACCCAGAGGCAGAGGCATGATGGGACTTGTAGTTCTGCAACAGCTGGAGGTCCGCTAATTGCATATCCCTGCTCTACCACATTGTACAGACCTTCTTTTGTTTTCCAAGGCTCTGATGAAGAGGGAACCCTTCGAAACGCGTCAGCCTACCTTTGAGCCCTTGCCCTTTGCATGGGCATGTCTAATTTTTAATTGTATATTTTGTAACCTAGTTTTTTATGAATACGTAGTAACTTTTTTGTGTTTACCCACTTTGTATAAGAATAAACTGTATTATCTTGATTCAAGCGTTAGATCACGCGCCTTCCACCCCTTTCTTTACTCGGCCTTCTTCGGACCACCCCTGGGCAGTTTAGGCAGCGGGACACGCATGATCATCCTCTACTTCCCACCGTTTGAAAGTACTACCATTCCATATCAATACTGCCTGCACGGGCGCAGGAGGAATACTTTTTCTGTTCATATCTATACCTGAAACTGAGCTGCAGCACGGTGGCCAAGAATCTGGTGCAGCTCTGCATGGTAGCTGATCGGTTTCTAACTTCAGCTTGTTCAATTAAGCGTTGACAAGAAAAAAAAATCCCAAAAAACTGGAAGCTTATTGGTTTCAATGCAGAGCTGCACCAGATTTTGCACTCTCCGGTCTTCGTCATTTTTCCCCCATTATGTTGCGTATTAATCTGAAGGCAGCCTATTGAAATCAATGGGCCTCCTATGAGCCGAAAGTTCTTATGTTCCAAAAATCGTCTGTCACCACATTTCTCTGATGCGACGGCCCTCAAACTTTCTTGGATATGTCTTTTTATTAGACATGTGCAATTCGTTTCGTTCCGTATTTGTTTTCCAATGAATTTCAACAAATTCGTTAATTCGAAATGACCTGAATTAACGAAAAAAAACGTTTAACAAATTTTTCGTAATATTCGTAAGTTCGAATATTTGTAAATGCGTAAATTCGAATATTCAAAAATTTTAAAATTCGTAAATTTGAAAATTCGTAAATTCGCAAATTCAAAAATTCGTAAATTCAAAAATTCGTAAATTCAAAAATTCGCTAATTCAAAAATTCGTAAATTAAAAAATTTGTAAATTCAAAAATTCATAACATCGCAAATTTTTAAATTAAAAAATTAGTAAATTCGTAAATTCGTGAATTAAAACATTCATAAATTCGCCAATTCGCAAATTCATAAATTCAAAAATTTGCAAATTTACTAAATAAAAAATTCATAAATACGCAAACTCGTAAATTCAAAAATTCAAAAATTCGTAAATTCAAAAATTCGTAAATTCAAAAATTCGTAAATTCAAAAATTCATAACATCGCAAATTTGTAAATGAAAAAATTAGTAAATTTGTAAATTCGTGAATTAAAACATTCGTAAATTTGCAAATTCGTAAATTCATAAATTCAAAAATTCGCAAATTTACAAATTAAAATATTCATAAATACGCAAACTCGTAAATTTGCAAATTCGCAAATTCAGAATTTCATGAACTCGTAAATTTAAAAATTCGAAATTTGGAAATTCTTAAATCCATAAATGAAAAAATTAGTAAATTCTTAAAACTCAAAAATTAGTAAATTCGTACATTAAAAAATTTGCATATTCGTGAATTAAAACATTCGTAAATTTGCAAATTCGGAAATCCGAAAAACCTGAAAATTTGAAAATCTGAAATAATGACTAACTAATAATAACTTAACTATTACTAACTAATCAATTATGGGTAGTGGAATTTCCTTTCAAACTTGGCTGTTAGTGAACGGAACGAATACGAATTTATCTGACTTTAGGAATTATCCAAAATAACAAATGCCGTATCTAAACAAATGGAACTTAACTAATTAATAATAATAAATAACAATAATAATAATAAAAACGTATTATTATTTATTATTAATTCATTCCGTTCCATTTGTTTCGATGCGGCATTCCTTATTTCGGATAATTCGTAACTTCGGATAAATTCGTATTGGTTACGTTCACTAACAGCCAAGTTTGAAAGGAAATTCCAATACCTATAATTTAATAGTTAGTTATTATTAGTTAGTTAGTTATCCTTTCTTTCTTTTCTTGTTTTCAGATTTTCAAATTTACAAATTGCGATTATAACAAATGACCCGAAAAACGAAAAAACAAAACGAATGGAACGAAAATGAATGAGATGAATGCCACCCAAATGGCTGATTGTCCACTGCTGATTACTCGGCAATGGCATTAATGAAATTTAAAATCGACTTCTGTGCCTGTTTTAGGCTCAGCGATTGTCGCCTTGGATTGGCTTTAAGCCGGGGCTTCGTGACACCGATGGAGTTAACAGGATCTGAGCCTATGGAAGGTTCCCAAGGAAACCCTTTGAGTGCAGTGAGTAGGAGGTGGGTTCTTTGTGTGCCGGCTCAGCCTGTGTCTATAGTGGAATGCAGTGAATACATAGTGTAAAATAAACACATGTTCACAGACTTGTACCAACATCTTCCTGTGTAGGCTGCGCTCATCATTTATACCTTTCATCCAAGAACTTCAAAATAAACAGGGAAAAGGTTTTTTTGGTTTACAAAGTTTTACCCCCCCCCCCCCTCTTCATGACCAGGCCATTTTTTTGCTATTTTTTTGCTATTCGGCGCTGCGCTACTTTAAACTGGCGATTGCGCGGTCATATACAAATCCTCTTATCCTCTTTGCAGGGAGAGGAAACAGTGAGATCATTCCCTCTGTACAGAGCCCTATGTTGATTGTCAACACAGAGCTCTGGGCTGTGATTGGATACAGCTGATCATGGCCATGAATCATTGGCCGGGACCTGCTGACGAAGTCCCACTGTGCAATCACAGCCACGTGTTGTTGCGGGGAGAGGGGGGGGGTCACATGCCCCCCAAATCTGAAAACAGGCAGTGTACATGCCTGCATACATTGCAGGCGGACAGTCCACAAGTAGTTATTTATTTGAAACCCTAATCCCAAAAGATAAAGGTAACAGCAGTGATAGCTAAAGTCTGGTATAAATTTGTTAGTGTATTTAAATCTGCTAGTACATCCAACAGTCCCCTCCCCCCACCGACTGACAATGCTGTTGTCCAAATGTGCCCCCTGTGCTCCTTCATCCAGAGTAGGGGGGGGGCGCTCTAATACAGGAGGTGTATTACTGGCCAGATCACACAGTGAAAACGGAGGAAAAGAAAGCCTAAAAAAAAAGAAAACAAATGCAGCCGCCACCTCTAATGATTGGTAAGCTGCAATATACAGTGGAACCTTGGATGACGAGCATAATCTGTTCCAGGAGAATGCTTGTAATCCAAAGCACTCGCATATCAAAGCGAGTTACCCCATAGAAGTCAATGGAAATGAAGATAATTTGTTCCGCATTGACTTCTATTGCATGCAATACCGCATGTGGCCAGAGGTGGGGGGGCGCCAGAGAACTATCCTCGGAAATACTCAGGGACAGCTCGGATGAACTCGGAAACCCTCGGAAAGACTCGGAAACACTCGGGAACTGAGTATTTCCGAACGGCTCCGAACCGTTCCGAGTGTCACCGGCGCCCCCCGCACCTCTGGCCAGATGCGGTACTGCACACCACATTGGCTTGAATTCTGCTCATTTTGCGAGACAACACTCGCAAACCGAGTCAGGATTTGAAAAAAAAAAAGTTGCTTGTCTTTCAAAACGCTCGTTAACCGCGTTACTCGTTAACCAAGGTTCCACTGTATACGACATTTTTGGTATTGGGTTTAATACCGCTCTAAATGAACACGCTCCCTCTAGTGGCTGCAGTGAGCAGTGCAACAGGCAGTAAGCATACTACTAAGTGGACTACATACTACATACTACTGCACCTTTATCCTGTATCCTGCCACATACCGCCCACAGAGAGGATGTGTTGCATACATCTGGCAACAGACATCTCAAGTCTAGCGGAACAATCGTCCAAATTTTACCAAATCGTACATGACCATATTTGTGTAAAGGCAGCGTTGGCGTTTCCTGCGCATGCATGTGCGGCGTATTTCCCTAAGTGTGCCCCTACTTTTTTTTGTGAAATATGCCGTGCCCATTAATGGGTAAAGGTTCAGCCATTAGCTTGTATTGATGGCTCTAAGTGGCACATATGCCCCCCAGTGTAGGAAAGTGCCAGGGATTTTCTGTTTGAGGACATAGAAGTTAATGGGGCCTTCGGTGACACCGCCTACAGAATTCACAATGACTTCCTTTTGTCTACATTAAACACATATCATCCTGTTTGTGGAAAAACAACGTCGCAGAATTTTTTATTTTTTATTTTCCAGAGGATCTTATGGCGTGTCGTTACGGTAAAGATTCAGGTGTGTTATTGTGAGGTTGGCTGGGTCTGGGCACGTCCCGGGCGATCGGCATTTCAAGAAACGTCCTACAACTAAAGAGGAGGAAGCGGCATGGAAAAGGACAGAAGAAGCGCTTTGATTTCTCAGAACCTCGCTTGCCCAATCACAGCAGAAGCACAGAAAAGAATTAGCGTGGCCTAATTAACCATTAACATTGCTTTGCTGCCCCCCGCAGGGCATTCTGCAGTATTGTGCATATATATATATATATATTGTATATAACAGTAGATTTTAAGAAATGGACCCAAAACCTTGACAGTGTCTCTTTATTATCATACCCGACATCATAATTATCTGAAGGTGGTTGCTAGAGAAATCCGAAATATATAAAATACCATTTCCTTTAATCATGTATTATTTAACCACTTCAGCCTCGGAAGGTTTACCCCGCCACCCCTTCCCCCCTTCCTGACCAGGCTATTTTTTGTGCGTCGCTTTAACTGACAATTGCGCCGTTGTGCGACGCTGTACACAAATAAAATTGACATTTTTTTTTTTCCCCACAAATAGATCTTTCTTTTGGTGGTATTTGATCACCTTTTTTGCCCTATAAACCAAAAAATGACCGACAATTTAAAAAAAAGAAAACAATATTTTTTTACTTTCTGCTATAAAACATACCCGATAAAAAAAAAATAAAAAAATCTAATTTCTTCATCAATTTAGGCCAATATGTATTCTGCTACATATTTTTGGTAAAAAAAAAAAAAAATCCCAATAAGCGTATATTGATTGGTTTGCGCAAATGTTATAGCGTCTACAAAATAGGGGATAGATTCATAGGCTTTTTGATTTTTTTTATTGTTTTTACTAGTAAATGGCGGCGATCAGCAATTTTTAGTGGGACTGCGACATTGCGGCGGACAAATCAAAGGGTTAAGTGTGCTCCTAGGGAGTGCTTTTTAACTGTGGGGGGATGGGTGTACCAGAGGAAAACAGAGATCCGTGTTTCTGCTTAGCAGAAACACAAGATCTCCATTTTCCGCTCTCAGAGAACCGCGGTCTGCCTTGTCCGCCGTTCTGCCTTTCCTCGGAAACGATTGTTGGAACACGCTGATTGGCTCCTGCTGTGTCCAATCACAGCGGGAGCGGTGCTCCGGCGGTGCGGGCGCCCACGCACCAGATCGCGTACACAAAATCACATCCAGGTACGTGATTTTGCGCAGCTGGGCCGCCCTGCCGCAGTATCTATGCGGTGGGTGGTCCGGAAGCGGTTAAAGTACAACTAAAGTCAAGATGACAGAAATGGGAGTGGAGAGGAATTAGACCCCCTGCTATCTGAGTCCCCATTAGGGAGATTCACCCTCTCCATTTGTCACGTTTACTGTTATCACCGAAAAAGTGAAGGAAAATTCGAAATTTTGTGTTGTCACCAGAACAGGAATAGATGGGAAAATCTTGCAAGGGGGACACTAGTTCCGATGATAACAGGGATTCTCTGACTTTGGAGGGATTTCTTCTTACTTCCTGTTTTGGCTATAGGACAGGAAGTGAAGGGAAATCTTCCCACTGGGGACACGGATGACAAAAACCTTGCAGAGGTTATAACCCTCCCTTGCTCTATCCAAAATGCTAAAAAAAAGAAAGCAGAGGCTCAGCATTAGCAGTATTCTGACATTAAAGAGGAACTGGAGTCTGCTCACATAATTTGTAATAAAAACATCTTTGCCATTCTGAAGCTTCCCTCCAACCACTTTGCATATTATTTATATATATACTGTGATTCTGTACTTGCCAAATATGCTGCAGAAATCTCCCTCCACTGAGTCTGGCTGCAGCCATTTTAACTGTGGGCAGCTGAAGCTGCTGCCTGTTCACTTCCTTGATTTACACAGACACACAGAGGCACACCTCCAGCTCTGCAGCTTTCATTAGCCCTCTTATGACTCATCCCCCCTCCCTTCCTGGCAAACCCTCACAAGAGTGTGAGAGAGTCTGATGTCATAAGCCTATTATAATGACCTGACAAGAAAAAGAAAGTGGGCTGTATAAGGTATTTACTGGCAGAAAAGAAATGTTTTACTATCCAAAGTTAAAACAACAACAAGGGCAGAAGATTTATTAGATGGAAAGATGAAAAAATGACTGAAATTCCACTTTAACTTGCAGTCCAGAGGCCAGACAGGGGGCGGGGCAGTGACACACCATCCAAAGAACTATAGACGGCAGAATATATTATCACGCCCCTTATGCTATAGAGCTACATGGCACAATAGGGATCAGCAGATCATCTGACAACGGTGTCCATACAGTATAGGTGGTTACATTAGATTTGCCTGGAGTGTCCCTTTAAATGCCCGGCTAGCAGAGGCTAAAATATCAAGCAGCAATCAGGTCCTACATTTCCTCCTGGTATGGAAGTGCCCCGCACCGGTATGACATTGGCGCTCCGTATTTTGAGAGCGGAATCCTTGCGGTCCCTCTGTCATTTATATCTGGAAGTGGATTTTCAGACAGAAGCATGTTGGTTAAGTCTTGCTGGTGCTGCAAAGTTTGTCTGATGTAGGTGAGATGATGGCGCTTGGTGGCCACTTTCTGCATCGTTGGGCGCTGAGCAAAATTCTTCAGAATATTTATCTAGGGAAAAAAAAAAATCTATAACTATATATATACAGTATGTAATCAATAGGACAAGGCGAGTCACACTTCATCTAAGGCTACATGTGCAACACAATCAGGCCGTCCCATTCAGCCATATATATAGTTAAAGAAAATATTCAGGATTGCTGCAATGTAAACATTTAGTAAGCAAAAAATAGAAGAATACAACAATGTGCTTCATAAAGCTAAATCAACAGATTTGGGCAAACAAAAAAACAAAAAAGCAGCACACCCTTCCTCAAGTAGACACTTTTATAATTACAGTGCTGTAAAAAAAGTAATTGCCCCCTAAACCTAAAAAACTGGTTGTGCCACCCTTGGCGGCAACACCTGCAATCAATGCGTTTTGCGATAACTGGCTATGCGTCTTTCACGGAGGAAATTGTGGCCGACTCTTCTTTGCAGAATCTCTGAAACTCTGATACCCCTAACTAAAATCGAGTGGAACCAATTGCCTTCAGAAGTCACCTAATTAGTAAATAGAGTCCACCTGTGTGTAATTTAATCTCAGTATAAATGCAGCTGTTCTTTGGAGCCCTCAGAGGTTTGTTAGAGAACCTTAGTGAACAAACCGCATCATAAAGGCCAAGAAACACACCAGACATGTCAGGGATAAAGTTGTGGAGAAGTATAAAGCAGGGTTAGGTTATATAAAAATATCCCAAGCTTTGAACATCTCACAGAGCTCTGTTCAATCCATCATCTGAAAATGGAAAGAGTATGGTACAACTACAAACCTGCCAAGACATGGCCGTCCACCTAAACTGACCGGCCGGGCAAGGAGAGCATTCATCAGAGAAGAGCCAAGAGGCCCATGGTAACTCTGGGAGAGCTACAGAGATCCACAGCTCAGGTAGGAGAATCTGTCCACAGGACAACTATTAGTCGTGTTCTCCACAAATCTGCCCTTTATGGAAGAGTGACAAGAAGAAAGACATTGGTGAAAGAAAGTCATAAGAAGTCCTTTTTGCAGCTTGTGAGAAGCCATGTGGGGCACACAGCAAACGTGTGGAAGAAGGTGATCTGGTCAGATGAGACCAAAATTGAACTTTTTGGCCTGAAAGCAAAACACTATGTGTGGCGGAAAACTAACACTGCACATCACTCTGAACACACCATCCCCACTGTGAAACATGGTGGTGGCTTCATCATGTTGTGGGGATGCTTTTCTTCAGCAGGGACAGGGAAGCTGGTCAGAGTTGATGGGAAGATGGATGGAGCCAAATACAGGGAAATCTTAGAAGAAAACCTGTTAGAGTCTGCAAAAGACTTGAGACTGGGGCGGAGGTTCACCTTCCAGCAGGACAACGACCCTAAATATACAGCCAGAGCTACAATGGAATGGTTTAGATCAAAGCATATTCATGTGTTAGAATGGCCCAGTCAAAGTCCAGACCTAAATCCAATTGAGAATCTGTGGCAAGACTTGAAAATTGCTGTTCATAGACGCTCTCCATCCAATCTGACAGAGCTTGAGATATTTTGCAAAGACGAATGGGCAAAAATGTCCCTCTCTAGATGTGCAAAACTGGTAGAGACATCCCCAAAAAGACTTGCAGCTGTAATTGCAGAGAAAGGAGGTTCTACAAAGTATTGACTCCGGGGGGCGCTATACAAATGTAACCCACACTTTTCATAGATCTATTTGTAAAAAATATTGAAAACCATTTATCATTTTCCTTCCACATCACAATTATGTATCACTTTGTGTTGGTCTATCACATAAAATCCCAATAAAATACATTTACGTTTTTTGGTTGTAACATGACAAAATGTGGAAAATTTCAAGGGGTTTGAATACTTTTTCAAGGCACTGTATATAGCAGAAACACAAAAAGCAATAAAAACTTAGCAGAGTTTCTAAAACAAATTTCCTATGATACAGACAATGATGTGTTGGCCTCCCTCACACAAAGTACACTGAACATGGCGGTGGTGCGCGGGTGATTACTCAACTTCCCATGATTACACCCCCCATTTTAGGTCAATAGTCACCATTTCTGGTCTTATGGGTTCACCATACTCTTCTCTAAGCTTCTGCTTGGACTTTGCTTGCAGAATTCTCCACAGTTCCTCAGCTCCCAGGGGGTCTGTAGAACAAGAACAAAAGAAGAATTGTAGGGGTAGACAACCATCCCACATCTTGGTGGTCAGTCCCAGTGCTGTGTCTTGGGCTGTGTCCCGGGATCAGTGTCACCATGTTCAATAACTCAATAAGGCATTCATCATGGTGAGTGGGGGGGGGGGGGGGGCAGCAGGTGGGTGGATCCCTGCATAATTAGAGGTAAAGTAGGGGTGGGCCAGTACAGTAAGTGGGCGGGGTCTGGGTTGGACCACCCAGTCACCGGGAGGGCCTGAGGCAGATCATGGACAGAACTGAGACCAGAACTGAAAAGTTAGTATGTTTCGGGGGCCTTCAGTAAGCAAGCCAATAATGTGCATTTTAGCATGAGCCTGAATAATGTATGTGACTTATAGTGGACCTAGCAGCAGAATTTTCCTTTTCTCGTCAAACTCTAATAAACCTAAAACCAAAAATGTCATATATTGCAGCTAAATTATTCGATGTGGTGCCTGCATTTGTTTTCTTTTTTTAATTATTTTTTTCCCCTGGTGATCTTGCCAGTAACTTACCTCCTGTATTAGAGCGCCCCCCCCCACTCTGGATGAAGGAGTACATGAGGCACAGCAGACAGTAGTATTGTCAGTCAGGAGGAGGGACTAGCAGATTTAAATACACTAACAAACTGAAGCCATCCATGTAAACGATACATTTGCAGGAGAGCTTGTTCATTTGAAAAACAACAAGCTTCCTGGCAGGATCGCCAGATGAAAATTGAAGAAAGAAAGCCTAAATAAGAAAACAAATGCAGCCATCACATCTAAGAATTGATCAGCTGCAATATAATAAACATTTTTTTTATAATAATATTTTTATATAATAAAAAATTAATTGTGTATATAGCCCTACAGAACAGACAGTGCACAGACAATGTGCTTTGCTGCTTAACTGCGGACAGGAAACAGGAACTTTATTATAGAGAAAAGACATAGAGTTTAATCAGAGATGCAGCTACAAACTTATAAACGCTGCCATCCACTGGCTGAAGAATATATATGTAGTTGTACAAAAATACATGAACAATGTATTTCAACAAAAATCTGATGTCTGGCACAGATCAGCTCCTGCTGCAGCCTCTCGCCTTGTAAATTGCTACAAAGTTACAATGTTCCAGTCTGATCACTGGAGGAGAGGATTGCAAAAACACACCGTAAGGGTGCAAACACCTTGTGCATTACCATAGACCTGCTTATTGCATCCACCAAGACTAATGGATACTCACAAGTGAATAAAAAACAGTAAGCAAATAACTGATGTGCTTCAGCTGAATGAGATGTGACCCCCCCCAGGACCAAAACGATTGAAAGACTGACGCGTTTCAGGGGACAACCCCCCTTCCTCATTGCCCCAAAAAGTGAGACAGGTTACATTGCGTTCAGCTGAAGCACATCAGTTACAATATCTTACAAAAGTGAGTTTGCTGAAGACAAGCAGACTAAGGACATGGATTACTGGAACCATGTCCTGTGCTCTGATTAGACCAAGATAAACTTATTTGGTTCAGATGGTGACAAGCGTGTGTTGGGGGCGGCAACCAGGTGAGGAGTACAAAGACAAGTGTGTCTTGCCTACAGTCAAGCATGGTGGTGGGAGTGTCATGGTCTGGGGCTGCATGAGTGCTGCCAGCACTGGGGAGCTACAGTTCATTGAGGGAACCATGAATGCCAACATGTACTGTGACATACTGAAGCAGAGCATGATCCCCTCCCTTCAGAGACTGCGCCGCAGGGCAGTATTCCAACATGATAACGACCCCAAACACACCTCCAAGATGATCACTGCCTTGCTAAAGAAGCTGAAAGTAAAGGTGATGGACTGGCCAAGCATGTCTCCAGACCTAAACCCTATTGAGCATCTGTGGGGCATCCTCAAATGGAAGGTGGAGGAGCGCAAGGTCTCTAACATCCACCAGCTCCGTGATGTCGTCATGGAGGAGTGGAAGAGGACTCCAGTGACAACCTGTGAAGCTCTGGTGAACTCCATGCCCAAGAGGGTTAAGGCAGTGCTGGAAAATAATGGTGGCCACACAAAATATTGACACTTTGGGCCCAATTTGGACATTTTCACTTAGGGGTGTACTCACTTTTGTTGCCAGCGGTTTAGACATTAATGGCTGTGTGTTGAGTTATTTTGAAGGGACAGCAAATTTACACTGTTATACAAGCTGTACACTCACTACTTTACATTGTAGCAAAGTGTCATTTCTTCAGTGTTGTCACATGAAAAGATAGAAGAAAATATTTACAAAAATGTGAGGGGTGTACTGACTTTTTTCAGATACTGTATTTGCTTACTTTTTTTATCTGCTCGTGAGTATCCATGTGCCTTGGTGGATGTAATAAACGTGTCTATGGTAAAGCACGAGGTTTTTGCGCCCTCCCGTGTGCTTTTGCCATTTATTGAATATGTCCCAGTCTGAGGAGTCCTGCACCCCATTGCCCGGTAAAAGATTGTGAAAGAGAAAGACCCTGGATCTAGTGTTGGAGTGTTTTTTGGAGACTGGGGAAGAGGAGACTGAGGAAATGTCCCCTCCTGCCTGCAGCAGACAGATGACATCATCTTGGCCTAAGCAATGTCACTAGGCGGCTGTTTATGGATGGATTTTTAAAGAAAAAAGGAGGAGTTTTTTTTTAAAAATGATACTATTTCTGTATGACATGCCGATAGGACCCCTTTTAAAACATTGGAGTAATAGAATGTGTTATAAACGATAATAACGGCTCATTGGCATAGAATGTCACAAGGCTGGATAACATGATGAGACTTTACCGCCAGCCGTATTCCCATGGCTACACTCCGACAAAACACCGCTGGGAGTTCATAATTATCCGACACAAACATTGATTTTCCTTTAAACCTAACGCCTTGTAATTGCCGACTCTGGCCTGGGGGGGATGGGGGGGGTCATGTACTCCAGGTGGAATAAATACCATCAATAGGAGGACGGTTTACAATTACCTTCCATTTCATCTAAGATTTCCTGTAAGGAGGGGCTGACTTGGAAATCCATCGGCGGGGGATTTAGAAAATATTCTGCAGTTTCATAACCCAGGATGCTTTAAAGGCAAAAAAAAAAAAAGAAATGTATTCCTGAATTGTGGCAAATGAAGGTGACAAAATGCAATTTATAGGTAAATATTATTGTCTCTTTTATATTACTCTACAAACAAGTGGGCACTGCCCCCAACTATAACTGGTCACTGCAGCAAGGAGCATTGGAAGGGCGAGGCATGTAAAACAAAACCAAGGAAACTTCCCAGCTCAACTTACCGACCGGCCTGCAACCAACCGAATTGTCCTGTATGACAGGATGCGTTAAAAACAGGAGTTTAGTTTGCACTAGACATGTGTACTGACAACAAATGTGTTTGTTTTCATTTCATTCATTTTTTTGCTTTTTTTTTGGAAAATCGAAAATTCGATAATTCAAAAATTCGGAAATTCGGAATTCGGAAATCCAAAAATTCGGATTTCCAAATTCCTAATTTTCGAATTTCCGAATTCCAAATTTTCCAATTTTCTGAATTTTGAAGTTTCAGATTTTCAAATTTTCGCATTTTCGCATTTTCACATTTTCGAATTTCTAAATTTTAAAATTTCCGAATTTCTAAATTTCCAAATTTCCGAATTTCTAAATTTCCGAATTTCGCATTTTGAATTTCCAAATTTCAAATTTCGAATTTTCAAATTCCGAATTTTCAAATTCCAAATTTCTGAATTTTTGAATTCCAAATTTCCGAATTCTCGAATTTTAGATATTTCGGAATTCGAAAATTCGGAAATCCAAAAATTCGAAAATCAGAAAGGAAGAAAGAAAATTATTAAAATTTGAAAAAAAATAACTAACTAATAATAACTAACTATTAAATTATAGCTATTGGAAATTTCCTTTCACATTTGGCTGTTTGTGAATGTAAGAATACAAATTTATCTGAAGTTACGAATTATCCAAAATAACAATTGACACATCTAAACAAATGGAATGGAACAAATTAATAATAAATTATGTTAACAAAATCAGAAAAAGAAAATCAGTAAAATTCGAAATAATAACTAACTAATAATAACTAACTATTAAATTAATTAATTTCTGAATTCTCAAACTTTAGAATCTTCAGAATTCGAAAATTCAAAAATTCGAAAATCCAAAAATTCGAAAATCCGAAAATCTAAAAAAAAAGAAAGAAAATCATTAAAATTTGAAAAAAAAAACTAACTAATAATAATAACTATTAAATCATAGGTATTGCAATTTCCTTTCAAATGTGGCTGTTAGTGAACGTAACGAATACAAATTTATCTGAAGTTACGAATTATCCAAAACAACAATTGACGCATCTAAACAATTGGAATGGAGCAAATTAATAATAAATAATAATAATAAAAAGGTTTTATTATTATTATTTATTATTATTAGATCGTTATGTTCCATTCATTTAGATACGGCATTCGTTATTTCAGATAATTCTTCGGATAAATTCGTACTCTTTACGTTCACTAACAGCCAGATTTGAAAGGAGATTCCAATATCTATAATTTAATAGTTATTAATAGTTATTATTTCAGCTTTTCGGGTTTTCAAATTTTCGGATTTTCATTCTTTTGAATTTTCAGATTTTTATTCTTATTTTCGGATTTTCAAATTTCCAAATTTTTTAATTTTCAAATTTCCAAATTTTCAAATTTTCTTAATTTTGAATTTTCGAATTCCCGAATTTCCGATATGTCGAATTTCCGAACTTCTGAATTTCCGAAATTTCGAATTTCCGAATTTCAATTTTTTTCGAATTTTCCAATTCGAAAATCAATTGAATAAATTTGAATTGAATAGAAAAGAATAGAAAATAAAATAATATAACAGAATCGAATAAAATAGTATTAACAATAGAAAATAATAAAATAGAATAGAATAACTGTTTTCCGAAATTCGAATTTCCAATAGAATAAATTTGAATTAGAATAGAATAGAAAAGAGTAGAAAGGAAATGAATAGAAAATAAAAGAATAGAGTAGAATAATTGTTTTCTGAAATTCAAATAGAATAAATTTGAATTAGAATAGAATAGAAAGGAAAATAATAGAATAGAATAGAATAGAAAGGAAAGGAAAAGAATAGAATAGAAAATAAAAGAATAGAATAGTTAGTAATGGTTAAGTTATTATTAGTTAGTTATCATTTCAGATTTTCGAATTTTCGGACTTTTGAATTTACGAATCTATGAATTTTCGAATTTACGAATTCGTTAAACGGGTTTTTGTTAAACGAATTCGGAATGAAATGAATTGCACATGTCTATTACTTATTTATTATAGAATAAATACAATTATCAGAATATTTTTAGAATAGAAAGGAAAAGAATAGAAAAGAAAATAAAAGAATATAATAGTTAGTAATGGTTAAGTTATTATTAGTTAGTTATCATTTCAGGTTTTCGAATTTTCGGGTTTTCGGACTTTTGAATTTTCAGATTTTCATTCTTATTTTCGGATTTTCAAATTTCCAAATTTTTTAATTTTCAAATTTCCGAATTTTCAAATTTTCTTAATTTTGAATTTTCGAATTTCTGATATGTCGAATTTCCGAACTTCTGAATTTCCAAAATTTCGAATTTCTGAATTTGAATTTTTTTTCGAAATTTTCCAATTCGAAAATCAATTGAATAAATTTGAATTGAATAGAAAAGAATAGAAAATAAAATAATATAACAGAATAGAATAAATAAACAAAAGAAAATAATAAAATAGAATAGAATAACTGTTTTCCGAAATTCGAACTTCCAATAGCATAAATTTGAATTAGAATAGAATAGAAAAGAGTAGAAAGGAAATCAATAGAAAATAAAAGAATAAAGTAGAATAATTGTTTTCTGAAATTCAAATAGAATAAATTTGAATTAGAATAGAATAGAAAGGAAAAGAATAGAATAGAATAGAATGGAAAAGAATAGAATAGAATAGAATGGAATAGAACAGAATAGAATAGAATAGAATAGAAAGGAAAAGAATAGAATAGAAAATAAAAGAATATAATAGTTAGTAATGGTTAAGTTATTATTAGTTAGGTATCATTTCAGATTTTCAAATTTTCGGGTTTTCTGACTTTTGAATTTACGAATCTATGACTTTTCGAATTTACGAATTTACGAATTCGTTAAACGGGTTTTTGTTAAACGAATTCGGAATGAAATGAACTGCACATGTCTATTACTTATTTATTATAGAATAAATACAATTATCAGAATATTTTTAGACGGTAGAGCATTTTTCTGAATGGACAAGGGGAGAGGAGAGAAGTACAGGTGGCTGTAGGCAAACACTGGCATTGAAATATACTCAGCATACAGTGATATACAGTCACTGACCTACACAGCTGCTGGGCGTAATCTGTAGCTGGGCTGGAAACGGCTTCCTCTTCCTCCTCCTCCTCCTCCTCTTCCAGGCCCTCACATACACTGCTGCAGAGCAGGCTGGAGTCTCCTCTATGGAAGGATTTCTGGCGGCGGTTGGCTTCTGTGTATTGACAGCCGGCCATAGGAGCCTCCCACTTCAGGAGAGAAACCAAAGCGCACCGGTCATAAGAGGAATACTATAGGTGTCATCTTCCTTCTGAAAATGCAAGTCGCCTGGCTGTGCCTGGCTTCAGTTGCCAGCCACTGACCCAAGACAAGTATGCTGCAAACTAAGGTCAAAAGAATTTCCGGAATGCTAATTACTATACTGATCTTAGGACAGCATTGAAGCTGTTGAATCAGCATGGCAGCCAAGCAAATATCATTTTCGAGAAGAAGAATCAGCCAGTTAGGGGGGGGGGGTATTTTCCCTGAACCACTCTAATTTTATTTTATTTTTTTAATGAATGAATAACATTTGATCTGTAGAGGAAATTGAAGGACATGCAATTTTGAGTCCCGTCCCCACAGTTTGCACAGGACGAATGGCTATGCAAATATTTCTATCAATACATCCCAAAGTGTATATGTAACCAAACATTTCGTTTTTGGATAAAGTAGGAAAAGGTTAAAACACCCGTCAAGTTTTTTTCATTTTGTAAAATGAAAGAAGATACAAAGGAATAAGGCACAGGAATAGTTTGAGCGGGTGCAGTTAGCTAGTCTGCCACTAGGTGGCTCTGTCCCAGAAAAGTGAGAGAATAGTGTCATCAGGTGCTAGGTTCTTTTTAGGTTGAGCCCTCTTATAGGGATGTCATGTGGGAGTCAGTGACCACATATAAGCCAGGTTGGGAAGAGCCCTAGTGCGGTTGAAGCATGGGTGCCAGAGACCCCCCACCATTCGGCAGCAAGTGGAGACCCTCAACAGGGCTGGAGGGCAGGAAGAGGAAGACCTGCACCCAGAAGAACCAGCTGTAGATTTCCAGACCCTTATGGTGGTAGAGGCTAGGGCGGGTTGCAAAAGACCTATTAGACCAGGCAAAGCATTCCCTGGAGTGAGGCTATCAACCCGGAGAACCTGGGAGAGGTGTACCCAGCTAGAGGTGTCTGCAGTGATCCCATCTCAGAACGACTATCTGCAAGGAACTGTGAGCGTACACATCCGACCTAAGGTAAACTAGGACCTCTGTGAGTGAGTACTAAAGACCTCGGGTGGAGAGAGACTGAGCTAGGGAAGATGGCTTACTAAATGTGTTGTTGGATGCTTTCACATGTGACTGCTGCGGATCGTCCACTATATGTGATCGACAATGTACTGTCCAGAGACACCCTATATAGTATGTTGATTGCTATGTGACTGTCTTGGCAATTCTACTTCTGTGTGGATTCCTTTGGGATATAAAGGTTAATGACCGTGAATGTCATGAGGAGGCCTCTGGCATGGAAGAGGCACAAGATGGCGGAGGGTTAAAGCCTCAAGCAGGTGGGTTACTGCTCTGGAAGAGAAGAAGTGGGGCAGGGACTTATGCTCTTGGTGCCCTTACTTAGCCATTTACAGACTAAGTAAATGGTCTGTATGCCAGGTTACCATTTGCTGTCTATGTACTATTGGGTAAATTTCCATTGTCCCTGGTGTACGCAGTGAATGACTTCCTCCTGCCACTTCTTTTAGGGACAACTCTAACATTTTGGACTTCCCCTCATTTTCTTTCTTAGTGACAATGACCAGTACACATAGAGAGGGTAACTCTCCCCAACGGGGACCCAGATAGCAATAAAAACTTGACAGAGAGTCTAATGCGTGATGAATCGGGACCAGGCCAAAACTGGAAGTTAACTGTCATAGTTGGGCCAAAAGCTGGTGTGAGATTGCCCTCCTCACCCACCCCATAGCTGGTGTACACATTAGTGGCGTCCGCAGAATTTTTTTCAGGGGGGGGGGCATCATTTTAAGGTTACCCATGCTCTGACCCTTTTCGACAATGTCATTATCACATTATCACGGTCAGAGACTGCAGACGTAGTACAGGAGATGGTCAGAGACTGCAGACGTAGTACAGGAGATGGTCAGAGACTGCAGACGTAGTACAGGAGATGGTCAGAGACTGCAGACGTAGTACAGGAGATGGTCAGAGACTGCAGACATGGCACAAGAGACTCTAAGAGACTGCATACATGTGGTGGGTGACAGAGAGAGACGATGGGTGACAGAAAGAGACAGAGGGGGTGACAGAGAGAGACAGAGGGGGGTGACAATGAGAGAGGCGGGTGAAAAAGACAGAGGGGTGACAGAAAGAGAGAGGGGGTGACAGAGAGGGGTGATGGGGGGTCAGAGAGAGGGACCCCCTAGCCTTGTCTGCAATCCCTCAAGTGACCCTATGTCCCAATGGTGTGTGTGATGCTCAGTACAGTACCTTGCATGCCAGTAGGATGTCCATGATGGCCAGCAGCTGGCAAGACCCGTTTTTATTCTGGGTGAGGACAGGAGGTGCTCTGTTCCTTTCATCGGATCTAGGATGTGACATGGAGCGGTCCCTGGCTGCTTGCATTTCCTGCCCATCCTTGTTCTCTGAACCCCCGGTAAGTCTGTCCTCCAGGCCTGGGAGCAGTGAGGAGGTTTAAGGAGTCCATGGGAGGCGCCGGGGACGTTGTGCCCGCTGTTCCTCGCATCTTGCTGCTCTCCTTTCCCATGGCTTCCATCTCCTGGGCCGCTCGCTCGCACTATGTAGGCCGGGTGATGTCATCCTGCCCACCTGTCCACCCCTTGAGGCCTTCACTGTTCCACTCCTCGCACCAGCTGTCACCGGCCCTGCTAAACTGTGTACAGGAGCGAGCAGCCCAGCCGCCGGTGCTAGGATAAAGACCAAGTGGGGAAATCCTGATCCAATCCTTGATTCCAGAGAGGGCACATGCCCCCCCTTGCCCCTACCTGCAGATGCCCATAGTTGTAGGGATCCCTGTAACCTCTTTGAGCTTATATGGGCACATGACAATATCGGTTCAATGTCATCCACCTAATATGACCATGTGGCCATATTGGGTCAACGATAACAAGAGCATACCTATCCCTTAGTATACATTTAGCCGTGGGATGGGAAATCTCTCATTGGGTGAGGAATCTCACCTGCAGCTCATTGGCCCAGCAGTGACCGCTAATTTCCAGGTTCGAAACCAAAACCCAAGCTCATCCCTATTTAATAGTAAGATTTTTTTGTGTGGGAGGAAACTCAAACAAAAAGGTGGAGAACTTACAAACTCCATGCAGATAATGTTCCCATTGATAACTGAAGGCAGTGCTGCAAGGCCACCTTGACCACCGTTCTGCCATGCTCACCGGGTTGGTGGCCCCTGACCCATCTCAGAGATGATGACCCCCATTATCCATGCTTGCCTATCATTGCAGGATCGGAGTCTCGTCTTACCTGGTATCGTCTCCTCTGTGTGCTGATAGCAGAGAAGAGCCGTGTCCTCCTCACCATGCTTGTTTTATATTGTCAGGGGAGGGTTGTCATAGTGATCCGTGTCCTCAGATGGATCCGACGTCTCCCTCCTGGTAATTATTAATAACATTAAATTTGAAGTTGGCTCTCGAACCCCCCCCCCCCCTTGCTGACGTAGCGCCGGGGTCATGGCACCCACGGTGAGGAAGCTTTTGAAGCGATAACAAGGAGGACATTAAAGGTCCCTCAATGATCAGCGGTGTAAATCAGAGGACTGGTCCTCTCGGTGTGACAACCCTGAGAATTGGGCCATCTTTTCACGCCGGCACTTTTTAATAGGGGCACCTGCGGCTCGTCCCTGGGGGGGGAGGCAAGCAGAGATCGTATCAAAACCAGAGAGATGTATCCTAGCAATCTTCAGGGCCGTGTACTGGGGGGCTGACCTCCTTCTGAGGGGCCCATTTACATCAAGGTGTTAAGGTGTGCATAATGAGCGCCCACTAGTGTGCGTTGTGCGGTTGTGCGCTGGGATACATTGTTGCAATACATTGCAGTTTTTACTTCTTTTTTTTTTGTTTTTATTTTTTTACTTTACCAAACCTGGAAGTTAACTGCATTATGATCTTTTGTTGCAATACAATGCAATTTTTACTTTTTTTGTTTTTTTGCTTTAACCAACTTTACCAAACCTGGAAGTTAGCTGCGCTGTGATACATTGTTACAACACATTGCAGTTTCTACTTCTTCTTTTGTTTCTTGTTTTTTTTTTTTTTTGTTTACTTTAACAAACCTGGAAGTTAACTGCATTATAGAGCTGCACGATTCTGGCCAAAATGAGAATCACAATTTTTTTTGCTTAGAATTAAAAGATCACGATTCTCGCGGCGTAAAATCTTTCACATTATATAAAAAAAAAATTGGGCTAACTTTACCTGGTTAGTTTTTTTTTTTATTTCATTGAAGTGTCATTTTTTTTCCCCCCAAAAAAATTGCATTTGAAAGATTGCTGTGCAAATACAGTGTGACATAAAATATTGCAACAACCACCATTTTATTCTCTAGGGTCTTTACTAAAAAAAATATATATAATGTTTGTGGCTTCTAAGTAATTTTCTAGCAAAAAAAAAAAAATGTTTTGAACTTGAAACCAACAAATGTCAGAAAAAGTTTTAGTATTTAAGTGGTTAAACTTCCCTCATTTACACACCAAAGTCTATTCCTTTGATCTGAGGCCCCTTTCACACTGGGGCGGTAGGGGGCGTCGGCGGTAAAACAGCGCTATTTTTAGCGCTGTTTTACCGCGGTATTCGGCCGCTAGCGGCGCGGTTTTAACCCCCCGCTGGCGGCCGAAAAAGGGTTAAATCCACTCGTATAGCGCGGCTATAGCTGCGGTATTGCCGCGGTATTGCCGCGGTATAGCGGCGCTGTCCCATTGATTTCAATGGGCAGGAGCGGTTTAGGAGCGGTGAATACACCGCTCCTTCACCGCTCCAAAGATGCGGCTCGCAGGACTTTTTGTACCGTCCTGCCAGCGCACCGCTTCAGTGTGAAAGCCCTCGGGCTTTCACACTGAACAAACAGCGGAGGCTGTTTTGGGGCGGTTTGCAGGCGGTATTTTTAGAGCAATAACGCCTGCAAACCGCCCCAGTGTGAAAGGGGCCTAAAGGACAAATTGTTACAATGTTTATACTTAAGTTCCACTGCTAAAGAATGTTGTGATTCTTGGCAGACTGCCCATTTATTTATTTTTTCTTTCTTTTGAAGGCTATCGGCTTTAGCAGAGCAGAGAGAATTCTCTGCATAGAAAGAGTCGAGAAATACTTTGTCAAGATCACAATGGGGAAAAAAATCGCAATAACGCAGCTCTAATGCATTATGATCTATTGTTGCAATGCATTGCAGTTTTTACTTATTTTTTTTTAACTTTAACCAACTCGAAACTAAGGCCTAGAAATGTGCGGTTTGTTTCCTTCCGAAGTGAAATTCGGACAAATTTTTTCAGTATTCAAAAATTCGGATGTATGCGAATTACAATAGTAACGAAACAAATAAGAAAAAAGAATCAAAATTCTAATAGTTTTCCTATCAAATTTAAATAGTTTTCGAATTGAATTTGAATTGTTTTCAAATCAAATTCAAATTTTCAAAGTGAATAAAATAGAACAGAAAATAAAGGAATAGAATAGAAAAAATAGAACAGAATACAATAGAAAATAAAAGAATAGAATATAATAGAGTAAACCAAAATAGTATAGAAAATAAAAGAATAGAAAAAAATTGAATAGAAAAAAAAGGGATAGAATAGAAAATAAAAGAGTAGAGTAAAACAGAATAAAATAGAATAGAAAATAAAGGAATAGAATAAAAAATAGAATACAATACAATAGAAAGCATTTAACCACCTTCTGAAATTTGAATTTCAAATAGAATACATTCGAATTTGAATTGAATAGAAAATAATAGAATAGAATAGAAAAGAATAGAAAAGAAAATAATATAACAGAGTAAAAACGAATAGAATAAAATAGAATAAACAATTGAAAATAATAAAATAGAATAGAATAACTGTTTTCAGAAATTGAAATTTCAAAATAGAATAAATTTGAATTAGAATAGAATATAAAGAAAAAGAATAGAATAGAAAATAAAAGAATAGAGTAGAATAACTGTTTTCAGAAATTCAAATAGAATCAATTTGAATTAGAATAGAATAAAAAGGAAAAGAATACAATAGAATAGAAAGGAAAAGAATAGAATAGAAATGAAAAGAATATAATATAATAGAGTAAACCAAAATAGAATACAAAATAAAATAATAGAAAAAAAAGGGATAGAATAGAAAATAAAAGAGTAGAGTCAAACAGAATAAAATAGAATAGAAAATAAAAGAACAGAATAAAATAGAATAGAAAATAAAGGAATAGAATAAAAAATAGAATAAAATAAAATAGAAAGAATATAACCATCTTCTGAAATTTGAATTTCGAATAGAATACATTTGAATTTGAATTGAATAGAAAAGAATAGAATAGAATAGAAAGGAAAAGAATAGAAAAGAAAAAATATAACAGAATAGAAAAGAATAGAATAAAATAGAATAAACAATAGAAAATAATATAATAGAATAGAATAACTGTTTTCTGAAATTTGAATTTCGAATAGAATAAATTTGAATTAGAATAGAATATAAAAGAATAGAAAGGGAAATACTAGAATAGAGAAGAAAGGAAAAGAATATAATAGAAAAAAAGGAATAGAATAGAAAAAAAAACAATAGAATAGAATGGAATAGAATCTTCCAAAACTTGAATTCCGCATAGAATAAATTTGATTTTGAATGGAGTTCTAAAGGAATTTGAGTTGAATTCCAAAAATTCGAATCGATTTAATTTGAAAAAAAAAAACAAACCGAATTCCAAAAACGAATTAAATGAACTAAACTGAATTTATGTAAATAATGAATCGAAATGAAACAACTTTTTTTTTTTATCATTTTGCACATGTCTCCCAAGGCCCTGCTCACATCAGAATTGTAGGCAGAATCGCACAATCCCGCCCGTGTTTCCAGAACGCACTAAAAATGCGCCAAAATGCGCAAAGCACATGTGGGCGGCATTTATTGGTAATGAGTAGATCGCATCCTTACCTTGTCCAACACTCCCTGGAACCAATCCCCTGGACTTTCCTCTTGCAGCAGCTGAAAGCCGGCTTCTCCTCCTCTTCCTCCTGCCGGCATTCAGCCGCTGCAAGAGGAAAAAACGAGGATCGGTTCTAGGAAATGCCGCCCCCCGTTGCCACTCCTGTCCATGTTCACCTTTCTTCTCCTGCCCAGGCCCCATGTGCTTCCTGCCCCCCCCCCCCATCCCACAGTACTGCTGGCTTCCCCTCCTCCCCATACGGTTCGGCGTGCGGCATTTCTGGAAGAGACTTTTCCACGTTTCTTCCACGTAGGGCAGCCCATTGAAATGAATAGACTGCCCCACCTGCAATGTAGAGGAACACCCCAAAAAAAGAATGGAAGCGTGTCTGTTCTCGGTCCCGACTGTAGGAGTGAATCAAGCCTAAAGCCGAACATACGCAATACAATCTAATCAAACAACTTCCTTTAGGGTGGCCATACACACTGCAATCTGATTGTACAATCCCTGTGCAACCTTGTTTAAATTTACCAGAGCTATGCAATAGCAATAGGACAACCCTCTACATTCCAATCAATCTCTATCCAATCACCTCTGAAGTCAAGCCATGGTTGCAGCACTTTGGTGGGGCAATAATGAGCTGAAAACAGACGATGAGTGAGTGTCACATCGCTGTCCGCCCAACGCCTCTGAACAGTGTTCCAAATACAGATCGCTTTTCAGAGGCACGGTGGTTTAGATGTCAGTTCAGGTCTACTTTAGGCTGATCACTCACCGGCCACTTTATTAGGTACACCTTGCTAGTACCGGGTTGGACCCCCTTTTGCCTTCATTCTTCGTGGCATAGATTCAACAAGGTGTTGGAAACGTTACTCGGAGATTTTGCTCCATAGTGACATGATAACATCACACAGTTGCTGCAGATTTGTCGGCTGCACATCCATGATGCCAATCTCCCGTTCCACCACATCCCAAAGGCGCTCTATTGGATGAGATGTGGTGAGTGTGGAGGCCATTGGAGTACAGGGACCTCATTGTCCAGTGGTGAGATGATTGGAGCTTTGTGACATGGTGCATTATCCTGCTGGAAGGAGCCATCAGAAGATGGGGACACTGCAGTCATAAAGGGATGGACATGGTCAGCAACAATACTCAAGGTAGGTCGTGGTGTATAAACCATGCTCAATTGGTATTAAGGGGCCCAAAGTGTGCCAAGAAAATATCCCCCCCCCCACCATTACACCCCCACCACCAGCCTGAACCGGTGATACAAGGCAGGATGGATCAATGCGCCAAATTCTGACCCCACCATCTGAATGTCGCAGCTGAAATCCAGACTCATCACACCAGGCAACGTTTTTCCAATCTTCTATTGTCCAATTTTGGTGAATTGTAGCCTCAGTTTCCTGTTCTTAGCTGACAGGAGTGGCACCCAGTGTGGTCTTCTGCTGCTGTAGCCCATGTGCTTCAAGGTTCAATGTGTTGTGCGTTTAGAGATGGTATTCTGCATACTTTGGTTGTAACGAGTGGTTATTTGAGTTACTATTGTCTTTCTATCATCTGGAACCGGTCTGCCCATTCTCCTCCGACCTCTGACATCAACTACCATCCAACCTGACAGAACTGGAGAGGATCTGCAAGGAGGAATGGCAGAGGATCCCCAAATCCAGGTGTGAAAAACTTGTTGCATCTTTCCCAAAAAGACTCATGGCTGTATTAGATCAAAAGGGGCTTCTACTAAATACTGAGCAAAGGGTCTGAATACTTAGGACCATGTGATATTTCAGTTTTTATTTTTTAATAAATCTGCAAAAATGTCAACAATTCTGTGTTTTTCTGTCAATATGGGGTGCTGTGTGTACAATATGGGTGCTGTGTGTACAATATGGGGTGCTGTGTGTACATTAATGAGGAAAAAAATGAACTCAAATGATTTTAGCAAATGACTGCAATATAACAAAGAGTGAAAAATTTAAGGAGGTCTGAATACTTTCCCTCCCCACTGTGTGTATATATATATATATATCTATATATATATATATATATATATATAGATATATATATGTATATACATACATAGATCTATAGCTATAGATAGATCTATAGATAGATATCTATAGATCTATCTATAGTTATAGATCTATATTCGGACGAATTTTTGTTATTCAGAAATTCTGATGTATCCGAATTTCCGAATTAAAATAGTACCGAATTAAAACGAATCCAAAATACCGAAAAAAAAAATTCGGACGCAATTCGAATAGCTTTCTAATCTTTTTTGAATACCTTTTGAATTCAAATGGTTTTCCAATTTCCAAAGAGCATAAAAATAGAATAGAAAATAAAGGAATATTTTTTTTTTTTAATATTCTATTCCTTTATTTTTTCGATTCAATTTTATTCTTTTTTGAAATTGGAAAACTATTCGAAAATTGATTAAAATTTTTTTCCAATCGATTAGAAAACTTTTCCAGTCGATGTAAAAACGAATAAACAAAACGAATTCCGAAAATTAATTAAAAGAATTTAACGAATTTTATATATATATATATATATACAACTAAAACACTGTAAAGATTCTATAGTGTTCCCTATGGTGGATAGACGTCGCCCTTACCGCAGCAGTGCGCCCTTCGTCGCGGTCTTGGTCGCCTACGAGCTCCGAAAGGAAAATAAGAGCGCTGTTGATAAAGGTCCGAGGTGTGGGAATGAAGAATTCAGGACTGATGATCTCTTTAGTTCGGATTTCAGTTAATAATTACCCTCAAGGACCAATGCAGAGATTGGCGGGGGGGTGTCCGGCGCACAATGCGGCTCCTTGACTGGAATGGCGTTACGCAATCGGAGGGGAGCCAGTGCGGCTGAGAGCTAATTGCTGCAATTAGCTTTTCAAGTGTGATCCTATTAAGTGTCGCAATTAAGTTTGACATGGACTGTGAACTCATCATGACCTAGAAAAAAAAAATTTACAAAAAGTTAAAGTGTATTCTATAGGTTCACACTTATGTGTTGCATTTGTTTCCTGATGGGCTGCAGTTCACCTGCCCCGCCAGTGGGGGCTCCCTATTTATTGGCTGCAGTGCAGATTAATATGGGTCTTCTGCCATCATTATGTCATTTTCCCAATATGGACTACATTTAAGGATCTCTTTAAAAAAAAAAGAAAAAAAAAAGCATAGCACTTCGCCCAATGAAAGAGTATGTACAACTATTCTGTGCAAATGGAGGCGAAAAAACGGATTCCTATTCCTTCTGTATTAAACTGTATTTTAGTTGTACTGTCTCCCTTTATATTGTAAAGTGCTGTGTAAACTGCAGACATGCAGTTTCGTTCCGAATTAATATTCGGATAAATTTTCGTTATTCTCAAATTCAAGATGTATCCGAATTTCCGAATTAGATTAGTACCGAATTTAAACGAATCCAAAATAACAAAAAAAAAAAAAAAATCGGATGAAATTTGAATCGTTTTCGAATCTTTTTTGAATACTTTTTGTATTCTAATAGTTTTCGAATTCGAATGGTTTTCCAATTTCCAAAGAGCATAAAATAGAATAGAAAATAAAGGAATATTTTTTTATATCCTATTCCTTTATTTTCTATTTTATTTTATTCTTTTTGGAAATTGAAAAACTATTCGAAAACGATTAAAAAAAAATTCCAATCGATTAGAAAACTTTTCAAATCGATTTGAAAACAAATAAACAAAACAAATTCCGAAAATGAATTAAACGAATGAAACTAATTTAGCTAAACAAATTTATGTATATAACGAATCGAAAAGAAACGAAACTAATTTTTTCGTTCTGCACATGTCTAGTAAACTGTTGCCGTTATATAAATTCTGTATAAGAATAATAATAATCGTAATAATAATAATTGGGCTATGTCCTGTGCTGGTTGTTTTTTTATTGATTCTGAATAAACAAAATAAAGCATTTGTCCACTAGATGGTGCTAAGTATCAATTTCCTGTGATACTTAGTGCCATCTGGTGGCCAAATGCAATATGTACCAATTTTAAATCAATGGAAAACAATCGAGCAGCACAGGAAACAGCCTAAAAACATTCTTTTTTTGCCCCAATCCACACAGAATGAATGCACATTCACTTTCACTGGGTGAAATGTATTTTTTTTTTTTTTTTTTTACCCTTTGTTTTTATTATTATAAAATTATACATTTATCATTTTATTATTATAAAATGATAAATGTATAATTATTATTATTATTCCATTGATTAATTATATTTAGTTTTAAAAATATATGCTTTATTCATTTTCTCTTTGTAGTTTCTTTTTAACCTTCGTGAATCTGAAATATGAAATGTGTTTATTTCAGATTCACCACTTGCAGCCAGCAGGCAATAAGCATCAAGCTACAGCTCAGGCTTCCAAGAGGCTGTAATATGCTGTGAAATAGCGTTAATAGTAAGAGAGATCAGATTACACACGCTGCTGACACACACTCCGTCTCCTGTTCTAGTAGAGACAGGTCCCCCTTGCTATGTCAGTTATACACAGGCTGACAAAAAGCATTCAGGCAGTGCTGAAATTATGTACTAAAAAGTCCAGCATACTTCTCAGCATTAGTGCCATGGGAGCCCTTGTGTATTAAAGTGTATCTAAACCCCAAGAGCCAACATGTCATATATTGCAGCTTACCAGTTCTTCGATGTGGTGGCTGCATTTGTTTTCTTTTTTTTTTGCAGGCTTTTCTCCCCTAATTTCACCTGGTGATGTTTGCAATAGCGCACATCCTTGTGCCCCATCATAGGCAGCCACTTGTGCCCATCATATGCAGCCACTTGTGCCCCATTATATGCAGCCACTTGTGCCCCATTATATGCAGCCACTTGTGCCCATCATATGCAGACACGTGTGCCCCATCATATGCAGCCACTTGTGCCCCATTATATGCAGCCACTTGTGCCCCATTATATGCAACCGCTTGTGCCAATCAAATGCAGCCACTTGTGCCCATCATATGCAGCCACATGTGCCCCATCATATGCAGCCACTTGTGCCCAACATATATGCAGCCACTTGTGCCCCATTATATGCAGCCACTTGTGCCAATCAAATGCAGCCACTTGTGCCTGTCAAATGCAGCCGCTTGTGCCTGTCAAATGCAGCCACTTGTGCCCAGTATATGCAGCCACTTGTGCCAATCAAATGCAGCCACTTGTGCCCATCATATGCAGCCACTTGTGCCCAGTATATGCAGCCACTTGTGCCAATCAAATGCAGCCACTTGTGCCCATCATATGCAGCCACTTGTGCCCAGTATATGCAGCCACTTGTGCCAATCAAATGCAGCCACTTGTGCCCATCATATGCAGCCACTTGTGCCCCATCATATGCAGCCATTTGTGCCCATTAAAAGCAGCCACTTGTGCCCCATTATATGCAGCCACTTGTGCCAATAAAATGCAGCCACTTGTGCCTGTCAAATGCAGCCACTTGTGCTTGTCAAATGCAGTCACTTGTGCCCATCAAATGCAGCCACTTGTGCCCATTAAATGCAGCCACTTGTGTCCGTCATATGCAGCCACTTGTGCCCATCAAATGCAGCCACTTGTGCCCGTCAAATGCAGCCAGGCTCGGCTGTCACTCTGCGTCCCGAGCCTACCCTATTTTGAAGCCTATTAGAGCCTCTGGCTCTAATCACATGCTTCAAAATGCACACCCCCCCGCCTATCCCCGCCATAGTCTTTTGTGTGTCCAGTGTCCTGAAAGGGGCCGGGCACATGAATAGAGAGGGCGGCGGAGGTGCCAGGGGGGACAGCGCCCACAATGCGCGAGCTGCCACTGTTGAGAGGTCCTGCAAAGAAGAATGGGAGGAGCTGCCCAAAAACAGGTGTGCCGAGCTTGTAGTATCATACTCAAAAAGACTTGAGGCTATAATTGGTGGCAATGGAGCTTCACCAAAGAATTGAGCAAAGGCTGTGAATAGTTATGTACATGGAATTTTTTTCATTTTTTATTTTTTAGAAATTTGCAAAGATTTCAAATAAACTTCTTTCACGTTGTCATTATGGGGGATTGTTTGTAGAATTTTGAGGAAAATAATGAATTTAATCCGTTTTTGGGATAAGGCTGTAACATAACAAAATGTGGAAAAAGTGAAGCGCTGTGAATACTTTCCGGATGCTCTGTATGTATGGAGGTTTTATATTTGTGTGTGTTTTTTTTTTTTTTTTTCCAACACGCTATGAAAGAAAAATTCTCAGTATGTAATGATAATGATGATGATGATGAGGACGACTTCTGCTGTTCAGGACTCATCACCATTTGGGAATGTACCATCGTCATGCCTGAATGGGTTGCGCTGGCAGCAGACACTGAGCAGGCTATGGGTATAATACATGTAGGAGGGTTTACTGGGCTCCTAAATTAGAGAACAGCATTACTCTGAATGTAATCCCCACAATGAACTTCTCTTTTTTGCTCCCCTTACACAGTTGTAGCAGCTCCTCTCCTGGACTGAAATGTTTTACTCTGATTTCACTGCACACTGTGAGCTTCTCACAATGTGCATCGGAAGCTGCCCCAAGTCAGATAGACCCCCGCCTCATTTCCTGGATGGAGGACATGTGGGCGTTACCTAGAAACCATGAAATCAGACCGAGACAGAAGTACAGTTAAATCACACTTGTTTAATAATAAAAGTAAAAAAGAACAAACGTATTTAAAACATAGCCAAAGTTCAGTAACCGGACTGGATAGTCAGCCAAGCCAGAAGTCAGGGATCAATGTAGTGGAACAGCAAGCAGGATCTGGAGCCAGAAGGGATGTTAGCAAAGCAAGTCTTGAACAGGATCGCAGGAGATAGTTTCTGTGATGTTGACCAAGGCGAAGGCAGAGATCCTCTGGACTGGACGGCTTAAGTAGGTAAGACTGACGAGCAGGATATCATCAACAGCTGAGTAACTGTAGAGAGAGATAGGAGCTGGCAATTAGCCGACAGCTGAGCGGCCAGCTCAGAGAAGGAAAGGCAGAGCCCAGCCCTGACACTAGGGCAGCCTGCCCCCTCCTCCAGTCTGACATCCACCCATCAAGAATTAGATTTGTGCATAACGCCTCCTAAGGCTGGATTCACACCTAGGGCATTTTTAGTGCTTTTTGCATTTTGCAGATTTGTACTACAGAACCTGTTCCATAGGAAACCATGTTAAATGAACTGTAGTGCAAATATGCAAAAAAGCACTAAAAATGCAAAGGTGTGAATCCAGCCTAAAAGTCAGCCCACTGCTTGCACCAGGACTGAGGGCTGCTGGGAGGAGTAGTGAGGCCGGGGGCTGGGATGTTTTCAGGAAGGTATGTACAGCACCCTGCTGGCCCCTCCCACCAGCCATGATCTGCCTGCTTTGCATAGATCAGGGTTTTTTAACCGGGGTGCCGCAAGGAGTACTCAGGGGTGCCGCAGTCACATCCTGGTCTGAGCGCTACCCCTGTGTGTTAACTCCTGTGCACTGCAACTCTGCGAGGAGAGAGAGAGAGCACCCCGCACTGTTCTCTCCTCCTCCTCCGCCCTTCAGCTCTGTGTACTGTGCCGGCAAAACAAAAATCTGTAGTGCCACCCGCCTGCATCGTACCAACTGATGATGTCATCAGTTGTTAAGGACATGTCAGACGGGGGGTGGAGGGAGAGGAGTTGGGGGGGGGGAGTGAGGATTTGGGGTAGAGGGGGATTTGTGGGGATTGTGCTGGGAGGGGGGATGGGGTATTGGAGTAGGGTTTGTGCTAGAAGTAGGGATTTGGGGGGGGGCTGTGCTAGAAGTGGGGATTGGGGGGTTATGCTAGGAGGGGGATTTGGGGGGAGGTTTGTGCTGGGGGGATGGGAGGTTGTGCTAGTAGGGGAGATTTGGGGGGGGTTTCTAGGAGGGTGGATGGTGGGGTTGTGCTAGGAGGGGGTATTTTGGGGGGCTGTGCTGGAAGTGGGAATTGGGGGGTTGTGCTAAGAGGGGGATTTGTGCTAGGGGGGGATCGGGGGTTGTGCTAGTAGGGGAGATTTGGGGGGATTGTGCTAGGAGGGGGGATGGGGGTTGTGCTATGAGGGGGGTGGGGGGTCTTGCTGGGAGGGGGATTTGGGGGGCTGCGCTAGGAGGGGGGTGGGGGGTTGTGCTACAAGGGGGGATTTGGGCCGGTTGTGCTAAGAGGGGGGATTTGGGAGGGTTGTGCTAGAGGGGGGTGGGGGTTGTGCTAGGAGGGGGAATTGTGCAAGGTGGGATGATTTGAGGGGGTTGGGCTAGAAGAGGGATTGGGGGGGGTTGGAGTGGGGTTTGTGCTATGAGTGGGGATTTGGTAGCAGGGGGGTTTGTGCTACGAGGTGGATTTGAGGGGGGGATTGGGGGGTTGTGCTAGGAGGGGGATTTGTGCTAGGGGGATCGGGGGTTGTACTAGTAGGGGAGATTTGGGGGGGGTTGTGCTAGGAGGGGGATGGGAAGTAGTGCTAGGAGGAGGGATTTGGGGAGTTGAGCTAGGAGGGAGGTTTTGGGGGGGTTGTGCTAGGAGGGGGGATGTAGGCCGGTTGTGCTAAGAGGGGGGTTGTGCTAGGAGGGGGGATTTGTGCTAGGAGGGGGGTGGGGGGTTGTGCTAGGAGGGGGATTGGGGGGGTTGGAGCGGGGTTTGTGCTAGGAGTGGGGATTTGGAAGCAGGGGGTTTGTGCTACGAGGTGGATTTGAGGGGGGGAGGGGGGTGCCAGGAAGGGGGAGTTTGGAGGGAGGAGAGCAACAACCTAAGATCACTGAACTCTGCTGCACAGACTACATTTTAGGGCTTCCTCACACCAGGTGCAGTGAGGTAACGTGAGCGAAATCGCACGTTTTCCTGTACCGCACAAAAATGTGCTGCCTTTTGCAGTTGCATGTGGGTCCCATTATCTCTTAATGACACCCCCGCGCATCTAGTAAATGCATTGTACCTTTGCACTCTTTGAAAAATGCAATGTGCGCGAACACACAAAAAAACAAAAACACGTGCTTGGACGCACCTCCTGGTGTGATTGAGCCCCCAGACTGATGTGCCCCCCCCCCCCCCCCCCCCGGGACTGGACACAGTTCTAAAGGGGGCCTTGACTGAACAAAAGGTAGAAAAACACTGGACGGGTGAGGGGGGGGGGGGGTGAGTAACCAGGGAAGGAAAAAAAAAAAAGCTTTAAATATATAATTAAAAGTGTTTTGTTATACCTGTAAATAAAGTGTATGCTGTACAGATTATTAGATTGTAAACTATTATGAGCAAGGCCCTCCCAACCCTTTTGGATTTTATTCTATTGTAACTGTACTGTCTCCCTTTATATTGCAAATCGCTGCGCAAGCTGTTGGCCCTATATTAATCCTGTATCATAATGATAGTAATCAGAGATAGGGAAGAGGGAGGGATTGAGCCGTTTAACAAAAGACACTGGGCAGGGCTGACACCACTCATCCACAGCAATGCCGTGTGTTTTGTCATCCCACAAACAGAACTTAGGAGCAGTATTTTGTCCCAATTTAACAGTTAGGTTACAGTGCCACCCAGTGGCCACCATCTGTAGGCGCATGTTAACGATGAAGTATGGGATAAAATAAGATGTTGAATCATTGTGCCTGCCATCCACCTGTGACTTAATTACCGGTGTGCTGTATGGAGATCGGTTTTGATCGATCAATGTAATTAGGACGAGAAGATCGAATGCTTCTTGATAGAATTCGCTCGCGTTGCGCTCAGGAGGCGAGCCTCGGATAGCACAGGACGGACCCAAATACCTGACCCCATGGTGCACACACCTCTAGTTTTCAAGTTAGCAAAAAAAAAAAAGTTTCTTGTTAACTCATTAAAGCGGAAGTTAAACCCAAAACCAAAAATGTAATATATTGCCGCTTACCAATCATTGTTAAAGTGTAACTCCACCTTTGAATTGGTTGGCAAATAAAAGCAATATAAATATATAATATATTTAGACTACCAATAATAAAAGTATCAGGTTTCTTGTATTTCTGAGGGCAAACAGTAGATCCCAAGTATAAGAAAAATGACTATGAAAGTTATGAAAATATTAAAAACAAAAGAGGTTACCCAAACAAAAGTTTGGGTAGCATTTCATTAAAGTTTTACTAAACCCACGACATTAAAATCAGTCTGTATATGCAGTAAAGTATGCTTGTTATACTCACTGTGGAACCTAAGGGGTTAACCCTCCGCATTGTGTCAAAAGGTTGTTTGATTCTGTCTTTTATGATCCTCCCCTTCTTCCACTGTCCCCAAAACATGTCATGATAGAACAGAGCCTAGTGGGCACTCTGCACATGCTCAGTTTGGTGTGTATTGCTAGAGAGTTTTTTTTTCTTTTCTTGGGAGGGTGCGTGTGATCAGCGCAGGGCCAATCAGCACTGTCCAGACAGAGGGTCAGGGGTCCTGCAGCCTCATAGGACAGTCAGAGGAGAATGAAATTTCCTCCTACAAGCTTTAGCCAGACACTGATAGAAGTCACATGACTGCTATATACTGCTGATGAGAAAAAGTATTTAGCAGTTTATATTTACTAAAACTATTGCATTTCCATGTTCTGTGTACTGTGGGAGACCAGATATAGTGAATGCAGAGTCCTGGGTTTAGTAACACTTTAAAACAAAAGAAAACTTTAGAAAATGTTAGGTGAGACTTTGGGAAGCAAGTGACTTTCATTTTCTTTTGTTTTGTCCATGGCTGGTCCCCGAAGAGGCGATGACGTAACAGGTTGCTTCTGAGTGCAGCCTGGACACTTATTTCCTTATATGGTAGTGATAAAGAAAAAAAAATATATATATATATATATATATATATAATATTACAGTGAGGGAAAAAAGTATTTGATCCCCTGCTAATTTTGTACGTTTGCCCACTGACAAAGAAACAATCTATCTATCATTTTAATGATCGGTTTATTTTAACAGTGAGAGACAGAAAAACAACAAAAATATCCAGAAAAAACGCATTTCAAAAAAGTTCTAAATTGATTTGTATTTTAATGAGTAAAATAGGTATTTGATCCCCTCTCAATCAGCAAGATTTTTTGCTCCCAGGTGTCTTCTATACAGGTAACGAGCTGAGATTAGGAGCACTCTCTTAATCTCAGCGTGTTACCTGTATAAAAGACACCTGTCCACAGAAGCAATCAGATTCCAATCTCTCCACTAGGGATGAGCCGAACACCCCCCTGTTCGGTTCGCACCAGAACATGCGAACAGGTAAAAAATTTGTTTGAACGCGCGAACACCGTTAAAGTCTATGGGGCACGAACATGAATAATCAAAAGTGCTAATTTTGAAGGCTTATATGCAAGTTATTGTCATAAAAAGTGTTTGGGGACCTGGGTCCTGCCCCAGGGGACATGGATCAATGCAAAAAAAAGTTTTAAAAACGGACGTTTTTTCGGGAGCAGTGATTTTAATAATGCTTAAAGTGAAACAATAAAAGTGTAATATCCCTTTAAATTTCGTACCTGGGGGGTGTCTATAGTATGCCTGTAAAGGGGCGCATGTTTCCTGTGTTTAGAACAGTCTGACAGCAAAATGACATTTCAAAGGAAAAAAAAGTCATTCAAAACTACTCGCGGCTATTAATGAATTGCGGCATGGGAATTCCCCACAGGGGAACCCCGAACCAAAATTCTTAAAAAAATGACGTGGGGGGTCCCCCCAAATTCCATACCAGGCCCTTCAGGTCTGGTGTGGATTTCAAGGGGTCCCCCTAAAAATCCATACTAGACCCTTATCCGAGCACGCAAACTGGCAGGCCGCAGGAAAAGAGGGGGGATGAGAGAGCGCCCCCCCTCCTGAACCGTACCAGGCCACATGCCCTCAACATTGGGAGGGTGCTTTGGGGTAGCCCCCCAAAACACCTTGTCCCCATGTTGATGAGGACAAGGGCCTCATCCCCACAGCCCTTGACCGGTGGTTGTGGGGGTCTGCGGGCGGGGGGTTATCAGAATCTGGAAGCCCCCTTTAACAAGGGGACCCCCAGATCCCGGCCCTCCCCCCTGTGTGAAATGGTAAGGGGGTACCTACCATTTCACTAAAAAAGTGTCAAAAATGTTAAAAATGACAAGAGACAGTTTTTGGCAATTCCTTTATTTAAATGCTTCTTCTAACTTCTTTCTTCTATCTTCCTTCGGTTTCTTCCTCCATCTTCTTCTGGTTCTTCCTCCAGTGTTCTCGTCCGGCATCTTTCTCCGCGGCATCGGCATCTTCTTCCCTACTTCTCCTCGGGCCGCTCCGCATCCATGATGGCATGGAGGGAGGCTCCCGCTGTGTGACGCTTCTCTCTTCATAGCTGCGAGTAGTTTAAATGACTTTTTTTCCTTTGAAATGTCATTTTGCTGTCAGACTGTTCTAAACACGGGAAACACGCGCCCCTTTACAGGCATACTATAGACACCCCCCAGGTACGAAATTTAAAGGGATATTACACTTTTATTGTTTCACTTTAAGCATTATTAAAATCACTGCTCCAGAAAAAACGGCCGTTTTTAAAACTTTTTTTTGCATTGATCCATGTCCCCTGGGGCAGGACCCGGGTCCTCAAACACTTTTTATGACAATACCATGAATATAAGCCTTTAAAATTAGCACTTTTGATTTCTCTCATAGGCTTTTAAAAGGTGTTCCGTGGCATTCGAATTTGCCGCGAACACCCCAACTTGTTCGCTGTTCGGCGAACTTGCGAACAGCCGATGTTCGAGTCGAACATGAGTTTGACTCGAACTCGAAGCTCATCCCTACTCTCCACCATGGCCAAGACCAAAGAGCTGTCCAAGGATGTCGGGAACAAGATTGTAGACCTACACAAGGCTGGAATGGGCTACAAGACAATCGCCAAGCAGCTTGGTGAGAGGGTGACAACAGTTGGTGCGATTATTCGCAAATGGAATAAACACAAAATAACTGTTCCTCAGTCTGGAGCTCCATGCAAGGTCTCACCTCGTGGAGTTTCAATGATCATGAGAACGGTGAGGAATCAGCCTAGAACTACACAGGAGAATCTTATCAATGATCTGAAGGCAGCTGGGACCATAGTCACCAAGAAAACAATTGGTAGCACACTACGCCATGAATGACCGAAATCCTGCAGCGTCCGCAAGGTCCCCCTGCTCAAGAAAGAACATGTACAGGCCTTTGCTAATGAACATCTGAATGATTCAGGGGAAAACTGGGTGTGTTGTGGTCAGATGAGACCAAAATCAAGCTCTTTGGCATTAACTCAACTTGCGTGTTTGGAGGAGGAGGAATGCTGCCTATGACCCCAAGTACACCATCCCAACCGTCAAACATGGAGGTGGAAACATTATGCTTTAGGGGTGTTTTTCTGCTAAGGGGACAGGACAACTTCACCGCATCAAAGGGACGATGGACGGGGCCATGTACCATCAAATCTTGGGTGAGAACCTCCTTCCCCCAGCCAGGGCATTGAAAATGGGTCGTGGATGGGTATTTCAGCATGACAACAACCCAAAACACACGGCCAAGGCCACAAAGGAGTGGCTCAAGAAGAAGCACGTTACGATCCTGGAGTGGCCTAGCCAGTCTCCAGACCTTAATCCTATAGAAAATATGTGGAGGGAGCTGAAGGTTGGAGTTACCAAACGTCATCCTTGAAACCTTAATGACTTGGAGAGGATCTGCAAAGAGGAGTGGGACAAAATCCCTCCTTAGATGTGTGCAAACCTGGTGGCCAACTACAAGAAACGTCTGACCTCTGTGATTGCCAACAAGGGTTTCTCCACTAAGAACTAAGTCATGAAGGGGTCAAATACTTATTTCACTCATTGAAATGCAAATCAATTTATAACTTTTTTGAAATGCCTTTTTCTGGATATTTACGTTGTTATTTTGTCTCTCACTGTAAAATAAACCGACCATTAAAATGATAGACTGATCATTTCTTTGTCAGTGGGCAAACGTACAAAATCAACAGGGTATCAAATACTTTTTTCCCTCACTGTATATGCTTTACTAATGATTAAATGACAATATTAGGTGCTTATATGCCAATGTTACCTTCGGGATATAATAGGTTCGCTTGTTAGGATGATTTTGCAGAAATGTTATCAGAACAATGTGCTGTTGTGCAGAATGTAGAGCAGCCTTTCTCAACTAGGGTTCTTTGGGACCCTTGGGTTCCTTCAGAGGTTGCTACGGGGTTCCTTGAGCTGTGAGCAACATCTATTTCTGGGTGAGAAATCACTATCATCAACAGTCTTTTAGATATCTGTAAGGGGAGGATCCTCCCAATGACCACAAATGTAAGGAGCATTCTTCTAAGTCAGGGGTCTCCAAACTTCCTAAACAAGGGGCCAGTTTTCTGTCCTTCAGACTTTAGGGGGGGCTGAACTGTGGCCATTAGGAGCAGAAAAGGTCCCAATGTCAGTTGGAAAAAATAACGCCCTATCTTTGGTGTCTTGGATGAAATTGTGCCCCCATCATTGGTGTCATTGGGCCCAATTGGTGCCATTGGGAGAAATTTTGGCCCATCGTTGGTGGCATTGGGAGGAATCGTGCCCCTTCATTGGGGTCAGTGGAGGGAGGGATTAAGCCCCATTTTGTTGGTTTCAGTGGGTGAAACAGTGCCCCAAGGGCCAGATAAAAACAAGCAAAGGGCCGCAGTTTGGAAACCACTATTCTAAGTGACCATCACACCAATGTCCTTTGAGCCTTTCATAAGTGTGCGCAGCCTATTGCATTAGGGTGTGCACCCCAAAGCTCAGACACACACCTTGTTCTCTGCATCCTCAGCTTTACTGGACAGTGAATGAATGGGAAGTGCTCTGTGCTGAGTGTCTTCCTGTTCATTCACAAACTGAAGCACAGTAAACACAGTTTACTATGCTTCAGTTGTGAATGGACACAGTGAGCGAGTATTCATTTAGAAAAGAAAGAGGCCGGTAAATTACATATTTACTAGTACTTTCCCCCACCCTCCATCCTGTAAAATCCCCCCGCAGCTACCGAAGGGGGGGAGGAGAGGAGGGAAGCCAGCAGCACTGTGCGATGGGGGGGCCACCAAGAGGGGGGAAGCCAGGGCAGTAGTAGGGGGAATTGGCACCTTACATAGTGATTAGGGTGTGTCCAGGCTTACCTGGCACACCCCCTGTGCATGCCTATGGAGCCTTTTTATAAAGTCATTATTAGCAGGGGTTCCCTGAGCCTGGAGATTTAATACAACTTAGGACTGTCACAGGCTCTCAACAAGAGAGACTCACAATGCCTGCCCTTTCCACCCAGCTCCTCCATTCATTGAAGCTGTGCTACAGCTTCTATGGATGGAAAGTGACCTATGAATGGAGGGCGGGTGGACGATTGGTAGCTCTGCCCCCTCCATTCATAGATCATGTTTCATTCATAAAAGCTGTAGTACGGCTTCTATAAATGGAGGAGCTGGGCAGAAAGTGAGGGCATAGTTGGGCTCCCTTGATGAGAGCCTGTGACAGCCCATAAGTTGTATTAACCCCCACCATACCGGAAGATTAGGAAGTAGTTCTGGACAGCTGCACTCCGAAAAAATTGCCTTTTGTTCAAAAAACAAAATCAAAACTACATGCCACAGCAAAACAAAAGAGCTGACGCGTTTCACACTACAAACAAAGCTTAATCAAAGCAGAGCTATGATTTTTGTAGTGTGAAACGCATCAACTCTTTTGTTCTGCTGTAGCATGTAGTTTTGATTTTGTTTTTTGAACAAAAGGCAATTTTTTCAGAGTGCGGCTGTCCAGAACTACTTCCTATCTATTGCTATATGCATTGACAGCACCTGTGGCTTCTAAACTGGTGAAGAGGTTTACTATTGTTTTACCTTCCTGGAGCGCTGATGCCTCCCCTTTCATACCGGAAGATTACTGTGAAGAGGGGGGGGTAGGATGGAGGAAGATTTTTTTACTAACAGAAGAGGAATCAGCACAAGGGACACATCCTACTGACTGCACCATAGGCGTGCGCAATGGGTGTGCCAGATGCGCCTGGGCACACCCCAAACACCCCATGTGGCGCAGATTCCCCCTGCTGCCTCGACCCCTATGTCATTACTGGCCCCTTCCTTTTGTGAATGAACACAGTGAGTGGTCAGTGCCGATCACTCATTGTGTTCATATATAACTGAAGCATAGTAAACTGTTATATATATATAAATACACACACACGGATGTGTGTTTGAGCTTTGGGGTACACACCCTAATGCAATAGGCTGCCCACACCAATTATGTCCCTTGTGCTGATTTCTCTGTTTGTTATTTTGGATAACATAGGATTAAATAAAGTAACGCTACCCACAGCAACCAATCTGAACTCCTCTGTCACTCAGATAAAGGTACATCTGATGGGTTACTAAATGAATTCACAAACCTGCAAATACTGTACATTTTTCCCATGTTGAGTTTTCTATATTCCGGCTTTGGTGAGAAACGGCTCCAAGAAGCTCTACAAATTTCCCTTTCTTGTGTGTAACCACAAGCTGGCTCCCCAAGGCTTTTTTGGTCTCTTTGAAGATCTCTGTTCTGTTAAACTGGGCATGAATATCTCATGGAAATCAAGCTTCAAGTACATTGAGGCTGGCCATACATAGTCGAATTTCGAAAGAATTTTCTTTTGAAAATCCCAAATTTTGTACGTTTTGTGATCCGATGGCGCCACCATTAATTTCGAAATTCTACCAACCAAGCCTTCAATTTCACCTCCCAGAAAATAATTTTTGTGGCCAGGAATCTTCTTTTCTTTCCGGGAATTTTTTTTTCTTGCACATTTCTCGCACGATTCTCCCATCATTGATTATAAAATTGTTTGTTTTTCAAAAAATTTCCAACATGTCCAACTACTCAAATTCGATGGCCGCACGAAAATCGGCTGTTGCTGCAGCCCACTAATGGTGCAAAGACCAAACAAAAATTCTTAGATAAGATTTTTGAAAGAAAATTCTTTCAAAATTCGACCCAATGTATGGCCTGCCTTAGAGATTCATACAAGTCAAGCCATTGACAACGGATCAGCTGCTGAAATGTACAACTGTGAGATGAACAACAGATGTAATGAAGGTTCTACCCTTTCTCCAGTTCATTTAAAATAATATAGTGCTGGGGGGTTATCATTGCATCCACTGACACCAATGCTGGGGGTTATAATTGTGGGCACTGACACCAGTGCCGAGGGCTAATATTGTGGGCACTGACACCAGTGCTGGGGGTTATTATTGTGGGCACTGACACCAATGCTGAGGGTTAATATTGTGGGCACTGACACCAGTTCTGGGGGTTATTATTGTGGGCACTGACACCAGTGCTGGGGGGTTTTATTGTGGGCACTGACATCAGTGCTGGGGGTTATTATTGTGGGCACTGACACCAATGCTGGGGGTTATTATTGTGGCCATTGACACCAATGCTGGGGGTCATTATTGTGGGCACTGACACCAGTGCTTGGGGTTATTATTGTGGGCACTGACATCAATGCTGAGGGTTATTATTGTGGCCATTGACACCAATGCTGGAAGTTTTATTATTGTGGGTACTGACACCAATGCTGAGGGTTATTGTGGCCATTAACACCAATTCTGGGGGGTCATTATTGTGGGCACTGACACCAGTTCTGAGGTTTATTATTGTGGGCACTGACACCAATGATGGGGGTTATTTTTGTGGGCACTGACACCAGTGCTGGGGGTTATTATTGTGGGCACTGACACCAATGCTGGGGGTTATTATTGTGGGCACTGACACCAGTGCTGGGGGTTATAATTGTGGGCACTGACACCAATGCCGAGGGTTATTATTGTGGGCACAGACACCAGTGCTGGGGGTTATTATTGTGGACACGGACACCAATACTGAGGGTTATTATTGTGGCCATTGACACCAATTCTGGGGGGTCATTATTGTGGGCACTGACACCAGTTCTGGGGGTTATTATTGTGGGCACTGACACCAGTGCTGGGGGTCATTATTGTGGGCACTGACATCAATGCTAGGGGTTATTATTGTGGGCACTGACACCAGTGCCGGGGGGGTTATTATTGTGGGCACTGACAGCAGTGCTGGGGGTTAATATTGCATCAACTGAGACCAACCTTGAAGATTACTATTACTGTCATGAATGATGGGGCTTATTTTTACTCCCACTTTCTCTTTAGTGTGCGTTGCAATATTCTGCAAAGAAACGCTTTTTGAGGCATTGAGATAAGTTATAGCCTAATAACAAATTTTGAAGGGCCTGTCTAACCTGAAGACACGGATCTCAACTCACAAAAACACTGCTGTTGTGCATCTCTCCCAAAGTGTCAGGGGCCACACTAGAAGCCCTCTATAATTTTCAAGTTGGCTACCACATCCCTAGGTCAGCCATTCTCAGACAGGGTTCCTCCAGAGGTTGTTAGGAGTTCCTTGAACTGTGGCTAACCATTTGATGGCGTCTGCATAGTTCCAGGGCCAGCACCAATCGGCAAAGTCAACTGCATAACACCAATGATATTTATAGCTATCTGTAAGGGTGGCATTCTGACCACCACATTCTGACTTCTTCCTACTGCCCATCAACGCAAGAGGTATTTTTCCCAATTAATTGGTATTAGCACAGGTTCACTGGGACCTGAAAATTATTTCTAATGCCGCGTACACACGAGCTGATTTTCCGTTGGAATAAACTTGGGTGGTTTTTCAGACGGAATTCCGCTCAAGCTTGCCATGCATACACACACGGTCACACAAAAGTTCTCTGAACTTTCGACCGTCAAGAATGCGGTGACGTACAACACTACGAAGAGCCGAGAAAATGAAGTTCAATGCTTCCGAGCATGCGTCGAATTGCTTCCTAGCACGCGTAGGAATTTTGCGCGTCGAAATTTGTACAGACGATCGCATTTTCGGATAGGAACTTTTTCCGACCGAAAAATTGAGAACCTGCTTTCAATCTTTTCCGCCAGCAAAAGTCCGATGGAGCATACACACGGTCGCATTTTCCGACCAAAAGCTCTCATCGGTCTTTTGCTGGCCGAATTTCCGATCGTGTGTACGCGGCATAAGGGTTCTTTTAAGGTAAAAGGTGGGGAAAGGCTGCTCTATATGGATGTTTCATGGAAATCAAGTTACAAGCACATGTTAGGATTTGTACAAGTCTAGTCATAGATAAGGGTTTGTTGTTGGACTGGTGGCATGTACATACAAGAACATTTTAGAAAAGCATGCAAGTTTATAAATCCCGCTAACAACCCCGGGTGCAGCTGTTATGTGGGAAAAAAAAAAAAGTGTGGAAAATCCATTTAGAACAAACTTATGTCAAACTCAAAAAAAGAATAAATCTGCAAGAAGGATCCAACAGATGTTATAGAGTAACCATCATCTAAAATAATTGTGTTTGGCTAATGCCGCGTACACACGGTCGGACTTTTCGTCTACAAAAGTCCGACAGACTTTCGATGGACTTTTGGCGGACTAGCGGCAGACTTTTTTACGAACGGACTTCCCTACATACGATCACACAAAAGTCCGACGGATTCGTACGTGATGACGTACACCAGACTAAAATAAGGAAGTTGATAGCCAGTAGCCAATAGCTGCCCTAGCGTGGGTCTTTGTCCGTCGGACTAGCACACAGACGAGCGGATTTCGGGGTCCGGCGGAGTTACGACGTAAAGATTTGAAGCATGTTTCAAATCTAAAGTTCGTCAGATTTGAGGCTGGAAAAGTCTGCTGAAAGTCCGGGGAAGCCCACACACGATCGGATTGTCAGCCAGCTTTAGTCCGTCGGACTTTTGTAGACGAAAAGTCCGACCGTGTGTACGCGACATTACACCGATGTTTAGGACAATGCAGGGTTTTTAAAGAGTGAGTTAATTTAAAGTCTAAAGTCATGGCACGCTCTTGGAAATAGGTAGATTGTGCCTTTGAATTGTAGAGGAGAAAAAAAAAACAAAAAACAGCCTTCTCTTCAGTAGGTTGGTTATCTCGGCATTCTGTTCATGAGTGGCATGAAGAACAGGTCGGGTAGGTGGCTGCCATCCTAATGCCACGTACACACGAGCGGACTTTACGGCAGACTTTGCCCGACGGACTTTAAGACGGACTTTCTGAATGAACGGACTTGCCTACACACATTCCACCAAAGTCCGTCGAATTCGTACGTGATGACGTACGACCGAACGAAAACAAGGAAGTTCATAGCCAGTAGCCAAAACTGCCCTAGCGTGGCTTTTTGTCCATCGAACTAGCATACTGACGAGCAGACTTTTCGACCGGACTCGAGTTTGACGGATAGATTTAAAACATGTTTCAAATCTAAGTCCATCCAACTTTTGAGAAAACAAAGTCCGCTGGAGCCCACACACGATCGAATTGTCCAACGAAATCCCGTCCGCTCGTGTGTACGCGGCATGACAGCACCATATTGAGTCGTTGCAGAGAGCCTTGAGCCTGATTGTTCTACAAAGGTTTCCAATATGTCGTCTTCTCATAAGCGAACAGGTAAATGAGCAGAAAAACAAAGGCCATGGTTGAAATGGGCAATGTTTAAATTTTCTTGTAGGACTGTTGGGCACACACTCAAGGAGAAGTCAGCACTCCACAAGGATCTCAGAATAGAATCACAATAAATGGATCCCACACAAACTTCCAGGTACAACGAATTCTTACTTGGGTAAAAGCTTCACAAAAAAAAAAATCTGCATGGTCAGGAGGGCCTTGATGACTTTTTGGGACAGCCCTTTTCAACCTTGAAATACCATTCTGGTCTCAGGGAACTCCTGCTAAAAATGACTAATCTCTATAACTCACGATACATTAGTGTGATGGATGATGAGATAGCTAAAAAGATCATTGGTGTCAGAACTTACCAGAGAGACAGAAATTGGCCATTGCTCAAGGAACCCCTAGGAACCTTAGTCGAGGAACCCTAATTTTTTTTTTCTAATAAATTTGCAAAGATTTCAAACAAACTTCTTTCACGTTGTCATTATGGGTATTGTTTGTAGAATTTTAAAGAAAATAATAAATTTAATAAATTTTGGAATAAGGCTGTAACATAATATGTGGAAAAAAAGTGAACCGTTGTGAATACTTTCCGGGCGCACTGTACTGCCAAGTCCGGATCTTCAAGGGATCAGTCTATAGTTTCTTATCTTTTTTTTGAGGCTGTCATAAATATGGATGTAGGTACAAGGGTTGTCCTCTCAGTCCATGGCTCTATCATGGGGCTGGAGGAAAGCTGATTTCCCTAATGCAGCAGTAGTCCTCCTTATGCAGGAGAACCACAACTCCAACAAACCAAAAGCTGGAAGTTGAGTTGCTTCAAGTTCTGATATATGAATGGCGAGAGGCTCCTTAATGGAGCTGTGCCGGATATGAACTAGGAGCAGGCCAAAGGCCAAACTGAACCAGGTTATAGGGATTAGAACTGCAGGCTGACCTCAAAACATCTTGATGTCCCCCCAGAAAAAGAACAATTTTGTTTGGCTTTCATCACCTAAAAAACAAAAGTAACCTAAAAGTAATGATCACCTTATGTGGAAGGTTTACCTTGTTTTTTACAAACCCCCTGGTTGCAGGCTGCCGTCGTGCCGCCCCCCCCCCCAAATGAGCAGCTTTAACCACTCGAGTTCAAGAAGGTTTTACCCCTCTTCATGACCAAAGCATGTTTATGCTATTGAGCACTGCGCTACTTCAACTGGTGCTTTCGCGGTCATGCGCAAAAAATAAAAACCGCAGGAGGTGATCAAATACCACCAAAATAAACTATTTGTGGGAAAAGGACGTCAGTTTTATTTGGGTACAACGTCGCACGACCGCGCAGTTGTCAGTTAAAGCGACGCAGTGCCGTATCGCAAAAAATGGCCTGGTCATTAAGGGGGGGGAGATCTTCCGGTCTGTAAGTGGTTAAAGCATGGCATGTTAGGTTTCTATTTACTTGGCGTAACATCTTTCATGTTTTACAAAAAAAAAAAAATGGGGTATTTGCCGTTTTTTTTTTTTTTTTTAATTCATTAAAAAAAAATTTTTATTGTGTTTGAAAAACTGCTGCGCAAATGCCATGTGACATAAAAAATTGCAATGATTGCCATTTTATTCCCTAGGGTCTCTGCTAAAAATAATTAAAAAAAAATGTATAATGTTTGGGGGGTCTAAGTAATTTTCTAGCAAAAAATACTGATTTAAACAAAAAGTGCCAGAGAAAGCCTGGTCAGCAAGTGGTTAACCATATCGTGCAACACCAACAGAAATCAAGAAGATATCAAAAAGAATTAAAATGACAACACAAGAAGCAGAAGTATTCAAGACCACAGATCTTTATTAAAACAGACATGGCAGCTTTTTAAGATGTTAAATAGAAAAGATAAATTAACTTGTCACCTCCAATGTCCTTTTTTTTTTTTTTTTTTTTAACATCGGCAATACAAAAACGACAGCAAATATTTAAAAAAAAAAACAAAAATTTGCCTCCATTGATGGTAATCACAAAATTGAAGCCGCACCTGCTGCCTAGCTGCAGAGGAGGAAGCCATTTTGCTCTTTGAAACACCCCCCTCCCCCCCAAAAAAATAAAATGCCTATGGGTTCTGAATTCCGATTGGCCGCTTTGGGATTCCCGTCACAAAATGGCTGTCTCCACTGGACGGAGAGGACAGGTACACTTTTACAACACTCTCAGAAAATTATAGAAAAATATAGATTTTTTTTTTTTTTTCGTAGCACAACGGAAGGTACACTTTTAAAGAATTAAATAACGTCCTGGTGTTTTGGGTACTAAAAAAAAAAAAAAAATATGACTCTTCACCCCTTTGAAAAATTCAACAGCTAAAAGTCTTGAAACACGAGGATTCCATCATCAAATTTTCCTAAGCAAAGGAAGCTACTGCCAGGCGGTGACCGAATTGTTCTCCAACAAGTATAAACAGTGACCAGTGATTGGACACCGAAGGAGCAGCAGCAGACTAATAAGACCAGCTCTCTTTCCTTTCTGTCGACAAATCAGCACCAACGCGCTCATTCTGAGGTCTACAGGAGAGGGACTTGCAATACAGAATCAGGTACTTCTATTAGCTGCATTTAACACACACATTTAGGGCCCCATTCGCACTTCTAAGATACAGTGAATTCATGTTTTACTATGTACCCCGCAAACCATGATGAAGTGCCGTTGTGAATGAGACCCCAATACAGTAAAGAGCAATGCACCCACACAGGCCACTCGTGCCGATCCAGCCCATTCAAAAATGTATTGTGATGCTTTATCTAAGGACACCTTAAAGTGGAACTAAACCCTCCTATTGGCTTCAGCCATGGAGGCTGCCATCTTGGCCTCTGTTTGATCTTCAACTGCCATGGTGCTGCACATGTGATCAGTTATGACACCAGCCATTGGATGGTTTGACAGCTTGATTGAGAGCCCAACCAATGTGACACTTACATTCCCGACACGTGTTTTTTTTTAAACTATTAAAATCGACGGGTTTAGTTTCATTTTAAAGAGGAAGTAAACCCTCCGATCGTTTTCAGCCAAGGGGGCTGCCATCTTGGCCTCTGTTTGATCTTCAACTGCTATGACGCTCCACATGTAATCAGTTATGACCCCAGCCATTGGCGGGTTTGACAGTTTGGTTGAGAGCATATCCGATATGACAGTTACATTTCCAGGACGTGTTTTTTTTTTTTTTTTTTTAAACTGTTAAACCATTGGGTTTAGTTCTGCTTTAAATCTGAACTTTAAGGCTGGGTTCACAGTTGTGAAAACAGCCATGGGCTGGTTTGACAGTTTGGTTGAGAGCACATCCAATGAGACAGTTACATTCCCAGAACATGCTGGGGAATGTAACTTTTTTTGAAACTGTTAAATCGATGGGTTTAGTTCCATTTTAAAAGGGGAAGTAAACCCTCCTATCCGTTTCAGCCAAGGAAGCTGCCATCTTGGCCTCTGATCTTTAACTACCACGAGTGCTGCACATGTGATCAATTATGATACCAGCCATTGGATGATTTAATAGTTTTGGTTGAGAGCACAACCAACATGACGCTTACATTCCCGACACGTGTTTTTTGAAATGGTTAAATCGATGGGTATAGTTCCATTTTAAAGAGGAAGTAAACCCTCCGACCGTTTTCAGCCAAGGAAGCTGCCATCTTGGCCTCCGTTTGATATTCAATTACCACGAATGCTGCACATGTGATCAATTATGACACCAGCCATTGGCTGGTTTGACAGTTTGGTTGAGAGCACATCCAATGTGACAGATACATTTCCAGAACGTGTTTTATTTTTTAAACTGTTAAACCATTGGGCTTAGTTCTGCTTTAAAGCTGAACTTTAAGGCTGGATTCATGCATGTTCGGTGAGAATTGTATGTCCAATTTCACCCAAAAATTTTAAAAAAAGCATTTGTTCAGCGGTTCAGGTGTGTTTTTGATGCAAATTTGCAAGGCTCAGGGCCAGATTTTTGTCACAGCTGCGATTTCAGTACTGGCCAATACACAGTCCATAAAGGGCGTCAACTCCCGTAGTAGGAGAGCAATCTGTGCCGAAATCCTGAACACAAGTGCGATTCAGAAGCGTTCCCATGGAACTCAATGGAGCCTGGAATTCACACCTGAACCGCAGTGCTCAGAAAAAAACGCACAGGGCTGCTTTTTAAAGTCGCACTGCCGCTGCACCGCATATTTGTGAACAGCTTCAATGGAAATCAACGTTATTTCACGTCATGCAAAGTCGGTTGCATGACGTGAAATAATGTTATTTCACGTCACGCAACCAATTTGCATGACGTCAAATAACATGGATTTCCATTGAAGCTGTTCACAAATATGCGGTGCAGCGGCAGTGCGCATCTAGGGGGACCGAGCCTAAATCTTTGAAGAAATTACACAAATTACTCCAAGATTCAAGCAAGAATAAACACGCCTCTATTATATAAAGCAGTATTAAACCCAGAACCAAAAATGTATTAAATGGAATCAGATGTGGTGGCTGCATTAGTTTTCTCATATTAGGCTCCCCCCCTTTTCTGTTTTCACCTGGTGATCTGGCCAGTAACTCACCTCCCTGTATTAGAGCGCCCCCCCCCCCCCCCCACTCTGGATGAAGGAGCACAGGGGGCACCTTTGGAGAGCAGCATTGTCAGTATGGGTGAAGGTGTGTTGGGTGTTGGATGAGATTTCAAACTGAAGCCAAACTTCCAGCTCACACCTTATAAGCAGTTACAGCAAACAGTCTTGATCCCTTTGGGGATAAAAGGTTTTACATGAATAAAAGCCAATCACGGTAAGCACTCGTCAGTTAAATGGTTTGTCTCATCCCTGTAACTGCTACATCTACAGGAGAGCTTGTTCTGTTGAAAAACAGGACTTACTGGCGGGATCATCAGGTAAAAATAAAAGCCTAAAGAAAAAAAAATAAAAACCTGCCTCATACGATATTTTAATTTAAATTTAAAAAAAAAAAATGAAGATACATTTAAAAAGTATTTTTTAATGGAAATCTTAGTTAAAAACAATAAAAAATAAATAAAATACATTTGCATGGGCTGTTTTTCATGAAGAGTGACTATCCTTTACTGATCCTTCTTCTTCCCTTTCATTCCCAACTTCGGGGGGCGATTTCAGGACACAGAAAAATCGCACCTCGAAGTCGCCAAAAGTAGTGCAAAAAACTACTTAAGGGAAATCGGTGCGGCGGCGCACGGATTCGGACGGTGCAATTGCCGCCGATTTGGCATGCGATTTGACATGTCCAGAAATCTCAGCAGGTGTTCAGGAGGGTTGCAGTATACACTCCCAGCTATATACAGCCATATGAGATGCCATTATTCAGATATAGAGCGACGGCATCAAAATCTACTCCCAAGTAAACACTGTAATAACGCAATAACTGTTCTCTTTAAGACAAAATGATAAATAAGGTCTCATGTACGCAGGCGCATTGGGCTGTATAAATGTTAAATTTGCGGGACACATTGCTGTGATGCATACAAGTGAATGGTCGCTTGCGGCTGTATGTGGGTTTACATGCACCCCATAAACAAAAAAAAAAAAACTAGCAAAATGCACCAAAAGTTAGGCTGCATAAATGCTCACACCCACCACTCCATACCGCTACCGTCCATTCACACCAATGATCAGCACATGCCAGCGCATAGACATTGAAAAATCAATGTATTTCAATAGGAGCAGTTCACACCAGTGCGTTGTGCTTAAAAAAAAAAATTTAAAAAAAGGGCACGCAGCACAATGCATGTAAGCACAATGCAACGCACATAAATGCAACAAAATGGTGGCCGTCTGCACAGACTCCCTGTTGCACAAATGTGAATGAGAGATAAAAAAATAAAAAAAAATTGCTTCAGCTCCTGTAGCTCTCCACCTGTAGAGAGCTTCTCCAACATGTTTCGTCCTGTTCGGGGCTTAAATGGTACAGCACATAAAAGCAAGAATCAAAAAACAGCTGAGGTTTTCCTTACAAATATAACGTAGTGAAGGTCACCTCTTCCCGCCGACGTGGCGTACATACAGGGACCCTCAGCAGGTGGGCTTTAAAAACGCAGAGAGGCTGCATATATGCGGTCCTTTATAAAACACCATTCTGTGCAGAGAGTGTTGCAGGCTCCCAGTACAGTCACTGGCGGGGCCCCGAAAAGCTCTCAATGCATACTTGCGATTGGGAGCTTTCTGAATCACGCGACTGCTGTGACAGCCAATCACGTCGGTCACGTGACCCGAATGCCCGCCTTCCGGCATTTAGAAGATCTTACAGGATCGGGAGGCGGCGGTGGGAAGGGGGTTAATAAAAACACAATCATCGGCGGGAATTAGAAACCTCCTGATGCATACTTGCAAATCGGAAATTTACTGATCACGTGACCGCTGTGACAGCCAATCACAGTAGTGACATGACCCGAACGCCCATCTCCCAGTATTTAGAAGCTTTTACAGGGCCTGGAGGCGGCGGTGGGAAGGGGTTAAAAAGCGCAGTCAGCGGCGGTAACCAGAAAGCTCCTAATGCATACTCGCCATTGGGAGCCGATTATGTGACAGCCAATCACATGACCCGAATGCCCGCCTCCCGGGATTTAGAAGTTCTTACAGGTTCGGGAGGCAGCAGTGGGAAGGGGTTAAAAAAAAAAGCACAATCACAGGCGGAGACCAGAAACATCCCAGTGCACACTTGTGATTGGGAGCTTTCCGATCACATAACCGCTGTAACAGCCAATCACAGCGGTCACATGAAACGAATGCCCGCCTCCCGGGATTTAGAAGCTCCTAAAGACGAAAAGAGGTTAAAAAATAAATTTTAAAAAATGCTTTTATTTTAACGCAAAGCGCGAATGCATATCACTGCACATGTATTTACGTGCGCTTAACGTGAATGGACCCTAAACCAACCCTGTGTGGTTTTTAATAAAAAAAAGCGAAGCTCACAGTTCACTGCAAGAGAAGAGGTCCTCACCTCTCTGGTGGTCCAAGTCTTCTACCTTCCCTCCGGTGGACTCTTCCAGGTGTCTCAGATGGTTCTGTCCCCTGTCATGATCTGTAGTTCCATCCTCCAAATCCTCTCTCACTACCGGACTCGGTAGCAACACGGGATCAATAGATGGAACCACAGCGCTTTGTGGTAGTGGGGAGGGGAACCATTTCCAGCACTGTAGTGATGGAATGGTGGAAGAAAGGACAACGGGCCACCGGGGATGTGAGCATACCACCTCTTCTCTTGCAGGAAACTGACAGTGTCACTTCAAGGGGAACATTCCATGGCGCTCAGCCTCATTTCTGATTCACTACTTTATATGTCACTCTCATGGAACAATCACCTACATATCCAGTATACCAAAAACCAACAAAACATGCTCAAGCCAAATCAGCAACCCACTAATTAACGATTGGTCCTGGAGTAAGCTCCTTTCAAAAAAAAAAGTCAGCAATGGCAATTCTCATATCCCTAAGCTGCCAAGGAGGTGAGACACGGGCAACAGAGAGGACAGTTTCTTCCTCCACGCATTAACCTTTCTTCTGCGTGCCAAGAAAGGAATCCAAAAACAATTGCCAGAGGTGGTGACAAAAATGATACCCCTTGATCGACAACCACAGGTACACACATCCCACAAATGGGGTTTCTTAGCCATTGTGGTGACCTTGATTGGTATGAGTTGCAAGTTGCTTAACATAAACCTTAAGGCCGAGGTAACAAGGAAGGAGACAGCAGGATTGAAGAGTGAAAATGTTGGAGATTAAAGATAAGCTGATGGATATACAGCAGAACATAGGAAAATTTAAAGCACATGAAGGAGAAGATGAATGAAATTCAGGACACAAAACAAAATGTCAGGGACATCAAAGAGAGGATGGACGTCCTGGAAAAACAAACAAATGCCATCAATGGAGGACAGGGCAATACGCAAGGAGTTTTTCAACTTGCTTGAATGGTTGCTTGAGTGGACATGGGGACGTTTCTTCAAAACAGAATAAGTTCCATGCAAAAAGGAGGAGGCCTGAAGAACACCATCAAGTTTTGTTGAACGAGTTAGAAGCCGATTGGCTACCATGCACGGTTGCACCATATTCTGAGTGCTCAAGTTTTAGTAAAGTTTTAGTAAATCAAAAACAACTGCCCTCCATGCTGCCCCAGCTGCTCCCCGTCACCCACCTGCTTTCTCCACAATAACCACAAACCACCAAGTTCAATTAGGGCATCACAAGGGGCAATAAGAATGTGCAAAAGGCAGGGGAGCTGACACCATCCATATTCTTTCAATGCCTTGTTTACAAGGGATTCGGCTTTAATAATAAGTGTGTATGGCAGGGTTTTGCAAAACGTTTTCACCAAGCTGCTTCGTTGAAGCCTTTAAGTTTGAGTTCTAGCATGGAGATGTGTTTTGCTTGGGATGGGGATGCATGGGGAAGTGGAAGTTCACCTTTAAGAAGATTTTTCAAATTAAATTCTGTATCTAAATAGTACATTCCAGAGCTGAGGTTGTCAATCACATGCTGTGTGCTAGAGCTCCTTCCCGTCACCTTTTTTTTTTTTTTTTTCTTGGTGTCAGAAAAATTTGTTGGAAGGGATTCATGCTGATAGCAGAGGAAAGAAGTAACAGAGAGAAATGACACTTAGTGCTCTGGATTGAGACAAGTACACACTATAGCGGGATATGCTTTGTTCAGATTTCATATCTGAGGTTTACAGCCAATTTTCCAAAAATTGCCCATGCAATTCTGTATCCAATGAATAGTACATACCAGAGCACCTCCTGATGGTAAATGGTGACGATCTTCCTATTACAAAGGCAGGTGTTGGGGTCCTCATTCCCCTCTGTTCTGTTCGCAGGACCGGCTGAAACATCACAATAAAGCGCCCCCTAGCAGCTGCACATGTGCAGTGAGTGCATCCTCTTCCAGCTCCAGCTTAGTAGCCACTCTGGGTTGTTCAAGTAGTCTCCACCTTTAGCTGAGCTCAGCTAGAGCCAAAGACCACGCACGTGCGCAGTTGGGTCGCCCTGGAGTGGCCGCATTGATAATCAGCCTGTCCTGCAGACGGCAGGACAGAGGGGGGAAAAAGTGGTTAGACGTTTTTTCTGAAGAGGCTGTCCAACAGGGAGGACCTTCACCATTTACAACAGGAGGTGCTCTGGCATGCACTATCCATTGGATACAGAACAGCATAGGGGGATTTTTGGAAAATCTTCCTAAAGGTGAACTTACACTTTTTACATACCTCTCAATGAGAGTGCAGTCATTTTAAACAAACAGCAGGCATCTAATAAAATTTGAGCAGTGCTGAAGCTTAAGGACCATACACACCGACCGAACCCTGCAGACCAACTTCATCCCTTAGATAAAACTGCTATTACAGCACCCTTATATTTGACTTGATGAACTAAGGTACTGTCCACTCGTGAAGGAGCTATAGCTGTGAGAGACCATGGTTTTATAGTCTACACCTGGTCCAGGTGGTGAACTCACTTCTGCTCAAAGAGGTCCGTAGCAAGAATCCATTATTGGTTTAAAGAATTTGTTTAACTAGAATTTTTGATAAGGGGCACCCACTGCCTCTACATACAGAGAATGGAGCATCCCATTCAATTTTCATCTATAACTCGCTGCAATGTTAGGTTAATTATTAAGAACCTTGGTACCTCACACCTAGTTTCAAGACTACCTTTCATCACTGGACCCTGCTGCAGCTCAGCTGGACTGGTTGCACCCATTACGGGGATGGTACCACATCAACCAATCCTACTGCGGAGTGGATACATGTGCATTCCATCTGACTTGGAAACAACAACTTGAGGATCACTGGGCCATGGGGTTCTTGAGGATCACTGGGCCAATGGGTGCCACCAGTGCCAATACTGGGGATGGTAGCACATCAACCACTCCTACTGAGGAGTAGATACATGTGCATTCCAGCTGACTTGGAAGCAACAACTTGAGGATCACTGGGCCATTGGGTTGCCACTTGGCAGCCACCAGTGCCATTACGGGGATAGTACCACATCAAATCAATCCTACTGCGGAGTGGATTCATGTGCATACCAGCTGACTCAGAAGCAATAACTTGAGGATCACCGGGCCATGGGGTTCTTGAAGATCACTGGACTATTGGATTGCCACTTGGCAGCCACCAGTGCCATTACGGGGATAGTACACCATCAACCAATCCTACTACAGAGTGGATGCATGTGCATTCCAGCTGACTCTGTATCAACAACTTGAAAATCACTGGGCCATTGGGAGACACTTGGCAGCCACCAGTGCCAATACTGGGGATTGTAGCACATCAACCAATCCTACTGCAGAATGGATGCATGTGCATTCCGGTTGACTCAAAATCAACAACTTGAGGATCACTGGGTCATGACGTTCTTGAGGATCAATGAGCCATTGGGTTGCCACCAGTTCCAATACGGTAGTGGTACCATATCAACCAGTCCTACTACGTAGTGAATGCATCAGCATCCCAGCTGACTTTGAAGCAACATGAGGATCACTGGGTTGTGAGGTTCTTGAGAATTACTAGGCCATTGGGTTGCCACTTGGAAGCCACCAGCGTCATTACAGTATAGTACCACATCAACCAATCCTACTGCGAAGTGGATGCATGTGCATTTCAGATGACTCAGAAGCAACAACTTTAGGATCAGGGGGGCATGGGATCCTTGAGGACTAGCAGATTAGACTCTACAAAAACGGAGGTAAGGTCTGCTGGAGAAAGAGGGGGTTCTATTTTATTAGAAGAAAAGGGTGCCTCTTTTCAACATTTGCCCAAATAACAGGAAGAATCGTTTTATTTGTCAAATACAGTCGTACCAGACTAAGCCTTGCAAGTCAAAGATCTTCTTCATCTTTCCCCAAATTCCTATTCAGACTAATCTGGGCTCCACACCTATATTTGGAATTTAACTTTAACAAAGTCACCAAGTCGTTGTTAGGCCTACACTGGTACATTGTAAAACATGTTCATACAACAGTCCCTAGTCAATTAAATAAAATAGCAAAGTAACAACTTGTACAGAGAAGCAAAAAAAAATCACAGTGCATATACCTTAGGAAAAAAAGTCCTTAAAACTATTGCACAACATGTACATATTTTCATGTATCAAAAACGCGCCATGATCGCAAAACCAAGACTTCCACGCCCTGCTTTCCATTATGTTCATCCCCAGTCATTCCTAAGACATGGCTGTGTGTTCATTTGCACCACACACGTATACTGTAGAAATAAAGTGACAAAAAAGCCACAGAAGATTCGGAGGGGGGAGATTCAGAAATTTGGGCAGCCAGCAGCTTTCGTTCTCAGAGTTTACAAAAAATTTGCGAAGCTCCAAAGTGTGGCGTACAAGGAAAAAACTGTAGTCTATTAAAGAAAAAAAAACAAAACCAGAAAAAAACAAAAAACAAAGAAAAGAAGCAAAGAAACACACACTTTATTGGATGTTGAGTAAAAGAGGCTGGATTCGGAGTACGGGAGATAAGTTGACCTTTAGCATCTGCTGTGCTTTCCTCCGTACATCTTCATCAGAGGATGTTTTGTCTACTTTAATAACTTTAGACTTCAGCAAGTTGTATTTGTCTTTATCAAGTGTCGGCTTTTTGGCCAACGGAATGAAAATTTTGATTTTTTTGTTAGGCAACGGTTCCTGGAAAGCCTCGGCCTGTTTCCGTTTCTTGTCCTTGCCAGCCTGTTGGCACTTTTCATCTTTAAAGATGACATCCACCTGCAGCTTAGTGTTCTGTTTGGTGTGGGTCATACCATTGCAACGGGAAGGAGAGCTGACCAAGATTCTCCCATTCAAGACCCCCAAGGTATTGCAAGCATTATTCTCCTTTAGGATCCTTCCATTGGCTCCATTTAAAACTGTCCCATTGGGAGGAGATGTCTGTTTTAATAAACACTGGTAGGCTTGGTTGTTTTTTCCCTTAGAGCTGGCTTTTGATGCGGGTCGTGGCCTAAGGCTGGCTTCGATGGAGGAAGCCGCTGATTTAATTGGAACTATCGCTTCCAACACAACGGACAGTCTCATGGCAGGATAAACTCCGGGATACATGTTGGAGGGAAAATCGACGGTGGAAACTTTGGATTTTTTTAAGTCTGTCTTTTTCAGGGAGCTCAACAGTAAATTTGCAGACTTTTTGGCAGAGGGCTTGGGTGAAATTTTAGTAGCTTTGACAGAAATATCCACGGTAGAGTTGGACACCCTGCCATTTTGGTTTTTGGTCTGTGTTTTAGAAGATGACACCGCAGAAGTGGTTTTAGATGGGGCTTTTGCTTTTGGGGGTGGTGTATTTGCAGTGGTTGAGTTGTATCCGTATACATCTTTGCTGCTCAGAATGGTAGGCTGGTAGCCTTCTTCCCGGAGTCCTTGCAGAAATGTCACCAGCTGTGTCTCTGTGTCAGTCAGGTCTTTGGACATTGGGTTGAAGACCCTTAAAGCTTCCTCAAGGGCACTTTTCCCAGCAGAGGAGAAACGTGACCACGAGTGTACGGCCTTCTTCTCCATGTGGTCATTCATGGCATTAGGTGGCAGTGTCTGTCGGCTTAACTTTGTACTGAAATGAAATACACAAAGAGAAATAAGACTTAGTTCATCTTCAAGACAGTGAGCCTAAAACAAAGTAGACATTTAAAAGGTTTTGCAGCAGGAATGTCAAACTCCACAGAAACATAAGACTTAGGCTCCTTTCACATGAGTGGACCAATTGGGTCCATTTGTCAGTTTTTTTAAGTGGACCTGACCAGACCCCCCATTTCCCTCTATCGAATCACATGGCCATCAGGTGTAAAACAGTACAGGTGGTCCGTTTACATCTGACCGCCAATAATGGACAGTGGGCTGTGTCAACTCAGCATAAGCGGACACAGGCAAGCCATCCGCCAGCTCAGCGGGGATCAGTGGCAGATTCCCTGCTGAGTAGGCGGACTTCTGGACCCATGTGAAAGTGGCCTAACATAAGTCTGAGAAGGACTGCAACTGTAGAATTAGAAAATATTAAATGTACCTAACCGCCTTATGACCAAAGGTCATTGAAGTCTTGATGCCAAGACCAAGTTTAGCATCCTCAGTATGCATTGGTTAATGTGAAAAAAGAACGATTACTATTTGTTTCTACAAGCATCATTTTTACATTGTTTATGGTGAAAAACAGACACAAAAAAACCATGACTAAGGCCTGACAGCTAAAACGCGTTGGCTCTTTATGGCTGTTTTTTTTTCACCAGCCACTAATAAAAGTTTATATGTTTTTAGCCAATTTTTGTGGCACTCGTCTTTTTCCTTTTGCTGATCCTAGCTTTTAGCATCTTGGGAATTTCTGTATTCAAAAAGGTGCTCATGTCCCTATGAACAGCCATACCGTCAAAACCAGTGACCGTGAAGTAGGATAGTAAATTGGTCCTCGAGACAGAAGATCCAGAAAATGTGGAAGAGCCCACAAAGTGTTTTCTAGGAATTTTACCAGGTTGCGGAGTACCACAGCCGCCTGAGCGATGAGGTTCACTACAATGGCCTCCATCCCAACCTTTACAGTTTTCTGTTGAACCTGGAGGCTAGGAGATCCACATCCAGTGTCTCCCAACTGTGATTCTGGTCCTGGAATACCTCCCCCCCAGATCCAGACACTGCTGGCTAAGAAAGTCTGCCTGCCAAATGTCCACATGTGGTATATAAACAGCAAACAAGGCTGGCAGATAAAGTTCAGTGCAAGACAGAAACCACTCTACTTCCCTTGCTGCAGCGAGACGTCTGGTTCCTTATGATTGAAGTATGACACTACTAAAGACTTGCCTGACTGAATCTGGAAGACCCTCCAGCCTGGTGGTTCGGTGCTACAGGGTCAACCAAATCACTCTAAGTTCCAGAAGGTTGATCAGGAGACAAGAGTCTGTCGACATCTATGTCCCTTGCACTGGCAGGGCACCCAGGACTCCAGGTTGACATCCATGGCAAGGATCTTCCATAAAACTAGAAGAAAGGCTTCCTTGACCACAAAGCCAGATTCCTGAGCCACCAAGCCATGGACAACTTGATCTTTAGTGCTGCTATGAACTCACCTTTTCTACACCTATTTTAGGAGTGTCAATTTAAGGACAGCAAAATCATTGAGTCCTACTGCTTATCAACGCAACCCAATACCTACTACATGCAGTTGGAAGAATAATAAAGCCCTTGTTTTTTTGTTTTTTTTGTTCAGTGGCCAAACGGAGTCCCAGTTGTCTCCCACAACTGTGTAGCAGCTGGTCAAAAAACAGCTTATGCATCATCCTAGCAAATGGCAGGAGGAGGTGGTGACACTTTCCAGTGTGGAGATGGCACAACTTACAGATATATATAGGCTATCCTTAGTGAATAACGCTTGATGTCCCATCTCATTCTACACTTTTAAAATGTACTACTTGCAGAGCATATGGACAATTATGATGTGCGGGAAAGTAAAAGAAGGTGCTCATGGTTATATACAGATATAGTGTCTGTATACCTATATTATAGTACATAAGAAGCAGGTGCCTCTAGATCTTTACAGTGCCCGTTTATCTTTAAGAAAACAATGGGCTATATAGTCTCCATATAATAGAATATATACCTTTATTATAGAATGAGCTCTACAGTCACCTTCAACTATATTATGGCCATATAACTGAATATGAGATATCGGGGGCTATTTATTATTTTTTTTCACACCAGATTCACTTAATGTTCACCCAAAATTCATACGTTTGAAGTCCAATTTAAAAATTAAAAAAAAAAAAAAAAAATGTATGAATTCACCCCATAGCATTCTTCAGTCTGATCCCCAATGTAAGGGACATTCTTCCCACTGATCACCAATGTAAGGAACATTCTTCCCACTGATCACCAATGTAAGGAACATTCTTCCCACTGATCACCAATGTAAGGAACATTCTTCTCACTGATCACCAATGTAAGGAGCATTCTTCTCACTGATTACCAATGTAAGGGACATTCTTCCCACTGATCACCAATGTAAGGGACATTCTTCCCACTGATCACCAATGTAAGGAACATTCTTCCCACTGATCACCAATGTAAGGAACATTCTTCCCACTGATCACCAATGTAAGGAACATTCTTCTCACTGATCACCAATGTAAGGGACATTCTTCCCACTGATCACCAATGTAAGGGACATTCTTCCCACTGATCACCAATGTAAGGGACATTCTTCCCACTGATCACCAATGTAAGGGGTATTCTTCCCACTGATCCCCATTGTAAGGGGCATTTATGCCATTGACAACTGACCTAAGGACAACCACACTAATGCACCCTGAGCTGCAGATTTAGTAATTATAGGCAGGGTCCCCCAAGACCTGAAAGTTATTTTAGGGTTTTTTCCATGTTAAAAAGACTGGGAAGGGCCTAGAAGATCCGCAGCCACCTACAGTCCATTTAGCTATATAATAGTATATATAAGAACCTCTTCTCCAATAAAGAACTCATAATGATACGCTCCAGTATGTAAAGTCTACATAAAAACTACATTATGGACTTCAGTTTACAGTCACCTCCAAGAGCTCGCTCACACCACAGCACATGCGTTGGTCTGCACTGGTGATGTACACTGCACAGTTTTCCCATATGCTACGTTGTGGATTGTTGCGTTAACACAATTGGGTGGATTTACTAAAGGCAAATACACGGCTCAAACTGAAAGTGAATCTGCAAGGGAATTTTTCCCAGAGTTTAGTCAATGTGATAAAGTTTCTCTACGCACAAATTACCCAATCACGTGCAATCACTTACGCACGATTGTATGATGGAAGTCAGCAGAACTTTACCACATTCATTAAGCTCTGGGGAAAATTCCCTTGGAGAGTAAACAGTCTGTTTGCCTTTAGTAAATCTACCGCAGGGTTTCCTTTTCAACTGAATGTGCACTGCAGGAAAATACCAATCAAGTTCCTCCACCCCAAACCCACTCCTCCAAGTCTTTACGGACCTTGCTTTGTGCACTGGTGGGCAGTCATGTTGGAACAGGAAGGGGCCATCCCCAAACTGTTCCCACAAAGTTGGGAGCATAAAATTGTCCAAAATGTCTTGGTATGCTGACGCCTCAAGAGTTCCCTTCACTGGAACGAAGGGGCCAAACCCAACCCCTGAAAAACAACCCCCACACCATAATCCCACCTCCACCAAATGATTTGGACCAGTGCACCAAGCAAAGTCCATAAAGACATGGATGAGCGAGTTTGGGGTGGAGGAACTTGTCTGGCCTGTCCAGAGTCCTGACCTCAACCCGATAGAACACCTTTGGGATGAATAAGAGCAGAGACTGCGAGCCAAGCCTTCTCGTCCAACATCAGTGCCTGATCTCACAAATGCACTTCTGGAAGAATGGTCAAACATTCCCATAGACACACTCATAAACCTTGTGGACGGCCTTCCCAGAAGAGTTGAAGCTGTTATAGCTGCAAAGGGTGGGCCAACTCAATATTGAACCCTACGGACTAAGACTGGGATGCCATTAAAGTTCATGTGTCCCAATACTTTTGGTAATGTGTGAGAATATATTATATATATATATATATATATATATATATATATATATATATATACACACACACACCCACACCCAGGAGGAGGATACACGGGGTATTTTAACTAGGAGTCAGACATGAAGCTACATGAAGGGTACATATAAATCTTTTATATTAAAGTAGTACTAAAGGCTGACACTTTTTTTTTTTTCATGGATACAAACATTTTAAATAGAACGCACAATACTAGTAAACTTTTAAATATAATTGTAATGTCTTATATTACCTCCAGTCTATCAGCCTCCACCTTCTCTGGGTTCAGGTGCCGATCTTCTCTGCACAGAGCCCTTAAAGTGGTTGTAAACGTTGGATTTTTTTTTTTCTGTTAACAAACATGTCATACTTACCTGTCCTGTGAAATGGTTTTTCACAGAGCAGCTCCGACCCTCCTCTTCTGGGGACCCCCTACTTTTGGTGAGGAGATATGTATCTATCTAGTAGGGAAAAAAAAAAAAAATCGATTTAAATCTTGAATCGAGTTGAGAGGTCAAATCGATTCAAAATTTCAGCAAATCGATTTTTTTCTTTTTCCACCAGGACCGGCACTGACACCGGTGTCAGCGCCAGTCCTGAGGAGCTGCAGGCAGGGAGTTTTTAGGTGAGGCCGCGGCTTCGGCCTAGTCCGCCGCAGACTAGTCCGAAGTTGCGGCCTCGCCTAAAAACAGCTGCCCGCAGCTCCTCAGGACCGGCGCGGTGTCCAAAAAACAAAAAACTCGATTCGAATCGTGAATCGAGTTTTTAAAAAAAAATTGCATATTTTTTGAGAAAAATCGCCCAGCTCTACTATCTAGATAGATAATAGAAGTTTATGGAAATAAAAAGTTTTATTGATTTGAACTAGATGGACTTGTGTCTTTTTTTTCAACCAGACTATGTAATTATATATATACACAATTCTAGAAGTATATGGACATTCTCTATCTATCCACACAGAATTATAGAAGTTTATGGACAACATACACATATACATATATATATATGTATATAAAATAATAGAAGTATAAGGACATTCTATAGACATAGAGGGGACTGTAAACCTAAATCTATAATATATGTATATAGGCAGTATACAGATAGATAGGGTTATATTACTATATGCGCTATAGGTGCATAGAGAAATAGTAGGGACCAGAGTATTTTATATGAAAAAAAAAAAAAAATTATACATAATAAAAAAAATTATAAAATATATATATATATTTTTTTTTACATACACACCTCTATATCTATATTTATTGATGCACTGAAATTTTGGCCGCCGAAAAACAGGGTTTTCAGCGGTGTGCTGAAAGAAGAAAAAAGTGCCGATAATGGCTGCCAAAAACGCCTGCAGTTTTACCTTGCTTATGGGGCGTTTCTCATAGGTCATATGACACAAAAAATGCATCAAAAATGCAACACAGCTGCATTTTTGATGCGTTCTTGCTGAGTTTTCAATAGGGAGGTGCGTTTTCGGCACGTTTTTTTTTTTTTTTTTTTAAACTGACCAAATGTGCACCAAGCAGGATTCTTAACACGGATTCAAAAAGGTGCCAATAATGGCCAACAAATATATATTCCTGGTCATTAGTCTAGTCTCTCTCTCTCTCTCCCCCTCTCTCTCCCCCTCTCTCTCTCTCTCTCCTGAGGGTTTGCCAGGAAGGGAGGGGGAATGAGTCATAAGAGGACAATTAGAATTTCGCGCAAAAGTTCATTTACTTCACTAATGCAACTTAAAAGGTGAAACTAATATAAGAGACTCATTATATGCAAAGCAAGATAGTTCAAGCCGCGATTTGTCATAATTGTGATGATTATGGCTCACAGCTCATGAAAACCCCAAATCCACAATCTCAGAAAATGAGAATATTACATGCAGTCAGTAAATTAAGGATTGTACATAGAACAATATCAGACCACAGAAAAGTATAAGCATGCCTATGTACTCAGTACTTGGTTTGGGCCCCTTTTGCAGCAATTACTGCCTCAATGTGGCGTGGCATGGAGGTGATCAGCCTGTGGCACTGCTGAGGTGTTATGGAAGACCAGGAGGCTTCAATAGTGGCCTTCAGCTCTTCTGCATTGTTCGGTCTCATGTCTCTCATCTTCCTCTCGACAATGCCCCATAGATTCTCTATGGGGTTCAGGTCAGGAGAGTTTGCTGGCCAATCAAGCACAGTAATCCCACGGTCATTGAACCAGGTTTTGGTGCTTTTGGCAGTGTGGGGAGGTGCCAAGTCCTGCTGGAAAATAAAGTCATCATCCCCATAGAGCTCATCTGCGGAAGGAAGCATGAAGTGCTCCAAAACCTTCTGGTAGACCTCTGCGTTGGACATGGACTTAATGAAGCACAGTGGACCAACACCAGCAGATGACACGGCTCCCCAAATCAACACAGACTGTGGAAACTTCACACTGGACTTCAAGCATCTTGTAGTGTGTGCCTCTCTCCATTCTTCCTCCATACTCTGGCTCCTTGGTTTCCAAATGAGATGCCAAATTTGCTCTGATCAGAAAAGAGGACTTTGGACCACTGAGCAACAGACCAGGTCTGTTTTTCTTTAGCCCAGGTAAGACGCTTCTGATGTTGTTTGTTGTTCCGGAGTGGCTTGACAAGAGGAATACGACATTTGAAGCCCATGTCCAGGATCCGTCTATGTGTGGTGGCTCTTGATGCCTCCAGCCTCAGTCCACTCCTTGTGAAAGTCCCCAAATCTTTCGAAGGGCCTTTTCCTGACAATCCTCTCCAGTCTGCGGTCATCCCGGCTGCTTGTGCACCTTTTTCTTCCACGCTTTTCCCTTCCACATCACTTTCTATTAATGTGCTTTGATACAGCACTTTGAGAACATCCAACTTCTTTTGCAATTACCTTTTTGAGGCTTTCCCTCCTTATGGAGGGTGTCAATGATGGTTTTCTGCCGGGTCAGCAGTTTTTCCCGTGATTGTGATTCCTACTGAACCAGACTGAGAGACCATTTAAAGCAGGGGTCTCAAAGTGGTGGCCCTCCAGCTGTTGCAAAACTACAAGTCCCATAAGGCATTGCAAGGCTGACAGTTACAAGCATGACTCCCACATGCAGAGGCATGATGGGACTTGTAGTTTTGCAACAGCTGGAGGGCCACCACTTTGAGACCCCTGATTTAAAGGCTCAGGAACCCTTTCCAGATGTTATGGCTTAATTAGCTGATTGGAGTGGGACACTTTCAGCCTAGAATATTGATTGCACCTTTTCACAATATTCTAATTTTCTGAGATTGTGGATTTGGGATTTTCATGAGCTGTAAGCCATAATCATCACAATTATGACAAATCACGGCTTGAACTATCTTGCTTTGCATGTAATGAGTCTCTTATATTAGTTTCACCTTTTAGGTTGCGTTAGTGAAATGAATGAACTTTTGCACGATATTCTAATTTTTCGAGATAGAGATAGATATATATATCTATTACACACACAGTGGAACCTCTGATTACGAGCATAATCCATTCCAGGAGTATGCTCATAATCCAAAGTACTCGCATATCAAAGCGAGTTTTCCCACTGAAGTCAATAGAAACGAAAATAATTTGTTCCACATTGACTTCAATGGGATGCAATACCGCATCTGGCCAGAGGCGGGGGAGGGGGGCGCCGGAGAGTCTCGGAAACTCTCGAAAAACCTCCACTTTGGCTGACCTCGGCAAAACTTCCTACCTGAGATTTGCCGAGGTCAGCCGTGCTGTCCACTGGCCTTTCCGTGCATTTCTGAACAGCGCTGATCGGCTGCGATCTGCGACGTTTGGCTCTGCACTGGCGCCCCCCCACCCCAGGCCAAAAGCGGTACTGCACACCGCTTTGGCCTGAATCGTGCTCGTTTTGCAATCCGAGGTTCCACTGTGTGAGTATATATATATATTTTTTTTTTTAACCACTTCTGGACCGTTTCACGCAGATATACGTCCTTACTTTGAAGGGGATATCTTTCTTTTGGCAGCAGCTAGCTGCCATAACCCCGGTATCCCCTTCTTCGGCCGGCGATCCGGTTTCCAATAAGAGTGGTCTCTACGGTGGATTCGCTCCGCTTACCGGAGCCGTCGGCAAAGGCGATCGGATCTTCACCCTGGCTAGACATGGAGACGAGTGAGGGGAAGATGGCCCCCACCCGTCTCCATACCATTGCAGGGCGGAATCGACTTCAAAACGTCACTTCCGCCCACAGCTCTTAAAGGGCGTTTTTTTTTTTTTTTTTTTCAATTGTATTCAAGTGTAAATATGAGATCTGAAGTCTTTTTGACCCCACATCTCATATTTAAGAGAACCTGTCATGCTTTTTTTCTATTACAAGGGATGTTTTCATTCCTTGTAATAGGAATAAAAGTGACAGTTTTTTTTTTTTAACAGAAGCAAACACATACGTGAGTAGCGCCCGCATATGAAAACGGTGTTCAAACCACACATGTGAGGTATCGCCGCTGATCGGTAAAGCGAGAGCAATAATTCCAGCCCTGGCCCTCCATTGTAACTTAAAACAGAATTTTTTGAAACGTCGCCCATGGAGATTTTTAAGGAAGGGTAAAACTTTGTCGCCATTCCACGAGCGGGCGCAACGTTGAAGCGTGACATGTTGGGTATCAATTTACTCAGCGTAATATTATCCTTCACAATATAAAAAAAATTGGGCTAACTTTACTGTTGTCTTATTTTTTTAATTAAAAAAGTGTATTTTTTCAAAATAAAGTGCGCTTGTAAGACCGCTGCGCAAATACGGTGTGACAAAGTATTGCAACGACCGCCATTTTATTCTCTAGGGTGTTAGAAAAAAAAAAAAAGTATAATGTTTGGGGGTTCTAAGTAATTTTCTAGCAAAAAAAAATGTTTAACTTGTAAACAACAAATCTCAGAAAGAAGTGGTTAAAAACTGTTAATTTTGGTTTTGGCCAAATGCATCCCGAATTTTCATTTTGGTGCACCAGTATTTATAATGTACATATAGATCTATAGAATATACCCTATATCACCTCTAAGTGTGTGTGTAATATATATATATATTTTATAAAATCTACACTCCCCTCTGTAATAATATTTCTAGAGATCTATAATATTATATCTATAGAGAACCCATAAAGTCTACAGATTCTCTATAATGTCTATAGTGTCAGAAGGATAGAATGTATAATTATATATATATATTTTATAGAATAAAGTCTCCCCTCCCCTTTATAATTAACATTTCTATAGATCTCCAATATAAATGTTTATAGATCTATAATCTTCTGTCTGTGTGTGTCTTTCTCAATATATATATATATATATATATATATATATATATATATATATATATATATATATACACACATATTCATAGAGAGACGATATAGATAGTGTCACAGAAAAACTCTATACAACATCTATAAGTTCATCTATAGCCCTATACAGGATACAATGAATGTGTATAGGTATAAATGTTATAAAAATATAATATTTATATAGCTCACTAATCTCCTGTCTGTTTAGAGCATATATGGCTATAACGTCCATATCGTTGAAGAGATGAGAATATATATATATATATATATATATATATATATATATATATATATATATTTATTTAGAGAGTCTTCCCTATATAATATTTCTATAGATCTCCAATAGAAGATTACACATTCACAAACATTTCTATTAGGGATCTATAGAAATATTATATAGGGGAGAAATTATATATATATATATATATATATATATATATATATATATATTATATATAAATAAATAATTTTATATAGTTTTTTTGTATCCATCTCTACAGGGTTATAGACACATATGCTCTATAGAGACAGAAGATTATAAATCGACAAACATTTATATTAGAGATCTATAGAAATGTTGTTATATAGGGGATACGTTCTATTATATATATTTATGTGATATATAGTATGTCATAGAAAAACTCATTATATATATATATATATATATATATATATCCATTTATATTAGAGATCTATAGAAATGTTATATAGGGGAGACTTTACTATATACACATTCATTGTGTCCTTTTGTGGGGAGATTGTACATACACCTATAGAGGTCTATAGGAGCCATAGACAGAAGATTACACATTCAGAAACATGTCTGTCTCTATGGCTCCTATAGACCTCTATAGGTGTATGTACAATCTCCCCACAAAAGGACACAATGAATGTGTATATATTAAAGTCTCCCCTATATAACACACAAAAATATAGTTATATAAAATGATATATAATTTTTTTTCTCCCCTATATAATATTTCTATAGATCTCTAATAGAAATGATTATCAATGTAATCTCCTGTCTCTATGGATCCCATAGACTTCTATAGGTCTATGTAAAATCTCCCCATACAGGACACAATGAATGTATGTGTGTGTGTATATATATATATATATATATATATTTTTTTTTTATATAGAGAGTCTCCCCTTTCTAATAATATTTCTCTAATATAATTTTTTTGTGGTCTGTATAGAGCCCATATATATCTATAATGTCCATATCCCTATACAGAAGACACAATATATATATATATATATATATATATAGTATGTCATAGAATAACTCTATATCCCTATACAGAAGGATACAATGACTGTATAGACAAAATATATATATATATATATATATATATATATATATATATATATATATATATCCCCTATATAATATATAACATTTCTATAGATCTCTAATATAATTTTTTTTGTGGTCTGTATAGAGCCCATATATATCTATAATGTCCATATATATTTTATGTCATAAAAGAACTCTATATCCCTATACAGAAGGATACAATGACTGTATAGACAATATATATATGTCCCCTATATAATATATAAGATTTCTATAGATCTCTAATAGAAATGTTCATGAATGTCTTCTCCTGTCTGTATGGATCCCATAGACTTCTATAGAGAAGGATACAATGTATAGATGATGATAATGATGGATCCCCCCATAGACTTCTATAGATGAGGATACAATGTATAGGAGGATCTCTCCTCCCCGGTATATGGGGGTGATATGAGATCCGGGTGTCCCGGTTGGTCGGTATTATGGGGTGTCCGGTCCCCGCCCCCTCCTCCCCGGTCTCCCCGCCGCCCCGGACTCGTCCACAGAGCGGACAGGCGGTGGGCGGGGCCCGGTGGAGAAGGAGGAGGAGTCCCTCGCCGCCCTCCTCCTCTGCCGCCGCCGCTCCCCCCCTCCCCGGTCCTCCTCTACCTTGTTCGGTTATCTCCGCTCTCTGCCGGTGACCCGCCCTCTCCGCTCTCCCCCGGGCTCTGCCTCCGCCGCTCTACAGGCTGGGAAAAAAAAAAATGGCCGCCCCGCTGAGCACCGGAAATGCCGATCGGCTTCCGCACGAGCTCCAGGCTGCCCCCCATCGACCATGGCGGGTAAGGTGAGACGTGTGCGGGGCCGACCAGCGCCACCTGCCGGAGGAATCCGCAGGCCCCTCCCCCCCCAATCCACGCACAGCGCCGGAGTGTGATGAGGGGGAGGGGCGGTCTGTCTGGCTGCTATGGAAACCGGAAACCTGACCCCTCCCCTCCATGGAGGACAAAGAGTGTGTGAGGGGGGAACAAGATGGAGGAGCAGGATGTCAGGACACAACATTGAGGGGGCATGACATGGGGTACAAAATATTAAGGGGGGTGAAATAGGGGGTATATTATATAAGGGGTGGGGGGCATTACATGGGGGTACCTAATGGGTGGGGCATGATATGGGGGAACATAATAAGGGGGGCATGACATAGGGGTACACAATGAGGGGGGCATGACATGGGGGTACATAATGGGGAGGCATAACATGGGGGTATATGAGGGGGGCATGACATGGGAGTACATAATGATGGGGGTACATAATGGGGGCATGACATGGGGTACATAATGAGGTGGGACATGACATGGGGGTATATGAGGGGGGCATGACATGAGGGTATATAATGAGAGGGGCATTACATGGGGGTACACAATGAGGGGGGCAAGACATGGGGGTACATAATGGGGGGGATTGATATGGAGGTGCATAATGAGGGGGCATGGCATAGGGGTGTATAATGGGTGGGGCGCATGACAATGGAGTACAGAATATGAGGGGGCATTTTAGCAGGGTGCATGTACATGGGGGGGCTTAACATGGGGGGCATGACATGGGAGAACATAATAAGTGGGGCATGACATAGGAGTACACAATGGGGGGGGGGGGGCATGACATGGGGGTACATAATGGGGAGGCATAACATGGGGGTATATGAGGGGGGCATGACATGGGAGTACATAATGAAGGGTGCAAGACATGGGGGTACATAATGGGGGTGCATAATGGGGGGCATTACATGGGGTACATAATGAGGTGGGACATGACAGGGGGGTATATGAGGGGGGCAAGACATGGGGTACATAATTGGGGGGCAAGACATGGGGGTACATAATGGGGGGCATGACATGGGGGTACACAATGAGGATGCATGTAATGAGGGTATATAATGAGAGGGGCATTACATGGGGGTACACAATGAGGGGGGCAAGACATGGGGGTACATAATAGGGGGGATTGATATGGGGGTGCATAATGAGGGGGCATGGCATAGGGGTGTATAATGGGTGGGGCGCATGACAATGGAGTACAGAATATGAGGGGGCATTTTAGCAGGGTGCATGTACATGGGGGGGTAACATGGGGGGCATGACATGGGGTATGTAATATAAGGGGGCATGACATAGGGGGCAGGATATGAGGGGTGCACAACATGGGGGGTACAGAATATGAAGGGAATGACATAGGGGTACAGAATGAGGGGCACCATGACATGGGGGAGCAGGATATGAGGGGAATGACATGGGGGTACAGAATATAAGAAGGCATGATATGGGGGTACATTTTATGAGGAGGGCATGACATGACACTACATAATGTGAGGGTTCATGGCAAGAGGGGTACATAACATGGGGGTACTGAATATGAGGGGTGCATTACAGCAGGGTGCAGAACATAAATGGAGGCGTAATATGGGGGGTACAGAATGTGAAGGGTGAATGACATGGGGGTTAAATAATATGAGGGGGAGATGACATGGGGGTACAGAGTGAGGGGGGGGGGGCAGGATATGAGGGGTGCATATCATGGGGGGTACAGAATATGAGGGTGGCAGGATATGAGGCGGGCATAACATGAGGGGGGACATGATGTGAGAGGCTGGATATGAGGGGAGCTTGACATAGGGGGTATAAAATATAAGCTGGGCATAATGTGTGTGTGGGGGGGTGTTACACAATATGATGTAGGCATGACATGGGGGTGCAGAATGAGGGGGTAAATGACATGGGGGGCAGTATATGAGGGTAGCAAAAAACTTAGGGGTACACAATATGAGGGGGGCGTGACATGGGGGGGGGGATAAGTAGGGACATGGCATGAGGGGAGACATGACATGAAGGGCAAAATATGAGGGGGGCATATAACATGGGAGTAAAGAATATGGGGGGCATGACATAAGGGTACTTAATGTGAGGGGGGCATGATATCAGTGGTACATAAGATTGGGTTACAGAATATGGAGGAATACAGAATGAGCATGGAGGGTACGAAATATGAGGGGCGCATGACATAGGGGGGTACAGAATATGAGGGGGGGCATTACAGCAGGGTGCAGAGCATGAAGGGGGGGGGCATAACATGAGGGGTACAGAATGTGACGGATGCATTACATAGGGGGTACGTAACATGAGTGTGGCACAGAACATGAGGGGTGCATGATGAGGGGTGCATAAAATGAGGGGGAGCATAACATGGGGATACAGAATATGAGGAGGGGGGCATAACATGGGGGGGGGTACAGGGTATGAAGAGTATTATTATGGGGTACAAAATATAATGGGCATATAACATGCAGAAAACAGAGAATGAGGGGTACAGAATATAAGGGGTGTACATAAAATGGGGGGCTCAGGGTATGATAGCTACATTGAGGGGGCAGGGAATGAAGGGTATTTAGCATGGGGGGGGGGAATACCATGGGGAGTCACAGAGTATGAGGGGCACATAATATAAGGGGGTACAGAGTATGAGGGGAACAAAACATGTGGGGGGGGGTACAGAGTATGAAGGGTACTCAGCATGGAGGGGATGCACAATATGAGGGGCACATAGCATAGGGGGGGGCACAGAACATGAAGGGTATATAACATGGGGGTAGCAGAGTATGAGGGGTATATAACATTGGGGGGGGGGGGGCACAGAGCACTAGGTCCATCCCTGGCCAGGTGGGGTTGCCCCTTTTTTCTGTAAACAATGGGCGGACTTTCCTCCTATGACTAGCATTAGACTGGAGGGGGGGTTGGGGATTGGGGGGGGGGGTTGGTCTGGTTACCATCCCAGGAACACATCACTGCTGAAATCAGCCCCCCCCTCCCCTCCCCCCATAGTCCTGAGTGTCTTTATACAACTAGGATGACTCCATATCATATTTCCCAGAATGGATGAGGAAATCTCATTTGTACTGGATGTGGGTCGGTATAAAATACGGATGGGGAAGAATGTACAGGAAGTATAGAATGTAACAATCCGCAGACAATCATATTCGGTCCACCTTCACTATTAACCACTTCAATGCCGGGCACTGTCACCCCCTTCCTGCCCAGACCAATTTTCAGCTTTCAGCGCTGTCACACTTTGAATGACAATTGCGCGGTCATGCTACCCTGTACCCAGATGGCATTTTTATCGTTTTTCTCACACAAATAGAGATTTCTTTTGGTGGTATTTAATCACTACTGGAGTTTTTATTTTTTGCTAAACAAACGAAAAAAGAACGAAAATTTTGAAAAAAAAAAAGTTTTTCTTAGTTTGTTATAAAATTTTGCAAACACTGATAGGCAGCACTGATGGGCACTGATGACGAGGCACCGATGGACAGCAGTGATGGGCACTAATAGGCCGCACTGAAGGGCGCTGATAGGTTGCCCTGATGGGCACTGATAGGTTGCACTGATTAGCACTGAAGGGCACTGATAGGTTGCTCTGATAGGCACCGATGAGGAGGCACTGATGGGCAGCAGTGGTGGGCACTAATAGGCGGCACTGAATGGCACTGATAGGTTGCACTGATGGGCACTAATAGGCAGCACTGATGGGCACTGATGACGAGGCACCGATGGGCACTAATAGGCCGCACTGAAGGGCACTGATAGGTTGCACTGATGGGCACTAATAGGCAGCACTGAAGGGCACTGATAGGTTGCACTGATGAAGCAGCACTGGTGGGCATTGATGAGGAGGCACTTATAGGCAGCACTGATGGGCACTAATAGGCAGCACTGAAGGGCACTGATAGGTTGCACTGATGGGCACTGATGAGGCAGCACTGAAGGGCAATGATAGGTTGCACTGATGAGGCAGCACTGGTGGGCATTGATGAGGAGGCACTGATAGGCCGCATTGATGGGCACTATTAGGCTGCACTGAAGGGCACCAATGGGCTGCAATGATGGACACTGATAGGCAGCACTGAAGGGCACTGATAGGCTGCACTGCACTCATGGGCACTGATGAGGAGGCACTGACTGGCAGCACTGATAATCAGGACACTGATGATCAGTGCCCTGATTATCAGTGTAGATGTCCCCTTTCACACTCGCCAGTTACCGGCTGGTCACATAGTAAAGTACCGCTGTGATTGGCTCTTTACCCTGATCCGTGATCAGCTGTGTCCAAAGGGGCGCACCGCAGCGGGCGGCGTGGTGGGAGGACGTCAATAGATGCCCTCCCAGAACTGGACCCTTTTCAGCTATAGCGCAGTCGGCAGGTGGTTAAAGGAATACTCCATGTATTTTTTTTTCTTTTTTTGTTCTTGATGCCATGTCATTGTGTTCTATTAAAGCGGATCTACACTACATCCGAACACCACAAACCAAAACTGCTATTTATCCCCCACCCCATCCATCAATCCGTGTCTCTGTGCTTTATTTTGCTGAGAAATGACTTTGACCCCCCCCCCCCCCCCAAGCATTTCTAGCTACCACCATCTTGAGTAAGGGCAGATGATTAATGCAGCATATACTTCCTGGAATCCATCTGCCCTTACCTCAGGCATACATGCCAGGAGGATGTGCTTAGCTGAGAAAACCCCTCCTCTTCTCCTCCTGAAGACTCCCGGGATGTATGACATCATTTTGCCCTAGTCCAGGAACCAGGAAGTAACTAAATTGCAGTCAGCTGCAATTTTCTGTAACTGAATAAATTCTAATTTCTCTTATTTGCAGTCGCAGATTCCGGATCCCGTGTCCAGGACTTCTCAGATATCTCCACCACCTTCTCACCTGAATGGTAACTGCTATCAAAGACTCTGGAACTGGACGCGGTGCTGCTGTTTGTATTATGACATCACTGGGACTGGTCAGTTGGCTATAGGGTAGGAAGACCCTCCAACTCTGCAGTCAGCCTGAGAAAAGGGGTCAACATCAGAATCTCCAGGGTAGAAGCATAAAGAGATGAAAGCTGATCACTGTAAGCACCCCTGTCAGTGGTAAGTGGTTTGTCCCATTCCTGTTAACGCCTGGCGTTAATGCACTTTAGTATGGGTGTTAGACTGGAATTAATGCGCTTTAGTATGGGCATTACACTGGTGTTAATGCACTTTAGTATGGGCATTAGACTGGCGTTAATGCGGTTTAGTATGGGCGTTAGACTGGCGTTAATGGGCTTTAGTATGGGCGTTAGACTGGCGTTAATGCGCTTTAGTAGGGGCGTTAGACTGGCAGTAATGCGCTTTAGTATGGACGTTAGACTGGAATTTATGCGCTTTAGAATGGGCATTACACTGGTGTTAATGCGCTTAAATATGGGCGTTAGACTGGTGTTAATGCGATTTAGTATGAGCATTGGAATGGCGTTAATGCGCTTTTGTATGGGCGTTAATGCGCTTCAGTATGGGCGTTAGACTGGCGTTAATGTTCTTTAGTATGGGCATTAGACTGGCGTTAATGCGCTTTAGTATGGGCATTATACTGGCGGTAATGCACTTTAGTAGGGGCGTTAGACTGGAATTAATGCGCTTTAGAATGGGCATTACACTGGTGTTAATGCGCTTTAGTATGGGCGTTAAACTGGTGTTAATGCGATTTAGTATGGGCATTAGACTGGTGTTAATGCACTTTAGTATGGGCGTTAGAATGGTATTGATGTGCTTTAGTATGAGCGTTAGACTGGCATTAATATTAATATGAGTGTTAGACTGGCATTAATGTGCTTTAGTATGGGCGTTAGACTGGCGTTAATATGGGTGTTAAACTGGTGTTGACGCACTTAAGTATGGGTGTTAGACTGGCGTTAATGTGCTTTAGTATGGGCATTAGACTGGCGTTAATGCGCTTTAGTATGGGCGTTAGGCTGGCGTTAATGCACTTTAGTATGGGCGTTAGGCTGGCGTTAATGCGCTTTAGTATGGGCGTTAGGCTGGAATTAATGCGCTTTAGAATGGGCATTACACTGGTGTTAATGCGCTTTAGTATTGGCGTTAAACTGGTGTTAATGCGATTTAGTATGGGCATTAGACTGGTGTTAATGCACTTTAGTATGGGCGTTAGAATGGTATTGATGCGCTTCAGTATGAGCGTTAGACTGGCATTAATATTAATATGGGTGTTAGACTGGCATTAATGTGCTTTAGTATGGGCGTTAGACTGGCGTTAATATGGGTGTTAAACTGGTGTTAACGCACTGTAGTATGGGTGTTAGACTGGCGTTAATGCGCTTTAGTATGGGCGTTAGACTGGCATTAATGCGCTTTAGTATGGGCGTTAGGCTGGCGGTAATGCACTTTAGTATGGGCGTTAGGCTGGCGTTAATGCGCTTTAGTATGGGCGTTAGGCTGGCGTTAATGCGCTTTAGTATGGGCATTACACTGGTGTTATTGCGCTTTAGTATGGGCATTAGACTGGCGTTAATGCGGTTTAGTATGGGCATTAGACTGGCGTTAATGCGCTTTAGTATGGGCGTTAGACTGGCGGTAATGCGCTTTAGTAGGCGCGTTAGACTGGCAGTAATGCGCTTTAGTATAGGCGTTAGACTGGAATTAATGCGCTTTAGAATGGGCATTACACTGGTGTTAATGCGCTTAAATATGGGCGTTAGACTGGTGTTAATGCAATTTAGTATGGGCATTAGACTGGTGTTAATGCACTTTAGTATGGGCGTTGGAATGGCGTTAATGCGCTTTTGTATGGGCGTTAATGCGCTTCAGTATGGGCGTTAGACTGGCGTTAATGTTCTTTAGTATGGGCATTACACTGGCGTTAATGCGCTTTAGTATGGGCATTATACTGGCGGTAATGCACTTTAGTAGGGGCGTTAGACTGGAATTAATGCGCTTTAGAATGGGCATTACACTGGTGTTAATGCACTTTAGTATGGGCGTTAAACTGGTGTTAATGCGATTTAGTATGGGCATTAGACTGGTGTTAATGCACTTTAGTATGGGCGTTAGAATGGTATTGATGTGCTTTAATATCAGTGTTAGACTGGCATTAATATTAATATGAGTGTTAGACTGGCATTAATGTGCTTTAGTATGGGCGTTAGACTGGCGTTAATATGGGTGTTAAACTGGTGTTAACGCACTGTAGTATGGGTGTTAGACTGGCGTTAATATGCTTTAGTATGGGCATTAGACTGGCGTTAATGCGCTTTAGTATGGGCGTTAGGCTGGCGGTAATGCACTTTAGTATGGGCGTTAGGCTGGCGTTAATGAGCTTTAGTATGGGCGTTAGGCTGGAATTAATGCGCTTTAGAATGGGCATTACACTGGTGTTAATGCGCTTTAGTATGGGCGTTAAACTGGTGTTAATGCGATTTAGTATGGGCATTAGACTGGTGTTAATGCACTTTAGTATGGGCGTTAGAATGGTATTGATGCGCTTTAGTATGAGCGTTAGACTGGCATTAATATTAATATGGGTGTTAGACTGGCATTAATGTGCTTTAGTATGGGCGTTAGACTGGCGTTAATATGGGTGTTAAACTGGTGTTAACGCACTGTAGTATGGGTGTTAGACTGGCGTTAATGCGCTTTAGTATGGGCGTTAGACTGGCGTTAATGCGCTTTAGTATGGGCGTTAGGCTGGCGTTAATGCACTTTAGTATGGGCGTTAGGCTGGCGTTAATGCGCTTTAGTATGGGCGTTAGGCTGAAATTAATGCGCTTTAGAATGGGCATTACACTGGTGTTAATGCGCTTCAGTATGGGCGTTAGAATGGTGTTGATGCGCTTTAGTATGAGCGTTAGACTGGCGTTAATATGGGCGTCAGACTGGCATTAATGTGCTTTAGTATGAGCGTTAGACCGGTGTTAATGTGGGCGTTAGACTGGTGTTAACACACAGCAGTATGGGTGTTAGACTGGCGTTAATGCGCTTTAGTATGGACATTAGACTGGCGTTAACGCACTGTAGTATGGGCGTCAGACTGGGGTTAACGCAATGCAGTATGGGCATTAGACTGGCGTTAACGCAATGTAGTATGGGCGTTAGAATGTCATTAACGCATTGTAGTATGGGCGTTAGACTGTCATTAACGAACTGTAGTATAGTTGTTAGACTGGCATTAACGCACTGTAGTATGGGCGTTGGACTGGCATTAACGCACTGTAGTATGGGCTTTGGACTGGCATTAACGCACTGTAATATGGGCATTAGACTGGCGTTAACGCACTGTAGTATGGGTGTTGGACTGGCATTAACGCACTGTAGTATGGGCATTAGACTGGCGTTAACGCACTGTAGTATGGGCATTAGACTGGCATTAACGCACTGTAGTATGGGCATTAGACTGGCGTTAACGCACTGTAGTATGGGCATTAGACTGGCGTTAACGCACTGTAGTATGGGCATTAGACTGGCGTTAAGGCACTGTAGTATGGGCATTAGACTGGCGTTAACGCACTGTAGTATGGGCATTAGACTGGCGTTAATGCACTTTAGTATGGGCGTTAGGCTGGCGTTAATGCACTTTAGTATGGGCGTTAGGCTGGCGTTAATGCGCTTTAGTATGGGCGTTAGGCTGAAATTAATGCGCTTTAGAATGGGCATTACACTGGTGTTAATGCGCTTTAGTATGGGCGTTAGAATGGTGTTGATGCGCTTTAGTATGAGCGTTAGACTGGCGTTAATATGGGCGTCAGACTGGCATTAATGTGCTTTAGTATGGGCGTTAGACCGGTGTTAATGTGGGCGTTAGACTGGTGTTAACACACAGCAGTATGGGTGTTAGACTGGCGTTAATGCGCTTTAGTATGGACATTAGACTGGCGCTAACACACTGTAGTATGGGCGTCAGACTGGGGTTAACGCAATGCAGTATGGGCATTAGACTGGCGTTAACGCAATGTAGTATGGGCGTTAGAATGTCATTAACGCATTGTAGTATGGGCGTTAGACTGTCATTAACGAACTGTAGTATAGTTGTTAGACTGGCATTAACGCACTGTAGTATGGGCGTTGGACTGGCATTAACGCACTGTAGTATGGGCGTTGGACTGGCTTAACGCACTGTAGTATGGGCATTAGACTGGCGTTAACGCACTGTAGTATGGGTGTTGGACTGGCATTAACGCACTGTAGTATGGGCATTAGACTGGCGTTAACGCACTGTAGTATGGGCATTAGACTGGCGTTAACGCACTGTAGTATGGGCATTAGACTGGCGTTAACGCACTGTAGTATGGGCATTAGACTGGCGTTAACACACTGTAGTATGGGCATTAGACTGGCGTTAACGCATTGTAGTATGGGCATTAGACTGGCGTTAACGCACTGTAGTATGGGCATTAGACTGGCATTAGTGTGCTTTAGTATGGGTGTTAGATTGCCATTGAAGTGCTTTAATATGGGCGTTGTACTGGCATTTTACAAGCATTAATGAGGCTTTAAAAAACTCCCCAAGCATCCTATGCGTGATTTTGAAGCGTTTGATGTGTGTTAAAAGTGCTCCACGCCTATTTTTTTTTTTTTTTAAAGGGAAGTGACATTACAGGAAATAGATTGGGAGGTGTGGCTTGTCATGGTGAATGGTTCCTGTGCCCGCCATTGGCCTGGCTTCCTGTACTCGGCTTTATCTCATGTTTTGCCTCCTGCAGATGGTTGTGATGTATGGAGCGATTGGCTGAGCAGAAGAAGAGGAGAAGGGCATCCAGACACTCTTGCCTACATCCAATTGTCTCTCAGAGATATTCTAAAGGGCACTTTCATGCTGTATATCATGCACCTACCTTCAGAAGTTGCGTGTTTTCAAGTCCCCCTCCTTTCTCTTTATCTCTACCTTCAGAAGTTGATGTCGGCCATCTACAGGCAGCACAAACAGGAAGTGCAGAGAAGGAAGTGACTACAGGACACTCTATCCTCTCCTCTATCATTACAGGGCATTGTGGGACATTTTATTCCTCCTGCATGATTTTTTTTCAAACCAATTTTATTGCGCTGCAACCGTCTTCCCGTGCGCTTGCACTTGCAGAGCGTTAACATTACTTAAATGAGAGGCGTTGAAAGGCTTCAAACTCCTCCAGACACGACACGAGGCTTCAATTTTGAAGCGATGTGATGCTAACGCTTCATTTTCTGATTACGTGAACAGCACTGTGTGCTGTCCATTGTATGATTTGCATAGGCGTTTGGGGAGCATTAAAAAAACACCCCTCAAACGCCTGCTTTCAATGCCAGTGTGAACTTGGCCTAAAGGAGGAGTATAGAGAAGTAATGGGGACACTAGTTCTGGTGACCTGGGAAGCCCCAAGGGATTCCTTTAATTTGCAGGGATTTCCTCTCACTTCCTGTTTGGCTATGGGACAGGAAGTGAAGGTAAAGCTCCCCAATAGGACGTTGTGTTCAAGTACGATTAAAATTTTATAGTCTGCACACCCAGCTTTTGTCATACGAAAAATCTGAATCGGCTGTCAAAAGCACCGTACTAACGATCCGAAAATCAGCAGATCGTTCGTGAGACGAAATCTAACTTCCGATTTTCTTATCGTGTTTACTCTATCCAACAATGAAAAAAAAAAAAAATATATAGTTTTGCCTATAGTTCTACTTTAAACACAAAAGGCAAATTGTTATTATATTGCAGCTTACCGATTCTGAGATGTGATGACTGCATTCGTTTTTCTTTTTTTAGGCTTTCTATCTTCTATTTTCACCGGGTGATCCAGCCAGTTTTTTTAAAAAAAAGAACAAGCTCGCTTCCAGATGAAAGCAGATTACAGGGATGAGACCAACCATTTATCACTGACAGGGGTGCTTACAATGATCAGCTTTTATTTATTTATAGGGAAAGGTAAGTGTTGGAACCTTAAAGTGGTTGTAAACTCTTACAGACCACTTTCACCTACAGGTAAGCCTAGATTATATATATAAGCCTAGATTAAGGCTTACCTGTAGGTGCTTGAAATATCTCCTAAACCTACACTGTTTAGGAGATATTTACTATTTCCCCGTACGATGAGTTCTTCCGCGCATGCGCCGATGTATTCGGCGCATGCGCACTTTTGAAAGGGCACGCTGTGCCGTTTCAAGCTGGGGTCATGCCGTGACTGGCGGCTCCCGTGCGCATTGCGCTGGAGTGACGTCACGCAACTCCGGCCAGTCACAGAGCCGGAGTTCGCGGCCCCCGGAAGGAAGAGGGGTGAAGTTTGGACGCTCGCTGCCAGTGAGGAAATCGGTGACATCGCAGGCTCCTGTGTCAGGTAAGTGACACATAATGGGCTACTATGAGATGCATAGTAGCCCATTATTCTTTACCTTTGCAGGGAAACAAAGAGGAAGTAAAACCCATCAGGGTTTACTTCCTCTTTAACAGTGGATATGGTAGTGATTGCTTATTCACATATATACAACTTAATGTATTTAGCTTATTGCGCGGCACTGTTCTTTTATATAGTTTTTTTGATATATAGGTGTAATTGTGAGCACTTTTTTGGTGTCAATAGGAATATTATATATATATATATATATATATATATATATATATATATATATATATATACATAGCTCCCAACTGTCCCTGATTTGGAGGGACTGTCCCTGATTTGGAGCAATGTCCCTCTGTCCCTCTTTCCCCCCTCATTCGTCCCTCATTTTGGTCTGATCTATATAGATGTATATAAAATGCACTTTTTATCTTTCAAAAAGTGTTCCCCAGTGCTAAACCTTTCATCCAATTTTTAAATTGCTGCATTTGTAAATTTTAAAAGCCAATATAAAGTAATAGTAGTGGTAAAAAAAAAAGCCCTTGTGGATTTAATTAACCTTTTTTTTGGTTAATTCTCCTTTAAGGGGTGTGTGGCAGGGGGCGTGTCCTATGCCTACTTACATTTGCTAGTAGGCGTCCCTCATTCCCATCTCTAAATGTTGGGAGGTATGTGTATATATATATATATATATATATATACTGTATATACACTTCTTTCACTGTTTACACTATTATATCATACTTCCCAACTTTTTGAGATGGGAATGAGGGACACCTACCAGCAAATGTATGCAGGCATAGGACACACCCCTTGCAACGCCCCCTTAAAGGAGAATTATACAAAAAAACAAGATTGGTTAAACCCACAAGTGCTTTTTTTTTTCCACTACTATTCCTTTATATTGACTTTTGGAATTTACAAATGCAGCAATTTAGAAATTGGATGAAAGGTTTAGCACTGGGAAACACTTTTTGAAAGATAAAAAGTGCATTTTATATACAACTATATAGATCAGACCAAAATGAGAGACAAATGAGGAGGAAAGAGGGACAGAGGGACATTGCTCCAAATCAGGGACAGTCCCTCCAAATCAGGGACAGTCCCTCCAAATCAGGGACAGTTGGGAGCTATGTTATATATATTAGCTCTGGAGCTTTTCACAATTTATGTAAAACCTTTATCCAAAAAAGAGAAGAAAAAAAAACGGTTTGCTGTAACTGATTATAAAGTATTAGCTGGAGTTTGGCTTCCATTTGTAAGTGTATCTAAATCTGCAAATCCGTCTAACACTCCCCTCCCCACCCAGCCTGACAATGCTGCTGTCCAGAGGTGCCCCCCTGTGCTCCTTCATCCAGAGTGGGGCGGGACTTCTCTAATACAGGAGGTGTGTTACTAGTCAGATCACCAGGTGAAAACAGGGGGGGGGGGGGGGGATACTAAAAAAGAGAAAAAATTGCAGCCACCACATCTAATGATTGGTAATCTACAATATATGGCATTTTTTGTTTTGTTTTTTTTTTTATCTCTTTAAAGCGGTTGTATAGTCTTTTTTTTTAACTTTTACCTACAGGTAAGCCTATAATAAGGCTTACCTGTAGGTAAAAAAAATATCTCCTAAACTTGTACGGTTTAGGAGATATTCCCCTTGCTATAAGCCGCTGACTGCAGCAGCGCATGCGCACAGGGGATTCTCGGCTGAAGGCCCGGCAACTGCCGGACCTTGCCGGGTAAGAAATCTCCCGCGCGCAAGCGCAAGCAAGCCACTCACAGCGCTGGAACCGCGATACCCGGAAGACACGCCGAGGCAACATGACAGCTCCCTCGGCGTGGACCAGGTAAGATACCGATGCCTCGTTCTAAGGTATTTCCTAATGAGCTAGTATGCAGTGTATACTAGCTCATTATGCCTTTTGCTTTACAGGGGTAAAAAAAAAAAAAAAAATTCAGCGGGTATACAACCGCTTTAAGCTTTTTTTGTCCTTTTTTCATCTCTATCCCCAGAATGCGCGGCCCGTGCAACCCGTGTGAATAAGGCCTAAGCGTTTAGCATAAAGGTAATTTGTGTGTTCGCTTTCCTGGTCCTTTAACTGTAATGAAAATAAAAACCGCGGAAATATTATTGTCAGGGAGAAGGGCCCGAGAGCTTGTCCTTTTTTATCGACTAAGGATATAAATAAGTCTCGCTTACGGCCGCCGAGATTTTAGCGCTGTGCACAAGCCATAAAGCAAGCCATTTACAAAATAAGAACTTGACATTTAAATAGTGCCGATTCCATTATGTGGGCTCACAAATCAGGTTACCTCCTGCCGATATTGCTGTCACAGAGACAGACATCACAGCCGTACACAATACGGCGGTATAATGCGCCCAAACAATGCCGTGACTTTCTCAAATTATTGCCGCCTTCTGAGAACGCTTCGCTCTCTGAAAGAAAAAAAAAAAAAAAAAAATGACTTCCCGTTTAAGGGGTCAGTCTGCCTAAGGCAAACGTTTCAATTACAGGTGAATGCTGGAAGGAAAGAGAAAAAAATCACACAGGAGCTTCTTAAATATCCTTAGTGCCTGTTGATACTTTGCCGGGGTAACCGCAAATGGTATTTCAACACACCTGCAACCATTCTTTGGAGCACATCACACCACAGCGCATGTGCAGCGGTACATCATGATGCGCTATAACATTAATGCTTCGTTGGCACTATACTGTATATGTGGGTTGGGGTTCAGAATGAAGGGCACAGCTAAAACCACAGATGAGGTAAGGGAGATGTTCTACCTGCCAAAGGATTTGTATTTCTGTCCATCCAGTTCTGAGATTTACACGGCTCTGCTGCACTGCACAGTGCACAGACATCAAGTCCGCCGTACCCGCCGATCAGCTGCCGCTATGTGTGATCACAGAGGGAGAAATCCGCTGGCGGCGCACATGCCCCCTACCTGGAAGAGCCGGATCACGTGTATGTATATATGTATGTATATATATGTGTGTGTATATATATATATATATATATATATATATATATATATATATATATATATACATGATCCGACTTCCCCAGGTAGGAGGCATGTGCGCTAGGGTCGCCACCTTTTCTTCAAGTCAATCTGGCCAAGTCTTTCGTGCAACATCGCTGGATCTAGATGGGCTCAGGTAAGTATTGGGGGGGGGGGCTGAGCGGGGCTGAAGGTTTTTTATCTTAATGTATTCTATGCATTAAGATAAAAAAAGCTGTGCAGAAGGCTTTTTTTTATCTTAATGCATAGAATACATTAAGATAAAAAACCTTCTGCCTTTAGGCCCCTTTCACACTGGGGCGGTTTGCAGGCGCTATTGCGCTAAAAAAAGGCGCCTTCAAACCGACCTAAAACTTCCGCTGCTGTGTCTCCAGTGTGAAAGCCCCGAGAGCTTTCACACTGGAGTGGTGCGCTGGCAGGAGGGAAAAAAAACTCCTGCAAACAGCATCTTTGGAGCGGTGTTTACACCGCTCCTAAACCGCTCCTGCCCATTGAAATCAGTGGGGCAGCGCGGCTATACCGCCAGCATAGCGGCGCTTTGCGGGTGGTTTTAACCCTTTTTCGGGCGCTAGCGGGGGTTAAAACCGCCCCGCTAGTGGCTGAATACCGTCGCTAAAACGACGGTAAAGCGGCGCTAAAAATAGTACCGTTTTACCGCCGACGCCCCCACCGCCCCAGTGTGAAAGGGGCCTTACAACCACTTTCAGGGCTGTCCTATAGCAGTTTTACTGCTACAGGGTGCAGAGGTGACGCCCTGTAGCAGTTAAACTGCTATAGGGCCGCCCTTAAGTGGTTAACGTGGAACTAAAAGTCAGTAAATTTACTTCCTCTCTAACGTCCGAAGTCCATGAGGGGTCCCTCGCTGACGCTGGCATCTTCCCAAGTGCCGGTCTTTGGGCCTCTTCATTGACAGGAGTTAGTCTTCCTGGCATACTGGGACCGTGCTGGCAATGTAAGCTGAGCTTCGCATGCGCAGCTCAGTATACATGCCGAGCAGGTAGGTAGGTTTTTTTTTTGCAGAAGAGACATTGGGGTTGATTTACTAAGGGCAAATAGGCTGTGCATTTTGCAAGTGCACTTGCTAGAGTTTAGTAAATGAGGGGAAGCTCTGCTGACTTACGTCATCCAATCATGTGCAAGCAAAAAAATAATTGTTTATTTATTTTCCTTTGCACGTGATTTGGAATTCTTTGCAAGTGAAGCTTCAACTCATTTACTAAGCTCTGGAGCAACTGCACTTGCGGACTGCACAGCCTATTTGCCTTTAGTAAATTTACCCCATTGCATGGCTAATCGGTGATAAATAACCTGCCTGCTCACAAGTGTTATGAAAATGCCTTCAGTTCAGCTCTAAGTGCGTTTTAATGTTGCATTAGCATATATATGACTCCAGGGATTCCACCGGGCACAAGACACTGAGCGTTTCAGCCAAGCAGGCCTGACTCAGAGTCAAAATATGTGCTCTAGATTCCATCTCAAGTGGTGTGATTGCACAATATGGACAGCACAGGGACTTTTCCTCCATTTAGCAAGCACGAGACCCTGTAGGATCAACAAAAGTCTGCCCATGACCTCCCGCTTCTGTTTTATGGACATAAATGTGACACTGAAAAGTATAAGAACTCAGTCATGTGACCTGCTGCGACGTATCGGACCTCATCCATTGCAGGCCATGCAGTTCAGTTCAAGACTTGATAGTCTCCCAGCCATACAGTTCTTCCTTCTGCATGGCAGCCCCCCTCCCCATTATTGTTCCCCTACCCCCATGTTCTACAAAATACAGAGCTATGCAGGGGATGGCATATAAGTTGCTGCAGTAGACAGCGCACAAAGCACACCATTGTGTTGTACCTATCATAAGAGATAATCCTCACAGTTGCTCTTAATATGTCAAATATAAGGCCTCATTCACAATGTAGCTGAGGCCCATAGCTTGTGCGTGAGCCATGTTCTTATGCAACTGGCGCCGTGGTGTAGCGCACCAGGGGCGTGGCTACCGGGAGGAACCATACCAGGGGTCATGTGTTTATGCAGCTGCAGCCTGGGCGAAACGCGTCTGTGGGGCGTGGCTATCAGGTGGAACCATACCATGGGTCATGTGTTTATGCAGCTGGAGTCTGGGGGAAATGCATCTGTGGGGTGTGGCTATCGGGAGGAACCATACCATGGGTCATGTGTTTATGCAGCTGCAGCCTGGGCGAAACGCGTCTGTGGGGCGTGGCTATCAGGTGGAACCATACCATGGGTCATGTGTTTATGCAGCTGGAGACTGGGTGAAACGCGTCTGTGGGGCGTGGCTATCAGGTGTTTTTCACTTCTACTATTACTATTCATTATACTGCTTACTGGATTAGCACTAGGGACGTGCAGCCAGGGGAGTCATGAGCCATACAACTGCACAGTGTTACACAGGGCGGACTTAGCAAGGGCAAAGGCTGATAAGTTTCGGGGGCGAACCCCCTTCCTCAGAGCCAAACTAGTGAGCCGCATAAACACACAGCCAGTTCATGGCCTACGGGCCTCAGTGCCCCTGTGAATTAAGCCTTAAAAGAGAAGTTTTTTTTTTTTTCAGAATCATATTTTCCTTGGTGGATGCAGCATCAGTCCAATGCTGCATCTGTCCCCCCGTCAGGTCTAAGGATGAGAACCGAGCGGTCAAACACTGCTGATCGGTTGGTTCTAACAGCTTCATGAGCAGAGAGCTGGGGACTAGCTTGGCTCTGAGGAAGGGGGTGCGCCCCCCGAAACACGTCAGCCTTTACCCTTGCAATGTCTGCACCGTTTCACATTGTGCAAGTTGTATGGCTCATTGTGGGTCGTCACTTCTGTGAGTATCCACTTTTAACCTTTCAATACCTATGAAATGTGTTTGGTAATGCACTATACACCTCCCTTTTGTTCTGTTTTATAGTCCCAATACTTTTGACACTATAGTGTATTTCACATCTAAGCACTCAGACACCTGTAGCTCAACTCCTGATGCTCCAAAAGCTACTTGACTTACTTTTGAGACAAATTGGATGTTTTTGGCCCCACAAAGTTAAATGGGAACCCCTCAAAACAGGCAAATCAAGTATTTTTATACTTTTTTTCAGGTGTGTTTATAGCCTATAGGAACTGATCTCCTTCCTCTAGTGCTTCCAATTGGCTAAAACAAAAAACTCCTGAAGCATGGTTACACATTTAACATGCTTGAAATACACTTTTAAAAATGCTTGTTTACACAAAAAAAAAAATACACCTGAAAGTCGTATGAGAGTCGACAATACAGAGAGTAGGGCTGTAGGAGGGGCCAAAGGGCTTCACCTACTACAGGCTACATGCAGAAAATAAAAGTGGGCGGAGACAAGACCAGTCACCCTGCACAAGGAGAGAGCACAAGGGGCTCAACAGCTCCACCCACTTCAGGCTGCCTGCAGTAAACGACAGGAGGGGGCGTAGACAAGACCAGTCACCCTGCACAAGGCGAGAGGGTAGAGCTGTGGGAGGGGCTCAGCAGCTCCACCCACTTCAGGCTGCCTACAGAAAACTGCAGGAGGGGGCGGAGACAAGACCACTCACCCTGCACAAGGACAGAGAGCAGCAGTGAGCGGTCTTTATTACAGGAATTTTCACTCTGGATTACTGCACAGATCTGGAAGGAATACACAAAGCACACCAAGTAGAAGTACACATGCCTCTTGTATTTAGACTTCATTTATAGCGGAGTTCAGCTTTAAGTATGTGTATGTATTGTCCCGAATGTATATCCATCAGCTCTTTAATCTGACTGTTTGCATATTTAAACTCTATCTTTGCCTACACAAATGAGCACGATCTTGACTTCCTGCCAAAATCTGATTCTCTGCTAAGCTAAGCCATTCGTATCCTAACCTACGATGCAAATTGTGTTTTAAAATAGATAAACCGCATCCTTTATCGTGAGAAATCTTAAAAGTGCGAACCTCTGTGGGCAGAGGGTCACAGTGGCCGTACGCAACTCAGTGTGGTGTAACCAGGAGACCAGTCATTCATTCTTCTTCTCATCATCCACAGAAACAATGATGGGGCTGATTCAAGACAACTGGAGAAAGTATAATGACAGCAGAATTAGATTCTTTTGGCAACCAATCAGGTATCTCCTTCCAATTTATAGAAATAAACAAGAAAGAATTCTGATTGGTCACCACGGGCAACAGTATAAATTTTGTGGTCTTTTCTTTTTTCCAGTTATCATGAATCAACACAAGTATGGGATGATCTTCAGCTTTGCAGTACACTGAATTCCAAAAAATATTATTATACCGTATAGCAGGGTATTAAATTCAAATTCATGGAGGTCAGGTCATTCTAATTTTTTTCCAGTAGAGGTCCAAATCCCACGTTTGTGCTATTGCTCAGCTCCTCTTTACATCACAGACTCCCTTTACATAGCTGACCCCCCCCCCCCCTTCCCTCTTTGCAATACAGTCCCCACTTTAAATTACAGAGCCTCCCTTTGGATCACAGTCTCCCCTTTAAATCGCAGGCCCCTCTTTTACATCACAGTCTCCCCCTTTACATCACAGTCTCCCCCTTAACATCACAGATCCCCCTTTACATCACGACTTCCCCTTCACAATACAGTGCCCCCTTTTACATCACAACCCCCCCCCCCTTTACATTGCAGTCCCCCTTTTTTCAATACACTCCCCCCTTTACATCACAGTCCATTGCAGCCCCCTCCCCTCTTACATCACAGCTCCCCTTTACAGTGCCGCCCCCCTATTTTTATTACAGCTCCTCCCTTTGCATCATAGCTACCATATAGATCACCGTCCCCTCCTTTACACTGCTGTCCCCTCCTTTACATCAAAGTCCCCCCTTTACATCATAACTCCCTCTATACATCACAGCTCCCCCTTTAAATAGCAGCTCCCCCTTTACAGCCCCTTTACAATATAGTGCCCCATTTTACATCACAGCCTCCCCCCCTTTACATCATAGTCCACCTTTTTACAATACAAACCCCCCTTTACATCACAGTCCATTGCAGCACCCTCCCCCCCTTACATCACAGCTCCCCTTTACAATACAGCCCCCTATTTTTATTACAGCTCCTCCCTTTGCATCATAGCTACCATTTAGATCACAGTTCCCCCCTTTACACTGCCGTCCCCTCCTTTACATCAAAGTCCCCCCTTTACATCATAACTTCCTCTATACATCACAGCTCCCCCTTTACATCCTCTTTACAATACAGTGCACTCTTTTACATCACAACCCCCCCCCCCCCCTTTGCATCACAGTCCCCCTTTTTACAATACAATTCCCTCTTTATATCACAGTCCATTGCAGCCCCCCTTTACATCACAGCCCCCATTTACCATGCAGTCCCCTCTTTATATTCCAGCTCCTCCCTTTGCATCACAGCCCCCCTTTAGATCACAGCCCCCCCTTTACATTGCAGTCCCCCCCTTTACATCACAGCTCCCCTTTACATAGCTGCTCCTCGTTACGTCGCAGCATCCCCTTTACAATACAGTGCCCTCTTTTACATCACAGCCCCCCCCCCCCTTACATCACAGTCCCCCTTTTTACAATACAACCCCCCCTTTAGATCACAGTCCATCGCAGCCTCCCTTTATATCACAGCCCCCCTTTACATCACATCTCCCTCCTAACAGCACCCCCCCCTCCTTTACATGTCATCATTCCCCCTTTTTCCAGTCCTACCTTACATAGCAGGGCAGAGGGCAGGATGTTTGACAGGTCTGGATGGAGGACGGGAGCTTTACAAATTTTCCTACTATCAAGGAGGGGGTTGGTTGCTAGGACCACCCTGTGTTGTAGCAACCAATCACTAGTGTAGTAACTAAGTGGGGCAACTCCTGCCCTCCATCAAAACCTTTCCCACCTCCCCCCTGCTGTCATAATGTGTAGATGACAAAAGCGGGAGGAAGGGAGGACATGGAGGTAGCTAATTGGTGTGGCTGTGGCAGTCCGGACAGCACTGTCACATGGCCGGTTCCAGTCCACAGTTCACCATTTAGCGATACCTGTTTTACAGGATTTTTTACTATTATACAGGTCTTATATAGTGCATACAGTTTGCACAGCGCTTTACAATTTAAAGGGAGACAGCACAGTTACAAAACAATTCAAAAAGGTTATGAGAGCTTACAATCTAAAAGGGAGGGACAAGTGATACAAAAGGTAATAACTATGTGGGGTTGAGTTGATGGAGAAGGTAAAAGTTCAGTAGTTAGGTGGAGACGGGATTGGCTTCCTTGAAAGAGATGAGTTTCCAGGGATCTCCTAAAAGCAGCCTGAGTTTGACATAGTCAGACAGATTGGGGTAGAGAGTTGTAATGGATGGGGGGAGGCTCTGAAGAAGTCCTGGAGATGAACCTGGGAGGAGGAGATGAAGGAGCTAAAGGGCAGAAGGACTTGGGAGGAGCGAAGATGACGCTTTGGGTGATATTTTGAGATGAGGTTGGTGATGTAGTCGGGGGCAGTTGTTAGTGTCTTTGTATGTTAATATTTGGAATTTTATTTGTTGGAGTCAAGTGGAAGCCAGTGGAGGGCTTGGAAAAGAGCGGTGAGCGGTTGGTAAGGTAGAGGAATCTTTCAGCAGCATTCATGATGAACTAAAGGGGGGTGGGAGGGGGACCTGTGTAGAGATAAACCAACAAAGAGGAAGTTGCAATGGTTGAGGCGAGAGATAACGGAGTGAATTGGTTTCATTGGATAAGAAGAGGTGTATTTTAGAAATGTTATGGAGGTGAATGTGACAAGATTTGGACAGTGATTGGATGTTGCGCTGAAAGGAGAGGTCAGAGTCTAGGACTGCACTGAGCACCCAAGTATGAAAGGAGACATTGGTTGAAAAGACCGGGAAGGGGGCCAGGGAAAAATATTCAGATGGAAAGTTGTATGGAGAAAAGACTTCTGCTTTGGGGGTTGATTTACTAAAACTGGAGAGTGCAAAATCTGGGGCAGCTGTGCATGGTAGCCAACCAGCTTCTAACTTCAGCTTACTTAATAAAAGGATAAGTTCGCCTACATGTTCCACCCGCTTTTAGGGCCCGCTGCCCCCTTCCCTGTGGCTGCAGTACGGAGAGAAGTTCCCCGTATTGGATGCCACTGTTTGAAAACAGCGTGGCTGTACAGAGCTCCGCCCACACAGCCGCGTCATTCAAACACACAGCTCAGTGTGTCTGAATGAACTACAAGCCCCGGCATCCTTAGCGGCTGTCGGCTTGTAGTTCTCAATGAACTACTACAGCGCTGTCCTTTTTTTTTTCTCCTTCACTGATGTGCACTGATGAGGCAGCATTGATGGGCACTAATAGGCTGCACTGATGGGCACTGATGAGGTGACACTGGTGGGCAGTGATGAAGAGGCACTGATATGTGGCACTGATAAACGGCATTGATGAGCACTGGTAGGTGCCACTGATGGGCACTGATGAGGTGACACTGGTGGGCACTGATGAAAAGGCACTGATGGGCACTGCTATGTGGCACTGATAGGCGGCATTGATGAGCACTGGTAGGTGGTGCTGATGGGCACTGGTCGGCGGCACTGATGGGCACTGATAGGTGACATTGATGAGGAGATACTGGTGGGCACAGATTGGCAGCACTTTTGCAGAAGCCGATTATCTGCTTTTTTCTCCTGTCCTCCACACTCTCACAGCATGAGAAGGAGCAGTGAATAGAGCTTCTGTCGGCATCGTGATCAGCTGTGACTGGACACAGCTGATCACATGGTAACGAGCCACTGATAGGCTCTTTACCTCAATCTGTATTCAGCAGTGTGACACTGCGAACACAGAGCGCGTGCCCACGCCCAGCTGCGGGGGCGCGGCAGGCGCGGTCATAGGAGGCTGTCATATGATGGCCTGCCAGACTTGGACGACCACGCTGTAGCTGTCAATCAGCTATGACGTGGTCGGCAAGTGGATAATGACGTGTTGATTACAAAACTACATTCATTTGTGTCTTAAGCCGGGTACACAGTTCATTTTTTTTTTTTTGTTCAACCCCCTGGGTTAGAACGAAAAAAAAATGTCAGCTCCATTTGGAGACGCTGTACTAACTATGTGAGGTTAGTTCAGTGATCTCCCCCGCTGAGCTGTTGTGTTCTGACAGGGGGGGCGGCCATTGGCTGAGAGCGTTGATCAGGAGTCGGTCGGATGGTTTTCCAATGGCCAGCTTCTGTCGGACAGACCGACATAAACACGAATGTCGGCCGTATTTCTTTTAACTGCCTGTTGTCTCCCGACATTCGACCCGCGTGTACTCGGCTTTTGGTATACCTCCCAACATTCTGAGATGGGAATAAGGGATGCCTATTAGCAAATTAATGTAGTTATAGGACACGCCTCCTGCCACACCCTTTAATGGAGAATTAACCCAAAAAAGGTTAATTAAATCCACAAGGGCTTTTTTTTTTACCACTTCCATTTATTTATATTGGCTTTTAAAATTTAGAAATGCAGCAATTTAGAATTTGGATGAAAGGTTCAGCACTGGGAAACACTTTTTGATAGATAAAAAGTGCATTTTATATACATCTATATAGATCAGACCAAAATGAGGGACAAATGAGGAGGAAAGAGGGACAGAAGGACATTGCTCCAAATCAGGGACAGTCCCTCGAAATCAGGGACAGTTGGGAGCTATGTTTAGGTGGATGCCAGCCTGAAGGAGTGGGCATTCTTAGGCAGGTTGTATTTGCATGCAAACTGCCCTAGCTAACGCCCACATGTGATGCTGAGCCTCCACAATTGGAAGAACTGAAATCCAATGAATGAAGGGAGCAGGCCAGGGACAGTCAGGCTGGCAAAGAAAAGGACTGGATGATGCTGGATGTCCTCTGGCCAGGTAATAAAACGGGCTACATCTGAATTTCTGCATCTTCTAATGCACAATGCGAGAAGCTCACAGTGTGCAGTGAAATCAGAGTAAGCCATTTCAGTACCAGGAGAGGAGTCTGCACAACTGTGCAAGACTGAAGGTGAGGCTGGAGCTCAGCTTTAAATCTCTACAGCTGTCAGGGAAATGTGTGTGCATTGCAAAAGCAGCTGCTAATGTGTCCGGATTGTATTTTCACCTGTCAGGAGTAATCAGCTTCCTGTTACGAGACAAGTTCAAAAGGAAATCACTGTTTTATGTTGTCGTTTTTTTGCTCGGATGCTTATAATAATCTCACCGCTGTCTGGACAGTTTCCGCCATCCACAAGTAGTTTTGATTTTCCATTACACGTGTTTGAACTTTTACCCCGTAGGCCGTAATTATTTTTCACACTCCCTCTCCCCGCCTCCTTCCTGTTGAACATCACCAGGCAGCTCACATCCACCTCTCACTCTTCTCAATCTACTAAAGTACGTAGTACACACCAGCCACTCCCACTGCCAGCCTGATTTCAGCTATCAGGTGGTAAATATAAAGCCAAACTCAGTGTAAACTACTGTAAGCCAATTCGGAGAGAGTTACGAGATCATACCTTCATAGCTCCCAACTGTCCCTGATTTCGAGGGACTGTCCCTGATATGGAACAATGTCCCTCTGTTCCCTCTGTCCTTCATTCCTATTCATTTGTCCCTCATTTTGGTCTGATCTATATAGTTGTATATAAAATGCATTTTTTATCTATCAAAAGTATTTTCCAGCGCTAAACCTTTCATCTGTTTTCTAAATTGCTGCATTTGTAAATTCCAAAAGCCAATATAAAGGAATAGTAGTGGTAAAAAAAAAAAACACTTGTGAGTTTAACCAATTTTGTATTTTTGTACAATTCTCTTTTAAGGGGGCATGGCAGGGGGGGGTGTCCTATGCCTGCATACTTTTGCTGATAGGTGTCTCTCATTCTCATCTCAAAAAGTTGGGAGGTATTAACCTTACACATAAAACTGATTATTGTGAAGCGGAACTACACTGCATCTGAGCATTACAAACAAAAAATTATATTTTATTCATTCATTGATTTATTTACTACAGGTACTTATATAGCGCCGACAATTTACACAACATTTTATATATATATACCGTATTTATCGGCGTATAACACACACTTTTTTCCCCTTAAAATCAGGGGAAAGTCGCAGGTGCGTGTTATACGCCGATCCCTGCCGATCCCGAGCTGTCACATCTTTAAAATCGCGGGCCGCGATTTGAAAATGGTGCCGCTGGCGCCGAAGTACACAGAGCCGATCCTCGGCTCTTTCCGGCGGCTCTCGTTTACTTTCGGCTCCACTCGTAGTCCCGAGCGGAGCTATCCGAACCTACTCGGATAGCTCCGCTCGGGGCTACGAGTGAAACCGAAAGTAAACGAGAGCCGCCGGAAAGAGCCGAGGACCGGCTCTGTGTACTTCGGCGCCGGCGGCGCCATTTTCAAATCGCGGTCCGCGATTTTGAAGATGTGACAGCAGGGACAGGGGATCCCAGGGGCAAGGCTGCACTGGGGCAAGGCTGCACTGGGGCAAGGCTGCACTGGGGAAGGCTGCACTGGGGAAGGCTGCACTGGGGAAGGCTGCACTGACAAGGTTGCACTGGGGAAGGCTGCACTGGGGAAGGCTGCACTGGGGAAGGCTGCACTGACAAGGCTGCACTGACAAGGCTGCACTGGGGAAGGCTGCACTGGGGAAGGCTGCACTGGGGAAGGCTGAACTGGGGAAGGCTGCACTGACAAGGCTGCACTGACAAGGCTGCACTGGGGAAGGCTGCACTGACAAGGCTGCACTGACAAGGCTGCACTGACAAGGCTGCACTGACATGGCTGCACTGACATGGCTGCACTGACAAGGCTGCAATGAAGGGCATTTAAATGTAAGTTTTTTTCCCTTCAACTTTCCTCCTAAAAGTTTTTTTTCCTTAAAATTCCCTCCTAAATTGGGGTGCGTGTTATATGCCGGTGCGTGTTATACGCCGATAAATACGGTATATATATATATATATATATATATATATATATATATATATATATTGATTGTACTTTCACATCAGTCCCTGCCCTACAATCTAAGGTCCATAATTCACATTCATACATACCCATACTAGGGGCCAATTTACACAGGAACCAATTAAGGCTGGCCATACACGGTTCAGCGGGAACCGCCCAAGATTCAAACCCTTAATGGGCAGGCTGAATGTACCAAGTACTCTGCGGAGTGTACTTCCAGCTCTCCACCCTCTGTTTTCTGACAGCTTAGACAAGCTTAAAAAAATTTTTTTTTTTGAATGGCTGTAGAGAAGAGAAGACTGCAGATAAACAGGTACAACTTATGTAGGAGGATTTGTTATATTTCTGTGTATCACCTGAGACCAGTCACTTCACTGGGTATATGTAAAGGGTTTAAAAACCACAAAAGAGATCGTTTTATGAGCTGAAAATGCTCAGGTGTGAATGCAGCCTAATTGTCCAATAATAAAATGTAGCATTGTTGGCTTGCTACATCAGGGTGGTGAGTAAAGAGGGTGATAATTATGATAATGATGATAATTATAATGATGAAGAGGATGGTAATGTAGCTCTAGCTCAGGGTTTCTCAAATAGGGTTCCTCCAGAGGTTGCTGGGGGTCCCTTGAGCAAAAAGTGATTTCTGCCAGTCATTAGGCCTTATGATTGAGCTGTTCCTCTAAAGCCAGGTTTCTTAATCAGGATTCCTCCAGGGGTTGCTAGGGGTTCCTTGAGCAATGAGCAATTTCTGCCTCTCAGATAAGTTCCCACTGACACCGTTGATCTTATTAGCTCTCTGTAAGAGGGTAATTCTTCCCAATGGCCACAAATGTAAGGAGCATTCTTCCCACTGACCATCACACTAATGTTCTATGAGCTATAAAATATAATAATTATTAGCAGGGGTTCCATGAAGATAAAAAGTTATTTCAAGGGCTCCTCCGCTTTAAAAATGTTGAGAAAGACTGCTCTGGACCAAACTTTTTTATTTTATTTTATTTTGGATTTGGATAGAGTGGGGAAGGGTTAGACCTTTGGTGCTCAACCTGTGACTCTCTTGTTGCAAAAGTCCCATCATGACTCTGGCTTTGGGAGTCATGCTTGTAACCGTCAGTGGCTTGCAATGCCTCATAGGACTTTCAAGTTTCATAGGACTTTCATAGGCCTTTTAAGTTTCGCAACAGCTGGAGAGCCACAGGTTCAGCACCCATGGGTCAAGTCAAGTTTTTTTTTTGCTGTTTGTGTATCAATTGAGGAGATTCACGATCTCTAATTGTACTGGTGGTCATTGTCCCAGAAACAAAAAGAGGAAAGAGGAAATCTAATATTTTAGAGTTGTCCCAAGAATAAGAAGTGGGGGGGGGGATCTTCTAGTGAGCACACTTGTTCCGTGGACAAGTGTCTTAAGAGGGAACTTCCCCTCACTTTGGGAGATGTCTACTAACTTTCTGTTGCATCTCTGAGACAGGAAGCAGAAGGCAATTTTCCAACTGGTACAGAGATAGCAGAAAATAACCTGACATGGGTTTCTAAGCCTTCTTTACCCCCATCCAAAAAAGTTTGAGCTATACATACACTTTAATCCTTTATGTGCCATCTGCAAGGAGTTACCGCCTAAGATTTAAAACCGCCTTGGAAGGTTATCTGGCACCTTTCCTAGTTGACCCTATACCAGTGATGGCGAACCTTGGCTCCCCAAATGTTTTGGAACTACATTTCCCATGATGCCCAACTACACTGCCAGCGTGCATGAGTATCATGGGAAATGTGGTTCCAAAACATCTGGGGTGCCAAGGTTTGCCATCACTCCCCTAGACTATTTTGTGTGTGCTTATGTGGTGGAGTCATTAGACTGTAAGCTTCTCTGGAGACAGAAAAAAATGCTATGTACTCTACCATGTGTTCTGTAATATTCTGGGTGGTATATAAAAAAATAAAAAGGGGGCAGGGTTATTCTTGTTTGCACCCAAATCCTCAACTTCAGCCTCCTTGTACTGAAGGGTCTTCCTGTCTATGTGGAAGGATACAAGAGTCCAATGCCTATATCAAATAACTACATACACACATCAATGCGATCTTCATACAACCAAGATAGTTACATAGTTACATAGTTAGTAAGGTTGAATAAAGACACCAGTCCATCCAGTTCAACCTGAGTGAGTGTGGGTGCGTCCCTACAATTATCCCTATTTTTATTTAGGGTACCCATATAGTGCCATCAATTTATGCAGCGCTCCACATATACATCGCACACTGACATCGGTCCCTACCCTCAAGGAGCCCACAATCCAAGGTCCCCAACTCACATTCATATACTAGGGCCAATTTTGGACAGAAGCCAATTAACCTACCAGCATGCCTTTGGAGTGAAGATAAGATATTTTCAACAACCTTGAAAGTTTTAGGGAGGCCCACACTCAGTAAGCCTCTGGTTACCTTCTTTGGCTAACACTGAGGCCATCCTTGGCCATTTTCCCTGCTTAGACTGACTCAAATTGTATATATTATGTGCCTTGCTAGACAGATGCGGTTATCTGTTATAGGCATTGGACTCTTATATCCTTCCATAAAGGCTTATGGAAGGATATAAGAGTCCAATGCCTATAACAGATAACCACATACAAACACCAATGCGGCCTTCATACAACCAAGATAAGATATTTTTAACAACCTCGAAAGTTGGAGTGAGGCCCACACTCAGTAGGCCTCTACTTACCTTCCTTGACTAATAGTGAGGCCATTCTCCCTGCTTAGACCGACTCAAATTGTCTATCCACTGTTCCTTGCTAGACAGATGTGGTTATCTGTTTTAGGCATTGGACTCTTATATCCTTCCTTAAAGGCTTATGGAAGGATATAAGAGTCCAATGCCTATAACAGATAACCACATACACACACCAATGCGGGCTTCATACAACCAAGATATTTTCAACAACCTCAAAAGTCAATTCCGCAACTTCAGCCTCCTAGTATTAAAGGGTCTTCCTGTCTTTATGGAAGGATATAAGAATCCAATGCCTATAACAGATAGCCACATTCACACACCAATGCGGCCTTCATACAACCAAGATAAGATATTTTTAACAACCTCGAAAGTCGGAGTGAGGCCCGCACTCAGTAGGCCTCTACTTACCTTCCTTGGCTAACAGTGAGGCCACCCTTGGCCATTTTTTCTGCTTACACCGACTCAAATTTTCTATCCACTGTTCCTTGCTAGACAGATGTGGTTATCTGCTATCGGCATTGGACTTTTATATTCTTCCATAAAGGCTAATGGAAGCATATAAGAGTCCAATGCCTATAACACAGATGCCCACATTCACGCACCAATGCGGCGTTCATACAACCAAGCTAAGATATTTTTAACAACCTCGAAAGTCGGAGTGACGCCCACAATCAGTAGGCCTCTACTGACCATCCTTGGCTAACAGTGAGGCCACCCTTGGACATTTTCCCTGCTTAGACCAACTCAAATTGTTTATCCACTGTTCCTTGCTAATCAGATGAGGTTATCTGTTATAGGCATTGGACTCTTATATCCTTCCATAAAGGCTTATGGAAGGATATAAGAGTCCAATGCCTATAACAGGTAACCACATACACACACCAATGTGGCCTTCATACAACCAAGATAAGATATTTTCAACAACCACGAAAGTCAATTCCTCAACTTCATCCTCCTTGGCTTGAAGGGTCTTCCTGTCTTTATGGAAGGATTTAAGAGTCCAATGCCTATAACAGGTAACCACATACACACACCAATATGGCCTTCAAACAACCAAGGTAAGATATTTTCAACAACCTCGAAAGTCAATTCCTCAACTTCATCCTCCTTGGCTTGAAGGGTCTTCCTGTCTTTATGGAAGGATTTAAGAGTCCAATGCCTATAACAGGTAACCACATACACACACCAATATGGCCTTCAAACAACCAAGGTAAGATATTTTCAACAACCTCGAAAGTCAATTCCTCAACTTCATCCTCCTTGGCTTGAAGGGTCTTCCTGTCTTTATGGAAGGATTTTAGAGTCCAATGCCTATAACAGATAATCACATTCACACACCAATGCGGCCTTCATACAACCAAGCTATTTTCAACAACCTCGAAAGTCAATTCCTCAACTTCAGCCTCCTTGTATTGAAGGCTCTTCCTGTCTTTATGGAAGGATATAGGAGTCCAGTGCTTATAACAGATAACCACATTCACACGCCAATGTGGTCTTCATACAACCAAGATAAGATATATTTAACAACCTTGAAAGTCGGAGTGAGGACTGCAGTCAGTAGGCCTCTACTTACCTTCCTTGGCAAACAGTGAGGCCACGCTTGGCCATTTTCTCTGCTTAGACCGACTCAAAATTGTCTATCCACTGTTCCTTGCTAGACAGATGCTAATGGAACCAGTGCAAAGGCACAGCCTATAAATGGAATCTCCTCCCCCCACCAGTAGAGGATGTACCCTGCAGTCTCCTGTGCATGACAGCTGCTGACAATCCTACACCCCATTAATACCCAAGAGATATGTGAAAGACTTAGTCATACCTCTTCTCCTCCTTTTTTTCCGTCAGGGCGAAGGCCACAAATGCTGAATGTTAATATGCTGTCAGTTAGGGAATGTATCAAAGGAACAGCCACGGGGTTTCCGGTGAGCAGTGAGCAGTACTGCCTCCCCTCCCCCACTTCATACTGCAGCTTTTTTTTTTTTTTCTCCTCCTCCCCCCACACGCAGTGAGCTGTAGCCACACTGCCTGGAGCTTGGATACAGTTTCTATGCTGATCATTGGCAGTTAGAACCTTTCCCTTGTCGCACTATTTTCATTCCACATGGAGGTGGGAAAACACCACACTCCCTGACCTTGCTGGCGGTGGGGAAGGCTGTTAAGAATCAGACTGGCTTTGGTGCAGCTGGGGGGAGCTGTAGATTTGCAAAACATTTGCTAAAGTAAGAGGAAAAAAAAAAAAAAATTAATGCAAGCCACAATTGTAACCCTTTCTAAGCAATTGTAATACAAAAGGCAACAACTGCACAATGGGGTGGTGCTGCATTTGATTCTCAGTTGCCAATGGAATTAGGAAGTTGTATTTAAACTGTTGGCGCTATATAAATCCTGTATTATAATAATACTAATAATTTTAATAAAATAATGAAAAAAAAAATGTTTTGGCTATTATGGGAGGGCATATCATTCCCTCTGGTATCACGTTGAATTTGTAAGGACAGTTTAATGTGGGTAAAAGAATGACCTTCCTAAACAAAAAGGACAATTATTATATTTATTATTATACAGGATTTATATAGCGCCAACAGTTTAGGCAGCGCTTTACAATATCAAAGGGAGACAATACAGTTATAATACAATAAGCTACAAGAGGATTAAGAGGGCCCTGATCAGAAGAGCTTACAATCTAATAGGGTAGGGAAAGGTGGTACAAAAAGGTTGTAACTGTGGGGAATGAGCTGATGGAAGTAGTAAAAGATTAGTTAGAGACGTTTTAGGCTTTCCTGAAGAGATGAGTTTTCAGGGATCGCCTGAAGGTAGCAAGAGTAGGGAATAGCCGGACCGGTGGAGGTAGCGAGTTCCAGAGGATGGGAGAGGCTCTGGAGAAATCCTGGAGACGAGCATGGGAGGAGGAGACGAGGGAGCTTGAGAGTAGGAGGTCTTAAGAAAAGCGGAGAGGACGATTTGGGTGATATTTGGAGACAAGATTGGTGATGTAGCTCGGGGCAGATTTGTGAATGGCTTTGTATGTTGTGGTTAGTATTTTGAATTTAATTATCAATGTTTTGGATCCAAGAAGGTGCTGTGGACATGGCATATCTTCATTTCAGCAAGGCATTTAATACAATTCCACATAATGATCTAATACAAAAGTTGTACAAGCTAGGACTTAACCCTTGGATGGTTCCGTGGAAATGCAGCTGGCTAAAGGATATAGATGTAGCACTATCTCTCAGTGGAGCTGCTGGTTTAAAGTGGGCTGTTACCTTCACTCTCGATACCTCCGTTTTTCATGGCACCGGGTCTAGGGTCCCGTTGAGTTTACCTTTGTACGATGTAGACACCAAACACTTGAGTATATTTTCCAATGCTTTATTGAATAAGTAATAAAGGAAGTAGCAGGAAAGAGGCAGAAGGAAAGCCGCAGGGAAGCTCAAATGCCTTTCCTTAGTATTCTTTAGAACATTCTTTGCACTTGTAATTGAATGCACTCCCCTCGTTGGATTTACTCTTTGCCCGCCTGGATAGGCCTCTCTCACTTGCCTAGCAGCCGGTACGTAGCACGAACAAAAGTCTCTGCCACAGACTTGTTTGAAATAAAACCCGTACGATCCTCTGCCACAGGATGTATTGGTTTGCGATGAATGTCAGACACAGTAATTGAACCTTTAAGCCAACCTGGCAGTACTATGCAGTAAGACTACTTCAGGATACATCCTCCAACCGAGTCACCAGGCCCCTCTCCAGACCAGCACTCTGCATGATCATTCCATGACGGGTCCTCCTCTGGGATCTCCTCGGTTGTCCAGCTTCTTCACTCAGGATAGACAACTCAGGACCACCTGCTGCTGTGGTAGGCCCCAGACAGGCTTCTGGGCCAACCCACACGTGGCAGCCGCGTAGGCCTCCGGAACGGAGGACCACGAGGTGGTCCTCCTAACGTATACCTGTCGGCCAGGAGCACCAGCAGGTGGCTGAAAACTAACCCCTAAACATGGCGTCTGTCCCATAAATACCCTCTCCCGGAATGCAACCCAGAGGACCACCTCCACCGAGTTGTCTCTGGGACAGAGGAGCACTCATACGCTTCAACACGTTGCCTTTCCAACACCATCCCATGGTGACAACGACACCCACCGGCGCAGTGTGGAACCACACGCAACTCAGCCAAGCTGGAACAGAGGCAAATCTAACTTCACCTAACAAGTAACCCACAAAATTTACCTATCAGCGGTAGATTAAAAAATCTACCAGCGCTACATAGAGACCAGAATGTGGTTGTAAATAGGGTTCACTCAGAACAGAGAGCAGTCACTAGTGGTGTACCACAAGGCTCTGTACTGGGTCCTGTTCTATTTTATCTCTATGTAAGTGATATACAGTAACTAAAGGCTTGTTGGGCAAGTTATGTCTTTTTGCTGATGATGCAAAGGTGTAGCTGGGATGACTCAGAGTACATAAGTAATCTCCCGAAATGTCAAATTAATATTAAAAGGAATATAGCCAATCTTCCAAAATAACTTTCCGAAAATTTGAATGGATTTGAAACAACAAAAAACCGAAAACAAAATCAAATATACAAAAAAAATTCTGAAAACGAATCATTCTAACATAATTCCCCAATCCCTACTCTTCCCAGTAAATTAAAATTCAAAATACTAACTACAACATACAAAGCCATTCACAACTCTGTCACAACTCTGCTTGTCTCCAGGACTTCTCCAGAGCCTCCACTAGCCCCTGGAATGCTCTACCTCAATCTGTCCAGCTATTTCCTACTCTGGCTTCCTTTAGACGATCCCTGAAAACTCATGTCTTCAGGGAAGCCCATCACGCCTCTGATTAATCTTTTATCACTTTCATCACCTTTTCCCCCCACAGTTGTAACCTTTTGTACCACTTGCCGCACCTTTCTAGATTGTAAGCTCTCGTGAGCAGGGCCTTCTTAACCCTCTTGTATTTTATTGTATTGAAACTGTACTGTCTCCCATTACATTGTAAAGCGCTGCGTAAATTGTTGGCACTATATAAATCCTGTATAATAATAATAATAATGTATATGACTAAACAAAATTATTTACTTTACGACTGAAGCTGAAATGAAACGAAACAAAGTTTTCTGTAATGCACAGCTCTAGAAACGACATAAGTTGTAGCAAGGAGAATCTCCAACTCTCTAGTACAGCGGTTCTCAACCCTAGGGGGTCGATTGCCGATTTGCCAAGGGGGTCGCAAATGTTGTTCCAATCCGGACAGACCCGACTCCGTACATAGTAATGTTGGGTTCATCTCAGCCGGTGAGACGTCACTTCTGGGAGAGGAGAGACCGCGCGGAAGTGACGTTCTGTCGCCGCCATCTTGGAACACCCCAAACTCGTCCGCAGTAAGGCTACAGTTATAAATCGGCAAGCGGACATCTTTTTACACTTATTTTTACCAGTAAACTAAGCTTATGTAGTATAGACATGTGCGCCGTCCATAAATTTGTTTTCGTTTCGTATTAAAATTAATTTGTAATTCGTGCCCGAAATTCAATTCGGATTCGTACAAAATACAAATTTTTGTTAGGTTCGTAAAATTTTCGTAACAATAACGAAAGTTCGTTATGATAAATTTATCATTATGAGGGGCTACCACCATCCCTGTACTGTGCTGACTTCCTGGGGGTTTTTAACTTTCAGTTTCGTTAACTTTTCGTAACAATAACGAAAGTTCGTTATGATAAATTTATCATTATGAGGGGCCCCCACCATCCCTGTGCTGTGCTGACTTCCTGGGTTTTTAACTTTTAGTTCCTTTAACTTTTCGTAACAATAACGAAAGTTCGTTATGATAAAGTTATCCGAAGTTCGTAAACGAAATTTCGTACAAAATTCGTATGCATAAAAATTTGTATTTCGGATCCTTACGAATGTACGAATTTTCGGAAATTCGTACGAATGTCTGATATAGTATATAAGCTCAGTTTACTGGTAAAAATAAGTGTAAAATGCAAGACTTCGGTGGGTGTAAAAAGATGACTGCTTGCCCACTTCTAACTGTAGCCTTACTGCGGACGACTGTACCAAGATGGCGGCGACGGAACGGGTTGCCAATGGGTTGCCAATTCTGACGAAACACCTGAGTAACTGGTAATTAATAAAAACATGTTTGTACTGTGTGTCAACGTGACACAAGCCCAACGTGACTGTGCAAGAAAAAAATTATTATGGAACAAAACATATCATTTATATATAAACGTCCCATTTGGTTCCTCAAAAGTGGTTGTTCCATGCCAGTGCGAGATATACAAAGTGTATAGCACCCAAACACCCGTGATGCGCCACCACCTTCTGAATTATGCACTCACCAGAATTACAGCCATGAAGGAGCAACGAAAATAATTGTACTGTTAGGGGTCCCCACAACTTGGGAAATTTTATCAAGGGGTCACGGCACCAGAAAGGTTGAGAACCACTGCTCTAGTATGTAAATGTGTTATCTGTGAAGAATCACATGGTCCGGGAACAATGGAAATTGTGATTTAATGAATCATATGGTTTTCTGCAGGACAAACCTTTACAAGACAGATTTGAAGTTCTCCTGGTTTGTGAAAAAATGCGGTCATTACTATGTGTGTGGTATAACTGGGTGATTTATTTTTTTGCTGAATCTTTGAGAACTTGGAAAATTTAGAGGAAATGCAGAGCCATTGCTTCTTTGAATTTCTGAATTGTTGTCAAGATATTCACAAATACAATCAAACATTCTGATGGAATTTTTTTGTTTTATATTGGTCTCTTGTAAGGTTTTTTTTTTGTTTTTTTTGTGGTTTGTATCTCGGACATATTTCCAGTTTGGGAGACAGAAAATGAGAGGACATCTTTCCAAAATGAGGGTAAATTTTCTCTTGATTGTCATTGGAATGTTGTTCCCATTGGAAAATGTCCCCTCATTTCCTGTTCCGGTGACAGTTGTAACATTTTGGATTTCCAGTCACTTATTGTAAGGGTAAATCTCCAAAAATGAGGCAAAGACAGCAATCAAAACCTGACAGGGGGTTTAACCCATCACAACTTTATCCAAAACTAGAAATAAAAGGCTTTGGTTTTTTTATACACTTTGAAATCTAAGGTCTGGCTACCCAACAGTTGAAAGAATTATTTCACCAGCTTTCAGCAATATCAATCTCCTACCTGCTTTTTCAAAACCAGTATTTTTACTTTCCTGTTTGGCAGCTTTTGAGTTAAAATGTCACCTTCTTTAAGAGCTCTGGGCGTGGATACTATCCAAAGCTTACAGGTATGTCAAAAAGCTTGTCTCTCACTGGACATTATGGCTCCTCCTATTAACCCCTATGTCCCTATAGATTCCAACGCACTATTCCCAACGCACAAGTTCCTGAAGAGATGGCTGTGTGTGTAAATGGGTGCTGAAACTGCCACTGGCTGGAGCCAAAGATAATCAGAGCAAGCGAAAGTCACCAGCACTCCATGGATCTCCAGAATGGTTCCAAATCTTTATTCAGCATGCACATTGTTACAGCAGAAGCAACATATCAGAGCCTCGCTGGATCCCTTCATCAGGTATGGTCACATGCCTGATGAAGGGGGCCGGCGAGGCTCTGAAACATTACTTCTGCTTTAACGATGTGATCACTGAATTAAGCTTTGAACCTATGTCCCTACAGGGCACAGCAGTCACATAGGGGTGGAACCACAGAAGCCATCAGGGGACATGCTATTAGACACACCTGGAAATGTCAAATATTCTCTATGCCTTGAGTTCTTCAAGAGACCAAAATCACCATCTGCCAGAAAGGTGAATTTAAAGCCTCTCCTTTCCAATGGTATTGGTGCGGTATCCCCCCCCCCCCCCCCCCCCCGACATGGTCACTTTAAGTAAAATATCTCTTGGTGCCAATAGTAATTAGATTTTCTCTCTCTCAGCACTGTACCAAAAGAAGGAGGTGAACCTGGTTGGGCCACCAAGGCATCCGTTTTTCCCCTAGGTATTAGGCCCATTTCTGGCCAAAGTCTAGCTCGGTTTGCTGCCCTTATAGCCAGGATGCAGGCAATTTTTTATAATATGGTTACCCCTTTTTGGTAAACTGAGAGGCTAATTAGCTGTCACGTCTGTAAAACTGCCCAGAATGGAGAAGATAGGCTCATCTCAGACCTAGAATCAGCCAAAACTATTCATTGAGTTGATCATATTTGACAGGTATTTCTTTTAAATTAAATTTATGTGGCATAGTCCTTTTTCTGGTACCGGTAAAGTCTGCTAGTTTTGATTCCTTCTCTAAAGGTATTTCTTCTTGTTTAGCTCTCTTCTTAGAAGAGTAAGGTTCAAAAAGGTTCATAAGAGCCCCCAAATATGGCTGAAAGAGTCTCATCTACAAAGGAAAGCACAAACATTAGGTCCACACCTTGTTAGAAAAATGAACTCATGCATGGCTTTGGTATTAGTTGTCCTGTAATAACTTTGGAATCATCATCTTTGATGGAAGTGTTTATGTCATGAGCAGGACGGTGGCTATGCAGTTAGCCTAATTGCTACATCAAAGTGCCCAAAAGGGAGAAGATAGGCCCCATACCAGTCCTCTTCTTCTCTGTTGTAGCCTTAGGCAAGCCAGGATGAAACAAATCTACCCATCATCGAGTTAATCAAAATTGACAGGCATGGGTCGTTTTTTCTTATTTAGCTCACTTCTTAGAAAAGTAAGGTAGAAAATATTTGGTAACCTGTCTAGGAGGGTTTGCAGAAGTTCCGAAATATGGCTGAAAAAGTCTCATCTACAAAAAAAAGGACAATTCTTAGGTTCTTACTTTGCTACGATGTTAACTCATGCATAGCCCTGGCATTAGTTGTAATTTTGGAATCATCTGCAGAGTTTTCCTAAGTTTCCTTTTAAGATTCAAAAAGGCCCTGGAAGTTTAGCTGTTGCCTCCTGAAGTTGACCTTAGAGGTTTTTTTTGTGACAAGGTATGGTTTGGCTTTAGAATTTAAACTCCTGGGGAAGCAGGGATTTATGGAAATGCCTCTATGTACTCTGTTGTGTAATATTCTGGCTGGTGTATACAAAGAGGATAAACATAATTATGATTTCCTCTTGGACAGGTTTGTTCCTGTTTGATGTACCTCAGAAGAGGTGTGACTTTTCTTTACTGCATGCAGTTAAACATTCTTGCACATTAAGCCGTTTACACACGACCAGACTTTTCGACCGGACTGGTCCGACGGAACAAATCCGTCGGACAATCCGACCATGTGTGGGCTTCATCGGACCTTCTTCTGTTGAAAATCAGACGGACTTTAGATTTGGAACATGTTTCAAATCTTTCCGACATACTCAAGTCTGGTCGAAAAATCCATTCCTCTGTATGCTAGTCAGATGGACAAAAAAGGACACAAGGGCAGCTATTGGCTACTGGCTATGAACTTCTTCATTCTAGTCCCTTCGTACGTCATCACATTCAAACCAACAGACTTTCGAACAGACTTTAGTCCGTTCGTGCGTGGGCAAGTCGGGTCCTTCAAAAGTCTGTTGTAACTCTGTCGAAAGTCCGTCGGAAAGACCGTCGGACCTTTGATGCTGAAAAGTCTGCTCGTGTGTACGTGGCATGAGCCTCCAACTTCAGCCTTTGTGTACTGAATGTTCCCTCTGCCTTTCTATAAAGTCAAATGCCAATATCAGACAACAGATAACCACAAACACACACCAATGTGGCCTTCATACAACCAACATCAGATATGTAATAGTTTTGCAAGTTGGTAGGAGGCCCAAACACAGCAGGCTTCTACTAACTTTCTTGGTTGATAGTGAGTCCATTTTCCTTGCCCAAGCCAACTCAAATTGTCTGTCTACGGTTCCTTGCTAGACAGATGCTAATGGAACCAGTGCAAAGGCACAGCCAATAAATGCCTATCTAATTTAAAAGTCAATTGCCAATATCGGATAACAGATAACCACATACACACACCAATGTGGCCTTCCTTCTACCAATATCAGATATGTAATAACTTTAAAAGCCAGTAGGAGGCCTGCACACAGCAGGCTTCTAAGGACCTTCCTAGGCTGACAACGAGGCCATCTTTGGCCTTTCCCTTGCCTTGTCCAACTCAGAATGTCTGTGTAATGTTCCTTGCTGGAGAGGCTAATGGAACCAGTGCAAAGGCACAGCCTATAATTAGCACCACTCCCCCCACCAGCAAAGGATGAACTGCAAATCTCCTGTGCATGACAGCTGCTTACAATCCTACACCCCATTAAATACCCAAAAGATATGTGAAAACTCAATCATACCTCTTCTTCTTTTTTGTTCTGGAAGGGCGAAGGCCACAGTTTGACAAATGATAATGTGCAGTCAGTTAGGGAATCAAAGGATCAGCCACAGGGTTTCCGGAGAGCAATACTGCCTCCCCTCCCCCACTGTATACTGCAGCTTTTTTTTTTTTTTTTCTCTCCTCCTCCCCCACACACAGTGAGCTGTAGCCACACTTCCTGGTGCTTGGAAACAATTTCTATGCCGATCATTGGCAGTTGGAGCCTTACCCTATCACACTGTTTTCATTCCACATGGAGGTGGGACAACGCCACACTCCCTGACCTTTCTGGGGATGGGGAAGGTTGTTAAGAATCAGATTTTGGTTTTGGTGCAGCTGGGGGAGGTGCAGATTTGCAGAACCTTTGCTAGTGGTAGAAAAAGTATGAATGCAAGCCACAGTTGTAACCCTTTCTAAGCAATCTTAACACAAAGGCCACAGTTGCATAATGCAATGGTGCTGTGTTTGATTCTTAGTTGTCTTTATGCTAATGGAAACAGGATGTTGTGGTTAAAAACAATGTTAAAAATTGTTTTGGCTATTATTAGAGCGCATGTCATTCCCTTTTGGTTTCCTGTTGAATTTGCAAGGGACATTTGAATGCGGGTAAAAGAATTACCTTCCTGAACAGAAAGGTTTTCATTAGATAATGAGTGGATTGGGTCAAGGGTCTTCGGACTCCTGGTCACCCTTTTCCATATTTCTCTCTGCAAGGAGGCCAAACTCGCCTTGCTCCATTGTCTGATCCCGGGCCTTTTCTCTTACCAGCAGAAATTAGCCACTTACCTATTTATCGCAGCTAAAAGCGCAATAGCCAGGGCCTGGAAAAAGCCAGCCGTTTCATTTGCAGAGGTGAAGCGACCCCTATGATTCATGAAAAGATGACAAGTATCCTCCACGACACTCATACTAAACTAAGTGTGGGCCCCCGTGGTGGCCTTATGCCCTTCCAACCTTACACCTGACCAGCCTAGACCTCTAAAATAAACCTACCCCTATCCACAGCCCGGGGGAACTTCCCTTCCCTTTCTCGCTCCTCGTTAATGCCCCTTTTCCCCCTCCTATTTGTTTCCAAAATCTCCTTCCCGTTCTTCCCTCTAAAATTCCAACTTCCTTTCTTTTTTTTCCTTTCGCCCTATTTTTTTTTTGCCCCATGTCCTATCTGGTTTTGTTAATCCCTTCTTAGTAGACACTCCCTTCAACCACCTTAGCCCCTGAGTATGAAGGCTTAGGCACTTAGCTCTGACGCCAGGCCTTGGCCGGAGGGTCATTGTTAGTTCATAGTTCACTCTCTAGGACACGTTTTCTTCTGTGTTTTTTGCGTGAAATTTTGTGTCTAATGCTCGTTTCCCCTGCGCTTGAATTTTTCATCTGTTCTCTTTGTATTTCAATAAAAATCATTGTACCAGGTAATGAGTGGATTGGTTTAATTCAGGGGTCTTCAAACTACGGCCCTCCAGTTGTTCAGAAACTACAATTCCCATCATGCCTAGCCATGTCTGTGAATGTCAGAGTTTTACAATGCCTTATGGGACGCGTAGTTCTGCAACAGCTGGAGGGCCGTAGTTTGAGGATCCCTGGTTTAATTGAATGGTCCTTGTAAGGCCAGCCATAGATGGTTGGAATCTTGGCTGTGATTTGAACTGTGTGTGGGCAGGCTGAATTAACAAGTTGATTGATCTATCAACTTGGGTACAACCAGCCTGTCGGATTTACTTGTGATTATTGCTAGCAGCTGCTATAGCCACTAGCAACAATCGCTGTCTTCTCCCAGTGGGGGGCGGCTTCCTCAGCCTGCCCCCGCGGGGAGCAGACAATGTCTCGGCAGGAGGGATTCCCCTATCGGCACCTGTCTGTACTGTTGGGGGGAATCATGCAAATTTCTTTCCTGCAAAAGACCCTTTACAAGTTTATGTAGGTCAGGGGTGTTTAATGTGTGGCCCCAGGGCCGCATGCGGCCCAACACAAAATCGTAAACATACAGGTACTTAAAAATGTTGGGGTTTTTTGTAACGTTTTTTTTTTTTTCAAATGTCTTTACACTTAGCGTATACATGCATCTGAAGACAAAATGTACAGTGTCTACAGGACTTTTAGAAGTTTTATCTTCCCAAAGAAAAATCTCCCACCCTTCACAATCACACCTTATTCATGTCATCAGTTTTCAGTAGCACCTAGATTTGTGAGCAACTATTTTCAAGGATGAAGAACACAAAGGGCAAAATTAGAAATAAAATATCTGATGAGAATTTATTGAGATTGGTTACTCCATTGAACCAGATATGGATTTGTTTGTTTATCATATTTTTATGTTGCCCTTTTTTACTTTTATAATTAAAATACTACAAAGAAATTATAATAATGAAAGTGATTATTATTATTTACCTTTTTTTGTGTTTAGTGTACACTTCAGATCTTGCAGCCATTTCACGTACTTCACATTATTAGTTTTCATTGTTTATTCACTTAATTAGTAGCGCGAAGGACCTCACTTTAAACTTACAAAGAAATTACGTTTTTTTTTTTACTCAGATAGGTACATTATCTATATCAGTGATGGTTAAAGTGATAATAAAGTCTTGTTTTTTTGTTTTGTTTTGTTTTTTGTTTAAAAATAACAAACATGTTCTACTTACCTGCTCTGTGCAATGGTTTTGCACAGAGCAGCCCAGATCCTCCTCTTCTCGGGTCCCTCGCAGCTCGGCCCCCTCTCTCTCCTCACTGGCTCCCTGACTTTGATTGGCAGCAGTGGGAGCCAATGGAGCCCAGCTGCTGTCTCAGCCAGTGAGGAGGGAGAGTCCCGGACAGCTGAGACTCTTATTCAACATTGCTGGATCGAGATGGGGCTTAGGGAGGTATTAGGGGGGCTGCTGCACACAGAAGGTTTTTTATCCTTCATAGAATGCATTAAGATAAAAAAAACCTTCTGACTTTAGAACCTTCTGACTTTAGAACCTTCTGACTTTAGCTTGTGATCTGCCTGACTTTTTCTGCTCATCTGCTTTCCATATTGTGAGTACATTTTATGTGTGGCCCAAGACAATTCCTCTTCTTCTAATGTGTCCGAGGAAGGGTAAAAGGTTGGACACCCCTGATGCAGGTGTTCCTGTTTAATCGCTTGCCGACCAGCCGCCATCATACTGTGGCAGGTTGGCTTCTTCCCGCAAATTGCCGTAGCTGTACGTCGGGCCCTTTTAACAGCTATAGCAGGCGGGCGCGTGCGCAGTTGCGCGGTGAGGGAGAAGGGCCACAATGTCCGCCAGCCACCTGTGATCGCTCTGCAGAGAGCCAGAACAGGGATCTGTCAATGTAAACAAACAGATCCCCATTCTGACAGGGAAGTACAGAGTGATCGTCTGTTCCTAGTGATTAGAAACAGAGATCTCTCTGTACTCCAAGTCAGTCCCCTCCCCCCTACAGTTCGAAACACCCCCCAGGGAACACATTCAACCCCTTGATCGCCCACTAGTGTTAACCCCTTCCCTGCCAGTGTCATTTATACAGTAATCAGTGCATTTTTATAGCACTGATCGCTGTATAAATGTCACTGGTCCCAAAAAAGTGTCAAAAGTGTCCGATCTGTCCGCCGTAGTGTCGCAGTCCCACTAAAAATCGCTGATCACGGCCAATACTAGTAAAAAATAAATTAATAATAAAAATGCCATAAATCTATCTCCTATTTTGTAGACGCTATAATGCCCTGTACACACGGTCGGACTTTCCGATGCAATATGTGTGATCGGAGCTTGTTGTCAGAAATTCTGATCGTGTGTAGGCTCCATCGGACTTTTTCCATCGGAATTTCCGACACACAAAGTTTGAGAGCTTGCTATAAAATTTTCCGACAACAAAATCCGTTCGCGTAAATTACGACCGTGTGTGGACAATTACGACACACAAAGTGCCACGCATGCTCAGAATAAATTAAGAGACTAAAGCTATTGGCTACTGCCCCGTTTATAGTCCCGACGTACGTGTTCTACGTCACCGCGTTCAGAACGATCGGATTTTCCGACAACTTTGTGCTACCGTGTGTATACAAAACAAGTTTGAGCCAACATCCGTCTGAAAAAATCCATGGATTTTGTTGTCGGAATGTCCGATCAATGTCCGATCATGTGTACAGGGCATAACTTTTGCGAAAACCAATCAATATACGCTTATTGCAATTTTTTTTTTTACCAAAAATATGTAGAAGAATACATAACGGCCTAAACTGATGAAGAAATTCGTTTTTTTTGTTGTTTTTTGGATATTTATTATAGCAAAAAGTAAAAAATATTGGTTTTATTTATTTTTTATTTTTTTTAAATTGCGAGTCTTTTTTTCTTTATAGCGCAAAAAAAAAAAAACAAAACTGCAGAGGTGATCAAATACCACCAAAAGAAAACTCTATTTGTGGGAAAAAAAGGATGTCAATTTTGTTTGGGTGCAACGTTGCACGACCGCGAATTGTCAGTTAAAGCGACGCAGTGCCGTATCGCAAAAAATGGCCTGGTCATTAAGGGGGGAGCTCTTCCGGGGCTGAAGTGGTTAACCTTGATTTTTGCTAAATTATTCGTATTCCGAGTGGATCCAAAGGGATTGAAGACCGTGTGTGGCCATTTTACCCGCACTTGTTTATTTGGAAGGTTGGTACAGGTCTAGTTAATAAATCTTTTGGGGTTGTAGCAACTACATACGTTTGAATAAGCACCTGAATACGAATCTCTGACTTTGTAATCTTTACCTTGCTAATATAGTTGCATACAGTTCTGATGTGTGGTGTAGGAAGAATCAGGAACTATGGAAATGATGATTTCATGAATCATATGATATTCTGCAGGACAAATGTTCATGAGATAAACGTGCAGTACGCCTGATTTGTAAGTCAATTTAGTCACCACTTTGTGTGGGCTATAACCGAATTATTACTTTATCAGTTGAATCTTTAAGATGGCAGAAATTTGATAGGAAATATAAAAGGTAAGGAAATACAAAAATTTAAAACCATTATCTCTTTGTGAATCTCTAATTTGAATTATTGTCGAAGTATTTACAAAATCGTTCAAAGTTTCTGATGGAAATCGTTTGTTTTTTTATAGAGTAAAAACCCTTGTTATTTTTTTCACCTATTGCCTCATCATATTGGTAAGATTTCCCTCATTTCTTGTTCAGGAGACAAGAACAAGAGAGGAAATATTTCCAAAATTAGGTGAAAAACTCTCTGAATTGTCATTGGAACCACGACACTACCTTCCTGGAGTTTGCATGTTCTCCCTGTGCCTGCGGGAGTTTCCTCCGGGTACTCCAGTTTCCTCCCACACTCCAAAGAAATGCTGGTAGGTTAGTTGGCACCTGTTTAAACTGACCCTAGTATGTGTATGTATAAATGTGAGTTAGGGACCTTAGATTGTAAGATCCTTGAGCAGATACTGATGTGAATGTACAATGTACTGTATATGGGGCGGCACAGTGGCGCAGTGGGTAGCACTCTTGCCTAGCAGTAAGAAGGGTTGCTGGTTCGAATCCCGACCACGGCACTACCTGCCTGGAGTTTGCATGTTCTCCCTGTGTCTGCGTGGGTTTCCTCCGGGTACTCCGGTTTCCTCCCACACTCCAAAGACATGCTGGTAGGTTAATTGGATCCTGTCTAAATCGGCCCTAGTATAGGTATGAATGTGAGTTAGGGACCTTAGATTGTAAGCTCCTTGAGGGTATAGGGACTGATGTGAATGTATAATATATATATATATGTAAAGCGCTGCGTAAATTGACGGCGCTATATAAGTACCTGAAATAAATAAAATAAATAAAATAAATATATGTAAAGCACTGCGTTAATTGACAACGCTATATAAGTACCTATGATAGATAAATTGGAATTGGTGCTCTCATTGGAAGATTTCCCTCTTACTCCCTGTCCCAGTGACAGCTGTAACAATTTGGATTTCCCATCGCTATTTTTCCTATTGATAATGGTCACCAGGATAATTTTAGAAGGTGAATTTCCCCATTCAGAGACCGAGACAGCAATAGAATCCTGACGGGGTTTTAACCCCTCACCACTATATCCAAAACTAAACCTAAAAGGCTTTGGCTGTAGATACACTTAGAAAGCTAAAGTTTGGATACCCAACAGTTGAATGGAAGATTCTCAGATATCAGTCTACTACGTGCTATTTCAAACCCAGTATTTATACTTACCTATCTGGCAGCCTTTGATGTTTAATCGTCACCTTCTTAAAGTGCTCTGGGTGCCTGTACTATCCAAAATTTGCAGCTGAAACAAATAGCATGTCCTGCACTGGACACTGTGGTTCCTCCCATAGACCCCTATGTCAGTACAGAGCACAGTAGTGACATAGGGGTTGGAGGGTGGATGTGACAGACCCCCTGGCACCCTTACTGGGTGCCTCCTGCCCTCCAAACCCTTCCAGCAGACCGGTAGCTAATACCAGCCCTTTAACCAAGCATTATACGCAGACAAGATGTTTAGGTAAAACCAAAGGAATAACTGTTTATTGAAACCCAGACACATACTTTTATCCCCAGGAAGACATTCCCCTCTTTGAGTTATTAGCATAGATAAGATAAGTAAAAACATGACAATGCAACCTTTAAACAGTCATTTAATTAACAGGTAGGCACCTAGACAGGTTTTATCAGTATGGCTAGTAGTCACAGGAATTTCCCACCCTTCTTCCCTTGTCTATGTGCTGGAAAACATGTCTACAATAAGTCTTGATTAGCCAGGGCGTGCCCACCAGGATACCCAGAAACAAATCCACAGCTCTGGATACATAAAGTAAATTACACTACTCTTTCTAAATGTCCCACTCCATTTCCAGCTCAGATCTAGGTTACCAAGTGACACATCTTCGGCGGAAATAGTATAAAAAGTTAATTATATAAAGTTGGTAGTAGCCCGGGGAGAATGGGCAAATGCTGCATTATGCAGCTCTCAAGGACCAGCCTCGGCTAGATAAGAAATTTGCCCAAGAAGAGTCTCATATCCATGGGTGGTGAAGGTGCGCCTGCACAATCTGTCTGACACAATGTTCCCGCAGATGCACCACTATTCTGGGGACTTCCTGGCTACATAATCCTGGTAGATACTCCCGGACAGTCAGAGGGTTTCTCCTCCATGCTCAGACCGGGAGAAGCAGACAAAATCCTCAGTCTCCTCCATGGGCCATAAATAATGGGTAGAAGGCTAGCCCATAGTCCCCCTCCAAAAGCCCCTGTACTGGATGGATCTGTCACAGTGGAAGCACATCAACCACCTGGGGACATGCTTTTCAACACATCTTCTTTCAGAGTGTATTGGTGCAGTAATTTTTTACACCCTCTGACATGATCACTTTAAGTAAAAAAGTTTTTGAAGCCAATAGTAACTGGATTATCTCACTCAGCACTGTACCGAAGGAAAGGGGAAAACCAGGTTGGCTCTTTTTGCCAATAATAACTGGAGTTTCTAGAAAAACAACTGTTCTTTCCTTGGGTATGAGGTCCATTTTTTGGCCGAAGTCTGGCTCAGTATGCTGCCCTGATGGTCTGGAGACAGACATAATTTTAAAATACTGTTTCTTAGTCAGTAAACTGAGAGGCTAATTGTCTATTACCTCTGTAAAACTGCCCAGAATGGTGATGATAGGCCCCTCTGAGGACATTCCTTCTCTGCTGTGGGCAAGTCAAGCTGAAACCAATTTAGCCATTCATAGTATTAACTGAATTTGATGGGCATGGGTAATTTTTTCTTGTTTAGCTCACTCCTTAGAAGAGCAAAATAGAAAGTATGTGGTAGCATGACCTGAAGGGTTTGTTTGAGTTCCCAAATATGGCTGGAAAAGTCTCAGCTACAAAAGAAAGCACAAACTTTTGGTCCATGCCTGGCTACAAAGTTAACTCATGCATGGACCTGGTATTTGTTGTAATTTTGGCATTATCTGCATGGAGTTTTGCTAAGTTTCCCCAAAAAAGTCCCTGAAGTTTAGCTGTTGCCCCCTTAAGTTGACCCTAGATTGTTTTTGTCACCAGGTATGATTGAGGCTTTAGAATGTAATCTCCTGTGGAAGCAGGAACTTATGGAAACACTTCTATGTACTCTGTTTTGTAACATTCTGGGTGGTGTATACAAAGAGGATAGAAATAAACATGATTTCCTCTTGGACAGGGTTGTTCCTGTTTGATGTCCCGCAGAAGAGGTCTGACTTTTCTTTACTGCATGCCATTAAACATTGTTGCACCTTAACCCTAAACTTTAGTCTTCTTGTACTGAAGGCGTTTTCTGCTTTTAAGGGAATCAAATGTCAATATCAGATAACCACATACACGCACCAATGCGGCCTTCATACAACCAATATCAGAAATGTAATAACTTTGTAAGTCGGAGAGAGGCCGAAACCCAGCAGGCCTCTAATGACTTTCCTAGGCTGACAGTGAGGCCATCTATATCTATCTACTGTTCTTTGCTAGACATATGCTAATAGAACCAGTGCAGGGGCACGGCCAATAAATGTAATCTCCTCCCCCTCCCCCCCACCAGCAGAGGATGTGCCCTGCAATCTCCTATACTTGACAGCTACCCTCAATCCTACACCCCATTAAATACCCAAGAGATATGTGAAAGCTCACTCATACCTCTTCTCCTTTTTGTTCCGGAAGGGTGGAGGCCACAGTCTGAAGAACGATAATGTGCTGCCAGTTAGGGAATGTATCAAAGGAACAGCCACAGGGTTTCTGAAGAGCAATACTGCCTCCCCTTCCCTTACTGTATACTGCAGCTTTTTTCTTCTCCTCCTCCCCCACACACAGCTGTAGCCACACTTCCTGGAGCTTGGATACCGTGTCTATGCCGATCATTGGCAGTTGGAGCCTTCCCCTATCACACTGTTTTCATTCCACATGGAGGTGGGAAAACACCACACTCCCTGACCTTGCTTGGTGGTGGGGAAGGCTGTTAGGAATCAGACTGGTTTTGGTGCAGCTGGGGGGAGCTGTAGATTTGCTAGTGGTAGAAGAAGTATAAATGCAAGCCACAGTTGTAACCCTTTCTAAGCAATCGTAATACAAAGACAATGGTTGCATAAAAGGATGGTGCTGCTTTTGGTTCAAAGTTATCTTTTGGCCGATTAAAATATGAAGTCTTATCTTTAAAGGCTATTTCCTTAATTTTCCTATATATTTTTTAGGGAAAACGTAATGCCATTTAAAAAATGATATTCCTCCTGAACAAAAAGGACAATAATTTTACGATGGGTTGTCGTTAGGTAATGAGTGTATTGCTTTGTCTGAATATTCCCTGTAAATCACCAATCTGCTGCCAAATTAATTAATCTGTTTAGTAGAAAGTCAGTAGAGAGGTCCTTTTGGACCCTTCACAAGTTCATGTACGTAGGTGTTCCTGTTTAACTTTGATTTAGCAAAATTTTCAATAATCCCGAGTGGATGGAAAGGAATTGTGTGGTCTTTGTAACTCTCTTGTTTATTAGAAAAAGGTTGGTAAAGGACTAGTTTATACATCTTTAGTTATCGTTCTTGGGGTTGTAGCATCTACATAAGTTCAAAGAAATGTTTGAATAAGGAGAATCTCTGATTCGGTAATCTTTACTTGCTGAAATACAGTTCTGGTGTGTGAAGAATTCCGTGGTTCGGGAACAATTGGAAATGACGACTTCATGAATTGGATGATTTTCTGCAGGATAAATGTTCATGAGACAAATTTGCTGTCCGCCTGATTCACTCAATCAATGAATCAATTTGGTCATCACTATGTGTGTGTTATAACTGAATGATTCATTTTTTTAGTTGGGTCTTTTCAGGCTTCATGTACACAGGACGTTTTTATAACCTCTCCTGAACGATTTACCTTGACAGATAGTAATCAACATTTAAAACGTTCGTTTTGTCGCTCTTACATGCCGCGTCTAGTAGCGCAATTTGCATTTAGAAGTGTTTTAAAAAAGAAAAAACATTTTTTTTTTTGGAAATAGCCAAAAATGAAAAATGAGTTCCCGCGTTTAGCCGCGTTTATAAGCGTTTGGCGCTTGAAATGCCTGTAAACTCAGCTTCTGAATGCATTTTTTTGCGTTCCAAACAATGCCTCTAAACGCAACTGCCTATAAACGACAGTAAATGACCCTGTGTACATGGACAGATAAGATAACATAGAGTAGAGTTCAGGGGCAGTTGAAAAAAACTGCTCCTAAACGTCCATTTACCAGCAGCAGTGTACATGAGGCCTTAGGTCTCGGAAAATTGAAAGGAAATATACTGCCTTTGCTTGTTTATTGTTAAAGCATTCACAAACTCGTTCAAAGTTTCTGATGGAAATAATTTGTTTTGTATCAAGAATGAAACCTTATTTTTTTCCCCCTATTGCCACATCCTGTTGGTAAGATTTTCTTCATTTCCTGTTAACGTGACAGGAAATGAGAGTAAATTGTTATAAAATTATGGAAAATACCTTTTCAATTGTCATTGGAATTGTTGCTCTCATTCTATTTTTTCCCATAACCTCCTGCCCAGTGACAACTGTAATGCCCCGTACACGCGGTCGGACTTTGTTCGGACATTCCGACAACAAAATCCTAGGATTTTTTGCGACGGATGTTGGCTCAAACTTGTCTTGCATACACACGGTCACACAAAGTTGTCGGAAAATCCGATAGTTCTAAACGTGGTGACGTAAAACACGGGACTATAAACGGGGCAGTGGCCAATAGCTTCAATCTCTTTATTTATTCTGAGCATGCGTGGCACTTTGTTCATCGGATTTGTATACACACGATCGGAATTTCATACAACGGATTTTGTTGTCGGAAAATTTTATAGCCTGCTCTCAAACTTTGTGTGTCGGAAAATCCGATGGAAAATGTCCGATGGAGCCCACACACGGTCGGAATTTCCGACAACGTGCTCCGATCGGACATTTTCCATCGGAAAATCCGACCGCGTGTACGGGGCATAACAGTTGGAATTTTTCTTCACTTCTTCTCCCATTGATAATGGACACCAGGACAAAGAGAGTACAATTTCCCAACAGAGACACAGACAGTAATAAGAAACCTGACAAGTGACAACCTGACACCTATCCCCCCCCCACCACCACCACCACGGTAGATATACGGTACTTTGAAATCTAAAGTCTGGAAATCCAACAGTTTAATGGAAGATTTTCAGCAATATCCATCTCCTATCTGCTGTTTCAAACCCAGTATTTATACTTACCTGTCCTGCAGCCTTTGTATTGAAGCCCCACCCTCTTGAAGCACTCTGGGTGTCTATACCAGTGGTTGTCCACTTATGAGCTAAAGGGGGCCGCAAATGCAGCCCATGACTTTACCAAAGGGTCGCACATAAGGTTCAATATATGTAATGCTTTAGAGGGCTGTCAGGAACTGCAGACCTAATAGAAGAAATTAGGGTCAGAGAGTGTAGATATGCTACATTTTTGGCTTGGGATAGACAACACAAAACTGGGAACATTACACAAGGCTAGTGGAGATCAATGCTATTACCATAATCAATATATTCCCACTACATGAGGTCCAAGGGCTGCAGGTTGATATACCAAAGAGCCACATGTGGCCCTTGGGTCACAGGTTGGGCACCAGGGGTCTATGCTATCCAAAATTCCCAGGTGTAACAAATGTGGTGTTGGTGTCGTGTGGAGATTTTCAGGTGTCCCCCACTGGACAATGTGGTTTCTCCCATCAACCCTTACATCAGAACAGGGCACTGTGGTGACATAACGTGGAACCACGGCAGCCACAAGGGGACATACTATTCAGCACACCCAGAAATGTATGTGCATGGAGCTCCTATAGAGGGCAGAGTCTTAAAACACTGGCCACCAGACATAGTTTGTATAGTAAGTAAAAAGGTTCTTTTTTTAGATGGTATTAGTGTAGTATTCTGTGTAGTATCTTTTACACCCCCTGACTTGGTCACTTTAAGTAAAATAGCTCTTGATGACAATAATAAATAGATTCTCATTCTCAGCACTGTATGGAAAGAAAGGAGAGAACTTGTTTAGGCAACCGAGGTAACTGTTCTTCCCTTAGGTACGAGGCCCATTTCTGGTCAAAGTCTGGCTCATTATACTGCCCTAATGAACAAGAGGCAGACGTTATGGCATAATATGGTTTCTTGTTTGGTAAACTGAAAGGCTAATTGGCTGTAACCCCTGTAAAATACCTAGAATAGAGAAGATAGGCCCCTCTCAGACCTCTCCTTCTCTGCTGTGGGCTTAAATCAGTCAAGCCATTTATAGCATTAATTGAATTTGACAGGCATGGGGCATTTCTTCTCCTTTAGCTCTCTTCTTAAAAGAGTAAGGTACGAGAGGCTTCATAAGAGTCCCCAAATATGGTTGAAAGAGTCCCAGTTACAAAGAAAAGTACAAACTTTCGGTCTTTACTAGAAAAATTAACTCATGCATGGCCTTGGTATTAGTTGTCAAGTAGTAATTTTGGAGTAATTATCTTAAAAGGAAGTGATTATGCCAATGGGCAGCAAGGTGGCTATGAGGTTAGGAGTCTAGCCTTGCTGCATCAGGGTGATGAGGTTATTCTTTATATACCATCTGCATGCAGTTTGCCTGATTGTCCTCCTAAGATTAAAAAGGGCCATTAAAGGATTTTTGTTGCACCCTCAAGCTGACCTTTAAGTGTTTCGTGTTTGCAGGTATAATCAGGCTTTAAAGCTCCTGTCCTGTGGAGTGAGGCCTATGGGAACGCTTCTATGTATGTGTCGCAAACTGTTGGTGCTATATAAATCCTGTATAATAATAATAATAATTTTTACTCTGATGTGCAAGATGTCGCGTTTTATATAAATACAATAAACAGATAAATAATTTCCTTTTGGACACAGTTGTTCCTGTTTGATGTCCCTCAGAAGAGTTATGACTTTTCTTTATTGTATGCAACCATCGTCCCACCTTAACCCTCAGCTTCAGCCTTCTTGCACTCAAGGTTCTTTCTGCCTTTAAGGGAGGATATAAGATTCAAAAGCCAATATCAGATAACAGATAACCACATACACATGCCAATCTGGCCTTCATTCAACCAGTATAAGATATTTAACAACCTTGAAAGTCAGTTCCGAAAGAGGCCAAAACACTGTAGGCTTCTACTGACCTTCTTTGGTTGATTGGGAGGCCATCTTTGGCCATTTTCCTTGCCCAAATCAACTCAAATTGTCTGTCTACGGCTCCTTGCTAGACAGATGGTAGTGGAACCAGTGCAAAGGCGCAGCCTATAAATGGCATCACTTCCCCCTCCCCCACCAGCAAAGGATGAACCCTGCAGTCTCCTGTGCATGACAGCTGCTCACAATCCTACACCCCATTAAATACCCAAGAAATATGTGAGGACTTTTATTACTGCATGCAATTAAACATTGTTTTACCATAACTCTCAACTTAGGTCTTCTTGTACTGAAGGTTTTTTTCTGAATTGAAGGGAGGATATAAGAGTCAAATGCCAAGACAACAGGTAACCACATACACATACCAATTCGACCTTCATTCAACTAATATCAGTCTTGTAACAACCTAAGAAGTTGGAGGAAGGCATGCACACGGCAGGCCTCTAATGACCTTTCATGGCTGACATTGAGGTCATATTTGCCCATTTTCCTTGCTTAGGCTAACTCAAATTGTCTATCTACTGTTCCTTGCTAGACAGGTGCTAATGGAACCAGTGCAAAGGCATAACCTATAAATGGAATCTCCTCCCCCTCCCCCTCCCCCACCAGTAGAGAATGTACCCTTCAGTCTTCTGTGCATGGCAGCTGCTCACAATCCTACACCCAATTAATACCCAAGGGATATGTGAAAACTCAATCATACCTCTTCTCCACTTTTTTTCCCCGGCAGGGCGAAGGCCACAACTGACTGTTGAATGTGCTGCCAGGGAATGTTTCAAAGGAAAAAAAACATGGGGTTTCCAGTGACTAGTAAGCATTACGGCCTCCCCTCCCCCACTGTATGTTGCAGTTTTTTTACTCCTCCTCCCCCCACACTGCCTGGAGCTTAGATACGGTTTCTATGCTGATCATTAGCAGTTGGAATTTTCCCTTATCACACTATTTACATTCCACATGGAAGTCAAAAAATACCACACTCTGCTGGTGGTGGGGAAGACTGACTAAGAAACAGACTGGTTTTGGTGCACCTGGGAGAGCTGTAGATTTAAAAAAACATTTGCTAGTGGTAGAAAATAAATAAATGCAAACCACAGCTGTAACCCTTTCTAAGCAATTGTAACACAAAGGCAACAACTGAATAATATTATGGTACTGTGTTTGATTCTCAGGGCTCTTTCTACCAATGGATGTAGGAAGTCTTATTTAAAAAAAATGGTTTGGCTAATATGAAAGTGCATGTCATTCCCTTTGGTTTCCTGTTGAATTTGCAAGGGGTAAAAGGGTTACCTTCCTGAACAAAAAGGTTTTGTGGTGGGTTGTCATTAGATAACGAGTGGATGAGTTTGCTTGAATGTTTCTCGTAAATCGCCGATCTGCTGCCAAACAAATTAATCTGTTTAGTGGTGGGTAGACTTTACCTTCTTGAAGAGCTCTGGCCATCTGTATTATCCAACATTTCCAAGTGTAGCAAATAATGTGTCCTTCACTGGACACTGTGGTTCCTCTCATTGACCCCTATGTCAGTACAGGGCACAGTAGTGACAGAGGGGTTGGCAGATGGAACCACAGCAGCCACCTGGGGACATGCTTTTCGACACATCTGGAAATGTGAAATAGTCTCTATTTCTGGAGTTTTTCAAAAGAGCAAAGTCGCTGGCTTCTAGAAAGATAAGTTGAAAGCTTCTTCTTTCAGAGTGTATTGGTGAAGTCATTTTTTACACCCCCTGACATGGTCATTTTATGTAGTGATGCAGAATGCAACCACAGCAGCCAAGGGGAAGGGACACGCTAATCAGCACACCTGGAAATGTCAGTGGTTGAAGATCTTCAAGAGAGGCAAGCTTCAACACACTGGCCACTGGACAGGCAAGTATAAAGCTTCTTCTTTTAGACATGGTCATTTTAGGTAAAATAGCTCTTGATGCCAATAGTAACTAGATTCTCTCTCTCAGCACTGTACCAAAAGAAAGTGGAGAACCTGGTTGGCCCACTGAGCCAACCGTTCTTCCCTTAGGTATGAGGAGGCCCATTTCTGGTCAAAGTCTTGCTTGGTTTGCTGCCCTAATTGACAGGAGGCAGACAATTTTTTTATAATGTGGTTTCCTGTTTGCTAAACTGAGAGGCTAATTAATTGCTACATCAAAGTGCCCAAAATGGAGACAATAGGCCCAAACCAGCCTCTTTTTGTCTGTTGTAGGCAAGGCTGAAACAAATCTAGCTATTCATAGTGTTAATTAAAATTGACAGGTATAGGTCATTTTTTCTTGTTTAGCTCACTTCTTAGAAGAGCAAAATAGAAAGTACTTGGTAGCATGTCCCGAAGGGTTTGTTTGAGTTCCCAAATATGGCTGCGAAAGTCTCAGCTACAAAAGAAAGCACAAACTTTTGGTCCATGCCTGGCTACAAAGTTAACTCATGCATGGACCTGGTATTTGTTGTAATTTTGGAATTATCTGCATGGACTTTTGCTGAGTTTCCCCCCAAAAAATCCCTGAAGTTTAGATGTTGCACCCTTAAGTTGACCCTAGAGTGTTTTTGTCACCACCAGGTATGATTGAGGCTTTAGACTGTAATCTCCTGTGGAAGCAGGAACCTATGGAAACACTTCTATGTACTCTGTTGTGTAACATTCTGGGTGGTGTATACAAAGAGGATAAAAATAAACATGATTTCCTCTTTGACAGGGTTGTTCCTGTTTGATGTTCCGCAGAAGAGGTGTGACTTTTCTTTACTGCATGCCATTAAACATTGTTGCACCTTAACCCCAAACTTTAATCTTCTTGTACTGAAGGCGTTTTCTGCTTTTAAGGGAGTCAAACGTCAATATCAGATAACCACATACACGCACCAATGCGGCCTTCATACAACCAATATCAAATGTGTAATAACTTTGTAAGTCGGAGAGAGGCCCACACCCAGCGGGCCTCTAATGACTTTCCTAGGCTGACAGTGAGGCCATCTATATCTTTCCACTGTTCCTTGCTAGACAGATGCTAATAGAACCAGTGCAAAGGCACAGCCTATAAATGTAATCTCCTCCCCCTCCCCCACCAGCAGAGGATGTACCCTGCAATCTCCTGTACATGACAGCTGCCCTCAATCCTACACCCCATTAAATACCCAAGAGATATGTGAAAACTCACTCATACCTCTTCTCCTTCTTGTTCCGGAAGGGTGGAGGCCACAGTCTGACGAATGATAATGTGCTGCCAGTTAGGGAATGTATCAAAGAACAGCCACAGGGTTTCTGGAGAGCAATACTGCCTCCCCTTCCCCTACTGTATACTGCAGCTTATTTCTTCTCCTCCTCCCCCACACACAGCTGTAGCCACACTTCCTGGAGCTTGTATACCGTGTCTATGCTGATTATTGGCAGTTGGAGCCTTCTCCTATCACACTGTTTTCATTCCACATGGAGGTGGGAAAACACCACACTCCCTGACCTTGCTTGGTGGTGGGGAAGGTTGTTAAGAATCAGAATGATTTTGGTGCAGCTGGGGGGAGCTGTAGATTTGCAAAACATTTGCTAGTGGTAGAAGAAGTATAAATGCAAGCCACAGTTGTAACCCTTTCTAAGCAATCGTAATACAAAGACAATGGTTGCATAATAGGATGGTGCTGCTTTTGGTTCAAAGTTATTTTTAGGCCAATTAAAATAGGAGGTCTTATCTTTAAAAAAAAAGGCTGTTCCCTTCATTTTCCTATAGAATTTTTAGGGAAAACATAAAGCTGTTTAAAAAATTATATTCCTGAACAAAAAGCACAATAATTTTGCGATGGGTTGTCGTTAGGTAATGAGTGGATTGCTTTGTCTGAATATTCCCTGTAAAGCCGCGTACACACGAGCTGAATGTCCGACAGAAGCTTTTCATCGTCTATTCCGATCGTGTGTGTGCCTCGTCAGACTTTCTTTTTCGAAAATTCTGACGGACCTAGAGATAGAACATGTTCTAAATATTTCCGACTGAACCAATTCCTATCGGGAAAACCGCTCGTCTGTATGCTGTTCCGGCAGACCAAAAACGACGCATGCTCTGAAGCAAGTACGAGACGAAAGCTATTGGCTACTGGCTATTGAACTTATATTTTTAGTCCTGTCGTACATGCTGTACGTCACCGCGTTCTGGACGGTCGGACTTTGGTCAGACTTTGGTTTGACCATGTGTAGGCAAGACCGCTTGAATGGAATTCCGGCGGAGTTCCGTCAGAGAAACCTTCGGAGTTTATTCTGACGGCAAAACCGGTCATGTGTACAGGGCATTAATCACCAATCTGCTGCCAAATGAATTCATCTGTTTAGCAAAAAGTCAGTAGAGAGGTCCTTTGGACCCTTCGCAAGGTCATAGGTGTTCCTGTTTAACTTTAATTTTGCAAAATTTTCAATAATCCCGAGTGGATGTAAATGAATTGTGTGGCCTTTGTAACTCTCTTGTTTACTAGAAAAAGGTTGGTATAGGACTAGTTGATACATCTTTAGTTATTTTTCTTGGGGTTGTAGCATCTACGTAAGTTCAAAGAAATGTTTGAATAAGGAGAATCTCTGATTCGATAATCTTTACTTGCTGAAATACAGTTCTGGTGTGTGATCTGTGAAGAATTCCGTGGTTCGGGAACAATTGGAAATGAAGACTTCATGAATTGGATTATTTTCTGCAGGATAAATGTTCATGAGACAAATTTGCAGTCCGCCTGATTCACTCAATCAATGAATCAATTTGGTCATCACTATGTGTGTGTTATAACTGAATGATTCATTTTTTTAAATGGGTCTTTTAGATCTCAGGAAAATTGAAAGGAAATATACTGCCATTGCTTGTTTGTAAGTTTCTGATTGGAATTATTATTAAAGCATTCACAAACTCGTTCAAAGTTTTTTCCCCCTATAGCCACATCCTGTTGGTAGGGTTTCCTTCATTTCCTGTAAAGGTGACAGGAAATTAGAGTAAATCGTTATAAAATTAGGCCAAATACCTTCTCAAATGTCAGTGGTATTGTTGCTCTCATTAATTTTTTTCCCATAACCTCCTGCCCAGTGACAACAATTGGAATTTTTCTTCACTTCTTGTCCCATTGATAATGGACACCAGGACAAAGAGAGTATATTTCCCGAACAGAGATGCAGACAGTAATAAAAACTTGACAAGGGTTTTACCCCCCCCCCCCCCCCAGCACCACCACCACTACCACTCTATCCAAAACTAGAAATAAAAGACTTTGACTTTAGCTATACTTTGAAATCTAAAGTCTGGAAATCCAACAGTTTAGTGGAAGATTTTCAGCAATATCCGTCTCCTATCTGCTGTTTCAAGCCCAGTATTTATACTTACCTGTCCTGCAGCCTTTGTATTGAAACCCCACCCTCTTGAAGAGCTTTGGATGTCTATACCAGTGGTTGTCCACTTATGAGCAAAAGGGGGCCGCAAATGCAGCCCATGATATCACCAAAGGGTCGCACATAAGATTCAATATATGTAATACTTTAGAGGGCTGTCAGGAACTGCAGACCTAATCGAAGAAATGAGGGTCAGAGAGTATAGACAGGCTACATTTTTGGCTAGAGATAGACAATACAAAACTGGGAACATTACACGAGGCTAGTGGAGATCAATACTATTACCATAATTAATATATTCCCACTACATGAGGTCCAAGGGCTGCAGGTTGATATACCAAAGGGCCACAGGTTGGGCACCAGGGGTCTATACTATCCAAAATTTCCAGGTGTAACAAATGTGGTGTTGGTGTGGTGTGGTGGTTTCCAGGTGTCTCCACTGGACAATGTGGTTTCTCCCATCGACCCTTACATCAGAATAGGGCACTGTAGTGACATAATGTGGAACCATGGCAGCCACAAGGGGCACACTAGTCAGCACACCCAGAAATGTATGTGCATAGGGCTCCTATAGAGGGCAGAGTCTTAACACACTGGCCACCAGACATAGTTTGTATAGTAAGTATAAAGGTCCTTCTTTTAGATGGTATTAGTGTAGTACTTTGTGTAGTATCTTTTACACCCTCTGACTTGGTCAGTAAAATATCTGGAAAGGAGAGAACTTGTTTAGGCAACTGAGGCAATTGCTCTTCCCTTAGATATGAGGCCCATTTCTGGTTAAAGTCTGGCTTGTTATACTGCCCTAACGAAAAAGAGGCAGACGTTATGGCATTATATGGTTTCTTGTTTGGTAAACTGAGAGGCTAATTGGCTGTAACCCCTGTAAAATACCTAGAATAGAGAAGATAGCCCCCTCTCAGACCCTTCCTTCTCTGTTGTGGGCAAGCCAGGCTTAAATCAGTCAAGCCATTTATAGCATTAATTGAATTTTACAGAAATGAGGCCTTTCTTCTCCTTTAGCTCTCTTCTTAGAAGAGTAAGGTACAAGAGGGTTCATAAAAGTCCCCAAATATGGTTGAAAGAGTCTCAGTTGCAGAGGAAAGTACACATTTTCGGTCTTTACTACAAAAATTAACTCATGCATGACCTTGGTATTAGTTGTCCAGTGGTAATTTTGGAGTAATTATCTTTAAAGGAAGTGATTATGCCATGGGCAGCAAGGTGGCTATGAGGTTAGCAGTCTAGCCTTGCTGCATCAGGGTGATGAGGTTATTCTTCATATACCATCTGCATGGAGTTTGCCTGAGTTTCCTCCTCAAATTAAAAGGGCCACGAAAGGATTTTGTTGCACCCTCAAGCTGACCTTTAAGTGTTTTGTGTGTGCAGGTGTAATCGGAGCTTTAAATTGTAAGCTCCTGTCCTGTGTAGTGAGGCCTATGGGAACGCTTCTATGGATGTGTTGCAAACTGTTGGTGCTATATAAATCCTGTATAATAATAATAATATGTACTCTGATGTTCAAGATGTCGAGTTTTATATAAATACAATAAACAAATAAATAATTTCCTTTTGGACAGTGTTGTTCCTGTTTGATGTCCCTCAGAAGAGTAATGACTTTACTTTATTGTATGCAACCATCGTCCCACCTTAACCCTTAGGTTCAGCCTTCTTGCACTGAAGGTTCTTTCTGCCTTTAAGGGAGGATATAAGATTCAAATGCCAATATCAGATAACAGATAACCACATAGCTATGCCAATCTGGCCTTCATTCAAACAGTATAATATATTTACAGTAACAACCTCGAAAGTCGGTCCCGAAAGAGGCCAAAACACAGTAGGCTTCTACTGACCTTCTTTGGTTGATTGGGAGGCCATCTTTGGCTGTTTTCCTTGCCCAAACCAACTCAAATTGTCTGTCTACAGTTCCTTGTTAGACAGATGGTAATGGAACCAGTGCAAAGGCGCAGCCTATAAATGGCATCACTTCCCCCTCCCCCACCAGCAAAGGATGTACCCTGCAGTCTCCTGCACATGACAGCTGCTCACAATCCTACACCCCATTAAATACCCAAGGAATATGTGAAGACTTTTATTGCTGCATGCAATTAAACATTGTTTCACCATAACTCTCATCTTCAGCCTTTTTGTATTGAAGGTTCTTTCTGAATTGAAAGGAGGATATAATAGTCAAATGCCAAGATAACAGGTAACCACATACACCTACCAATTCTGCCTTCATTCAACTAATATCAGTCTTGTAACAGCCTTGAAAGTTGGAAGTAGGCCTGCACACAGCGGGCCTCTAATGACATTTCATGGCTGACATTGAGGTCATCTTTGGCCATTTTCTTTGCCTAGGCTGACTCAAATTCTCTATCTACTGTTCCGTGCTAGGCAGATGCTAATGGAACCAGTGCAAAGGCACAACCTATAAACGGAATCTCCTCCCCCTCCCCCACCAGTAGAGGATGTACCCTTCAGTCTCCTGTGCATGACAGCTGCTCACAATCCTACACCCCATTAATACCCAAGGGATATGTGAAAACTCAATCATACCTCTTCTCCATTTTTTTTCCCGGCAGGGTGAAGGCCACAATTGCTGAATGTTAATGTGCTGCCAGGGAATGTTTCAAAGGAAAAAAACATGGGGTTTCCGGTGACTAGTAAGCATTACTGCCTCCCCTCCCCCATTGTATACTGCAGCTTTTTTACTCCCCCTCCCCCCACACTGCCTGGAGCTTAGATACGGTTTCTATGCTGATCATTAGCAGTTGGAATTTTCCCTTATCACACTATTTACATTCCACATGGAAGTCAGAAAATACCACACTCCCTGACCTTGCTGGTGGTGGGGAAGACTGCCTAAGAAACAGACTGGTTTTGATGCAGCTGGGGGGAGCTGTAGATTAAAAAAAAACATTTGCCAGTGGTAGAAAAAAATAAATAAACGCAAACCACAGTTGTAACCCTTTCTAAGCAATTGTAACACAAAGGCAACAGCTGCATAATGAGATGGTACTGTGTTTGACTCTCAGGGGTCTTTCTACCAATGGATGTAGGAAGTCTTATTTAAAAAAATGTTTTGGCTAATATGAGAGTGCATGTCATTCCCTTTGGTTTTCTGTTGAATTTGCAAGGGGTAAAAGGGTTACCTTCCTGAACAAAAAGGTTTTGTGGTGGGTTGTCATTAGATAACGAGTGGATAGGTTTGTTTGAATGTTTCTCATAAATCGTCGATCTGCTTCCAAACAAATTCATGTGTTTAGTGGCGGGTAGACTTTACCTTCTTGAAGAGCTCTGGCCATCTGTATTGTCCAACATTTCCAGGTGCAGCAAATAATGTGTCCTTCACTGGGCACTGGTTCCTCTCATTGACCCCTATGTCAGTACAGGGCACAGTAGTGACAGAGGGGTTGGCAGATGGAACCACAGCAGCCACCTGGGGACATGCTTTTCGACACATCTGGAGATGTCAAATAGTCTCTATTTCTGGAGTTTTTCAAAAGAGCAAAGTCCCTGGCTTCTAGAAAGGTAAGTATAAAGCTTCTTCTTTCAGAGTGTATTGGTGAAGTCATTTTTTACACCCCCTGACATGGTCACTTTATGTAGTGATGAAGAATGCAACCACAGCAGCCGGGGGGGGGGGGGAGAGACGCTAATCAGCACACCTGGAAATGTCAGTGGTTGAAGATCTGCAAGAGAGGCAAGCTTCAACACACTGGCCACTGGACAGGCAAGTATAAAGCTTCTTCTTTTAGACATGGTCACTTTAGGTAAAATAGCTCTTGATGCCAATAGTAACTAGATTCTCTCTCTCAGCACTGTACCGAAAGAAAGTGGAGAACCTGGTTGGGCTACTGAGGCAACTGTTCTTTCCTTAGGTATGAGGCCCATTTCTGGCCAAAGTCTGGCTCCGTTTGCTGCCCTAATTGACCCTAATTGACAGGAGGCAGACAATTTTTTATAATGTGGTTTCCTGCTTGCTAAACTGAGAGGCTAATTAACTGCTACATCAAAAGTGCCCAAAATGGAGACGATAGGCCCAAACCAGCCTCTTCTTCTCTGCTGTAGACAAGGCTGAAACAAATACTGTTCTTTGCTAGACAGATGCTAATAAAACCAGTGCAAAGGCACAGCCTATAAATGTAATCTCCTCCCCCTCCCCCACCAGCAGAGGATGTACCCTGCAATCTCCTGTACTTGACAGCTGCTCTCAATCCTACACCCCATTAAATACCCAAGAGATATGTGAAAGCTCACTCATACCTCTTCTCCTTTTTGTTCCGGAAGGGTGGAGGCCACAGTCTGACGAATGATAATGTGCTGCCAGTTAGGGAATGTATCAAAGGAACAGCCACAGGGTTTCTGAAGAGCAATACTGCCTCCCCTTCCCCCACTGTATACTGCAGCTTTTTTTCTTCTCCTCCTCCCCCACACACAGCTGTAGCCACACTTCCTGGAGCTTGGATACCGTGTCTATGCCGATCATTGGCAGTTGGAGCCTTCTCCTATCACACTGTTTTCATTCCACATGGAGGTGGGAAAACACCACACTCCCTGACCTTGCTTGGTGGTGGGAAAGGCTGTCAAGAATCAGACTGGTTTTTGGTGCAGCTGGGGGGAGCTGTAGATTTGCAAAACATTTGCTAGTGGTAGAAGAAGTATAAATGCAAGCCACGGTTGTAACCCTTTCTAAGCAATCGTAATACAAAGACAATGGTTGCATAATAGGAGGGTGCTGCTTTTGGGTAAAAGTTATTTTTAGGCCAATTAAAATAGGAAGTCTTATCTTTAAAAAAAAGACTGTCCCCTTCATTTTCCTATAGAATTTTTAGGGAAAACGTAATGCTGTTTAAAAAATTATATTCCTGAACAAAAAGGACAATAATTTTGCGATGGGTTGTCGTTAGGTAATGAGTGTATTGCTTTGTCTGAATATTCCCTGTAATTCACCAATCTGCTGCCAAATGAATTCATCTGTTTAGTAGAAAGTCAGTAGAGAGGTCCTTTGGACCCTTCACAAGTTCATGTACGTAGGTGTTCCTGTTTAACTTTGATTTTGCAAAATTTTCAATAATCCCGAGTAGATGTAAAGGAATTGTGTGGCCTTTGTAACTCTCTTGTTTATTAGAAAAAGGTTGGTATAGGACTAGTTGATACATCTTTAGTTATCTTTCTTGGGGTTGTAGAATCTACGTAAATTCAAAGAAATGTTTGAATAAGGAGAATCTCTGATTCTGTAATCTTAACTTGCTGAAATACAGTTCTGGTGTGTGATCTGTGAAGAATTCCGTGGTTCTGGGACAATTGGAAATGACGACTTCATGAATTGGATGATTTTCTGCAGGATAAATGTTCATGAGACAAATTTGCGGTCTGCCTGATTCACTCAATCAATGAATGAATTTGGTCATCACTATGTGTGTGTTATAACTGAATGATTCATTTTTTTTTTGTGGAAAATTGAAAGGAAATATATTGCCATTGCTAGTTTGTGAGTTTCTGATTGGAATTATTGTTAAAGCATTCACAAACTCGTTCAAAGTTTCTGATGGAAATAATTTGTTTTGTATCGAGAATGAACCCTTATTTTCCCCCCTATTGCCACATCCTGTTGGTAAGATTTTTTTCATTTCCCGTTAATGCGACAGGAAATGAGAGTAAGTCCTTATAAAATTATGGGAAATACCTTTTCAACTGTCATTGGAATTGTTGCTCTCATTAAAAATTTTACCATAACCTCCTGCCCAGTGACAACTGTAACAATTGGAATTTTTCTTCACTTCTTGTCCCAATTGATAATGGACACCAGGACAAAGAGAGTAAATTTCCCCAACAGAGACACAGACAGTAATAATAAACCTGACAAGGGTTTTAACACCCCCCCCTCCCCCCCCCCCCCACACACCAACACCACCACCACCACTCTATCCAAAACTACAAGTAAAAGGCTTTGACTTTAGCTATACTTTGAAATCTAAAGTCTGGAAATCCAACAGTTTAATGGAAGATTTTCAGCAATATCCATCTCCTATCTGCTGTTTCAAACCCAGTATTTTTACTTACCTGTCCTGCAGCCTTTGTGTTGAAACCTCACCCTCTTCAAGAGCTCTGGGTGTCTATACCAGTGGTTGTCCACTTAAGAGCTAAAGGGGGCCGCAAATGCAGCCCATGACATCACATGACGCACATAAGGTTCAATATATGTAATACTTTAGAGGGCTGTCAGGAACTGCAGTCCTAATAGAAGAAATGAGAGTGTAGACATGCTACATTTTTGGCTGGGGATAGGCAATACAAAACTGGGAACATTACGTGAGGCTAGTGGCGATCAGTGCTATTACCATAATCAATATATTCCCACTACATGAGGTCCGAGGGCTGCAGGTTGATATACCAAAGGGCCACAGGTTGGGCGCCAGGGGTTTATACTATCCAAAATTTTCAGAGAGTGTCGACATGCTACATTTTTGGCTGGGGATAGGCAATACAAAACCGGGAACATTACGTGAGGCTAGTGTAGATCAATGCTATTACCATAATCAATATATTCCCACTACATGAGGTTCGAGGGCTGCAGGTTGATATACCAAAGGGCCACAGGTTGGGCGCCAGGGGTCTATAACTATCCAAAATTTCCAGATGTCACAAATGTGGTGTTGGTGTGGTGGTTTCCAGGTGTTCCCCACTGGACAATGGGGTTTCTCCCATCGACCCTTACATCAGAATAGGGCACTGTAGTGACATAATGTGGAACCATGGCAGCCACAAGGGGCACACTAGTCAGCACACCCAGAAATGTATAGAGGGCAGAGTCTTAACACACTGCCCACCAGACATAATGTGTATAGTAAGTATAAAGGTTCTTCTTTTAGGTGGTATTAGTGTAGTACTTTGTGTAGTATCTTTTACATCCTCTGACTTGGTCAGTAAAATAGCTGGAAAGAAAGGAGAGAACTTGTTTAGGCAACCGAGATAATTGTTCTTCCCTTACGTATGAGGCCCATTTATGGTCAAAGTCTGACTTGTTATACTGCCCTAATGAAAAAGAGGCAGACGTTATGGCATAATATGGTGTCTTGTTTGGTAAACTAAAAGGCTAATTGGCTGTAACCCCTGTAAAATACCTAGAATAGAGAAGATAGCCCCCTCTCAGACCCTTCCTTCTCTGCTGTGGGCAATCCAGGCTTAAATCAGTCAAGCCATTCATAGCATTAATTGAATTTGACAGGGAGTGAGAGAAGGGGCGGAGGTGCCAACTTAAATAGTCCTACTGATTGTAGAATGTTAGTGTAAGATGTAAACCTACAGGTTCATGAGATGAAGATGACTGTCAGGGATGAGGGTTTCCTGGGGTACTCTGATGCTGCTCTGCGGGCTACGGTAATGATCCCTTGGCCATGGGGGTGTGGAATTTGGTCACAGGCTTCTCTGCAGTATTGAATTTGACAGACATGGGGAATTTCTTCTCCTTTAGCTCTCTTCTTAGAAGAGTAAGGTACAAGAGGGTTCATAAGAGTCCCCGAATATGGGTGAAAGAGTCTCAGTTACAAAGGAAAGTACAAACTTTTGGTCCTTACTTTTCTAGAAAAATTAACTCATGCATGGCCTTGGTATTAGTTGTCCAGTAGTAATTTTGGAGTAATTATCTTTAAAGGAAGTGATTATGCCATGGGCAGCAAGGTGTCTACGAGGTTAGCAGTCTAGCCTTGCTGCATCAGGGTGATGAGGTTATTTTTTATATACCATCTGCATGCAGTTTGCCTGAGTTTCCTCCTAAGATTCAAAAGGGCCATTAAAGGATTTTTGTTGCACACTCAAGCTGACCTTTAAGTGTTTTGTGTGTTCAGGTATAATCAGGACTTTAAATTGTAAGCTCCTGTCCTGTGGAGTGAGACCTATGCGAACGCTTCTATGTATGTGTCGAAAACTGTTGACTCTATATAAATCCTGTATAATGATAATAATAATAATAATATGTACTCCGATGTGCAAGATGTCGAGTTTTATATAAATACAATAAACAAATAAATAATTTCTTACATAGGAGTAGAGGGGAGGAATCAAACAGGAACACCACATCCCAATATTAAATTCAAATTTAGAAAAAGAGGGACTTGAGGCCTCCAATGAGGCCAAGGGACTTTGAGGGTGCTCAGTAGACAAAAATGAAAGATCGCAAGAATAAAAAAATACATACTCTATTAATAGATCTTATTAAAAAATCTTTTTTTTTTAAAAAAGAAGAAACAGACATGAAGCAACAAAGCTAATGTGTTTCCAAGACAAATCTATACAGATTTGATACAGAGCTTAATACCACTTTCTCGACATGTTTCGCTTTTTTAAGCTTCTTCAGGAGATATAGTGTGGCATCTGATTAACTAAAAAATGAAGAATGGATAAGCAATAAGTGCTCATGTCCAGAAATGTACATAATAACCACATTGATTATATTCAAAATGTGTAGTCTCATAATTAGTATACATCAATACATTTATATGTAAACAGTTGTAGGGTATAGATATATACGTATGATATAGCATCAAAATTGCAAAACAAATGCAAAGAAGATATCAATACATTTGAGAAGTAAATCATTTTGAAAAATAATAATATACATACATAGGTAATATGAAAAAAACACAATCCACTTTACCAGTATTGTGGAGACTAAATATGTCTGTATAAATAACTTAGAAGGTCAAGATTATATGCAGTGCGTCATGCCCTTCAAGACTGGCCTCCTGGGGTGGTATGCAGAGAGGGACAAAGAAAAAACTTCCTATGTATAGAGTAAATGGAACTCTGTAAGAATCAAAAATCGATAATATCAAACAATGAACTCGAGTAATGAGTCTTAGCACAAAGTTCTTATCAGAGGGGGGCACAAAGTTCTTACAACCAGGGGGCAGTAAAGGTTAAAAATACCTTGTGGGGTGAATGGAATCAATAGGATTTTAAAGTCACATCCAAAGGATGGTTGAAAACAGATTGCCTCTTAGGTGGAGGGTTCCTTGGGAAGTAAGCGCTGCTCCGCAAGATGTTAGACTGGCCCATAAAATCCCGTAGGTCAGGCAGTAAGGAACAGATGCTTAGCTTCCCATAGATGGGAACCTATAAGTCTTTTAAAAAAATCAACCATAAGATAATGAAAAATAATAATAAAAAATTGGGGATCCAATAGAGGATCAATAGTTCAGCCAGGGATAAGAAACTTACTTGTATACATCCACAGATAGCAGAATGGGACCCAGGAGTGGTCCGCCAGGAGGACCACAACGTTAGCTGTCTCACGTTCAAACAGGAGTGTCAGCGGGTGGCAGGGAGAACCCCGCTATATACCCCCTCCGGCGTGACAGCGTCTGACTCACCGTCACGCCGCGGACCGAAAAAGAGGACCGCACATGCGCGTGCATCAGGGCTCACAAAAATGGCGGCGACGCTCATGACGCATGAGCGTTCATTGAGCGGCGGCATTTTAGAAAATCTTTGTCTCCACAATACTGGTAAGGTGGATTGTGTGTTTTTTTTTTTTTCATATTACCTATGTGTGTATATTATTATTTTTCAAAATTATTTACTTCTCAAATGTATTGTTATCTTCTTTGCATTTGTTTTGCAATTTTGATGCTATATCATACGTATATATCTATACCCTAGAACTGTTTACATATAAATGTATTGATGTATACTAATTATGAGACTACACATTTTGAATATAATCAATGTGGTTATTATGTACATTTCTGGACATGAGCACTTATTGTTTATCCATTCTTCATTTTTTAGTTGATCAGATGCCACACTATATCTCCTGAAGAAGCTTAAAAAAGCGAAACATGTCGAGAAAGTGGTATTAGGCACTGTATCACATCTGTATAGATTTGTCTTGGAAACACATTAGCTTTGTTGCTTCATGTCTGTTTCTTCGTTTTTTTAAAAAAGATTTTTTAATAAGATCTATTAATAAAGTATGTATTTTTTTTATTCTTGCTATCTTTCATTTTGTCTACTGAGCACCCTCAATGTCCCTTGGCCTCATTGGAGGCCTCAAGTCCCTCTTTTTCTAAATTTGAAATAAATAATTTCCTTTTGGACAGTGTTGTTCCTGTTTGATGTCCCTCAGAAGACTGATGACTTTTCTTTATTGTATGCAACCATCATCCCACCTTAACCCTCAGCTTCAGCCTTCTTATACTCAAGGTTCTTTCTGCCTTAAAGGGAGGATATAAGATTCAAAAGCCAATATCAGATAACAGATAACCACATACACATGCGAACCCGGCCTTCATTCAACCAGTATAAGATATTTAACAACCTCGAAAGTCGGTAGGAGGCCCGAACACAGTAGGCTTCTACTGACCTTCCTTGGTTGATAGGGAGGCCATCCTTAGCCATTTTCCTTGCCCAAACCAACTCAAATTGTCTGTCTATGGTTCCTTGCTAGACAGATGGTAATGGAACCAGTGCAAAGATGCAGCCTATAAATGGCATCACTTCCCCCTCCCCCACCAGCAAAGGATGTACCCTGTAGTCTCCTGTGCATGACAGCTGCTCACAATCCTACACAACATGAAATACCCAAGGAATATGCAAAGACTTTTATTACTGCATGCAATTAAACATTGTTTCAGCATAACTCTCAACTTCAGCCTTCTTGTACTGGAGGTTCTTTCTGAATTGAGGGAGGTTATAAGAGTCAAATGCCAAGACACCAGGTAACCCCATACACCTACCAATTCTGCCTTCATTCAACTAATATCAGTCTTGTAACAGCCTTAAAAGTTGGAGGTAGGCCTGCACACAGCAGGCCTCTAATGACCTTCCATGGTTGACATTGAGGTCATCTTTGGCCATTTTCCTTGCCTAGGCTGACTCAAATTCTCTATCTACTGTTCCTTGCTAGGCAGATGCCAATGGAACCAGTGCAAAGGCACAGCCTATAAATGGAATCTCCTCCCCCCTCCCCCACCAGTAGAGGATGTACCCTTCAGTCTCCTGTGCATGACAGCTGCTCACAATCCTACACCCCATTAATACCCAAGTGAAAACTCAATCATACCTCTTATCCATTTTTTTTTCCCGGCAGGGCCAAGGCCACAATTGCTGAATGTAAATTTGCTGTCAGGGAATGTTTCAAAGGAAAAAAAAAAAAACCACAGGGTTTCCGGTGACTAGTAAGCATTGCTGCCTCCCTTCCCCCACTGTATGTTGCAGCTTTTTTTTTACTCCTCCTCCCCCCACACTGCCTGGAGCTTAGATACGGTTTCTATGCTGATCATTAGCAGTTGGAATTTTCCCTTATCACACTATTTACATTCCACATGGAAGTCAGAAAATACCACACTCTGCTGGTGGTGGGGACGACTGACTAAGGAACCTGGTTTTGGTGCAGCTGGGGGAGCTGTAGATGTAAAAAAAAACATTTGCCAGTGGTAGAAAATAATAAATAAATGCAAGCCACGGTTGTAACCCTTTCTAAGCAATTGTAACACAAAGGCAACAGCTGCATAACGAGATGGTACTGTGTTTGATTCTCAGGGGTCTTTCTACCAATGGATGTAGGAAGTCTTATTTTAAAAAAATGGTTTGGCTAATATGAGAGTGCATGTCATTCCCTTTGGTTTCCTGTTGAATTTGCAAAGGGGTAAAAGGGTTATCTTCCTGAACAAAAAGGTTTTGTGGTGGGTTGTCATTAGATAACGAGTGGATAGGTTTGTTTGAATGTTTCTCGTAAATCGCCGATCTGCTGCCAAACAAATTCATCTGTTTAGTGGTGGGTAGACTTTACCTTCTTGAAGAGCTCTGGCCATCTGTATTATCCAACATTTCCAGGTGTAGCAAATAATGTGTCCTTCACTGGACACTGTGGTTCCTCTCATTGACCCCTACAGTGCCTTGAAAAAAAGTATTCACACCCCTCGAAGATTTCCACATGTTGTCATCTTACAAGCAAAAACGTAAATGTATTTTATTGGGATTTTATGTGATAGACCAACACAAAGTGGCACATAATTGTGAAGTGGAAGAGAAATGACAAATGGTTTTCAATCTTTTTTTACAAATAAATATGTGAAAAGTGTGGGGCGCATTTGTATTCAGCCCCCCTTTACTCTGATTACCCCGAACTTAAATCTAGTGGAACCAATTGTCTTCAGAAGTCACCTAATTAGTAAATAGAGTCCACCTGTGTGTAATTTAATCTCAGTATAAATACAGCTGTTCTGTGAAACCCTCAGGGGTTTGTTAGAGAACCTTAGTGAGAGCATTAATCAGAGAAGGTTCCAAGAGGTCCATGGTAACTCTGGAGGAGCTGCAGAGATCCACAGCTCAGGTGGGAGAATCTGTCCACAGGACAACTATTATGCCGCATACACACGAGCGGAATTTCTGACAGAAAGAGTCCGATGGGAGCTTTTCATCGTATATTCCGATCGTGTGTATGCCCCATTGGACTTTTTCTGTCGAAAATTCAGACGGACTTAGATAGAGAACATGTTCTATATTTTTCCGACGGAACAAATTACTATCGGAACAAACGCTCGTCTGTATGCTGTTCCGACGCACCAAAATCGACATATGCTCTGAAGCAAGTATGAGACGGAAGCTATAGGCTACTGGCTCTTGAACTTCCGTTTTCGAGTCCCTCCGTACGTGTTGTACGTCACCGCGTTCTGGACGGTCGGAATTTGGTGTAATTGTGTTTATGCAAGACAGCTTGAGCGGAATTCCATTAGAACTCCGTCAGAAATACCTTCAGAGTTTATTCCGACGGCAAAACCGGTCGTGTGTACAGGGCATTAGTTGTACACTCCACAAATCTGGGCTTTATGGAAGAGTAGCAAGAAGAAAGCCATTGTTGAAAGAAAGCCATAAGAAGTCCTTTTTGCAGTTTGTGAGAAGCCATGTGGAGGACACAGCAAACATGTGGAAGAAGATGCTCTGGTCAGATGAGACCAAAATGTAACTTTTTGGCCTAAAAGCTAAATGCTATGTGTGGTGGAAAAACTAACATTGCACATCACTCTAAACACACCATCCCCACCGCGAAACAAGAGTGGCATCATCATGTTGTGGGGATGCTTTTCTTCAGGAGGGTCAGGGAAGCTGGTCAGAGTTGATAGGAAGATGGATGGAGACAAATACAGGGCAATCTTAGAAAAAAAGAGCCTGCAAAAGACTTGAGACTGGGGCGGAGGTTCACTTTCCAGCAGGACAACGACCTTAAACATACAGCCAGAGCTACAATGAAATGGTTTAGATCAAAGCGTATTCATGTGTTTGAATAGCCAAGTCAAGGTCAAGACCTAAATACAATTGAGAATCTGTGGCAAGACTTGAAAATTGCTGTTCACGGACGCTCTCCATCCAATCTGACAGAGCTTGAGCTATTTTGCAAAGAAGAATGGGCAAAAATGTCCCTCTCTAGATATGCAAAGCTGGTAGAGACATCCCCAAAAAGACTTGCAGCTGTAATTGCAGCAAAAGGTGGTTCTACAAAGTATTGACTCAGGGGGGGCTGAACACAAATGTACCTCACACTTTTCACATATTTATTTGTAAAAAATGTGGAAAAACATGTATAATTTTTCTTCCCCTTCACAATTATGTGCCACTTTGTCCAACTAAAATATATTTAAGTTTTTTAGTTGTTACATGACAAAATGTAGAAAATTTCAAGTGTATGAATACTTTTTCAAGGCACTGTATGTCAGTACAGGGCACAGTAATGACAGAGGGATTGGCAGATGGAACCACAGCAGCTTTTCGACACATCTGGAAATGTAAATTAGTCTCTATGTCTGGGGTTTTTCAAAAGAGCAAAGTCCTTGGCTTCTAGAAAGATAAGTAAAAAGCTTCTTCTTTCAGAGTGTATTGGTGAAGTCGTTTTTTACACCCCCTGACATGGTCACTTTTAATGATGCAGAATGCAACCACAGCAGCCACCAGGGGACACACTAATCAGCACACCTGGAAATGTCAGTGGTTGGAGATCTTCAAGAGGGGCAAGCTTCAACACACTGAACAGGGAAGTATAAAGCTTCCTCTTTTAGACATGGTCACTTTAGGTAAAATAGCTCTTGATGCCAATAGTAACTAGATTCTCTCTCTCAGCACTGTACCGAAAGAAAGTGGAGAACCTAGTTGGGCCACTGAGGCAACCGTTCTTCCCTTAGGTATGAGGCCCATTTCTGTCCAAAGTCTGGCTCGGTTTGCTGCCCTAATTAACAGGAGGCAGACAATTTTTATAAAATGGTTACCTGTTTGCAAAACTGAGAGGCTAATTAACTGTTACATCAAAGTGCCCAAATGGAGAAGATAGGCCCAAACCAGCCTCTTCTTCTGTGTTGTAGGCAAGGCTGAGACAAATCTAGCCATTCATAGCGTTAATTAAAATTGACAGGTATGGGTAATTTTTTTTTGTTTAGCTTACTTCTTAGAAGAGTAGGGTAGAAAGTATTTGGTAACATGTTTAAGAGTCTCAGCTACAGAAGAAAGCACAAAGTTTTGGTCCTTACTTTACTACAAAATTAACTCCTACATGGCCCTGGTTTTAGTTGTAATTTTGGAATCATCTGCATTGAGTTTTCCTAAGTTCCCTCCTAAGATTCAAAAAGGCCCTGATAGTTTAGCTGTTGACTCCTTAGGTTGACCCTGGAGTGTTAACTCATGCATGGCAAAAAAAGGCTTGAGATTGTAAGCTCCTCTGGAGGCAGAGGTTTATGAAAATGCTTCTAGGTACTCAGTCGAGTAATATTTTGGTGGCATATAAATAGGGAAGTAAATATATATTATTTCCTATAGAGCAGGGTTGTTCCTATTTGGTGCTTCTCAGAAAAATTGTGACTTTTATTGCATGCAATTTAACATTGTTGCACCTTAAATCAGATCTTCACTGCGTCTGAGCACCACCAAAAACACTATTTAAAGCGGAGTGCCGCCGAAATTTTTTTTTTAAAAAGTCAGCAGCTACAAATACTGCAGCTGCTGACTTTTAAAACATGGACACTTACCTGTCCAGGGCGCCCGCTATGTCGGCACCCGAGGCCGAACCGTCTCTCCGTCCTCGGGTGCTGCCGCCTCCATCTTCGGTAAGGGAATCAGGAAGTGAAGCCGTGCGGCTTCACTTCCCGGTTCCCTACTGCGCATGCGCGAGTCGCGCAGCGCAATACGGATGGTCCCTGCTGCCTCTGGGACCCGTGTGTTTCCCAGCAGGCAGCGGGGAGGGAGCAGGAAGTGGCGTAAATAACCGAAGATTCTGCGGCTATCTATGCTGGAAGTGGGCACAGATACCTGTAATATACAGGTATCTGTACCCCCCTCCCCCCTGAAAGGTGCCAACTGTGTCACCGGAGGGGGGGAGGAATCTGATGAGTGGAAGTTCCACTTTTGGGTGGAACTCCACTTTAATTAATGTTTAATGTTCAAAGCAAACTTCCCCATCCATCCATGTATCCATGCTTTATTTTGTTGAAAAATCACAAACCCCTAGAATTTCTGTCCATGGCCATCTTGAGTAAGGGCAAATGTTTCATGTAGAATTTACTTCCTGGAATCCATCTGCCCTTAGCTCAAGCATGCACACAGGAGGGCGTGCTTAGCTGAGAAAACCCCTCCTCCTCGCCTGAAGACTCTTGGGTTGTATGACATCAGTGCCTAGACAAGAAAGCAGGGAGGAACTGAAGAAATTAAAAAAAAAAAAAAGTTTAAAACAAATAAATATGATATACTTTCCTATCTTTTTACAAATGCTAGCAGCATGAGGGATTAAAGTGATTGTAAAGGCTCTTTTTTTTTTTAAGTAACAAACATGTTATACTTACCTCCTCTGTACAGTTGGTTTTGCACAGAGCAGCCTGGTTCCTCCTCTTCTCGGGTCCCTCTTCTGTGCTCCTAGTCCCTCCCTTCTTTGAGTGCCCCCTGAGCCAGCAGCTTGCTACAAGAGGCATCCAAGCCGAGTCAGAGCTCCGTGTATCCATTCAGACACGGAGCCCCGACCTAGTCCCGCCCCCCTCTCTCCCTTGATTGGCTGACTGACTTTTATTGACAGCCTCGAGAGCCAATGGCGCCGCTGCTCTGTCTCAGCCAATCAGGAGGAGCGTACTGGATGGCTGAGGGGATAGTGGACATCGCTGGAGAGAGAAGGAGCTCAAGTAGGTAATTGGGGGGTTCTACACAGAGAAGGTTTTTATCTTAATTCATAGAATTCATTAAGATAAAAAAAACCTTCTGCCTTTACAACTCCTTTAAAATAATCAATGTTGATTGGGAGCGTGAAGTTCCACTTTAATGCTCAACTTAAGCCTTCTTCGACTGAAGGCTCTTTCTGAATTGAGGTGAGGATATAAGAGTCAAATGCCAATATCAGACAACAGGTAACCACATACACACACCAATGTGGCCTTCATACAACCAATATCAGATATTAAACAACCTCGAAAAGTGGGTAGCAGGCCTAAACACACCAGGATTCTACTGACCTTCCTTGGCTGATAGTGAGGCCATCTTTGGCCTCTATTCCTAGAAGAGTAACCACATACACACACCAATGTGGCCTTCATACTACCAATATAAGATATTAAACAACCTCGAAAAGTTGGTAGCAGGCCTGAACACACCAGGATTCTACTGACCTTCCTTGGCTGATAGTGAGGTCATCTTTGGCCTCTATTCCTAGAAGAGTAACCACATACACACACCAATGTGGTCTTCATACTACCAATATCAGATATTAAACAACCTCGAAAAGTTGGTAGCAGGCCTGAACACACCAGGATTCTACTGACCTTCCTTGGCTGATAGTGAGGCCATCTTTGGACTCTATTCCTAGAAGAGTAACCACATACACACACCAATGTGGCCTTCAAACAACCAATATCAGATATTAAACAACCTCAAAAATTTGATAGCAGGCCTGAACAGACCAGGATTCTACTGACCTTCCTTGGCTGATAGTGAGGCCATCTTTGGCCTCTATTCCTAGAAGAGTAACCACATACACACACCAATGTGGCCTTCATACAACTAATATCAGATATTAAACAACCTCGAAAGTCGGTAGCAGGCCTGAACAAACCAGGATTCTACTGACCTTCCTTGGCTGATAGTGAGGCCATCTTTGGCCTCTATTCCTAGAAGAGTAACCACATACACACACCAATGTGGCCTTCATACAACTAATATCAGATATTAAACAACCTAGAAAGTCGGTAGCAGGCCTGAACAAACCAGGATTCTACTGACCTTCCTTGGCTGATAGTGAGGCCATCTTTGGCTTCTATTCCTAGAAGAGTAACCACATACAAACACCAATGTGGCCTTCATACAACCAATATCAGATATTAAACAACCTCGAAAAGTTGGTAGCAGGCCTGAACACACCAGGATTCTACTGACCTTCCTTGGCTGATAGTGAGGCCATCTTTGGCCCCTATTCCTAGAAGAGTAACCACATACACACGCCAATGTGGCCTTCATACTACCAATATCAGATATTAAACAACCTCGAAAAGTTGGTAGCAGGCCTGAACACACCAGGATTCTACTGACCTTCCTTGGCTGATAGTGAGGCCATCTTTGGCCTCTATTCCTAGAAGAGTAACCACATACACATACCAATGCGGCCTTCATTCAACTAATATCAGACTGTTAACAACCTTGAAAGTTGTAGGAAGACCGACACACAGCAGGCCCCTAATGACCTTGTAAGGCTGACAGTAAGGCCACCTTTGGCCATTTTCCTTGCCTAGGCCGACTCAAATTGTCTATCTACTGTTCCTTGTTAGACAGACGCTAATGGAACCAGTGCAAAGGCACAGCCTATAAATGGCATCACCCCACCCCCTCCCCCACCAGTAGAGGATGTACCCTGCAGTCTCCTGTGCATGACAGCTGCTCTCAATCCTACACCCATTAAATACCCAAGGGATATGTGAAAACCTAATCATACCTTTTTTCCATTTTTTTTTCCGGTAGGGCGAAGGCCACAATTGCTGAATGTTAATGTGCTGTCAGGGAATCTTTCAAAGGATCAGCCACGGGGTTTCTGGTGAGTAGTCAGCAATACTGCCTCCCCTCCCCCACTGTATACTGCAGCTTTTCTTTTTTTTTCCTCTCCTCCTCCCCCCACAGGCAGTGAGCTGTAGCCACACTGCCTGGAGCTTGGATATAGTTTCTATGCTGATCATTGGCAGTTAGAACCTTCCACTATTTTAATTCCACATGGAGGTGGGAAAAAAAAAAACACTCCCTGACCTTGCTGGCGGTGGGGAAGGCTGCTAAAAATCAGAATGGTTTTGGTGCAGCTGGGGGGAGCTGTAGATTCACAAAACATTTGCTAGTGGTAGGAAAAGTATAAATGCAAGCCACAGTTGTAACCCTTTCTAAGCAGACGTAATGCAAAGGCAACAGTTGCATAATGCAATGGTGCTGCTTTTGGTTCAAAGTTGCCTTTATGCCAATGGAAATAGGAAGTTTTATTTAGAAAAAGTAAAATGTTTTGGCTATTATGAGAGCGCATGTCATTTCCTTTGGTTTCCTGTTGAATTTGTAAGGACAATTCAATGCGGGTAAAATAATAACCTTCCTGAACAAAAAGGACAATAGGAATGTGGTGGGTTGTCATTAGGCGATGAGTAGATTGATTTGTCTAAATGTCCCGGTAAATTGCCGATCTGCTGCCATACAAATCCATCTGTCTAGTGGAGGGTATAGGAGGGGCCTTTGGAGACTTTCATTTAGGTGTTCCTATTTAAAGAGGAAATGCAGTCTGCTCACATAATTTGTAATAAAAACATCTTTGCAATTCTGAAGCTTCCCTCCAACCACTTTGCATATTATTTTATATATACTGTGATTCTGTACTTGCCAAATATGCTGCAGAAATCTCCCTCCACTGAGTCTGGCTGCAGCCATTTTAACTGTGGGCAGCTGAAGCTGCTGGCTGTTCACTTCCTGGATTTACACAGACACACAGAGGCACACCTTCAGCTCTGCCTCATCCCCCCTCCCTTCCTCGAGAGTGAGACCTAGGCGAATGACCAGACAAGAAACAGGAAGTGGGCTTTATAAGGTATTTACTGGCAGAAAAAAAAATGTTTTACTATCAAAAGTTAAAACCACAAGGGCAGAAGATTTAATAGATGGAGTTGAAAAAATGACTGATGGTCCGCTTTAAAGGATATGTAAAGGTTAGTTTTAAAACAAAACAAAAAACAAACATGTTATACTTCCCTCCTCTGTTCAGTTGGTCTTGCACAGGCGGGCCCTGATCCTCCTCTTCTGGGCTTCCTCAGCAGCGTTCCTGGCTCCTCCTCTTCTCGAGTGCGCTGTTGGAGAGCCGCTCTCCCTTGGGGCACTCGTGCGACATTGACATAGACAGCAGGACTCGGCCCCGCCCCCCGTCTCCCGCATCATTGGATTTGATTGACAGCAGAGGGAGACAATGGCTGCGCTGCTATCAATCTATCCAATCAGGGCCCAAGACACTGGCTGGAGCTGGTGTGCTCGTCCCTGACGCTGGAAAGACCGGGTTCAGGTACATAAAAGGGGAGCTCTAGGGGGCTGCATCACAGGTGGTTTTTCACCTTAATGCATAGAATGCATTAAGGTGAAAAAACTCAAGGGTTTACATCCCCTTTAACTTTGATTTTGCAAAATGTATATTATTCTGAATAAATCTATAGGAATTGAAGAATGTGTGGCCTTTTTAACCACTTGAGGTCGTTATAGGTAAATCTTTAGTTAGTTTTCTTGTGGCCAGGGCCAGCCCTACCATGGGTCCCACTGGGTCCATTGGACCAAGGTGGAACCTTGAGAGGGGTGGCAGAGGCTGCTCTTTAAGTAGGCAAATTAGGCGGTCACCTTAGGCCTTGCGCTCACGGGGGCCTTGCGGCCGCCTAATTTGCCTAATTGAAGAGACCCCCCTTTGGGCTCCAGAGATTGACCACCTCGCTCACCCACGTGGCCAGCACCTCTCCCTCCTCCCAGCCAGGTGAGGAACCGCATCGCTCAGCTGGGATTGCCGCCCCCGCATGGGCCGGCAACAGACACGCTTCGGGGGGAGAGCAGTTGAGGGAAGGAGGCGGAGCCACAGCCACCACAGCACCGTGACCGAAACTTAGTCGTTACCTCACCTGCCGCCTGCCGGGGTAACACTGCTTAAGTGGACAGACATCAGTGCAGGTCATGTTTGCATGGGCTGCTGTACCTGCGTTTACACATAAAAAAAAAAGGTGCATGCACCTTTTCAAAAATACGGTCGCTATGCCAGATTTTGCATCTAGACAAGGTGCTGTTGCATGTAAAATCTGACTTCCTGATAAATTTAATTTTAGTTTTAATTATCATGATATAAAATAATGGATGTGGAGGCCTTTTGGTGGGCGTGATTTTTTTTGGGGTTGGGGGCAGCATTTCCTTCTTGGACCCGGGCAGCACAACGTCTTGGGCCAGCCCTGTTTGTGGCAACTACATAAGTACGAAAGGAACAAGAAAAATCTCTGACTCATTTTTAACTTGCTGAAATATTTACATATAAGTCTGTGATCTGTGAAGAATCTCGTATTTTAGGAAAATGGAAATAATGGTTTCATGAATCATATGATTATCTGCAGGACAAATGAGAAAATGTGCAGTTCACCTGGTTTGTAAATCAATTTCATCTTCACTATGTGTGAGTTAGAAACGGAATGATTCATTTTTTAGTTAAAGTATAACTAAGGGCAATTTTTATTTTTGGATAGAGTGGAGAGGGATTATAACCCCTGTTAGTTTTTATTGCTGTCTGTGCCCCCATTGGGGAGATTCACACTCTCTATTTGTCGTGTTTACCATTATCCCTGAAAGTAAAAGTAAACCCCACATTTTGGGTTGTCCCCAGAAATGTAATAGAGGGGAAATCTTCCAACGGAGACCCTAGTTCTGGTGACCAGGGGCTCCCCAAGAGATTTCCTCTCATTTCCTGGGACAGGAAGTGAAGGCTGGCCATACACGGAGCAAATTTCTTTCCCAGAGCCATGGGTTGCAAGAAAGCAATTCACTTGATTCCTCCGTCAACACAGACAGTTACATAGTAGGTGAGGTCGAAAAAAGACACAAGTCCATCAAATCCAACCTGTGTGTGTGATTATATGTCAGTATTACATTGTATATCTCTGTATGTTGCGGTCGTTCAGGTGCTTATCTAATAGTTTCTTGAAACTATCAATGCTCCCCGCTGAGACCACCGCCTGTGTAAGGGAATTCCACATCCTTGCCGCTCTTATAGTAAAGAACCCTCTACGTAGTTTAAGGTTAAACCTCTTTTCTTCTAATTTTAATGAGTGGCCACGAGTCTTGTTAAACTCCCTTCTGCGAAAAAGTTTTATCCCTATTGTGGGGTCACCAGTACGGTATTTGTATTTTGAAATCATATCCCCTCTCAAGCATCTCTTCTCCAGAGAGAATAAGTTCAGTGCTCGCAACCTTTCCTCATAACTAATATCCTCCAGACCCTTTATTAGCTTTGTTGCCCTTCTTTGTACTCGCTCCATTTCCAGGACATCCTTCCTGAGGACTAGTGCCCAGAACTGGACAGCTCACTCCAGGTGCGGCCGGACCAGAGTCTTGTAGAGCGGGAGAATTATTACCGTGTTGATGCGGAAATCCCTCCTGCCAGGGCATTGTCTTTACGAGGGTGGGGGAAGAGCGGGAGAAGACTGATTTTCACTAGCAGCTATAGCAGCTGCTACTGATAATCGCAAGAAAATTCAGCAGGCTGGTTGTACCCAAGGTGATCGATTGATCAACTTGGTACATTCAGCCTGCCCATTACCGGTTCAAATCTGAGCCAGGTTAATTGGTGCCTGTCCAAATTGGCCCTAGTATGGGTATGTATGAATGTGAGTAGGAGAATTTAGATTGTAAGCTCCTTGAGGGCAGAGACTGATGTGAATGTGTAATAAATATGTAAAGCGCTATATAAGTACCTGTAACAAAATAAAAAAATCCAAAACTATAAATAAAAGGCTTTGGCTTTAGGAGTACTTTGAAATCTAAAGTTTGGCTTTCCAGTAGTTTAATGGAAGGTTAAACTTCACCAACCTTTCACCAATATCAGTCCCCTACCTTTCTATTTTGAATCTGGTTACTATGAGCAGCAAAGCCAATTTTATTTAATGCGACCATTTCGGGGAGTGTTAAAATGACTGCACCAAGATAAAGCTTACTTACCTGTCCGGCAGCCTTCATGCTAAAACTTTACCATCTTGAAAAGCTCCAAAAGTTCTGGTTAAGGCATGCAACTCGTACCCCACTGAGGGCTGTGGTGCCTTTCATAGACCCTTACGTCTGTATAGGTCATTGTGGTGACATAGGGGTCAGCCAGAAGAACCACAGCAGTCACCAGGGGATGTGTGATTCAACACACCCGGAAGTGTCAGATAGTATCAATGCCTGGAGCTCTTCAAGAGAGTGAAGTTTAGTTAAGGTAAATATAAAGCTTCGTCTTTTGAAGCTGGTTCAGTCATTTTTACACCCCCTGGCAAGATTGCTTTAAAAAATAGCTTTTGTTGTTCATAGTAACTAGATTGTTTCTCTCCGTGCTGTAAGGAAAGAAAGGGAAGAAGCCTGAGGTTATTGTTCTTCCCTTAGGTGTGAGGCCCATTTCTTGCCTAAGTCTGGCTCAGAATGATGCCATAATGGACAGGAGGCATTATTTTAGAATATGGGTTTTTGCAGATAAATTGAGAGGCAAATTAGCTGTCACCTCTGTCACCTCTCTAAGAGCCCAGAATGGAGAAGATCGGTCAGTCCCAGACCTCCCCTTCTCTGTTGTGAGCAAGACAGGTTTGTTGATCGAGTTTGACAGGCATGGGGCATTTTGTTCACCTTTAGCTTACTTCTAATGCCGTGTACACACGACCGGACTTTTCGACCAAACTTATCTGACTGAACTAATCTGTCGGACAATTTGACCGTGTGTGGGCTTCATCAGACCTGCAGTGGACCTTTTCTGTCGAAAATGTTACGGACTTTAGATTTAGAACATGTTTCAAATCTTTCCGACGTATTCGAGTCCAGTCGAAAAATCAGTCTGTCTGTATGCTAGTCCGACGGACGAAAACTGACGCTAGGGCAGCTATTGGCTACTGGTTATGAACTTCCTTATTCTAGTCCGGTCGTACATCATCACGGTCGAATCCGTCACACTTTGGTGCGATTGTGTGCAGACAAGTCCGATTCAACGGACTTCCGTCAAAGTCCGACGTGATTCAGTCCGTCGAAAGTCCGGTTGTGTGGACACGGCATTAGAAGAGTAAAGTACAAGGTATTTGGTCACAGAGGGTTTGTAATAGTCCCCAAACAGGCTTAAAAAGTCTCACCTACAAAGGAAATTACAAATTTTAGGTCCTTACCTTGCTACAAAGATAACTCAAGCATGGAAGTGGTATTAGTTGACCAGTCATAAAGTCATAACCACATGCCAATCTAACGTTCATTCAACCAATATCAGATATTTAACAAGCTCGAAAGTTGATAGCAGGCTTTTTTACTGACCGTCATTGGCTGATAGTGAGGCCATCTTTGGCCTCTATCCCTAGAAGAGTTAAGATACAAGAGGGTTCGTAAGAGTCCCCAAATATGGCTGAAAAAGTTTCAGCTACAAAGGAAAGTACAAACTTTCATTTCTTACTTTACTAGAAAAATTAAACTATGCATGGCCTTGGTATTAGTTGTCCAGTAAAAATTTTGGAATCATTAACTTTGATGGAATTATGATGGCATGGGCAGCGGGGTGGCTATGAGGTTAGCATTCTTGCCTTGCTGCACCCGAGTCATGAGGTTATTCCTTATGTACCATTTGCATGGAGTTTGCTTGAGATTCCTCCTAAGATTCAAAAGGGCAATGAAAGGATTTCTGTTGCTCCTCCTGCTGACCCTTTTTGTGTGCGTGGGTATAATCGGGGCTTTAGATTATAAGCTCCTGTGGAGTGAGGCCTATGGAAATGCTTCTGTGTACTCTAATGTGCAACATGCCGAGTTTTATATAAATACAATAAATAGATGATTTCCTCTTGCACAGGGTTGTTCCTGTTTAATGTTCCTCAGAAGAGTTATGACTTTTTTTGATTGCATGCGAACATCGTTGCACCTTAACCCTCAGCTTCAGCCTTCTTTTAATGAAGGTTCTTTTTGCCTTTAAGGGAGGATAAAAGATTCAAATGCCAATATCCGATAACAGATAACAACATGCACATGCCAATCTGACCTTTGTCCAACCAATATCAGATATTCAACAACCTCAAAAGTCGGTAGGAGGCCCGAACACAGCAGGCTTCTACAGACCTTCCTTGGCTGAAATTGAGGCCATCTTTGGCCTCTATTTCCTAGAAGAGTAAGGTGCAAGAGGGATCATAAGAGTCCCCAAATATGGCTGGAAGTATTTTAGCTACAAAGAAAAGTACAAACTTTCCATCCTTACTTTACTAGAAAAATTAACTCATGCATGTTAGTTGTCCAGTAAAAATTTTGGAATCATTATCTTTGATGGAATTATTATGGGAAGGTGGCTATGAGGTTAGCATTCTTGCCTTGCTGCATCAGGGTGGTGAGGTTATTCTTTATGTACCATTTGCATGGAGTTTGCCTGAGATTCCTCCTAAGATTCAAAAGGGCCATGAAAGGATTTCTGTTGCTCCTCAAGCTGACCCTTTTTGTGTGCGCGGGTATAATTGGGGCTTTAGATTATAAGCTCCCGTGGAGTGAGGCCTATGGAAATGCTTCTATGTACTCTGATGTGCAACATGCCGAGTTTTATATAAATACAATAAGTAAACACATAATACCCTCTTGGACAGGGTTGTTCCTGTTTAATGTTCCTCAGAAGAGTTATGACTTTTTTTGATTGCATGTGAATATCGTTGCACCTTAACCCTCGGCTTCAGCCTTCTTTTAATGAAGGTTCTTTTTGCCTTGAAGGGAGGATATAAAGATTCAAATGCCAATATCAGATAGTAGATAACCACATACAACCTGACCTTCATTCAACCAATATCAGATATTTAAAAACCTCGAAAGTCGGTAGGAGGCCCAAACATAGGAGGCTTCTAATGACCTTCCTTGGCTGACAGTGAGGCTGTCTTAGGCCATTTTCCTTGCCCAAGCCAACTCAAATTGTCTACGGTTCCTTGCTAGACAGATGCTAATGGAACCAGTGCAAAAGTACAGCCTATAAATGGCATCACCCCACCCCCCTCCCTCACCATCAGAGGATGAACCCTGCAGTCTCCTGTGCATTACAGCTGCTCACAATCCTACACCCCATTAAATGCCCAAGGGATATGTGAAAACTCAATCATACCTCTTCTCCATTTTTTTTTTCCCGGCAGGGCGAAGGCCACAATTGCTGTCAGTTAGGGAATGTATCAAAGGAACAGCCACAGGGTTTCTGATGAGTAGTCAGCAATACTGCCTCCCCTCCCCCACTGCATACTGCACCCAATTTTTTTTTTTTTACTCCTCCCCCACACACAGTGAGCTGTAGCCACACTGCCTGGAGCCTGAACCTTCCCTTATCACACTCTTTTCATTCCACATGGAGGTGAGAAAACACCACACTCCCTGACCTTGCTGGCGGTGGGGAAGGCTGTCAGGAATCAGACTGGCTTTGGTGCAGCTGGGGGGAGCTGTAGATTCACAAAACATAGGTTAAGATGAGAAAGCATATCAATGCAATCCACAATTGTAACCCTTTCTATGCAATTGCAACACAAATGCAACAATTGCATATTAGAATAATGCTGCATTTGGTTCTTAGTTCTCTTTATGCCAATAGAAATCGCAAGTCGGATTTTAAAGACGTCTTTAAAAAATGGCTATTAGGAGAATACATGTCATTCCTTTTGGTTTCCTACAGCATTTTTAAGGACTGTTTAATCATTTAAAAGAATTATCTTTCTGCAGGGCAATGGTTTTCTGATGCGTTGATTGGTGATTTCAAGGGGAACCCTTGAAATAATATTTCGGTTTCAATAAATAAATTTGCTATATCTACTCGTGATACATTGACGGTCAGTGGGAAGAATGTTCCTTACACTTGTGGTCAATGGGAAGAATTACCGCCTTAAAAATAGCTAGAAAGATCAATGGTGTCAGTGGGATCTTATCTGAGAGGTAGAAATTACTCATTGTTCAAGGAACCCCTAGCAACCTCTTAACCAGGGATCCATGGAACCCTGGTTAAGAAACCCTGGTCAAAATGCTCCTTGTAAATCGTTGGCCTCGTAGCATGTTAAGTGATGTTTAGTGGAGGATAGTGGTGTCCTTTGGACCCTAACTCATGTAGTTGTTGAAGCCCACCATATCACCATCATATTCTCCAAACAAGAATAACTTGTCCTATCCTTCTCTTTGCCATTCTTATATGCATAGCAAGTCCTCTTTCTTGCTCAGGGGTATCAAACTCAATTTCATTGTGGGCTGCATCAGCAGTATGGTTGCCCTCTCAAAGGGTCAGTTGTATATGAGGTGCGCCACGTACAGTGTGCAGGGTTCAGAAGTGTGTTATGTACAAAGTGCAGAGTTCAGGATTATGCTACCTATAGACTGCAGTTCCAGGGGTGCCCTATGCACAGAATGCAGAGTTCAAAGGGTGTGCTACATTCAGAGTGCAGGGTTTAGGAGTGGAACGGAGTTTCGGCACATTCCGGCTGCAAAACTGGGTGTGAGGGTCACATAACAAGGCCTGACAGGCTGGATTTGGCCCGCGGGCCTTGGGTTTGACATACGTGCTCTTGCTGGTCAACAAAGGTGGGGGGGGACATATTTCCCAAAAAGGAACACAGGAAGGGGAAGTGTACTGGTAAAGAGTTAAATGTTGTTAAAGTTCAAAGTTTAACATATAATCTTTGGCAAAGCATTTAAATTAGGTGTATCCACCTAAACAAATGACATTTAGGCTGGGTACATACCAGGGGCAGACTAGGTCGCGGTGGGGTGTAGGGGATCTGATGACCTGTAAAAAGGCCACACCATATCCGCCGCAGACATGCTTAAAGGAGAAGCCCAGCCTAAACTTGTTTGGCTGGGGTATTCCTATGGGTCATAGGAGTGCAATCCGTTTTGCACTCCTGTGACCCGTTTTCAGCAGATTGTGGACTTCAGTGCACTCTCTGCTAACATCACAGGAATCAGTCCAGGCACCGCGTCATCCCAACAATGGAGGTCTGGATCCACCAGGGGGCTGGACTGACACCCGGCTCACACTCTCAGCAAACCACTTAGAGCCTCCACAGCTCAGTGCTTCAGTGAGCGTGGAGGAGCAGAGAGGAGAGCTGCTGTTTGACAGTCAGCGGCTCTCTGCTCTGGGAGCTGTGAGAACCGAGCCATCAGCGATGTTCGATCGCTCAGTTCTCAATGTGGAGACACTAGGGAAAAGTTGACGTCACTTCTGGGTGCTCCGAACACGCGTTACACCCGCCCCACCCGGAAGTGACGTCAACAGTTTTTGAGAGTGTCTTAGAGTTCTCCAGGAAGTGCTGGGAGCCACCAGCGCCCCCGGGACCTTTAGCCACGTATACACCACCAGCGTTATGCTCCGGTAGCAAGGTGGATGATGAGCACCGGACTCCTTAACGCTGGATATTGAGTCAGTCCACTTTTTTTACAATAAAACTGTGATCATACTACACTTAGATGCCCCTGTTCATTTTGTTCTTTGTGTCTCCAGAGTGCCTACTAGCTCTCATCTGAGCCGGTGTTCCGTCAGGATCAGCGACCCATCAGAATAGGTAACGGAAGTGACGTTCCGTCACAATACCCCAACGGCCTTCTTGCTACACCCCGCACTCGGCCGCAGTAAGCCTGCAGTCAAAAGGCGGCAGCGGACATCTTTTTACACCCACCCAAGTCTTGCATTTTAAACTTTTTTTTACCAGTAAATTGGGCTTATATAGTGAAATATAGTATTTTGAAATCCGTGACACTGTTTTAATGTTGAATTGTAAAAGCAGCAGCAAGCCTGCTAATCTGACAGGACACACCTGCTTTTAAAATTCAACATCAAAACAGTGTCACGGATTATAAAATACTGTATTTCACTATATAAGCTCAGTTTACTGGTAAAAATAGGTGGGTGTAAAAAGATGTCCGCTGCCGCCTTCTCACTGTATCCTTACAGCAGATGAGTGCAGGGTGTAGCAAGATGGCCGTCGCGGTGTAGTGAAGGAACATCACTTCTGTGACCTAATCTGACGGGTCGCCGATTCTGACGGAACACCGGCCGCCATTGAAGGTGTTAGGTTTTTACCTTTTAAAGATTTACATATCGCGGACCTATGGACTATGTATTGGTGGTCACATCACCACATAATTAGCACTTTTAAACAGAAACAACACCAGCTGGAGAGCACCAATAACCTGTGTTTTTTTGTGCCTCCTAAGCCTCGTACACACGATCGGATTTTCCGACGGGAATTGCGTGATGACAGGCTGCTGGCGGAAAATCTGACCGTGTGTACGAGGCTTAAGAGGCACAAAAAAAAACAGGTTATTGGTGCACTCCATCGGACAATTGTTGTTGGATTTTCCGCAGACAAATGTTGGATGGCAGGCTTTAAAATTTTCCACAGACAAATATGTGTTGTTGGATTTTCCGGGCGTGTGTACACACGGACAAAAGTCCAAAGTAGAAACACGCATGCTCGGAAGCAAGGACGACCCAGAAGCGGTCGGTCTTGTAAACTAGCGTTCGTAATGGAGAATTAACATTAGTGACGTGGCAAATTATGAAATCTCAAAATGCAGCGCACAATTCTCTTCTTTATTTAATGGGATAATAATAAAGCTGCTTTGCTGGTGATACTGATGGAGTTTTTGCAAACGAAATTTCAAAGGCTTTTTTTTTCTAGTGATATCAGGAATAATATTATTTTGCTTTTTTTTTTTTTTTTTATTTGTGCAAGTTACCACAACGCCATTATCCCGTAGTTTTTAAGATCAAAGATACAACTATGTTGGTGTCCCTTGTCAATTTTACATTGTATTTTTTTAAATGTAACTGCCGACTCCCAAACTGTCATTTGAAGTAAAACACAGAGCCAAGTATTATTCTCCACATTTAAAAAAAAAAAAAAAGAAAACAGATAAAATATCTGCCAATAGAACTTAACCAAAAAGTGCATTCTACGCATCCAAAAATATAGAAAATATACCAAATCAAATCATTATTATTCAACCAAAAAAAAAAATAAAAGCCTCATGCATGTGTCCTGCTTCTTGATATAGGGGGGTCAGCAATGCCAAGTTGGTGAAAGCAGGGGTCCGTCATCTGGAGATAATTCCGAAAATCATCTGGATTATTCTCCTGGAGCTCCCGCAGCAAAGGCATATGACATAATTGGTCAACCAATTTTTGATCCAAGAAATCCTCCTCCTCCTGTTCCTGGACTGGACTTGGGTCAAAGCAATAACTCCAAGGCCAATAATAAATATCACGTTATCTCCTCCGATTTCGCAACATGGCTGGTTGACGAACGGCCGTTCAGAAACAAACTGAAAAGCGTGAAATGAAAAGCACGAATCAACACTCACCAAACTTCTACTAACACGAAATTAGCAGAAGGAGCCCAATGGGTGGCACTAAAGAGCTGAAAAACCACGTAGTACGTCACTACGTCCGTGTTTGTTGGCCGACAGTTGTGTGCCGTTTGTATGCAAGACAAGTTTGGGGCCAACGCCCTTCGGACAAAAGTCAGAGGTTTTGTCTGCGGAAAATCCGGTCGCGTGTACGAGGCTTAAGTGTAGCAAATGGTTGTGGAACAAATCATCTGAGTTTCCATTATTTGCTATGGGGAAATTCGCTTTGATAGACGAGTGCTTTGGATTACAAACACATTTCCGGAGCTAATTATGTTCGCAATCCAAGGTTTTACTGTACTTGAAATTACTTCATATCCAGCGGATTTACCCGATGTTATGACTTTATGACCATAAGTGCTACTGTGTGCAGCTGTCAGGCTCTGAAGTGGTGGCAGCTTGCCAATCGGTACTTAAAAAAGGAAAAATGATGGCCAGCTGCCGAGCTGGATCACCTGATAGCCATCTTAGATCTGTATGCTGTAGTCTGTGTGCTTTTCCCACCTTTTACAAGGTGATGGCTCCACTCTCTTAAAGTGGTTGTAAACCCACAAGGAGAAAAAAAAAAAACCTGCAAGACAAAGGCATAATGAGCTACTATGCATAGTAGCTCATTATGGGGATATCTCCTAAACCGTGGAGGTTTAGGAGATATCCAGGGTAGCTACAGGTAAGCCTTATTATGGGCTTACCTGTAGAAAACAGTGTGTTGTAAGGGTTTACAACCACTTTACAGTGGAACTAAACCCATTGATTTAACTGTTTAAAGTGGTGTTCCGGCCGAAATTATACTTTTTAAATAAAAATACCCCTATAATAGACAAGCTTAATGTATTCTAGTAAAGTTAGTCTGTAAACTAAGGTCTATTTTGTTAGTTTATAGCAGTAGTTTGTTATTTTATAAACTTACAGCAGGCCGTGGCCATCTTAAGTGTGGGCATCTGAAGCCAGACTGTATTTCTTCCTGGATCTCATCCTTGCAGATCTCGCACATGCTCAGTGCAGCACAAGCAGTGTAATAGGTTTCAGGTCAGGTTTCCATAGCAATGGCAGTTTCAGAGGAAGTTGCCGCCCCTTCCCAGAAGGCATTGCAAACAGGAAATGATGCGATGGGCCGCGGCCAGGGAGGAGGAAGTGAAAAATGAATACAGCAGATATACAGTAGGTGCTGAGAAAAAAAAAAAAAAAAAATATCCAATTTGTTTACAGTGCGCAGTTTAGTGAGGGATGCTGAAGAGTTGTAAAAGTGGGTGGAACTCCGCTTTAAGGTATGCCATGAATGCTAACTGCCACAATTGCATTTGTCCTCAACTAAACTGTCAAGCCATGAAATGGTTGGTGTCATAACTGACCACATGTTCAGCACCATGATCTGCAGATCAAATGGAGGCCAAGATGGCTGCTTCCTTGGCTGTAAAGCACATTTACATGTGTGTTCTATTGCAGCGGTTCTCAACCTCAGTCCTCAAGCACCCCCAACGGTCCATGTTTTCAGGTTTTCCTTTACTTTGCACAGCTGCTTTAAATCAATATCCATGACCATGGTATTGCTAAGCGCTATTTTATCTAAGGGAAGTTCCCAAAACATGGCCCGTTGGGGGTATTTGAGGACTGAGGTTGAGAACCATTGTTCTAGGTTTTCAGATTGTGGCCATGTCTCTCAGTTGAGATGGCTCCTGTGATTGTCTGTGTGGGGGTGGGGGCTGTGTGTAGGGTGGCCACCTTTTGTTCAAGCCAAAACCCGGCACATGGCAATTTCTTTTTTTTTTTTTTTAAGGGGGAACGCTGTGGAACTCTGATGTAAGGGGGTTTCACCAAAGCCCCCACCTACATCAGAATTGTTAGCATTCCCCCTTAAAGTGGATGTAAACCCAATGTCATCCTTTCTAAACTACTTCCATAGAGGTTATCTATAAGGATATACATGTCTCCTGCATGTATCTTTACCTGTCAAATGTCTCCCCTCTGTCTGTTATGAGACCCGAAAATCTGCAAATTCTGTGGGCGGGGTCTGTTGTCTGGAGCTCGGTGGGTGGAGTCGTGATGTCAGTAGACTCCCCGCCCACCTCTACACTCCCCTTGTCAATATGCATTTTCTCCTGTGTATTTCTTACACTGAACTTCTGCTATGATCTCTAACATCTAGTGAAAAGACAGGAAAGTAACCACATGACTTCAGCATGCCCAATCATGCTGAGGTGTGGAACAGCCAATGCTTGCAGAGCTGCTGAAGAAAGGAGTGGGGGAAGGGAATTAAAAAATAATGCATGTCTTAGGCTAGTGCACGAGATATGTAAATCACCTGTCACTCACAGCAAGGGGGAGGATTTGACGAAAAAAAAAATACAAATTTCAGGTTTACACCCACTTTAACCACTCGACCACTGGGCACTTAAACCCCCTTCCTAACCAGACCGATTTTCAGCTTTCGGTGCTCTCACATTTTGAATGACAATGACAGTCATGCAACACTGTACCCATATGAAATTTTTGTCCTTTTTTTCCCACAAATAGAGCTTTCTTTTGGTGGTATTTAATCACCGCTGTTTTTTTTTTATTATTTGCGCTATAAATCAAAAAAGACTGAATTGATTGCAGAGTATTGGCGAGTATTGGTAGAGTATTGGCGAGTATTGGCAGAGTTTTGCAGTGTTGCAGAGTATTGGCAGAGTTTTGCAGTTTTGCGGAGTATTGGCAGAGTATTGCATAGTGTTGCAGAGTATTGCACAATGTTGCAGAGTATTGCAGACTATTGCACAATGTTGCAGAGTATTGCACAGTGTTGCAGAGTATTGCAGACTATTGCACAATGTTGCAGAGTATTGCAAACTATTGCACAATGTTGCAGAGTATTGCACAGTGTTGCAGAGTATTGCAGATTATTGACACTGAGCAGCGCTGTGGGCACTAAACATTCAGCCCACAGCGCTGCTGCCATCTCTCCCCCTCGCACTGTACCGATCGGTACACAGAGGGAAGGGAGGAACCGGCGTCATGACGTGACGCCGGTTTGTTTACATGTGATCGCTCCGTCATTTGACGGAACGATCACGAGGTAAACGGCCGCGATCAGCGGCTATTTACCGTGATCGGTGATGCGCCGGGTCCGGACACGGATGTTCCCGGGTGCGCGCTCCAGGGGGGAGCAACATTCTGGAATGACGTCCCACGGACGTCCACCTAGAATAAGCCGACCGCGCTGTTGCCGTCTTTCGGCAATGGCCCGGTCAGCAAGTGGTTAAATCAGGGTTCCCAAAGCCCCCCTTACATCAGAGTCCACAGAGCACCCCTAACATCTGAGTCCCCCTTACCATAGTGCACTCACTCGCTCAGAGGCAGGAGAGAGAAGTGAGGAAGGCAGACTATGCGCTTGGCGGTCGTCGTACTTGGTTAGTTAGGGAGCTTACTGTAGGTGTGTGCAACCCAGACAGTAGAGGGAACCACACCGGGTGATCAGGGTGTGCCCAGACATGCCTAAGTTGGGGGGCCACAGTCTAGTCTGAATAATGTGTCCGGGTTCCAGGGAGTCTGAATTCTGGACACATGAATCAAATCCTGGACTGTCCAGGTGAATCCCGGACAGGTGGCAACCCTAGCTGTGTGTCATGGCCTGTGTTCTGGTTTGCTGTCCAGTCCAGATTTGGGTACATTCTGCATTGTGCATTATCTCCTTTATTCTCCGGAAGAAGCAGGTGGCAGACCTTGTGAAATGCATAGAGACATCAACAAATGCGGTTTTGTGCAGCAAGTTTTTGGAACTCCTTTTCTGGGGTTTCTTGCGGAAACACGCCCGCGCTGGGTCACACCTACGGGTACTGCAATCTCCATCAGACTCTTCAACATTCAACACTTACTAGAGTGTCAGATGCCTTTGCCCCCCCCCCGCAGCACGCCCACTGACCCCTATGCAATTACTATGATGTAGGACCAGTGGAAGGAAGGACAATGCTGGGCAGGTAACACTATCAAAAAAGTCATATGTCTGGAAGAGGCTGCAGTACTTCATTGGAGGGAAGATAGGAGGCATAGGGGTAGATTTACTAAAACTGGTCCATGCAGAATCTGGTGCAGCTGTGCGTAGTAACCAATCAGCTTCTAGGTTTTATTGTCAAAGCTTGTTTGGCTGTACTTCTCCTGTGGATCACGGGAGTGCAGTCCGTCTGTGATCCAGCCTTAGAGCCGGCGGGGGACCAATGCTGCATCCACCTAGGTAAGTATGAATGCAAAAAAAAAAAAAAATCCCCATACTTCTCTTTTAACCACTTCAGCTCCGGAAGGTCTTATCCCCTTAATGACCAGGCCAATTTTATGCTATTGAGCACTGCGCTACTTTAAAGAGGTTGTAAACCTCCGGAAAAAAAACCTGCAAGACAAAGGCATAATGAGCTAGTATGCATCGCATACTAGCTCATTATGAAATACTTACTTTAGATCGAAGCCCTAAATTATACTGCGGCAGGTTGGCTCGGCTGCTTAAATCGCCGTAGGCCCCCTTAACAGCTATAGCAGGTGTGCCCGCAGCGCGTCGCCGATGCACGGGGCTGGCGGACGCAATGTCTGCCCGCCACCCTAGATCGCTCAACAGAAAGCCAGAACGGGGATCTGTCAATGTAAACAGACAGATCCCCGTTCTGACAGGGAGAGTAGAGTGATCGTCTGTTCCTAGTGATCAGGAACAGCGATCTCTCTTTACTCCCAGGCAGTCCCACCCCCCCCCCCCACAGTTAGAAACACCTCCCTAGGGAACACTTAACACCTTGATCGCCCCCTAGTGTTAACTTCTTTCCTGCCAGTGATATTAATACAGTAATCAGTGGCTATTTTTAGCTCTAACCACTGCAATAATGTCACTGGTCCCAAAAAAGTGTCAAGAGAGTCAGATCTGTTGCGCTAAAAATCGCAGATCGCCGCCATTACTAGTAAAAAAAAAAAAAAATTCATAATAAAAATGCCATAAATCTATCCCCTATTTTGTAGACGCTATAACTTTTGCGCAAACCAATCAATATACGCTTATTGCAATTTTTTTTTTTACCAAAAACTATGTAGAAGAATACATATCGGCCTAAACTGATGAAGATGGTTTTTTTTTTTTTATATTTATTATAGCAAAAAGTAAAAAAAAAAAAAAATTTTTTTTTCCTAATTGTCGTTTTTTTTGTTTATAGCACAAAAACTAAAAACCGCAGAGGTGATCAAATACCATCAAAGGAAAGCTCTATTTGTGGGGAAAAAAAGGACATTGATTTTGTTTGTGTCTATCATCTCACGACCGCACGATTGGCAGTTAAAGTTACGCAGTGCCGTATCGCAAAAAATGGCCTGGTCAGGAAGGGGGTAAATCCTTCCGGGGCTGAACTGGTTAATGTCATTCTCTTGTTTATATATTTACAGCACTGTTGGAAAGGGCCAGCCAATATTTTACACTGCGTGAGAGAGAGAGAGGGCTTCTCGCTCTTTGTCCGCCTGGGTTGGCGCAGTTGGCGCTCTGCCTTCTTTATGCTACAGCTGGGCTCATTAATGTGTTTTTAATATTATTCCCCCCCCCCGTGTTTGTTTTTTTTGTTCCCATATAAAATATAACTCTGTCCCTTCTTTCCTACTAGCACAACAACTCAGCAACATCTCAATTGTAACTAATCAAAGAAAAGATCCACAAAAAAGCAATTTAACCACTTCAGCCACGGAAGGATTTGCCCCCTTAATGACCAGGCCATTTTTCTGCGATTCGGCACTGCGTCGCTTTAACTGACAATTGCGCGGTCGTGCGACGCTGTACCCAAACAAAACTGACGTCCTTTTCCCCCCCACAAATAGAGGTTTCTTTTGGTGGTATTTGATCACCTCTATTTTTTGCACTATAAACAAAAAAAGAGCGACAATTTTGAAAAAAAAAGCAATATTTTTTACTTTTTGCTATAAAAATATAAATATCCCCCAAAAATATATAAAAAAAACTAATTTCTTCATCGGTTTAGGCCAATATGTACTTTTCTACATATTTTTGGTAAAAAAAAAATCACAATAAGTGTATATCGATTGGTTTGCGCAAAAGTTATAGCGTCTACAAAATAGGGGATAGATTTATGGCAGTTTTATTACATTTTTTTTTTTTTTTACTAGTAATGGCGGCGTATTGCGATTTTTATCGGGACTGCGACATTATGGCGGACACGTCGGACAATTTTGACACTTGACATTTATACAGCGATCAGAGGTAAAAAATAGCCACTGATTACTGTATAAATGTCACTGGTAGGAAAGGGATTAACACTAGGGGGCGATCAAGGGGTTCAATGTGTTCCCTATGTTTTTTTTTTTCTAACTGTGGGGGGGGATGGGACTGACTGGGAGAGGGGACCGATCGCTGTTCCTAAGTACCAGGACAGAATGGAGATCTGTCTGTTTACATTGACAGATATCCGTTCTGTCCTTCCCAGGAGCAATCGCGGGTAGCCGGCAGCCATCGCGGCTTGTTGGCCACACGCATTGGCTCCTACGTCACGCAGCGGGCGGTCGGCAAGTGGTTAATGCAATAAAATATAATTTAAAGATAGTCAAAATAAAAATCACTCTAATTAATTTGGTATTAAACCAAAAACCTAAAATGTCAATGTATAGTGCAACTTACAATCATTAGATGTGGTGGCTGCATTCGTTTTCTTTTTTTAGGCTTTTTCCCCTGTTTTTTGCGCCTGGTGATCTGGCCAGTAACACACCTCCTAGTATTAGAGCGCCCACCACTCTGGATGAAGGAGAAACAGAGACACCTTTGGACAGCGTCATTGTCAGTCGGTAGAAGGGGGGATATATGTACTAGCAGATTTAGATACACTAACAAATTGAAACCAAACAAAACTAATAGAAATAACCGGGGGAACCCCCCAGTATCCGACAATGACAGACTATATCAGCCACAGAGAGGAGACAAATTAGATAAAAGTATTTTTTATTAGAAAAAAACATTAAAAAAAAAAACATTAAAAAGTTTCAGCTCACAAACAGCATATGATATCGCTGTATGGACTATATTTTTTAATTTGTATATCTTATTTTATTTGTATGTTTTTTTTTAAAACTTTTTCCCCTGTTGGGGTTTCACTCAAACTTTTTAATGTTTTTTTTTTCTAATAAAAGTATTTTTTATCTAATAAGTCTCCTCTCTGTGGCTGATATAGTCCATCATTGTAGGATACTGGGGGGGTTCCCCCCGGTTATTTCTATTAGTTTTGTTCATATTGTTTGGATGAGGCCTAAGTCTAGTTTTCTTTATTAAAATGAAACCAAACTCCAGCAGCAAACAGTTTTGCTCTTTTTTGGGATAAAGGTTTTACATAAATAAATAAAAGCTGATCATTGTAAGCACCCCCTGTCAGTGATGGTGGTGGTTTGTCTCAGCTCTCTAACTTAGACATGTGCAGAACGAAAAAAAAAATCTGTTTAGTTTTGTTTCGATTCGTTATTTACATAAATTTGTTTAGTTAAATTTGTTTAATTCGTTTTCGGGAATTCGTTTCGTTTATTCGTTTTCAAAATGATTCGAAAGGTTTTCGAATCAGTTTTCGAAGTTTTTCGAATTCAAAAATGTTTCAAATCAATTTCGAATAGTTTTCGATGTTGAAAAGTTTTCGAATTCGAAACGTTTTCAAATTCAAAACAAAACTAATAAAATAGAATAGAGAATTCTAGAGAATAGAGAACTTTGCGAACTATTCAAATAGTTTTCCAATTTCCAAAACTAATAAACTACAATAGAGAATAAAGGAATAAAATATAAAAAAAAAAAAATTTCTATTCTATTTCTTTATTTTCTATTCTATTGTATTCTCTTTGGAAATTTGGAAAACTATTTTAAAGCGGGGGTCCACCTATCTATCGTTTTTTTTTTTTTAGTTCATTCACAAACTTTTCTTCTCTGCATTACATACTCACATATTGTGTGTAATATGTCCGCCTGTGTCAGATTTCGTCGGAAAGAATAACTTATATTATTCATTGCAGGTGGTTTCCATCTTCATTGTGGGCATTTGAAGCCGACAAGCATTTATTTCCTGGATGTGGTGAATGCTGTGCTCCCAGCATTCACTGCTCGTTCCTGCACATGCTCAGTGGCATCCTGGGAAGCCTGAGACTAGCTCCCAGGAGTCTGGGAGAGGCTAGAAACACGCCTACTCCCATGGGAGGAGAACCAGGAAGTGCAAAGAAGAAAAATAAAAGGTAATTACGACAATTTCAATTTTTTTAAACGGCATGTCAGCATCTAGGCAAGGAAGAGAATACATACAGATATTGTTCAAAATTTGGGTGGAACCCCACTTTAATTCGAAAAGTTTTCAAACTTGAAAACTTTTCAAATTCGAATTTGAAAACTATTCGAATTCGAAAAGTATTCGAAAACGATTCGAATTTCGCCCAAATTAGAAATTCGGTACTATTCTAATTCGGAAATTCGGATACATCTAACTGCTAAATCTGCAGAGCAGCTTGTTCTGTTTGAATAACACAACAGACTTGCTAACAGAATCACCAGGTTAAAATAAAAGAAAGAAACCTTTAAGTAGAAGTATAGGCAAAAAAATAAATAATTTTGGATAGAGTAAGGAGGGTTATACCCCCTGTCAGATTTTTTTTTCCCATCTGTGTCCCATTGCAGAGATTTCCTTTCACTTTCTGTCCCATAGCCAAACAGGAAGTGATAGGAAATCCCTGCAAATTAAAAGAATTTCTTGGGAACCCCCCCAGATCATCAGAACTAGTGTCTCCATTGGAAGATTTCCCCTCTTACTTTTCTGAGGACAACCCAAAAATTTGGGGTTTTCTTTTACTTTCATTTTCAATGATAATGGTAAACAAGAAAAATGGGGAGATTGAATCTCCTTAACGGGGGGCACAGACAGCAATAAAGACTGACAGGGGTTCTAAAACTAAAAAAAAAAAAGTTTTGCCTTTAGTTATACTTTAACCTCTTCCCGGCCGCGCTATAGCCGAATGACGGCCGCGCTATAGCCAAATGACGGCTACAGCGCGGACCTACTTTGCCGGGAGGGCGTCAATAGACATCCTCCTGTGCTCGAGCGGCCTGCGCGCTGATCAGAAAATCGATCCCGACCCCTTTCCACGTGATCAGCTGTCAGCCAATGACAGCTGATCATGTAATGTAAACAGAGCCAGTAATCGGCAATTTTTTCTCCTCGCGCTGGTAGCGGTGGCTGTGAGAGGGACATCAGTCCCGATCGTGGAGAGCCTCGGCAGAGGCTTCTGTGCCACCTACCAGTGTACAACCAGTGCACAACAGTGCCGCCTACAAGTGCCCACCAGTGCCACCTATCAGTACCCACAGTACCACCTATCAGTGCCCACAATGTCAGCTATCAGTGCCCACAGTGCCACCTATCAGTGCCCACAGTGCCACCTATAAATGTCACTAATCATTGCCTCATCACCAGTGCTGCCTATCAATGCCACCTACCAGTGCCCATCAGTGCCACCTACCAGTGCCCATCAGTGACATCTATCAGTGCCACCCATCAGTGACACTCATCAGTGTCACCCATCAGTGCCTTTTTATCAGTGTCCATCAGAGGCGTATCTAGTGTATGGCAGCCATGGCAAGTGCCATGGGCGCCATAAGGGGGGGGGTGGCAAAAAAGCCACCCACGCACAGAAAATAAATTCCCACCCGTCTCTCGCGGCCGCCTCCCGCTCTAATCTAGTCCCCGGCACCACGACCGGCCTGCTGGAGTGCGACGCCTGACAGCACATTAGCAAGTTAGGAAGGAAGCGACAGGCGCCTCCCCATGACGGCCGATGAGTTGGTCTGGTCATCTACGTACCGATAGAGCAGGGATATGCAATTAGCGGACCTCCAGCTGTTGCAAAGCTACAAGTCCCATCATGCCTCTGCCTCTGGGTGTCATGCTTGTGGCTGTCAGAGTCTTGCTATGCCTTATGGGACTTGTAGTTCTGCAACAGCTGGAGGTCCGCTAATTGCATATCCCTGACGTAGAGTAACTGGGGAGGCGGAGCCTAATGCTCCGCCTACCCTCCTCTGCACAGCTGCTTCAGCTTCTCTTCTCGGGGGGGGGGGGTCTCCCGGGTCTGTGTGATGTGCTGACGCTCGGTGGTGTGACATGGGTCGGTGACGCCGGTGAGGACTCTGAAGGGGAACATGGAGGCTGGAGACCAGGAGAAGAGAGAGATGTCAGAGAGAAGAAAAGCAATTGGAACCCCCCCCCCCCCCCCCCCAGGCAGCAGCAGCAGGTACTAGTACAGCACTTGTCACCACGATCGTGATCATCATGTGTACAATGTACCAGTAACCAGCGCCAACTGCACAGCAAGCAATCAAATACAGTGCTCAAACAATTTGGATTAAATAAATATGCTTAGCCATAAATATCATAAAGTGTAAAAAAGTGATTTACATTAGTAGTACCTGCTGTTGCACAAATCACTTTATTACACTTTATTTATGATATCTATGGCTAAGCATATTTATTTAATCCATAATAAGCACTATATTTGATTGGCTACTTGCTTCTGCTTGGGCCTGGCACACACACACAATGATGACCCCTTTCACACTGCGCCGCCCCAGGCTATTGTAGTGCCGCTTTACCATCGTTTTAGCAGCGCTATTCGGACGCTAGCGGGGGCGGTTTTAAGCTCCCGCTAGCGGCCGAAAAGGGGTTCAATCCACCCGCAAAATGCCGCTGCAGCAGCGCTTTGCCGGCTGCTGCACTGCGCTGCCCCATTGTTTGCAATGGGCAGGAGCGGCGGAGGAGCCGTGTATTCACCGCTCCTCCACCGCTGCAAAGAAGCTGCTGGCAGGACTTTTTGTGACGCCCTGCCAGCGCAGCGCCCCATTGTGAAAGCACTCGGGCTTTCACACTGGGTTTGCAGCCGAGGCTTTTTTCAGGCGCTATTTTTATCGCTGTAGGGGTCTTAAAGTCATCATGTGCGATTCTGCGTGTGTGCCAAGCAGACAGGGCCGGCGCTACCACTAGGCAAACTACGCAGCCTGGGGCACCCGGCCGCTGGTGATCCTACTCCCTCTCTACCTCTGTACAGTGTCAGAGGCAATGGTGCAGCATTTTTGGGTGCAGGTGAGGCCGCATTTATGGGTGCATTTTTGGGTGCAGGTGAGGCTACATTTATGGGTGCATTTTTGGGTGCAGGTGAGGCCGCATTTATGGGTGCATTTTTGGGTGCAGGTGAGGCCGCATTTATGGGTGCATTTTTGGGTGCAGGTGAGGCCGCATTTATGGGTGCATTTTTGGGTGCAGGTGAGGCCGCATTTATGGGTGCTGATCTTATTGTATTTATGGGTGCTGATGTTACTGTATTTATGGGTGCTGGTAAGGCCGCAAATGTTTTGACAGGGGCGCAGTTTCAGTGCTTGCCATAGGCGCCATTTTCACTAGATACGCCTCTGGTGCCCATCAGTGCCATCTTATCAGTGCCCATCAGTGTCGCCTTATCTGTGCCTATCAGTGTAGCCCATCAGTGCCCATCAGTGCAGCCTCATCAGCAAATATCAATGAAGGAGAAAAATTACCTGTTTGCAAAATTTTATAACAAACTTTGAACCCTTCTCTTCAAAGAAGTCTATCCTGCTTTTAACTTACACTGTTTTACTTCCTCCTTCAGCTCAACCCCCCCACAGCTATTACCTTTTGTATCAATTGACCCTTCATTTTTAGATTGTAAGCTATAACGAGCAGGGCCCTCTGATTCCTCTTGTACCAAATTGTAATGTAATTGTACTGTCTGCCCCCATGTTGTAAAGCGCTGCGCAAACTGTTGGCGCTATATAAATCCTGTATAATAATAATAATACTAATAATTAAAAAAACATGTTTTTTTTTTTAATTTCTGTCTTTTTTTGTGTTTGTTTAGCAAAAAATAAAAACCCCAGTGGTGATTAAATACCACCAAAAGAAAGCTCCATTTGTGTGAAAAAAATGATAAAAATGTAATCTGGATACAGTGTAGCATGACCGCGCAATTGTCATTCAAAGTGTGACAGCTGAAAAAATTGGTCTGGGCAGGAAGGGGGTTTAAGTGCCCATTAAAGTGGTTGTAAACCCATTACAACCACTTTAACCTGCAAGTAAGCCTGGATTAAGGCTTACCTGTAGGTGCAAGAAATATCTCCCAAACCTAAAAGGTTTAGGAGATATTTGCAGGAATAGCGGCACCGATGTCTACGGCGCATGCGCCGTAGACATCGGGCGCAGGCGCACTGAGCGTGCCGTTTCTAACGGCGATCATGCCGTTAGTGGCGGCACCAGCGCGCGTGCGCGGGAGTGATGTCATCGCGGCTCCGGCCAGTCACAGCGCCGGAGCCGCGATACCCGAAAGTCACTCCGGGATAGATGGTGGCGTCGGAGGAGGCGAACGAGGACCAATGCCGGGGCTTCGATCTCAGGTAAGTAATTCATAATGAGCTAGTATGCTACGCATGCTAGCTCATTATGCCTTTGCCTTGCAGGGTGTATTTTTTTTTTTTTCTTAAGAGGCTTTACTTCCTCTTTAAGCAAGAGGTTAAAAAAAAAAGAAAACAAATACAGCTATCACATCTGAGAATTGGTAAGCTGCAATATAATAAAGGTTTGCTTTTAGGTTTAATACCGCTTTAAAGCAGAACTCTATGGAGCTTGAAGGCGTAAAGGTGGGGGAGACACACGACGGTGGGTGTGAAAACAACCAAAACTTCAAAGAGGGTGGAAACTGAGATGCCAGTTATGACAAAAAGCTTATAAATGTCCCAAAGCATCTCTGTTCCCACCTTTTTGTGATTGTTGGGTGTTTCCGCCCTCCTTTGTTTGTACATTCTGGCAAGGAGAGTGTTGGAGTATCCACCAAAGGGGCTAACGTAGCCTGCCTGTAGGCAGTGCAGGTTTCCCCTCTGTCCAGCAGGTGGCACCTTACCATTATACAGATGGAGTGGAGTCTTTCGGAGAATTATCCCCTCCATGGACACCATCAATGGGGTTGATTTACTGAAACTGGAGAGTGCAAAATCTGGTGCAGCTCTGCATAGAAGCCAATCAGCTTCCAGGTTTTATTGTCAAAGCTTAACTGAACAAGCTGAAGTTAGAATCTGATTGGTTTCTGTGCACAGCTGCTCCAGATTTTGCACTCTCCAGTTTTAGTAAATCAGCATCGCTGTCTAAGATGAACCAGCTGTCTGATTAGACGCTGCAACATTCAAGTTTAATTTAAGTGTATTTTTCCCTAAAAAAAATGCATTTGATGAAAGCAGGGGTCATGAAATCAGTGAGCCCATGTGCAAGATAAAAAGTGAGCCCTAGGCACGAAAAAAAAATGCAGCGCGTGTAGCGCTCCACAGTGACGTGTGGGCGTGACTTAAATTGCACCAAAAATTGGGCGTGGCTAAATGGGGTGTGGTTTAATAGAGCCTGAGATTAGTTACATCAGAATACAGAATGCAGTAATGTTAAACAAGGAATGTACAGTGCAGAGTGTATGGTGACGGGTAGTATGTGCAGGGAGAGGGGTATGGAGATGGGTAGTATGTGCAGGAGAGGAGTGCAGCGTTTATGAAGGTGGGTAGTATGTGGAGGAAAGGAGTGCGGAGTGTATGGAGGTGGGTAGTATGTGGAGGAAAGGAGTGCAGCGTTTATGAAGGTGGGTAGTATGTGCAGGAGAGGAGTGCAGCGTTTATGAAGGTGGGTAGCGTGTGCAGGAGAGGAGTGCAGAGTGTATGGAGATGGGTAGTATGCATACCTCCCAACTTTTTGAGATAGGAACGAGGGACACCTGTCAGCATGCAAGCATGTCAAGTATGCAGGCATAGGACACACCCCTTGCCACGCCCCCTTAAAGAGAATTGTACAAAAAAAACAAGATTGGTTAAACCCACAAGGGCTTTTTTTTACCACTACTATTCCTTTATATTGGCTTTTGAAATTTACAAATGCAGCAATTTCGAAACCAGATGAAAGGTTTAGCGCTGGGAAACACTTTTTGATAGATAAAAACTGCATTTTATATAGATCAGACCAGAATGAGGGACAAATGAGGAGGAATGAGGGGCAGAGGGACATTGCTCCAAATCAGGGACAGTCCCTCGAAATCAGGGACAGTTGGGAGCTATGGTAGTATGTGCAGGAGTGGAGGGTGGAGTATATGGAGGTGGGTAGTATGTGGGTAGTATGTCCATTTTCCCTTTTCTCAAAAAGGGAAAATGGCTAATTGGGCCCAATTTGGACATTTTCACTTGTACTCACTTTTGTTGCCAGCGGTTTAGACATTAATGGCTGTGTGTTGAGTTATTTTGAGGGGACAGCAAATTTACACTGTTATACAAGCTGTACACTCACTACTTTACATTGTAGCAAAGTGTCATTTCTTCAGTGTTGTCACATGAAAAGATAGAATAAAATATTACAAAAATGTGAGGAGTGTACTTATTTTTGTGAGATACTGTATATAATTTTTTTTTTTAACATACTATCATCTGTCACCAGTCAGTTTCCCTGATCCCCGCCACACCAGTTATATGATGATGCTGTGCTGCACAATTTTTTTTTTTTTAAATTGTGACAAAGAAATTACTATTTCAAAATACTTGCCATGCCTCTTACTAAATGCCTTGGACTGTCTACTTTCCAAAAAGGGGGTAATTTGGGGGATATTTGCACTGTTCTGGAATTTTCGGGCCTCGAGAAAAGAGATAGGCCGTCTACATCGGGATTGATAGATTTTAAGCAATATAGATTGTGGGCTCTATAACTTTCCTACATACTAAATAATATACACTGATTTGAGTCACCAAAGAAAATTAACAGAATACATTTTGGCCTAAATTTATGAAGAACAAATTTTTTTTTTACATTTTCTGTCTTCTTTTGTTAATTTATCAAAACATTAAAAACCCAGTGGTGATTAACCACTTCAGCCCCGGACCATTTGGCTGCCAAATGACCAGGCCACTTTTTGCGATTCGGCACTGCGTCGCTTTAACTGACAATTGCGCGGTCGTGCGACGTTGCTCCCAAACAAAATTGACGTCCTTTTTTTCCCACAAATAGAACTTTCTTTTGGTGGTATTTTATCACCTCTGCGGTTTTTATTTTTTGCGCTATAAACAAAAAGCGACAATTAAAAAAAAAGCAATGTTTTGTACTTTTTGCTATAATAAATATCCCCAATTTTTTTTTTAAAAAAGCAAATTTTTTTCTCAGTTTAGGCTGATACGTATTCTTCTACATATTTTTGGTAAAAAAAAATCGCAATAAGCGTATAATGATTGGTTTGCGCAAAAGTTATAGCGTCTACAAAATAGGGGATAGTTTTATGACATTTTTATTATTAATTTTTAGTTTTTACTAGTTATGGCGGCGATCTGCGATTTTTATCGTGACTGCGACATTATGGCGGACACATCGGACATTTTTGACACTATTTTGGGACAAGTGTTACTTATACAGCGATCGATGCTATAAAAATGCGTGTGTAAATGACACTGGCAGTGAAGGGGTTAACCACTAGGGGGCGGGGAAGGGGTTAAGTGTGTCCTAGGGAGTGTTTCTAACTGTTAGGGGGCGTGGCTTACTGTGACACGTCACTGATCGCTGCTCCCGATGAGAGGGGGCAGACGATCAGTGTTGTGTCACTAGGCAGAATGGGGAGATGCCTTGTTTACAAAGGCATCCCCCCGTCCTGCTGTTCTGAGACCCGATCGCGGGACACCGGTGGACATCGGGTCTGCGGGTCCCACGTGCAGGGCCACGGAGGCGGCGGCGGGGGCGCGCGTGCCCGCTAGGGGGCAGGTTCAAAGCAACGTATATATACTTGTTGCTTTGCCTGCCCGTGCCATTCTGCCGACGAAATGTGCGTAATGCAGTCGGCAAGCGGTTAAATACCACCAAAGGAAAGCTCTATTTGTGTGCAAAAAATGATAAAAATGTCATATGGGTACAGCGTTGCATGACTACGCAATTGTCATTCCAAATCTGACAGCGTTGAAAGCTAAAAATTGGCCTGGGCAGGAAGAGGGTGAAAGTGCCCGGTATTGAAGTGGGTAAGAAAGCTGCCCTCAAGGGGGCTTTACCAGGCTTGGCGGTCTCTGGCTGCCTACCACAGCGACAGGTATTATTTTTCTCCTACACACCATCCCAGAAGTACCATCTACAAACGCCGCGCAGTCATTATGAATGTAGCCAATTATATGGCCTCTCATCTTCATGTGTACGGAGGTAATTTTGCGCGACTTGATGATGGCGTTTAATAGCCGTTTTCCGCAATCGAGTTAAGTCTTAATCAAGAAGACAGAAGGCATTAGACAGCGAGCGGGGAACTGGGAAGCATTAAAATCTGATCTCTAGAGAATACGTCATTTGTTACAGAGAGATACGTTAATCAGAGCGCTAATAAGACAGCGCGGCACGCGGAGCAGAGCGCACACCGCATCGGAGCATTGTAGACGGGGAGAAAGTACATTGAGGTGAGGAAGAAATGATTGCAGCCGCATTTATTCAATAATACCATTAATTATTGATATTATTTACTGTTCAGTTGTGTTCTGTTCCTTTGGCCTTTTAAAGAAACACAAGTTTCTGGTAAAACATACAGTTACATAGTACATAGTAGGTGAGGTTGAAAAGACACTCAAGTCCAACCTATGTGTGTGATTATATGTCAGTATTACATTGTATATCCCTGTATGTTGCGGTCGTTCAGGCGCTTATCTAATAGTTTCTTCAAACTATCGATGCAGGTTTAAAACAAAGGGTTGCTAGCAAGTAAAAAAGTCCTGTATACAGACATTTAAAAAGCGATCGCATATGTGCAGAGCGTGTGGACGTGACTACCCAACGATCGTTTCGTCAACAATTGACGTCATCGGGGTCCAGATAAAAGCAAGGGGCCGCAATTGGCAGACCACTGATATACATCATACGCTGTAACTTTGACACAAACCAATCAATATACACTTTTTTTTTTTTTTTTTTTTTACCAAAGGCATGTAGCAGAATACATGACCGAAATGTATGAAGAAATTCAATTTTTGTTTTTATTGGATATGTTTTATGGCAGAACATAAAAAATATAATGGGGTTTTTTTTCAAAATTTTCATTCTTTTTTCATTTATATAATACAAAACCCAGAGGTGATCAAATACCACCAAAAAAAAAGCTCTATTTGTGTAAAAAAATCTAAACTGATATCAGTTTTGTCTTGGTACAGTGTTGCATGACTGCGCAATTACCAGTTAAAGTAGTGCTGAATAGCAAAAAATGGCCTGGTCATGAAGGGGGTAAAACCTTCCTGGGCTGAGGTAGTTATACCCTTTTAAAAACGCAGCTCCTGCCTTCCCAACCTGCGTTTTTTTTCAGTGTATTGCTTTCGGGTCTTCTCATGGAATCTGCGGGATCAGATCACTGCTGTGTTAAAGTAGAGCTACAGGCAAAACTTTTTTTTTTCATTTTGAATAGAGTAAGGGAGGGTTATAACCCCTGTCAGATTTTTTTTTTTTTTTTTTTTGCCATCTGTGTCCCAATGCGGAGATTTCCCTTCACTTCCTGTCCCATAGCCAAACAGGAAGTGAGAAGAAATCCCCGGGGAATTCCTTGGGGGACCATCCCAGGTCACCAGAACTAGTGTCCCCATTGGAAGATTTCCCCTCTATTACTTTTCTGGGGACAACCCAACATTTGGGATTTCCTTTTACTTTCAATGATAACGGTAAACAGGACAAATAGAGAGGATGAATCTCCTTAACGGGGGGCACAGATAGCAATAAAAACCTGACAGGGGGGTCTAATCCCTCTCCACTCCATCCAAAACTAAAAAAAAAATGTTGCCTTTAGTTATACTTTAAAGCGGAACTTTAGTCATTTTTTTTCATCTTTCCATCTATTAAATCTTCTGCTCTTGTTGTTGTTTTAACTTTGGATACTAAAACCTTTTTTTTCTGCCAGTAAATCCCTTATACAGCCCACTTCCTGTTTCCTGTCTGGTCATTAGCCTAGGCTTATGACATCATGCACAGCTCTCTCTCTCTCTCTCACTCTGGGGAGAGTTTGCCAGGAAGTGAGGGGGGATGAGTCATAAGAGGGCCAATGAGAGCTGCAGAGCTGGAGGCGTGGCTCTGTGTGTCTGTGTAAATCCAGGAAGTGAACAGGCAGCAACTTCAGCTGCCCACAGTTAAAATGGCTGCAGCCAGACTCAGTGGAGGGAGATTTCTGCAGCATATTTGGCAAATACAGAATCACAGTATATATAAATTAATATGCAGAGTGGTTGGAGGGAAACTTCAAAATTGTAAAAGATGTTTTTATTACAAATGATGTGAGCAGACTGCAGTTCCTCTTTAAGTAAAAAGCTCTGTAAACACGCTAATAGACATGTATTCATTCATTGTTTGCACACCCAGGTGACTCAGAGCCATTATTTGGACCCGTTCCCTTTAATGTATTTGCACAGGCGGACATAAATACACTGATCTGTCAAAGCAATCGCTGGCGTGCGATGTCATAGGTCAGCGGGCGTTCCAGTGGAAATGGAATTTAATAGGATGTTACAGGGCAGGGTGGTGCCTCTTTAAGGGATCAGGGCAGAGATCACTAAATATGCCCAAACCCATTTTCCAAACACAACACCCTGCGATGGCATCCAGAAACTGGCCGCTCCTGACTTGAAAGGTTGTACAGCGTGATCCCAAACCCACTACAGTAAAATCAGTCTGTATATACAGTAAAGCATGCTGGTTATACTCACTGTGAAACCTAAGGGGTTAATCCTCTGCATTGTGTAAAAAGGCTGTTTGATCCTGTCTTCTCTGATCCTCCCCTTCTTCCACTGTCCCCAATCCATCTCCAGATAGAACAGAGTCTTGGGGGCACTCTGCACATGCTCAGTTTGGTGTGTATTGCTAGAGAGGTTTTTTTTTTTCTTGGAAGGGTGCATGTGATCAGCACAGGGCCAATCAGCACTGTCCAGACAGAGGGTCAGGGGTCATGCATCCTCATAGGACAGTCAGGGGAGACTGAAAACTCCTCCTACAAGTTTTAACCAGACACTGATGGAAGTCACAAGACTGCTATATACTGCTGATGAGAAAAGGTATATAGCAGTTTATATTTACTAAAAGTATTGAATTTCCATGTTCTGTGTACTGTGGGAGTTCCTGACAATTGCGCGGTCGTGCTACGTTGTACCCAAACAGAATTGACGTCCTTTTTTCCCACAAATAGAGCTTTCTTTTGGGGGTATTTGATCACTTCTGCGGTTTTTATTTTTTGCACTATAAACAAAAAAATAGCGACAATTTTGAAAAGAAAGCAATTGTTTTTTACTTTTTTGCTATAATAAATACCCCCCAAAAATATATAAAAAAAACTACCGGTATTTTTTTCCTCAGTTTAGGCCGATATGTATTCTACATATTTTTGGTAAAAAAAACTGCAAGAAGTGTATATTGATTGGTTTGCGCAAAATGTATAGTGTCTACAAAACAGGGGATAGTTTATGGCATTTTTATTATTATTTTTTTTTTTTAGTAATGGCGGCGATCAGAGATTTTTATCGTGACTGCGACATTGTGGCGGACACATCAGACGCTTTTGACACTATTTTGGGACCATTGTCATTTATACAGCGATCAGCGCTATAAAAATGCACTGATTACTGTGTCAATGACACTGGCAGGGAAGGGGGTTAACCACTAGGGAGCGATCAAGGGGTTAAGTGTGTCCAAGGGAGTGATTCTAACTGTGGGGGGGGATGGGCTTCGACTCACATGACAGCGATCACTTCTCCCGATGACAGAGAGCAGTAGATCCCTGTCATGTCACTAGGCAGAACGGGGAAATGCCTTGTTTAGAAAGGCCTCTCCCCATTCTTCCGCTTCGTGACACGATCATGGGCACCCGGCGGACATCGAGTCACCACCCACAGTGCCACTTCTTAAAGGGGACATACCTGTACGCCCTTTTGCCCACCCGTGCCATTCTGCTGACGTATATCATCGTGCAGTGGTCGGGAAGCGGTTAAGAAAAGGAACTATTTACTAGTCCCTTCCCCGCTCTTCATCCTGAAACATCCCCCTCAGCAACTGGGGAGAGAGGAGAGGAGGGAAGCCAGCAGCACTGCAGGGTGGGGGGCCAACAAGGGGGAGGGGAGCCCAGGAAGTAGGGGGAATCGGGAATGCACATAGTGATTAGGGTGTGTCCAGGCACAGATGATGCTGGATGGCTCTATCTGGCTTGCTGCAGCTTCTATTGCACATTATGAGAAGCTCACAGTGTGCAGTGAAATCAGAGGAAGCCATTTCAGTCTAGGAGAGAAGCCGATACAACTGTGTGTAGCACCCTGGTGTTAGGAAGGGTTACTAATAAATTTGGTTTGAGTGGATGTGGTGTCTCAGCCAATTGTCAGGGGTTTCTTTGCCCTTGGCCTGCTGGGAGAGCCTATTTATTCGGGAGGGGTCAGGTGATCGGGGTTCTGTGCCACCTGGACGGCTGTCTAGGTGGACGTGTGTTGAAAAGCTCCCGGCTGCTAGGCCAGAAGCCTGAGGCCTATCTGGGAGTACCTGGCTGCTAGGTGGTCTGAGGCCTATCCAGGTTGGAAGCAAGCAGCCCCCGCCGGTGGTAAGCCATATTTCGCTGACAATGGCTGGTGTTGGCGCTTCAATCATAATGGCACCATGGTTGATATGGTGTCAGGGTGATTGAAGCGCATTGTTTCTATTGTTACATTCTAATATATAATGAAGTGGTTCCAACTCACCCTAATGCAGAATCAGTGGGAGCCCTGGGCGTGTCACTTGGCACATCTCCTGCCACCAGATGTTGATTGTCTCTTGCCACTTTCACCTGCCAGCAGATGTGGATTGTCACTTGCTACGTCACACACCACCATTTGCAGATTGCCACATCACCTGCCACCATTTACAGATTGTCACTTGCCACATCCTCTGCCACCATTTGCAGATTGTCACTTTCCACGTCACCCGCTACTAGATGTGGGTTGTCACTTGCCAACTGATGTGGATTGTCACTTGCCATGCCAGCCAGTGCCACCAAATGTGCATTGACGCTGCATTGGTGGCAGGCTGGCAGCACTGGTCCATTTAGTGAGGGCAGGAGAGCGGTGATGCCGGGCGGGCACTGAGAAATGATGTCATCTCGCTGCTCCCCATCGCACCTCCGACATTGAAGCAAGGGGGTCTGGCTGCAAAGTGAAGCTCCACCAATGACAGGAAGCACGTGACCACCACTCCACCGCGCTGTGAGGGCGGAAGAGCGCTGATGTGTGGCGGGCAGTGAGAGATGATGTCATCTCTCTGCTCCCCGCCGCACCTTGCTCCCCCATTGAAGAGGCCCGGCTGTGAAGAGTGCTGATGTGGAGCAGATGGAGAGAGATGTCATCTCTGCTTGTCCGCCCACTCACTTCTCTCCTCTCCTCCGCCTGTCTCATGCAACCAGCCTGCCAGCCGCAGCAGCCGCGCCCGCGACCCGCTGGTTAGGCAGGGACCCTGCGGCAAGAGACTCGGGGCTATGGCCCCAATAGCCACCCCCTAGGGACGCCCCTGGCACCCACTATGCCTAGTAACCCACACTGTGAAGAAGGATGTCAGCTCCCCCTGATATTGGAGGTCACCATTGGGCCTCTAGAGGTCAGGCCATGGCTACACCTGCAAGACTGAAGGGAAGCTGGAGGTCAGTTTTAGGCCCACAACCTTTTTTTTTTTGTTTTGGGCAGGCGGGGAAGATTAGAACCTTTTTCTGGCTTTGGTGTTAACACACAATGATGACATTTTCTTTGCATTAAGCCGATCTCGCGTTTTGTAAAAAAAAAAAAAAAAAAGAGAAATAAAAGCGATTATAGTTCCCTTTTAAATCTCAAGCAGAAGAATTACAAAAGTAATTCATTTTCATCCCGGGACATCTTTACTCCTTTCATGGTGACGATGCAATAAAATGTAACTGCCCCGTATCAATTAGATTTGTTCCTATAATAAAGCATCGGCGGGGCTTCCAGCAGCTCAGGGATCGCTGAGTGGCTGAGAAAGCGGCGTACAGTTTCCTAGACTGACAATAAAAAAAATAAAAAAATAAAAAGCTTATTCCGTTTAATCGGCTTGCTTGTCCTCTGATGGTCTCTCAACAAAGCAGGCATGCTGTGGGTTGGGGGCATAGTTTAATTCCCCTGGTTGCTCCTGTATGGCCTATTAAACGTGTGCGAGAGAGAGAGACGGCGGCGGACTCGGTAATGGAGTAGCAGAGGGTTAATAATCTCGAGGAGTTCCCAGCGGGCAAGGCACAGGAAATAACTAATCAACAATGCCAGGGACTGTATAATTTAATGGCTTTGAGCCACCCCAAGCTGTTCTTTTCCCAGTTGCTTCTGAGGATTAATTATCACCTTCCTACCATCCGAGATGACAAGTAATATGGGGTCTGTCCTGTCTGGGGAAGATCTGAGCTTCTGCACTGTCAGAGGATTAAATGGCAGGAATTGGATTTATATGGGAAAATGTCATTCTTTTAGCGGTGCATGTGAGTGAGATCAGCGCATTTGTAAATAAGAACATCAGTGTGTACTGTGCTGGTAAAGACATACAGGGGTTGATTTATTAAATCCGGAGAGTGCGAAATCAGGTGCACCTGTGCAAAGAAACTAATCAGCTTCCGGGGGTTTTTTTTGTCAAAGTTTAATTTACTGTAACAAGCAGAAGTTAGAAGCTGATTGGCTACCATGCACAGCTGCAGCAGATTTTGCACTCTCCGGTATTGGTAACTCAACCCCAGTGGCTGCCACTGCGACATTTACATTACCCCCCGGGGTCCGTGTCTGCTCATTCTGGGGCCTGGTCTGTCCTGTCCCTGTGTGGTGTATCTGTGGTGTTTTCGCTATGGTAAGCACAGGTGTGCGTGCATGTTGGCACGTGTGCACTAGCACTCTTTGGCGTGCGTCCCTGAAGATAAGCGTGCCCACAGGCCTGGGAGAATATTTCCCATATGGTGGCCAGTGCTCTGTCTTTTTGCCAGCTATCTAGTGTGTGTAAGATTACTGTTCTGTCTTTCTCCTGGCTGCCCCCATTGCTGACTCTGCCCATTCCTAATGTGCTCTTGCCTGCCATCTTCCTCAACTTCTGCCTTGACCAGTGGTCTCCAAACTGCGGCCCACAGCTGGATGCGGCCCTTTGCTAGCCTTTATCTGACTCTTGGGGGCACTATTATTCCCATTAATACAAGGCACTGTTCCTCTCACTGACACCAACAGTGGGGCATATTTCCTGTTACTGACACCAACCATGGGTTCACTATTCCTCTCACTAATACCAATGATGGGGCACTATTCCTCCCACTGATCCCAATGATAAAACACTATTCCTTCTACTGACACTAATGATGGGGCACTATTCTTTCCACTAATACCAACAATGGGGCACTTTTCCTTCCACTGATACCAGTGATGGGGCACTATTCCTCCCACTGATACCAATGATTGGGCTCTATTGCTCCCACTAATACCAACAATGGGTCACTATCCCTCCCACTGATATCAATGATAGGGCACTATTCCTATTACTAATACCAACAATAGGGCATTATTCCTCTCACGGGCATCAATGATGGGCCACTATTCCTCCCACTGACACCAATGATGGGACATTATTCCTCCCACTGTTACCAATGTTGGAGCACGATTCCTCCCACTGATATCAATGATGGGGCACTATTCCTCCCACTAATACCAACCATGGGGCACTATTTCTTCCACTAATACCAACCATGGGGCACTGTGGATAAAAAAAAAAAAAATACAGCGCTCACAACACACAGTATAAGTGAAATCAACAAAAAAGTCCAAATAAAAATCCAAATAAATGCAACTGAAGTGTTAGTCCACAATGAAGTAGGTGCAAAAAATGCTTCACAAACTTGCAGGAGTACAGTGATGCCCCCTTTTGCATCCCCACTCACCAGAACAGGACGACCTCCCAGCTTTGCAGTCCAGGGGTCACTATTCCTACCATTGATACCAATGATGGGGCACTATTCCTATTACTAATACCAACAATAGGGCATCATTCCTCCCACAGATATCAATGATGGGGCACTATTCCTACCACTGCTATCAATGATGGAACACTATTCCTCCAGTTAATAGCAATGACAGGGGCACTATTCCTCCACCTATTGACCACAGGTGCTATGTAATTTTTTTTACACCTACTGACTACTAAGCCTGAGGCATTGTTTACTCCCACTGATGCCGGAACATTTTCCACCCCCCACTGACCACAATCCGCTCCCCCCCACCTTAAAGTCCAAAGGACAGTAAACTGGCTCCTTGTATAAAAAGCTTGGAACCTTTGGCCTAGACACTCTCTTGCCTGTCGTCTGCCTTGGCCTCTGCTTGGTTTCTGAGCCTTCTGCTCTATAGTTAACCTGTCTCCACAGTGTAGTCGCCCTGCTACTTTGGCCTCTTTGGTGGGGAGATCCTGAGGGCCATGACCTGGTGCCCATGTGCATCAAAGTAGCCTAGTGGCCACTGGGGACACCGACTTATCACTCCTTGCAAGGTGCCCTGGAGAAGACCAAGTTTTCACTTGTGACACCACACCTTGGGTGAGCTCATGTCACGTGCCAGGGGTGTCAATCATAACCTTCTTCTGAAATGGTTAGTTGCTTGGCTGTCCCAGGAGCAAGTGCAGTTTGTGTTCAGTTCTCATGTTGTGGTGGAGCAACTGATAATGTAACTTTAAGTGACATATTGTGACACATCTGTGGAAACATGGACAGCAGGGTAAAGTCTATGTTGCCCACAGTCTTCGGTAGGGCAATACATAGGGGGATGAATCATTGATGTTAATCACCCCTTATATTGTATGCCTTTAGCTCAAGTGCTTTAGAAGTCCTTCAAGTGTCATGTCTTAGGTGTCTATTTGTAAAACAAACCTAGCTAGATAGCTAAAAAGATCAATGATGTCAGTGGGAACTTATCTGAGAAATTGCTCATTGCTCAAGGAACCCTGAGAAACCTCTGGAGGAACCCTAGAGTTCCATGGAACCCTGGTTGAGAAACTCTGGTATATACTGTACATAAGGCCTAACACAAGGAGGTGAAGGTGGTGTCCTGATCATATGATCGCCGTGATTGGCTCTCACAGTGATCACGAGATTGAAAGTCTATCCTGTTGGTTGCGTAACGCAGACGGGGACCAAGAGATCAATAGCAGCTGGGTCAGTGTGCTGGGAGCGTGCAATGAGGACGCTCACAGCAAAAAACATCCGATCTCCACAGGTACATTTGTGCGGTGGTTAAAGTCCACACACACTGATGCTGTATATATAGGTTACGGCAGTAGAAAGAGGTTAAAGGCCTATAAACTGAAAAAATAAAAACAGGTGAAATGAAATTGACTCATTCCCAGTATAAACTACCTTTAATGTGTACCTGTCCTCTTCACCCAGTGGAGCCTGGGATTTGGTGATGTGAGCTGGATTCCCAAAAAACGAAAACAGAGTGTAAAGACAAGAGGCTCTCCTCTAATCCCTACACTGGTTCCCAATCACCCAGCAAATTAAATTCAAAATACTAACCACAACATACAAAGCCATTCACAACTCTGCCCCGAGCTACATCACCAATCTTGTCTCCAAATATCACCCAGACCATCCTCTCCGCTCTTCTCATCACCTCCTACTCTCAAGCTCTCTCGTCTCCTCCTCCCATGCTCGTCTCCAGGATTTCTCCAGAGCCTCTCCCATCTTCTGGAACTCGCTACCTCCACCGGTCCGGCTATCCCCTACTCTTGCTACCTTCAGGCGATCCCTGAAAACTCATCTCTTCAGGAAAGCCTATCACGTCTCCAACTAATCCTTTACCACTTCCATCAGCTCATTCCCCACAGTTACAACCTTTTGTATCACCTGCCCCACCCTATTAGATTGTAAGCTCTTCTGAGCAGGGCCCTCTTAATCCTTGTATTTTATTGTATTATAACTGCATTGTCTCCCTTTTATATTGTAAAGCGCTGCGTAAACTTTTGGCGCTATATAAATCCTGAATAATAATAATAATAAAAAAGAGGCAGATGTGCTTTTGTGGGACCTTAGGGGACACAATGGCTTCATCTTGTGTTACCAGATAACAGGTGCAGGTTACCTTTGGATTACTATCAATGTAGGAAAATGTCCTTTTTTTTCATTGGTTGAACCTTTGTATAGACAGCAGTAAAAGGAAATTGGAGGTGACAAGTTACCCTTTAGGGCGCAAGGCACAGTGTATGTCACAGATCGACATTCTAACGGACAGACTCGTTTTGGCCAAACTTTTTTTTTTTTTTGGACAGAGCGCAAAAATGTTTTAATTTCTTACAAGTTTTTATTTCTATCTGTGACCCCATCAAGGAGATTTCCCCTTCCCTGTCTCAGTGACAAGAAATTAAGGATGTAGTTGTCACCGGGACAGGAAGGCACAGAAATAGAAACATTGTCAGTGTCTAACCCTTCTCACGCTCCTTAAATAGGTTTTTTTTTTCCTTTTGTCCCTCTTCCCATTGGACAGATTCCCATTGACTTCCCGTCTTGACAAGAAGTGAGTGAAAATCTGCCCAACAGAGACACAGATAGTAATAAAAAACCCAACGAAGGGTCCAACTCAACCTATCTCAATCCAGTATTTAAAAAAAAAAGGTTTTGGCTGGAGTTTGGCTTTAAACAACAGCTGTGGTGTCTATTGGATGGTGTTGTTAGTTCACGGATTGTTTTACTTGTTTCTTGCAATTGTGAAAGTTAGAGAAATACATCTAAATAGGACTTTAAAGGGACGTTAAACAAGAATTATCCGGTTTCACAAAGTCATTAAAAAAAACTATATATTTTATTAGCACAGAGAATAAGCATCACAATGATGTCTAAAAACAAATTTTACAAGGAAAAGAAGAGGACAAAGGGAAACACGTGATTTCACTATAAATGTTTACTGGTCACACACAATAGTAATACCGCCAATTCTTTTTTCCTCAATTCCATGTGATCTTAAAAGTCTTGGTATCGGTTAAATAAAAAATGAAAAAAGCGGCACAACTCCACTGTGTCTCTTAAGTGTATCTTATTAAGTGATAGATTATTGTTCAACCTCAATATTCAATGCAATTATACAAAGTTTAATTCTTAATTACCGGTAGATATCACTACAATTATAGGAGAAGTACAACCAAAGCTTGTTTGGCTGTACTTCTCAGTGCAGTTCATTTTGCACTCCTGTGACCCGTTTTCAGCAGACAGCGGGTTGAAGTCCGCTGTCTGCTGACGTCACAGAGCTGGTCCAGGCTCGGGCAAGATCATGACACTGGAGTCGGGATCCGCACACATGCTTGGGTCGGCACAAGGCTCAGCCTCTCAGTGAGCCACTGAGAGCCTGAGCCGGCCGCTCCCGCCCCCTCCACAACCCAGCACCTCAGTGACCGAGGGGGGGGGGACAGAGCAGAGAGCCAGTGACTGACAGCGGTCGGCGGTGTTTGATCGCTCGGTTCTCAGTTTTAAAGGACCGATGCTGCATCCACCTAGGTAAGTATAAATATAAAATATAAATGTAAGATCTATCAGTTTTTTTCAGTTATTGCAATGATTAAGCACAAGATGTATGTGTGAAACGCGTCTACATGACCACAGTTTGGTGTTTTTGGTGTTATCGTTGTGAGACAAAATAAAAGGCAATCGAAAGTTCTGGATGTGCAGCCATCTCTTTCTTCTTTCCTAGGTAAGTATAAATCTGCAAAAACCCCAAACCCTATACTTCTCTTTTAACGCAAAAAAACAATCAAACAGAAAATCTCGCTGTTACACGAATAACCACACACTTTTTTGTGATAACTAGCAATAACACTTATCCTCAAAATCATAAATTTATTGTGCAAATCACACCGAAATGCCCATCAAATGGGTCACTGCAATTGTGGTTAGCACGTCTGCCTAGCAGCACTGGGGTTGTCAGTTGGAATCCCAACCATAGCACTACCTGCCTGGAGTTTGCATGTTCTCCCTGTGTCTGCGTAGGTTTCCTTGGGGTACTCCCGTTTCCTCCCACACCCCAAAGACATGCTGGGAGGTTAATTGGCTCCTGTGTATATTGGCCCTAGTATGTGTATGAATGTGAGTTAGGGACCTAAGATCATAAGCTCCTTTAGGGCAGGGACTAATGTGAATGTACAATATATCTGTACAGCACTACGTAAATTGACGGCGCTCTATAATTACCTGTAATAAATAATATACAAATCTTCCTCAATCTTTCACATTCATAAACATCATTAGTGAGTCCCACCACCATTCATAATATCCTCTCACCTGAACATATGGACCTATTATTGCGAAGACACTTGCCTGATGAAGGGGTCCTGCGTGGCTCCGAAATATTGCCTTATGTTTACCATGTGACCACATAAATAAAGCTTTGGACCCTTTTCGAGGAATCCTTGGTGTGCTGCTGATATTTCTTCACTTGGGTCTTGTGGTAGATCGCGAACCGGAGGATCCTGAGGAGCTGGCCAGGGGTTTCTGGTAAAGCTCAGATTTTCCACCGCAAAAGAAAAGAGAGGGAGAGCCCTTATAGTGTAGTAGATTCATTCAAAAACAAGGATACAATGCTTCCACAATAAAAGGAAAAAAGGTCAAAAATGGACTTACAACTGTTGGGGCTCTGGTCACCCAGATAGGGGGGTACAAGTAGCCTTCCTAGTGTGGGTGTGAAAATGTCTCCATGCAGGGTCAATGTGGTCACTGAAGAAGAGGAACATTTGCTCTTCTGGTGGAGTGGTGGACCTTTTCGGTACTGGGACATTAGGCGGTGTCGGCTCAGTACCTAGGAAGAGCCGGCACACTCTCAGCGAACTAAACACTGGGTTACGCTCTGATCCCCTGTGTGGCTCTGGACAGTACACTGACAGAGGCGCACAGTTTTGCTCCTAATTGCTCCCGATGCATCTACCCTTTGTGAGTAGGATCTTTTTACATTGTTTTAGGAAAAAGCTTACACATACTATGCCAGAGCAGTGGTGTTGTCTGTCCCTTCCCCCTATTTTGTGGTTGCTCTCTATGCTGCGGGCATTCCCATCCTGGGTGCTCTGTGCAGGCTCTCAGGTGAACAAAGTGGTGGAAACTAAGAGTCAACACAAAAAGGGCCCTTAGGTAGTTATTTTGGCAGAGGAGCACGATTTGATTGTTCAAAGAATAGACACGAGTCGTCTGCTTTAGTAAAACATCCAATTACTTTATTTCACCAAATGAAATGAATTTTGTGGCTTTAAATTGTCACTTCCTCAGTCCAAAGTGACAAAATTGGTGTCTACTATTAGCGGGTTGTGAGCTCCACTTGGGAAATATTCTTTATCGGCCACCAAATGGTGGCCAATGGTACAATTTGTGGCAGTGATGTAATCTAGGTGGATCACAGGTAGCTCATGTAGATACATGTATAGAAATGTATCTCTTAAATCAGGGCTCTCCAAACTTTCTAAACAAAGGGCCGGTTTACTGCCCTTCAGACTTTAGGGGGCCGGATTGAGGCCAGAGGGAGTAGAAAATGTCCTGGCGTTGAGTGGTAGTAAACAATGCCCCACCTTTGATGTCAGTGGGAGGGCTAGCGCCTCCTCGTTGATGTCATTTGGTGGAATAGTGCCCCATTGTTGGTGTCATTTGGTGGAATAGTGGCCCATTGTTGGTGTCATTTGGTGGAATAGTGGCCCATTGTTGGTGTCATTTGGCGGAATAGTGGCCCATTGTTGGTGTCATTTGGCCGAATAGTGCCCCATCATTGATGTCAGTGGGAAGAATGATACCCTATTGTTGGTGTTAGCGACAGGAATGATGCTCCATTGTTGGTGTCAGTGGATGGAATAGTGCCCCAAGAGCCTGATAAAGGCAAACGAAGGGCCGCATCCGGCCCCAGGGCCACACTTTAGAGAGAAAAAAGAAAAGAGAGGGCGCACCAGCCATGTGCATTATCTTTTGAGTGTAATTTTATTAAAACAAATGATAAAAAGGAGCTACTTACAAAGAGTATTGGAAGATCCCTTAGTAGAAACAATCCTCACATAGCAGCATGCAGTCTAAAGTAAGCGGACCCACCAGAGGTCACATAGGAACTCGCAGGGGTCACTGCTAACTGACGCGTTTCGAGGGGAACATCCCCTCTTCCTCTGAGCGAAGCTTGTCTTAAAGGGTCTAATGGTTTTTCCTACACATAAAGACCCATGTGGATAACCTAGCAGATGTACAATGTCCAACGTGTCAGGATTAAATGTTTAGGCAAATGGGGTTGGCCATTAAGGAGGTCAAGATATCTGGTCATATGTACTTACATTGTGGATAATATTTAAAAGTCTCTTTTGGTCTTTTATCACATTCTTCCACCCTCTATGAGACCAAAGAATGGCATTGGTAGCCTTTATAATATACATGATTTTTGTAGTGTTGACAATATATTTTTTCTAAGTTTGTCTTGTTAGAATGAAAGTGACAAAGTTTAGTAAAAATCCAATTAACAAATGGAATTGACAAATAAATCTTATTGTTATCCTGACCCTATCAAACATGTTCTGTTTAGATTTATTGGTAAATAGCAAATTTGTTCATATTTGCTAGTTATGTGCCTATTATAAGCTTTCTTGAGTCTGGTTTTACTATAGTCTGATTTTAGAAGACAACTTTTTTTTTGGCCTCTATCTCAAAATGGTGGGAATCAGAACAATTCCTTCTGAGACAAGATATTAAACTATCAGAATAGTACGGATCAGGTATTGTATTGTCTGCTACAGTTCTTCTTTGTGGTACCCAACGTTTTATCGCCCTGTAAAACATGATTGCCTAAAAATCCGAACTTTTCAATGTAACATGACACACTGAATTTTGAACTGAAATCATTCCAGTTCATACGTACCCTGACCTCACCCAATTCATTGCAAGTTCCTGTACAAAGTATAAAGATATCATCGATGTACCTATGCCATGCCTATATGTGGCACATCAACAAGTTACCATTACAGATTAGGTCCCGCTCTAACCCCCCTAGGTAAAGATTGGCATAGAATGGGGCATACACAGTGCACATTGCTACGTCCTCAACTAGAGCTGGTGGGAACGATGAGTTGTGAAGACAATATGTGTCAAAATGCATTCCAAATGATATACGATGAAGTTGTTATATGCCCAGGTCTCCTATCCTTGTTCAGTATGGTCAGGGCCTTTATGATAAGGATTCCAGGAGTGAAGGGCCTCCATATGAGCCGTCACCAACAATGTTGGTATGTGTAGACCCTCAACGATTCCTAACATACAGTATTTATTATGTCCTTGACATGACTTCTTTATCTACTATTATTATCATTTGTGACCCTGTCATACATTTACGGTGAAGTCACATTTCTCTTTTTCCTCTTCTTGTCCTTGGAAAATGTTTTTAGACTTTATGGTAATGCTTTTATCGTTGTGATAAAAAAACCTATTATATTTTTCATTACTTCGTGACACAGAATGATTCTTGTTTAAGGTGTGTTTATAGTCCCATCTGGATTTGTATGTATCTAACCTGTGCATTAGTCAGAACGATAATATCTTTTTTTTTTAATGTAAGCAAACTCTTACTAAAATCATCCAAGTCTCGATTCTTTGTTACTTGGAAATGTTTTTATTAAAAGGTTGTGCATTCATCTGCTACTAGCTGATCCCGTCTACTTCACCTATTGGAACTTTGTGGACGGCTGTTATTTCTATTGGTTTGTTTCAGAGTGTGGCTATAAAGGGGACATCATCATTAGTTTTGAGCTTTATGCCTTAAAGAATTCTACGTCTTTAGTGCTGATAACCCTGTCAACCACACACACACCATCACAAACCCTCTTGTACCAGCCTGACTTTGTTCTTATGGATTGCATCGATTTACAGAATCTAGATTGGATAACATTTACTTTGCTAAAGCACCGTATATCATTAGCAATTGCTGTTTTTTTTTCTTTTTACTATTGTTTTTAACCTTTTTTTCACCCTTTGATCTCCCACCATGCTCCTTGAAGCCACTTCTTTTCTACATGAATCTGTTCTGACAGTAGATACATGTATTTTCCCAGGGAGGGCTCCCTGATGGTCACAACAATGGGACTTGCCTGTGCAATAAGCATTGACATGGCTAATTTTTTTAATTTAATAGTTTTTGTTAAGTTTCCATAGAAAAGAAGTACAGACAGTTAGGAAGACAGTATCAATTCCAGTTATGCATTAGAACATATATAAAGTTGTTTGAGTGGTTACAATGAAGCTACAGAAGTCGCATTTTAAACTCGGACAGTAAGTATAATATCGTTAACATTCAAACTCGGTCGGCAGGGGCATTGGCCCCCACCCAGACACCCCATCTGGGAGCAAGCTGGGAGGCAACACGGCCAACCTTTACTTTATTTATTTGTTTTAATAACAATAGTTTTAATTACAATAGTTTCAATATACAGGTACAATGGGCTGGTCAACTTCTGGGCAAGTTACATACTTGCCAGAGATCATTCATAACTTGGAATTACTTGAGTTTGAACTATCAACTGCAAAGGAAAAAAAAAAAAGTGTTTTGTCTTTGGCTGACACTAACTTGAGATAAGGGGGAAAATAAGGAAAAATGTAAGGTTGCACAGTTCCGTTGAAAAGAAGATCAATATCAGGTGAAATGTTTAGTCGTTATTAAACTCAGTCTATATGGTTGGCTGAATACCAGGTATACCATCTAGCCCATCTGATTTTCATTTTCAGGTAGTTACCATGGGTTGCTGCGAACATTAGTTCGTAAGTGGCGTGAATATTGGTTGTCACCACTATTTCCTTAAACGTGGGAGGCTTGGAGTCTTTCCAGTGGCGCAGTATCGCCAATCTGGTACTAAGGAGGATGTGGGTAACTATAGTTCTAGCGGCAACTGGTATTTGTTCCACACCTAGTGATAGTACCGCCCCAGCCGCCTCGGGAGATATTTGTGATCCCGAGATCTTGGAGATTAGATTGAACACTTTGGACCATTTCCACAAGACATGGAGCAATGTGCCGGATTCTCCACAATTCCTCCAACACAGAGGCGAAGTTTGCGGGTCAAATTTAGATATTCTATATGGTGTCAAATACCATCTCAGCAATATTTTGTGGGTTACTTCCCAAAGATTGACGCTCTTGGTCGCAGTAAATGTATTGCGCAGAGCATTTTGCCATTGTTCTTCGGTATACGTTGCACCCATGTCTCTCTCCCATGTGTTTTAATGTTATTGGCTTTTATGAATGCAGTTTTATTGTTCAGGAGATTATAGAACATCGTTATTCCCTTGATCTTAGGGTCCTTTCACATTGGGGCGGTTTGCAGGCGCTATTGCGCTAATAATAGCGCCTGCAAACCGACCCGAAAGTGCCGCTGCTTTCATTCCAGTGTGAAAGCTCCGAGGGCTTTCACACTGGAGCGATGCGCTGGCAGGACGGGAAAAAAAGTCCTGCCAGCAGCATCTTCAGAGCGGTGAAGAATTGGAGTGTATAACACTCCTTCACCGCTCCTGCCCATTGAAATCAATGGGACGGCGTGGCTGTACCGCCGGCAAAGCGCCTCTGCAGAGGCGCTTTGCGGTGGTTTTAATCCTTTCTTGACCGCTAGCAGGGGGGGAAAACCGCCCCGCTAGCGGCCAAATACCGACGGTAAAGCGCCGCTTACAATAGCAGCGCTTTAGCGCCAACAACGCCCCCGCCCCAGTGTGAAAGGGCCCTTAGTGTGGGGATTTGTAAGGAAGAGAGTTGCTCGCCATGGCAATGCAATGGAAGTTTTTGGGATGACATGGCTAATTTTTAAAGGAAAAGAAACACAGCGCCTCTAAGTGCAGTATTGGTAAACCATTTAGTGATAAGTCAAAAGTGAAACTACTCGCAAAGGGAGCATAAACACAAGCATGATAGTAATCCTGCAGCAAAATCCGGGTGTGGTTTTCTCCTAAACGTCCGTGTCTCTGAAGTGCAGCACAAAACCACAGAAATTCCCAGCTCAACTTACCGACCAGCCTGCAACCAGCCAAATTATTCTGTCTAACAGTATGCGTTAAAAACAGGAGTTTAGTTTGCAAACATTTGCAAATACCTGCGTAAGTTACAGAGCCCCGTCAAGGTACCCAGTACCTGTAGTCCTAACTCTAAATTTTGAGAGCCTCCACGGTGGAAGCACATGCATTATAATGGATAGGCAAATACGCATGTATTTGCAAATGTGGGCAGACTAAACCCCTGTTTTTAAAGCATACTGTTAGACATGATAATTCAGTTGGTTAGCAGGCTGGTATATTGAGCTGGGAATTTCTTTGGTTTTGTTCTGCATGCGTTGCCCCTCCATGTGCTCCTTGCTGCAAAGGCCAGTTATAGGTGAGGGCAGTGGCCATTTGTTTGTACTGTTGAAATACTGGTGAGAGGACACACTGGACTCCTTTGCTGCCATGGTGCTATATGCTAGGTGTCCAGTGCGCCCCTGTGCCTTTTAAGGAGGGGTGGGGCCAGGCTCACCTGCCCTCTGCCTATCCATTATAATTCATGTGCAATGTCCATTGTGGAGGCTCACAAAATTTAGTTCGGACTACAGAATACACTGGGGTGCCTTGACGGGGCTCTGTAGCTTACACGTGTATTTGCAGATGTGTGTAGATTAAACCCCTGTTTTTAACGCATACTGTTAGACAGGATAATTATTCAGTTAGTTGCAGGCTGGTCGGTAAGTTGAGCTGGGATTTTTATTTTTTTTTGCAGGCGTTGCCCTTCCATGTTCTTCTTGCTGCAAAGGCCAGTTATAGGTGAGGGCAGTGCCCATTTGTTTGTACTGTTGAAATACTAGTGAGGGGACACACTGGATACCTTTGAGGGCAGCGGCCATTTGTTTGTACTAAGGAAACTGGAGTACCCGGAGGAAACCCACACAGGCACAGGGTGAACATGCAAACTCCAGGCAAATTACCAGGTATTATTTTAATTAAACCTGCTTTAATAGTAACCAGTTAAGGCCCCTTCTCCTATGTGTAGTTAGGGTTGCCACCCGTCTGGGATTCGCCCGGACAGTCCGGGTTTGGAATCGTGTGTCCCCGTTTCAGACCTCCTGAAACCCGGACACATTATTGAGAATGAACTGCAGTTCCCCAAGTAACTGAGTACCACAGTCGGGGCTGCTCATGGGCCCCACCCCCATACATGGACAGGAGATGAGAGAGGGCTTGGTTTACTCTTGCTCCTTCTGCCCTTACCCCTCTGTCTGCCCACCCACACTCCATTCCCCGGCGTTCAGTGCTCGGGGAAAGGGATGCTTGGGCTGGAAATTTGAAGCTCAGCAGCCGGCAGATACATCATAGATGAAAGGTGTCAATGCTGGAGCCTCCATCCTCAGGTGAGTGAGCTCAACATCCAATGCCTGAAGTCTTCCCCCCTTCCTTCCTTCTCTCTCCTGCCTTTGAGCGAGTGTGTACTCTAAGATAAGGGGGACTCTGATGTAAGGGGTGCTCTGTGGACTCTGATGTAAGGGGGGGGCCTTGGGAACCCTGATTTAGGGGAAATGCTGGGAACTCTAAAGTAAGTAAGAGCTTTGGTGAGCAGAAACCCCCTTACATCAGAGCTCCTCAACGTTCACAACGTTCCCTAAAATAAATTGCTGTGCGCCGCTAAAGTGTTCGGGTTTGGATTGAAGAAAAGGTGGTGACCCTATGTGTAGTCCATGCAGCGCTGTCGGGGCTGGGCTCAGCCCTTCCTTCTCTGAGCTGGCCGCTCAGCTAATTGCCAGCTCCTATCTCTCCACAGTTACTCAGCTGTTGATGATATCCTGCTCATCAGTCCTGCCTACTTAAGCCATTCAGCCCAGAGGATCTCTTCCTTCGCCTTAGTCAACATCTCTAGAGACGCTCTCCTGCATTCCTGTTAAAAGATTTGCTTGGCTGACTTCCCTTCTAGCTACCGATCCTGCTTGCCGTTTTATTACGCTCATCTCCGGCTCCCTGACGTGACTGCTGAGGCGCAATGGGCTTAGGTCCCACTTAATGTGACACCAAGGGATAAAATTCCCCACCACCCTTGCCCTTCACTCCATTAAATAAGACACTTACAACCATCAGGTTGGAAAGGGCAACGCCACAGCTTTATTAAATTCCAACACATAACATGTGAACATATTTAACCAGTACCAGTCACAGTCGTACTGTGAGCACTTAACCAAAAGAGGGAAGTGGGGCCTGTCCTTACCATAAGTGCTGGACAGACAGCCTATTTCCAATTTTCCATCAAGGGCATAGCCCATTACAGCAACTTTAACTGCTGGCAAGGTCAAGAAAACCGCAGCAAGCTGCGACATACCAAACATAGGAAAAAATGGGGCGGGAGGGTGGGCAGCTCTTCCAATGACTCTTCCGAAAGACCCAGAATTCTCTGGGGCACACGATTTCCTGAGCTCAGGCCCATCCCATACCCATGTCCCAACCAATTGTTCCCCTTGTCACACACCTAGCCATGCCCCCATCAGTCAAGGCTCTCTTTCCCTGGGGGGCTCAAGAGGCCTTCATTTTGGCTTGCCTGACTATCCGTTCCAGTTCCTGAACTTTGGCTATGTTTTGTCTACATTTGTTCTATTTACTTTTATTATTAAACAAGTGTGATTTAACTGTACTTCTGTCTCGGCCTGATTTCATGGTTTCTGACAAGCGCACTATTGCATGCACGTTAACGTGCAGTGCATTGCATTAAGGAAGCCTATAAATATGAACCTAAAAGTGACCATGCACCATTTTTACCAACTCAATGCACCAAAAATGCATGGTAGTGTGTCACTGTGCTGCAATGCAGGTGCACCAGATGTTCGCTGATTTAATGTATTGGGTGCTATTCAAAATAAAGGGCACCATAATGCACCGCGATACATGCATTGCAACAACTCATAGGTCTGAAGGGGGCCTAAAGAATAAGATCTCTTTAGTGCATAGGGAAGTTTTTGTTTTATTGGGCGGTGTGAAGGTGGGCCCAGACCAGCTGGGCTGTAAAATTCCCTATAGAATGCATATGGCCTGGTATGGCATACATGTATATGGTCACCCTATGCATCACCCCAGAAGACAGAATGGACAATTTTTGTGTCATCGTAACTGAAACGTCAGTAGTTAAAACATTTAAACTTGCAAAGTTTACACAGCATGACACAAACTGGGCTCAACCCAGCAATTCCCATTTTATGATGTTTTCCTTTGCCAGGGTTGAACTTAGTATTCTACGTCATATTGCAAATATTTGACCAGAAGTTACATCTTTACAAGTTTGCCGATCTATTTGTTCACGATGGTAGTTCATACAGATCTGTATGTTTTCCTATGCACTCGCATAGGTGTAAAAAAAATAAAATAAAAGACTTTAGAGGGTAAATCCACTTTCCCAGAAAAAAATGTCCACCGACCGCCCGTGATCGCTCCACAGAGAGGCAGAACGGGGATCTGCCTATGTAAACAAGGAAGATCCCCGTTCTGACAGGGAAGTACACAGAGATCTTCTTTTCCTTGTAAGCAGGAACACGGATCTCTGTGTTCTTCCTGTCAGTCCATCCCCCACACAGTTATGCCCCGCACACACGATCGGACTTTCCGACGGAAAATGTTGGATGTGAGCTTGTAGGCTGAAAGTCCGACCGTGTGTATGCTCCATCAAACATTTGTTGTCGGACTTTCCACCAACAATTGTTGTTCTCAAATTCTCCGCCAACAAAACTTTGCTGTCGGACTTTGCGATCGTGTGTACACAAGCCCGTCACACAAAAGTTCACGCACGCTCGGGAATCAAGTACGAGCCGGAAGCACTCAGTCTTGTAAAACTAGCGTTCGTAGAGGAGATATCACATGACTATTGAACTTCCTTTTTCTCGGCTCGCCGTACGTCTTGTACGTCACTACGTTCGTAATTGTTGGCCAACATTTGTGTGACCGTGTGTATGCAAGACAAGTTGGAGCCAACAACCTTCGAACAAAATTCCACCGTTTTGTTGTCAGAAAGTCCGATCGTGTGTACGGGGCATTAGAAAACACTCCCAGGGAACGCACCTAACCCTTTGATCGCCTCTGGCGTTAACCCCTTCCCTGCCAGTGTCATTTATACAGTGTCAGTGCATTTTTTTGTTTTTTAGCACTGATCACTGTATTGGTGTCACTCGGCCCCAAAAAAGTGTCACTTAGTGTCAGATTTGTCCACCCGCAATGTCGCAGTTCTGCTAAAAATCGCCGCCATTACTAGTAAAAACAATTAAAAAAAAAATTAAAAGTCTATAAATCTATCCCATAGTTTGTAGACGCTATAACTTTTGCGCAAACCAATGAATATACACTTATTGGGGATTTTTTTGACCAAAAAATATGTAGAAGAATACATATTGGCCTAAATTGATGAAGAAATTAGATTTTTTTTAAAATTTAGGATATGTATTATAGCAGAAAGTAATAAATATTGTCTTTATTTGGGTACAGCGTAGCAGGACCGCGCAGTTGTCAGTTAAAGTAACGCCATGCCGTCTCGCAAAAATTGGCCTGGTCATTAAAGGGCTGAAGTGGTTAACTAAGCATTAACAAATTCCTTTCAGAAAAAAGGACTTTTTTTTTTTTTAAATTCTTTTATTTTCACACTGAGTGGGTACAACCAGTTACATATAATCAATATAGCAGTGACAGGACCAAGCATACAAAGTACAAGAGTGAATTAGTGTTCAAAGATATGAGAAACAATAAGGACAATATACATGATAACTGACAATTGCACCGCCATCAAAATTCGTGGGGATTATATCCCAGCCAGATACTACTGTCAAAGTACGGGCCTTGGGAGGTGCTCTATCATCTATGTTGCTTGATTCGGTACTGGCTTCCCTAAATGTTGGATTGCATCAATCAGTGATAAATAATGTTTTCTCTTAAAAAATAATAAAAGTAGTAGGGTAGGGGGCTGGATGGCTAAGGAGCCCAGACATGGGATTACATGAAAAGGTAAATGGTTTCAGGATTTTCTTTATATCTGGCCATAAAGGAACCCATGTCTGAGAATGCGTTAAAAAGAGATTGATACCCCCTAGGGGAATTAAGAAGTAGAACAGAATGGTGGGGGGGGGAGCAAGGAGGGGAGAAGGAAAGGGAAGGGGAGCGGGAACGAGAGGTTAAGGTGTGAGAGAGAATGAGTGCAGGAAGTGAGAGAATATGAAATAATAAGATATGAGATGTATTGACCCCCGCCTGAGGCGAATAACCGGTTCACTCAGTTAATTAGATTGCGCCATTTCCTGAAGGTACGTTTCCGTGTATATAAAGTGTTGCCAGGGTCTCCATGTTTCCCTGAAGATCTCCTCCCTATTATGCAGGGTAGCCGTAAGGTCTTCCATGTCCCTTAGTTCATTCACTTTCGTAAACCACAGGGATTTCGCCGGTGGTCTCTCCGATTTCCAGCACAAGGGAATACATGCCTTTGCGGCATTCAGGAGTTGGATGGTGAGAGAGGTCTTATATTTTTTGATGGGTCGTTCTGACAGGTGGAGCAAACAAGCTGCCGGGTTCCCCTCCAGGGAGACACCTGTCAGGTGACCGATTGTGCGGGCCACCTCTATCCAAAAAGGGGCAAGTTTGGAACATGACCAAAAGATGTGCAACATCGTCCCCTCCTCAGAACCACAGCGCCAGCAGAGGCCGGGCACCTGAGGGAAGAGGCGATGTAGAATGACGGGAACCCTGTACCAGCGTGTCGTGATTTTGTAGCAGGTTTCTTGCACCCTAGTCGCAATGGAGGATTTCTGGGCAAAGTAAAGAATTTTTTGTCTCTGTACCTCGGTGAATTGGATTCCTAGTTCCTCCTCCCATTTAGTGAGAAAAGGGGGCACGTATCCCTCCTCTGGTTGTGTTAGGGATGAGTATATCAGTGAAAGGCAATGACGTATCGGTTCTCCACGATGACAAATGAGTTCAAATTCAGTTAGTTTACGGGTAATACCCGGTCTCCGCAGGCAACTGCGCAGAAAGTTCCGCAGCTGTAAGCTGCTCCAGAAGTCTAGGGGGGGGTCTGTTACTAATGTCCCGGCATTTAGGGATAGTTGGCCATTGGGGTCCATGAAATCATGTAAGCATAGCCTGGTGTTCATTGCGAGTCGCTTAAATTGCGGGCTCTGCAGACCAGGTAAGAACTCTGGATTACCCAGAATCGGCACCATAGGGGACGGCTGTGGGGATACAGATGAGCGTCTAAATGCATCTCTGGTCACCGTTAGGGTACTGCCAAGGGTGGGGTGTTCAATGATATCTTTGGGTAGTGATGTTGTAATCCAAGGCCAGCTCTTAGCTAGACCCCCGGAGTCCTCCTCTTCCATTGCAACCCAATGTTTCGCCTCCGCATGGCAATGCCAGTCTACTAACCTAGTTAGATGGACTGCTCTGTAGTAGGCCTTGATGTCCGGCAAGCCCACCCCACCCCTGCTTTTTGCCAAGTGGAGAAGTTGAAGTCGCATTCGTGGTTTACGGTGGGACCAGACAAACGCCCGGAACATGGAGTCTATTCGCTTGAAAAACGCCAGAGGCAGTCGGACGGGGATTGCCTGAAGCAGGTATAACACCCTTGGTAACAGAGTCATCTTCAGGGCACTACATCTGCCGAACCACGTCAGCGTAAGGGAATGCCAGTGTAGTAGGTCAGTTTTTAGACGTATCAGTAATGGTTCAAAGTTGGCTGAGTATAGTTCCGCTGGGTCAGATGTAATGTCAACCCCCAAGTAGCGTATAAGCTTGGTTGCCCATTTTAGTGGAAAGGTCGAGCGTATACGTTGGGCAGTTCCTGTGTCTACCGTTATGTTGAGGATGGAAGATTTTGTTAAGTTGATCTGAAAGGAGGAGAGGGTACCGTAGTCTTGGAGGGATTGTAGCAGGTTGCGGAGAGAGGAGAGTGGTTCCGTTAGGAAGAAAATAAGGTCGTCCGCGAAGGCGGCCACCTTATGGGAACCTGAAGGCTTCGGGTATAGAAAAAAGGACTTTTAAGGTACCACACATTTTTCACAATATACACTATATTACCAAAAGTATTGGGACGTCTGCCTTTACACGCACATGAACTTTAATGGTATCCCAGTCTTAGTCCGTAGGGTTCAATATTGAGTTGGCCCTCCCTTTTGCAGCTATAACAGCTTCAACTCTTCTGAGAAGGCCGTCCACAAGGTTTAGGAGTGTGTCTATGGGAATTTTTGACCATTCTTCCAGAAGCACATTTGTGATACTTTTGATAATATAGTGTGTATATAAAACATCAAAAGTATATAAATATATATATATATTTGAAATCAAATTTTTATAATTTTTTTTGGCAACAACATAGTGTGGGTGGATTTCTGCCAGTCACTAGCCCCTCCAGCCTTTGTCTTATGCCGCGTACACACGGGGCGGACTCTTCGACCGGACTGGTCCGACGGGACGAATCCGGCAGACAATCCGACCCTGTGTGGGCTTCATCGGACTTTTTCGGTCGAAAATCAGACGGACTTTAGATGTGGAACATGTTTCAAATCTTTCCGACGGACTCGAGTTCCGGTCGAAAAATTCGCTCGTCTGTATGCTAGTCCGACGAACGAAAACCGACGCTAGGGCAGCTATTGGCTACTGCCTATCAACTTCCTTGTTTTAGTTCGGTCGTGCGTCATCACGTACGAATCTGTCGGACTTTGGTGTGATCGTGTGTAGGCAAGTCCGTTCATTCGAAAGTCCTTTGGAAGTCCGTCAAAAGTCTGTCGGAAAGACCGTCGGACCTTTGATGCTGAAAAGCCTCCATCAATCAAGATGTAATTTCCCACCTCCATTGTGTTTAGCTGGTTAGTGGGCATGGAGGAGGAGGGAGGGAGTGGGCTGTAATTTACCACTGTGTATACGCCCACATGTGTGACTCTGTATTCACATTGACTGCTCAGATGTGATAGGGAGGAAATGCTCAGCATAGAAGCTCACTGAAAACTGAGCATGTGCAGAGTTGTCGGCACAGCAGCAAAATCCCTAGCTGAGCTGGTGATATGAACAGAAGGGGGAGATAGAGAGCAGCAGGATCAACCTGGTTTTTTTGCAGAATACAGAAAATGAATATCAGAGTATGAACAGCATGGGACACACCATTTATTGATTGTTTTTTATGATGTGGGTTTAGTGACACTTTAACATAAGTACAATGGGGGTACCAGGGGGTGGGGAGGATGTACAGTGTTAGTTCACCTTCTAATTTTTTTCTGTAAAGGTGAGCTAACACTTAGGCCACTTTCACACTGGAGCGTTTTTCAGGCGCTTTTGGGCTAAAAATAGTGCCTGTAAAGTGCCTGAAAACCACCCCCTGCAGCCCCAGTGTGAGAGCCCGAGTGCTTTCACACTGGAGCGGTGCGCTTGCAGGACGAGAGAAAAAAGTCCTGCAAGCAGCATCTTTGGGGGCGGTGCGGGAGCGATGTATTTAGCGCTTCTAAACCGCCCCTGCCATTGAAATCAATAGCCAGTGCTGCCGAAGCGCCTGCAAAGCGCTTTGGCAGCTGCCCTTTGCGGACTGTTATAGCGGTGCTTTTCGGCCACTAGCGGGGGTTAAAAGTGCCCCGCTAGTGGCCGAAAAGTGCTGCTATTACAGCAGTATAAAGGGTTAATAGACGCCGCGAAGCACTTTGCAGGCGCTTCGGCAGCGGTGCCCATTGATTCCAATGGCAGGGGTGGTGGAGGAGGGGTGTATTCACCCCTCCTCCACTGCCCGAAAGATGCTGCTTGCTGGACTTTTTCTAACGTCCTGCAAACGCAGCACTCCAGTGTGAAAGCACTCGGGCTCTCACACTGGGGCTGCTGGGGAGGCGTTTTTCGGGGGCTTTACAGCAGCTATTTTTAGCCCAAAAGCGCCTGAAAAGCGCCTCCAGTGTGAAAGGGGTCTTAAGGAAGGGCTCCAGGCAGATGTAAAAATATTGGCTTTTTTCCTAATAATCAGAAACAGGGTATTGGATATTAATATTCCGGTTGAACCGCTTATATGTCTATTGGGTTACTGTGACATCTCTATCTACACCTCCCCTACTGGTAATACTATAAGGCGCGCACTTTTTGTTGCCCATAGACAGATTGCTCTTAAGTGGACCTCTCCACATCCACCGACTGTGTCCGATTGGATTGTAGATCTCAATATGATCATTCTTTTTGAAAAGCATAAATATTCCCTAAGGAACTCCCTGAATAAGTTTGATGTTATCTGGTCTAGATGGCTTCAATCTATTGCCCTGTACACATGGTCGGATTCTCCGACGGAAAATGTGTGATAGGACCTTGTTGTCGGAAATTCCGACCGTGTGTGGGCTCCATCACACATTTTCCATCGGATTTTCCGACACACAAAGTTTGAGAGCTTGCTATAAAATTTTCCGACAACAAAATCCGTTGTCGGAAAGTCCGATCGTGTGTACACAAATCCAATGGACAAAGTGCCACGCATGCTCAGAATAAATTAAGAGATGAAAGCTATTGGCCACTGCCCCGTTTATAGTCCCGACGTACGTGTTTTACGTCACCGTGTTTAGAACGATCGGATTTTCCGACAACTTTGTGTGACCGTGTGTATGCAAGACAAGTTTGAGTCAACATCTGTCGGAAAAAATCCTAGGATTTTGTTGTCGGAATGTCCGATCAATGTCCGACCGTGTGTACGGGGCATATGACTTAGGTATCATGTCAACCAATGTGTACTTTGTAATGCTGGATATTGTTATTCCTTTTTTTTTGTGTGTCATATATACTCCGAGTGAGGGGGGCGGGGGGTTGGCGGGTTGAAGGGAAGGGGTTTGGGGTTAACATTTTATTTATTTGTTTATTTATTTTATTTGTATTTTTGTGGTTTTGTCTGTATTGTGTCAATGTCGTTTTCATATAAAATAATAAAAAGGACTTGATTAAAAAAAATAATCAGAAACAGTATCCCAGAATGCAAGAAACATAAATCATCACGTTTATTTCTTAATTAGTATAATTTTACATCATCCCCTACGCACATTCACATTTTTAATTGATTTACCGTATTTATCGGCGTATAACACGCACTTTTTTTCCCCCTTAAAATCAGGGGGAAATTGTGGGTGCGTGTCATAAACCGATCCCTGCTGTCTCTGAGGGAAGAGGAGGAGCGAGCGCCGCTGAATTACACAGAGCCGCGATCTCCTGTGTACCTGGCGCTCCGGCTGCAGATGGGCACTGAGCAGGGTGCATTGATGGGCAATTTATAGGCTGCAGATGGGCACTGAGCCGGGTGCATTGATGGGCAATTTAGAGGCTGCAGATGGGCACTGAGCAGGGTGCATTTATGGGCAATTCATAGTCTGCAGCTGGGCACTGAGCAGGGTGCATTGATGGGAAATTTATAGGCTGCAGATGGGCACTAAGCAGGGTGCATTGATGGGCAATTTATAGGCTGCAGATGGGCACTGAGCAGGGAGCATTGATGGGCAATTTAGAGGCTGCAGATGGGCACTGAGCAGGGTGCATTTATGGGCAATTCATAGTCTGCAGCTGGGCACTGAGCAGGGTGCATTGATGGGCAATTCATAGGCTGTAGATGGGCACTGAGCAGAGTGCATTAATGGGCAATTTATAGGCTGCAGATGAGCACTGAGCAGGGTGCATTGATGGGCAATTCGTAGGCTGCAGATGGGCACTGAGCAGGGTGCATTGATGGGCAATTTAGAGGCTGTAGATGGGCACTGAATGGGCTGCATTGTTGGTCAATTTATAGGCTGCAGATGGGCACTGAGCAGGGTGCATTGATGGGCAATTCATAGGCTGCAGATGGGCCCTGAGCAAGGTGCATTGATGGGCAATTTAGAGGCTGTAGATGGGCACTGAGCTGGGTGCATTGATGGGCAATTTAGAGGCTGCAGATGTGCACTGAGCAGGGTGCATTGATGGGTACTTTATAGGCTGCAGATGGGCACCGAGCAGGGTGCATTGATGGGCAATTTATAGGTTGCAGACGGACTCTGAGCAGGGTACATTGGTGGGCAATTTGTAGGCTGCAGATGGGCGCTGAGCAGGGTGCATTGATGGGCAATTTAGAGGCTGTAGATGGGCACTGAACGGGCTGCATTGTCGGTCAATTTATAGGCTGCAGATGGGCACTGAGCAGGGTGCATTGATGGGCAATTTATATGCTGTAGATGGGCACTGAGCAGGGTGCATTGATGGGCAATTTATAGGGTGCAGATGGGCACTGAGCAGGGCGCATTGATGGGCAATTTATAGGGTGCAGATGGGCACTGAGCAGGGTGCATTGATGGCCAATTTATAGGCTGCAGATGGGCACTGAGCCGGGTGCATTGATGGGCAATTTAGAGGCTGCAGATGGGCACTGAGCAGGGTGCATTTATGGGCAATTCATAGTCTGCAGCTGGGCACTGAGCAGGGTGCATTGATGGGAAATTTATAGGCTGCAGATGGGCACTAAGCAGGGTGCATTGATGGGCAATTTATAGGCTGCAGATGGGCACTGAGCAGGGAGCATTGATGGGCAATTTAGAGGCTGCAGATGGGCACTGAGCAGGGTGCATTTATGGGCAATTCATAGTCTGCAGCTGGGCACTGAGCAGGGTGCATTGATGGGCAATTCATAGGCTGTAGATGGGCACTGAGCAGAGTGCATTAATGGGCAATTTATAGGCTGCAGATGAGCACTGAGCAGGGTGCATTGATGGGCAATTCGTAGGCTGCAGATGGGCACTGAGCAGGGTGCATTGATGGGCAATTTAGAGGCTGTAGATGGGCACTGAATGGGCTGCATTGTTGGTCAATTTATAGGCTGCAGATGGGCACTGAGCAGGGTGCATTGATGGGCAATTCATAGGCTGCAGATGGGCCCTGAGCAAGGTGCATTGATGGGCAATTTAGAGGCTGTAGATGGGCACTGAGCTGGGTGCATTGATGGGCAATTTAGAGGCTGCAGATGTGCACTGAGCAGGGTGCATTGATGGGTACTTTATAGGCTGCAGATGGGCACCGAGCAGGGTGCATTGATGGGCAATTTATAGGTTGCAGACGGACTCTGAGCAGGGTACATTGGTGGGCAATTTGTAGGCTGCAGATGGGCGCTGAGCAGGGTGCATTGATGGGCAATTTAGAGGCTGTAGATGGGCACTGAACGGGCTGCATTGTCGGTCAATTTATAGGCTGCAGATGGGCACTGAGCAGGGTGCATTGATGGGCAATTTATATGCTGTAGATGGGCACTGAGCAGGGTGCATTGATGGGCAATTTATAGGGTGCAGATGGGCACTGAGCAGGGCGCATTGATGGGCAATTTATAGGGTGCAGATGGGCACTGAGCAGGGTGCATTGATGGGCAATTTATAGGGTGCAGATGGGCACTGAGTAGGGTGCATTGATGAGCTGTGACCCCAAATTTGCTTCAAAGTTCTTTATCTAAAATGTAAGTTTTTTTCCTTAAATTTCTCTCCTAAAAAAATGGTTATACGCCTGATGCGTGTTAGACACCGATAAATACGCTATTTAAATCTGATTCTCCTGGTCCTAGTATTCTTGTAGAAATGTTTTTCAGAAAACGCATTCATTGTAACAAGTGATCCGCCGCATTTAATTGTCCCGTCAAGCAAAACTTTCGTATTACAAATGTCTTTTTCTCTCTTTAATAATGTAGTGTGAAAGGTAGTGTGACCTTAATCTGCCAGGTAGTTTTCAGCAAAACGCTCCGCTAAATACAATACAAAGGCCGCGGCTGCTGAAAGCCATCATCTGTTTGCTGTAGGTCAATGCACGCCGCTGGATTTCAAACTAATGTGACTGTTGCCAGTGATTAGAGTCAAGTGCGTTTAAGTTACTCCTGAGAAAATATGTACTTAGCGGGCTGTAACTATCTTTACATTACTGTAGATAAACGGAAAATGCATATTGCTGAAATAGGTAGTAAGTAGTAAATATTCAAAGATCATATGTAAAGGGCCGCGGGTTTATAAGGGCAGTTAGATGGGTAGGCAGAGTATGGAGCATGTCTGCTGTTGCACAGAGGTGGGGAGAAGGGAGGAGGGAAGGAAGGGATAAGAAGATCGAAGGGAGAATGGAGAAGGGGAGAAAGGAGGGGGGGGGAGAAAAGAGAAGGAAAGAAATAGGAAGAAGGGCAGTAGAAGGGAGGCAGAAGGAGCAAAGGGGTAAGGAGGTAGGTGGAATGGAAGAAGAAGGGAGGGATGACGTATCCCAGTGCTGGCTTTTCATTGGAAAGAATAGGCATAGCTCCCAACTGTCCCTGATTTGGAGGGACTGTCCCTGATTTGGAGCAATGTCCCTCTGTCCCTCTTTCCCCCTCATTTGTCCCTCATTTTGGTCTGATCCATATAGTTGTACATAAAATGCACTTTTTACCTTTCAAAAAGTGTTTCCCAATGCTAAACCTTTCATCCAAATTCTAAACTGTAAATTTTAAAAGCCAATATAAAGGAATAGTAGTGGTAAAAAAAAGCCCTTGTGGATTTAATTAACCTTTTTTTTTGTTAATTCTCCTTTAAGGGGGTGTGGCAAGGGGTGTGTCCTATGCCTGCATACATTTGCTAGTAGGTGTCCCTCATTCCCATCTCAAAATGTTGGGAGGTATGGAATAGGGACCAGACAAGCTGGCAGGGAGCAGTCAGCTGGCAGGCCCCTCCTGATGCCTTAGATCAGGTTTTTTTTAACCGGAGTGCCGCAGCACCCTGGGGTTCCGCCAAGAGTCCTTAGGGGTGCCGCGGGTTTCGGCTACGTCCTGGTCTGAGCGCTACTTTGTGTTAGCTCCTGTGCTCAGTGACTCTGTGGGGAAAGAGAGCATAGTCCACACGGCTCTCTCCTCTTCCTCCCTGCAGATATGTGAACTATTGCCGGAAAAGGAGAAAGCTGTGCGGGCCGGCCGTCCGCATCCTACCAACCGATAGCATCATCAGTTGTTAAAGACAAGTCGGGCGGCACTACAGCTTTCTGCTTTGCGGGCAATAGTTCACATAGCTGTTCACATAGCTGTAGGGAGGAGGAGAGAGTCGTGCATGTTGTGCTCTCTCTCTCTCCTCACAGTGCACAGCACAGCCAGGAGTTAAAGGGGTTGTAAAGTCAGAAGGTTTTTTATAATAATGCATTCTATGCATTAAGATAAAAATCCTCCTGTTTGCAGCAGCCCCCCTCAGCCCCCCAATACTTACCTGAGGTCCCTTTCTGTCCAGCGATGTCCATGAGTGTCTCAGCTGTCCCAGATTCTCCTTCCTGACTGGCTGAGACACAGCAGCGGCGCCATTGGCTGTTGTTTCTGTCAATCAAAGTCAGCTAGCCAATCAGGGGAGAGAGGGGGCAGGGCCGGGGCTCCGTGTCTGAATGGACACAGGGAGCTCTGACTCAGCTCGGGTGCCCCCCATAGCAAGCTGCTTGCTGTGGGGGGGACTGAACAGGAGGGAGGGGCCAGGATCACAGAGGAGGGACCAGAGAAGAGGAGGATCAGGGGCTGCTCTGTGCAAATCTACTGCAAGAGGGCAGGTAAGTATAACATGTTTGTTTTTTTTATGTCTTGTATTAAGTCTCAAAAAAATAACAAGACTTTACGATCACTTTAACACGAAGTAGCGCTCACCTCCCAATGTGCAGGATTTGACTTCTGCCCCTATCTCCTCCCCAGACTGCTACTGTACTGGTAGCAGAAATTATGGAGGGGGGGGGAGTGTGTTGAGCAGGGAGGACAGCCCACATTTGTGCTAGGAGGGGGGATTTGGGGGGGGGGGGTCTTGTGCTAAGAGGGGGGATGGGGGGCGGGGTTTGAGGGAATTGTGCTGGGAGACTGGATGGGGGGGGTTTGGAGCGGGGTCTGTACTAGAAGTGGGGATTTGGGAGCAGAGGTGGTATGTGCTAGGTAGGAGTGGGGATGAGGGTTGTGCTAGAAGTGGAGATTTGTGCTAGTAGGGGGAATTTAGGGAGGTTTGTGCTAGGAAGGGGGATTTGGGGGGGTTTGTGCTAGTAGAGGGGACTGGGGGGGGTTATTGCTAGGAGTCGGGATTTGTGTTAGAAGAAGGAATTTGGGGGGGGGGGGCAGTGTTGGTAGGGGGCATTTGGTGGGGGATTTGTGCTAGAAAGGGGAATTTGGGGGGCACTAGGAGGGGGGGGGGATTTGTGCTAGAAAGGGGAATTTGGAGAGAGGAGCGTTACAATCTAAGATCACTGAACTCTGCCGCATAGACTATATTTTAGGGCTTTTTTAGGTAACGTGCAAATTTGACTTTTGTAGTTGCATGTGGGAGCCATTATTTCTTAATGACACCCCAACGCATCGCATCCAGCAAATGTGTGTATGTTTGCACTCATTAACAAAAAAAATGCGACATGCGTAAACACGCAAAAAAGCACTTGCTCCGATGCACCTCCTGGTGTGAATGAGCCCCCAGACTGGTGTGCCCCGGGACTGTCCACAGGGGCATAAGAGGGTGCCTTGACTGAAAAAAGGTTGAAAAACACTGGATTAGATTGCCATCAGAAACAGGTATGTGACATGGCCAGACCAAAGGTAAGGCTATGAAGGCTGTTGCTTATGACCACTAGCTAAAAAAAGCCCTCTTGACTTGCTCTATTCATATTTTGATGAACTTCTTTCCTGTAGTAGTGCAATCAGCAGATTTATTGCCTGGGTCGATTGTCTTCTGTTCTGTTTGCTTCAGAACTGCTTAACTCCGCATGCAAGCAGTGCCTGGAGGAGGCCCATTAGCAGTCAAAGAGAGAAAGGCCAAAGTGCCTTCTCCCCCCCCATGAGCTGTGACCTGCTTCAGCGGCATAAATGTCTTAATCCAATCAAATGCAGGTGAGAAGGAGGTCAACTGCACCTGTCAGTGAACCCTAAATGACCTCAGAAGTGTCTCAAACAGGTGTCAAAAGCAAACATGTACCAATTGACACAAGTCCAAAGTCCGTTGACCAGTGGCAGCTCGTCCATTAGGGGCGCAGGGGCGCCGCCCCCCTAATTCATGCGCCCTTCCCCTAATCTACATGCAGAGGTATTGATTTCAATGGGGGGGGTTTTTTTTTTTTTTGAAGCACGAAATTGTCTTCATAAAAGCACTGCGCCCTGAGCCCGCCCAGTTGTGTGACAATAGCTAATTAATATTCACTATTGTCTTCCTGATTCTCCTCCCGGCCAATCGGGAAGCGGGTCCTAAGACCCGATTGGCTGCCGCGCCGAGGGAAGGAGGAGGGAAGCTGCCAAGGAGGAAGCTGCCGTGAAGACCCCCCACCAAAATATACAGCACCAGCCGTTGCCACAGGCCCTTACCCTGCAGAAATGTGGGGTTGGTAAATTGCAGTGGAGTTCTACACAAATGTAAAAAAAAAAGCCATATTTAGGCTTGTTGGGACTGTTATTATTATTATTATTATCCAGGATTTATATAGCGCCAGCAGTTTACGCAGCGCTTTACAATGTATAGGTGGGACAGCACAATTACAGTACAGTTCAATACAGAAGGGACAGGAGGGCCCTGCTTGTAGAGATTACATTCTAAAGGGAGGGGGTGGTCAGTACAAAAGGTAATAGATGCGGGGAATGATTTGATGGGGGTGGGATGAATAAAAAGGAGTACCAGATCAACCGAAATTCTGCTTCAGGTTCCTTTTCGGTGCTGAAATACGCCCCTTTCTAACCGTTGGGACCAGAAGCAACTTATTCACTCCCTCGTTATCTCTCGCCTTGACTATTGTAACTCCCTCCCCATTGGCCTACCTCTCCGCAAGCTATCCCCTCTTCAGTCTATCATGAATGCCGCTGCCAGACTCGTCCACCTTACCAACCGTTCAGTGTCCACCACTCCTCTCTGCCAATCCCTCCACTGGCTTCCCATTGCCCAATGAATAAAATTCAAAACACTAATGCCCCGTACACACGGTCGGATTTTCCGATGGAAAATGTCCGATCGGAGCGTGTTGTCGGAAATTCCGACCGTGTGTGGGCTCCATCGGACATTTTCCATCGGATTTTCCGACACACAAAGTTGGAGAGCAGGAGATAAAATTTTCCGACAACAAAATCCGTTGTCGGAAATTCCGATCGTGTGTACACAAATCCGACGGACAAAGTGCCACGCATGCTCAGAATAAATAAAGAGATGAAAGCTATTGGCCACTGCCCCGTTTATAGTCCCGACGTACGTGTTTTACGTCACCGCATTTAGAACGATCGGATTTTCCGACAACTTTGTGCGACCGTGTGTATGCAAGACAAGTTTGAGCCAACATCCGTCAGAAAAAATCCTAGGATTTTGTTGTCGGAATGTCCGAACAAAGTCCGACCGTGTGTACGCCCTATAACAATAACGAGCTACATCACCAATCTTATCTCCAAATGTCACCCAAACTGTCCTCTCCGCTCCTCCCAGGACCTTCTGTTCTCTAGCTCCCTTGTCTCCTCCTCCTATTCTCGTCTCCAGGACTTCTCCAGAGCCTCTCCCATCCTCTGGAACTCGCTACCCCATTCTGTCTGGCTATCTCCTACTCTGTCCACTTTTAGGCGATCCCTGAAAACTCATCTCTTCAGGGTGGCCTATCCTGCCTCCAACTAATAACCGAATCTTCTACTCCCCTCATCAGGTTATCTGTAAAGCTATAGGTACAACGGGGCAGTTATATATGAACACACAATCTAACCAGCACAACTGAAGGAAACCTGGAGCAGCATTTTCCAGGAAAAGAACTGCTGTATATTCAGCAATTCCTATACTACTAATCCATCGAGACTATTTTTATAACTTTATGTTGACATCTGAGTAGTGGTGGTCCATATTAATACTGTCCCATTAACCTACCAAAATGCACTCCTGAGTTCTTCATCTGTATCATTTCCTAATAGGACCCTGTCTTAAAATTGTGGGAGATGCTTCAGCTCTGAGGAAAGAAAGGAGTGGTAACACTTCATAAGAGACATACAAAGGACTACCAAGGTGACCCAAAAAACATATTTTACTGTCAAGTTTCCTATGTACAAATTTCAATTATTGGACAAATAATTTGTTTTCGAATTTGTTGTGGCAAGATAAAAATTTTTTGATTTCAGGAATGCAATTCAGTTTCATTGAACCTTGGTCTGAATATCATCTCGATTCGGAATGTGCTATTACCACCGATACAATGACGCAAACAGATATAATTAATTAGTGCTAAACCCAGCATTATTGTTTATGAGCTCCCCTGTACAATATATGGCATAGCAGATATTTAAAGTCTTCAACTGAAAAATAAATCAATCACTGGGAAGGTTAAGGAGGCCAGATTTTGTCGAAACCACCTGGTTTTCTCTCAACAGAGCGTGGAAAGTTCGCTCCCGGTTTGAGATTATTTTGGTTTAACTCAAAGTTCTTCCCGGGTGGATGTTGGTCCATGCCATGTTGGTCTTCTTCGGAACTTTGACCTGTGTTTGAATTGCTTTGGTTCAGTTTCAGCAAACCCAGTTTTTGCAAGGCCTCCTGCCTAGGAGATACCTGATTATGAGCTGCCTGTGGTAGTTGCTTAGAAGACATTGATGTTTCTTTGGAAGACTCTTCGAACAAAGAAGTGCCTGGCTGTCGGACGAATCGAGCTCGTAGCTCCTGGACGTTTACACCTGACCTCATTATGGTGTCAAACTTCCGAAGATGGCTTGGGTGTGAGCTGGTGGACCTTTGTCCTGTGTCTGGAGAAACAGTGATGGAGAATCCCGTAGAGTCCTCAGAATAAGACTTTACAATCTTCATCTTGGATGGCGTGTGGACATGTTCTGCTTTCTCTGACAACTTGACGCTTTCACTCAAACTTTTCAACTTTGTATTTCGATCTTGAAGGCTTGCTGTTGAATTCCTCAAGTGCTCACCGGTATCTGGAGAACACAATATAAAAAATTTATTTGCAGCCAGTAATAATTCATCAACATGGATTTTATCAGCTTGGAGAGTGACCTCTAGTGAATTTTTATCCACAAAAAATACTTTTAATTGCTACGGGGTCATGTTCCGATTTCACCGTACTTGTACATGTTTTGTAAATAAGAGTGTCAGAAAAGAAACAATTGCAGTTACAAGTCTGGGGCATCATTATTCCAACTACATTTTTTCCCAGTGCAGTTTTTATATATTTCCTAAACGTGCAATGCAGCAAAGTCATAAGGAATAGGAATCATTATTATCATCATTTTTAACAATCGTGTAGACATTGAGGCACCCAAATACTCAAGAGAAAAAAAAAAAAAAATAATAATTTTCTTATGTGGCTTCTTTGTCCCGTTCTCTATTCTTATGCCGCGTACACACGGTCGGACTTTACGGCAGACTTTGCCCGGTGGACTTTTCGACGGACTTTACGACGGACTTTCTGAATGAACAGACTTGCCTACACACAATCCACCAAAGTCCGTCAAATTCGTACGACCGGACTAAAACAAGGAAGTTAATAGCCAGTAGCCAATAGCTGCCCTAGCGTGGCTTTTTGTCCGTCGAACTAGCATACAGACGAGCGGACTTTTCGACTGGACTCGAGTTTGACGGATTGATTTAAAACATGTTTCAAATCTAAGTCCGTCCAACTTTTGAGAAAACAAAGTCCGCTGGAGCCCACACACGATCGAATTGTCCGACGAAATCCCGTCCGCCGGGCAAAGTCTGCCGTAAAGTCCGCTCGTGTGTACGCGGCATAATTGTAATAAAACATGTTTGTGTATCAACAGTAAAAATAATAGTACACTACCCACAATAAACCTACGCCTGAGGTTGTAATTCTCAACCTAGATTCAGACACAATTAAACTTAACCACTTCAATACCGGGCACTTTCACTTCCTTTCCTGACCAGGCCAATTTTCAGCTTTCAGCGCTATTGCACTTTGAATGACAAATTTATATCATATTTTTTAACACAAATAGAGCTTTCTTTTTGTGGTATTTAACCACTTCAGCCCCGGAAGATTTGGCTGCTGAATGACCAGGCCATTTTTTGCGATACGGCACTACGTCGCGGTCGTGCGACGCTGCACCCAAACAAAATTGACGTCCTTTTTTTTCCCACAAAAAGAGCTTTCTTTTGGTGGTATTTGATCGCCTTTGCGGTTTTTATTTTTTGCGCTATAAACAAAAAAAGAGCGACAATTTTGAAAAAAAAAAAAACACAATGGGGGTTATTTACGAAAGGCAAATCCACTTTGCACTGCAAGTGCACTTGGAAGTGCAGTCGTTCTAAATCTAAGGGGTAGAAATGAGTGGAAGCTCTGCTGATTTTATCATCCAATCATGTGCAAGCTAAAATGCTGTTTTTTATTTTTCTTGCATGTCCCCCTCGGATCTACAGCGACTGCACTTCCAAGTGCACTTGCAGTGCAAAGTGGATTTTCCTTTATTTGTACTTTTTGCTATAATAAACATCCCCATTTTTTAAAAAAAAAAGCTAACTTTTTCTCAGTTTAGGCCAATAAGTATTCTTCTACATATTTTTGGTAAAAAAAAAAAAATTGCAATAAGCGTATATTGATTAGTTTGCACTAAAGTTATAGCGTCTACAAAATAGGGGATAGATTTATGGCATTTTTATTATTATCTTTTTTGTTACTAGTAATGGCGGCGATCTGCGATTTTTATTGGGACTGCGACATTATGGTGGACACATCAGACACTCAACACATTTTTGGGACCATTGGCATTTATACAGCGATCAGTGCTATAAAAAATGCATGGATTACTGTAAAAATGTCACTGGCAGGGAAGGGGGTTAACACTAGGGGGCGATCAAGGGGTTAAATGTGTTCCCTACGGTGTGTTTCTAACTGAAGGGAGAGGGGACTGACCTAGAGGAAGTGACGGATTGTGGTTCCTAGCTAATAGGAACACACGATCTGTCACTCCCCTCAGAACAGAACAGGGGAAGTGTGCGTTTACACACACTCGTCGCTGTTCTGCCACTCGTGCTCGCGATCGCTCGTGACCGTCGGCCACGAGCATCGGCACCCCCGCTGTGCTGCTATCCCAATCCCACCAGCCGACTTATAGCTACGACGGTCCGCAGGATCAGTATAATGACGGCGGCTGGTCGGCAAGCGGTTAGTCACTGCTGGGTTTTTTATTTTTTTGCTAAGTAAATGAAAAAAGAAAAATTAGAGAAAAACAAAAAGGCGTTTTTTTTTAATTTCTGTTATAACATTTTGCAAATAATCTTTCCTAATAAATTTACGACAAAATGTATTCTGCTACTTTTTTTGTGTGAAAATAACCCAAATCAGTGTATATTATTTATTCTGTAGGAATCCATAAACTATGGGATATACAGCATCTGAAGATCATTCAATCCTGATGTACTGACGTCTGATCTCATTTCTTGAGCCCCAAAAATACCTCCCCAATGACCTCTTTTTGGAAAGTAGACAGTCCAAGGTATTTAGTAAGAGGCACAGCGAGTTTTCTGAAGTTGTAATTTTTTTGTCACGATTTGTTGGAAAATTAAAAAATTTAAAAAATATTTTTTTTTACATACTGTTACCGGTTCAGTACAGCGTTATCATATAACGGGTGTGGCAGTGATCAGGGACACTGACTGGTGACAGTGTGTAGAAAAAAAAAATGTAAAACTTTTTTTTTCTTTATTATTATTTTTTACAAATCTGTTTTAACACACTGTGACCAGAGCAACACAGTGTTACCATAGTAACATTGTACTACTCTGGTGAAGTGATCAGGTTTTTTTTTTTTACACATAGTGAATTTCACTGTTATAAGTGATAATTTTTACTGAATGAAACTGATTCATTCAGTGTGTTTTGCTGTGGTTAGCTGTGATTGGCCACAGCTAATCACATGGTGCAGATGGACTGCGATGGGCCCTTTCTGTACCATGTGATCACTGTGACCCATCACAGCTAGCAACACAATTGTACACAATGGATGGCATAAAAGGAAGCCACCCATTGTTTACAATTGTCATTTGATTGGTCACAGGGATCACATGGTACCGGTAGCGGGACGGTAGACTGATCAGTCACAGCTGCATCCGATGGCCACAGCCGGTGATGGATCGAGTCATCATATGACATCCACCGCTGTCAATGAAAGTCCTGCCCAGCCGTCATTTTGCTATAGGTTGGTTGGTTGAAGTGGTTGTAAACCTCAGACATAAAATAGGTCGCTGATCACCGCCATTGCTAGTAAAATAAATAAATAAATAAAAATACCATAAATCTATCCCAAAGTTTGTAGACGCTAAAACTTTTGCTTATTGGGATTTTTGGGATTATACGCTTATTGGGATTTTTTTTTTTTTTTACCAAAAACATGTAGCAGAATACATATTGGCTTAAATTGATTAAGAAATTAGATTTTTCCCATTTTTTTTTCTATCGCAGAAAGTAAGAAATTTTTTTTTTTAGTGCAAAAAAATAAATATTGCAGAGGTGATCAAATACCACCAAAAAAAGCTATATTTTTGTGTACAGTGTCCCACGACCGTGCAATTGTAAGTTACAGTAACGCAGTGCCGTATCCCAAAAAATGGCCTGGTCATGGGGGGGGGTTTAAACCTTCCGGAGAACAAGTGGTTAAACTTATTTCTATTATTTATTATTTTTTTATTTTTTAGATTTTTTATTACCAATTTATATTTATTTTTTATACATTTCTTTAGTTGCTTCCTAATTTCTGGCCTAGGCCAAAAAAAAGGTCTTACAGCCCAGGAGTGTTCATGGGCATTTTTTTTTTCTTTTATCTGAAGGAAAGGAGGAGGGGTTTTCTCAGCTAAGCACACCCTCTTGCCTGTATACCTGAGCTAAGGGCAGTTGGATTCCAGGAATCATCTGCCCTTACTTAATATGGTCATGGCTAGAAATGCTAGGGGGCAGTGGCGGAACTACCAGGGTCACAAAGGTCTCACTTGCGACCGGGCCCCGGAGTTCCGCTACTGTGAGGGGGGCCCAAAGAGCCCAGACAGGCTCCACGGTAGGGTTGCTCGCTGCAGTTATGAGCAGAGAGTGTTTATTACACTCTCTCTCTCACACTGCCTAGACCCAGCACTGACAGCCCGCCCCCTCTCCCACCCTCGCACGAACCGGAGAGGAGAGAGAGCTGGATGAGTTCCTCACCCCCCCGCTCCTCTCCTCCTGTGCGTGCCCGCTGCCCCGCCCACATTCCAATCCCTGGCAGCACTGTGCAAAGGTGGGCTTTGGTGAGCAGAGACCCCCTTATATCAGAGTTCCCCTTTACACCAGAGTGAATAGCATGCCCCTTTACAGCAGAGCCCCCTCTTTAATCAGGGCTCCCAGAACACCCCTTACATCAGATTTCCCCTTTACATCAGAGTGAACAGCGTTCCCCCTTACATCAGAGCCCCCCCTTTATTTAGGGTTCCCAAAGCACCCCTTACATCAGAGTTTCCCTTTACATTACACTCCACAGAGCTCCTCCTTTCAGTGTAAATTCTGCAGACTCTGATGTAATGGGGGGGGGGGGCTCTGGGAGCCCTGATTAAAGGAGTATGCTTGGAACTATGATGTAAGTGGGGGCTTTGTTTACCAGGGACCCCCTTCCATCAGTGTTACCCTTTAAAACCAGAGTCTGCAGTGTTCCCCTTAAAGCGGAGCTCCACCTTAAAAAAAAATATTAAAAGCCAGCAGCTACAAATACTGCAGCTGCTGACTTTTAATAAATTTACACTTACCTGTCCCAGGGTCCAGCGATGTCGGCAGCCGAAGCCGATCGATCTCTCGTCTCTCGGCTGCCCCCGCCGCCCTCCTCGGTCAGGGAATCAGGAAGTGAAGCAATGCAGCTTCACTGCCTGGTTCCCTACTGCGCATGCGCGAGTCTCACTGCACGTCTTCACTGGTCCTCGTTGTGTTCTGGGAACTGTGTGTTTCCCAGAACACGGGGGGGGGGGGGGGGGGTATCTGCGGCTCTTCTGTGGCTATCTATGCCCAGAAGTGGGTGCAGATATTTGTATTAGACAGGTATCTGCACCCCGATGAGCAATCCGATGAGCGGAAGTTCCACTTTAGGGTGGAACTCCGCTTTAACATCAGAGAGTTCTCAGTTTTCTTCCTTAAATCGGAGTCCCCAGAGTTCTCCCTTACATTGTATGGGAACTCTGCGATTTCAAAGGTAAAGAGGAGCTCTGATGTAAGGGGAATTCTGCCAATTCAGATGTAAAGGGGAATTCTGCGAGTTCTGATGTAAAGGGGAATTCTGCGAGTTCTGATGTAAAGGGGAAATTTGCAAGTTCAGATGTAAAGGGGAACTCTGCCAGTTCAGAGGTAAAGGGAAGCTCTGCATATTCAGATGTAAAGGGGGAGCCCTGCGTATTTAGATGTAAAGGGCAACTGTGTGGACTCTGATGTAAGGGGGAATCTTGTGATTAAATTCATATTTATATGATTAGACATGTTATTTAATCACAAAATATATGTATAATGTATACATATAGTATATATAGGTTTGGCTTAAATAAAATGTGGCAATCCTACCCAAGATGTCAGGAAGGGAGCCTTCTGCAGAACATGTGAAAGGGTCCTACTGCGGGACCGTAATAAAGGGCCCTTCGATGGGAGTAAAGGACCCCGGAAACAGTAGGAAGGACCCCAGGAACAGTAGGAAGGACCCCGGGAACAGAGGTCAGGGGGGCCCTTCATTGTTTCATGCACCGGTGCCCTGAAGGTTCTAGTTGCGCCTCTGCTGGGGGGGGGTTCAAAGTAATTTTGCAACAAAATAAAGCGTGGAGACATGAATGGATGGTTCAGTTTGCTTTGAATCCTACAAATGAATTAAATAGCATTTCCAGTTTGTGGTGTCCTGATACGGTTAGGTTCGGGTTTGATAAATCTTGTGCTGCACATTAGCAGTCATAGATATGTCTAACCTCTGATTAAAAAAAAAGGGAACATGAGGTGCATTATACAGCTTCTGCTGAGATAGTAGATTGGAGTGTTGGGTTAATTAGCGACTGCCCTAAAAATATTCCACCGGAGTATTCAAATTGTCAGGTAATACATAGGACATCTGCTGCTAAGAGATGATTGTCTCGTATTACTAGAGAACGGAAGCGTATGGAGAGGAATAAACCTGGAGGAACATTTGTGTGAGCCAAGCCCAAGATCCTCATCTGTTCTGTTAAAGGGTGGCTTGCACCAAAATGCAAAGTCTGCTTATTAAATAGATTATTCTCCATTTCAAAGCAAGTGGTACAGCCACGGTAAAGCCATACTGTTGCTTTTTAACCACTTGCTGTCTGCAATACGTATATATACATTGCGGCTTTGAAGTGGTTTCCTGGGGTTATGTCTGAAGCTATCAGCTATTTATTTTTTATTTTTTTCTTCAACTGGCAATTCTGTTTCTCATAAAAGCTATCCAAGCCACTGATTAGTCGCTGGATCGCTTTTAAAAGCAGCGGGAGGGGACGTCTCTCACCCTCCCGCCACTCGCCAGTGTTTCTAGGGCTTACTGGCGAGCCCAGGAAACAATCCGATGGTTCACGCGGCTGGCCATTAAGGTCAGAGACCAGATGGTCTCTAATCACCTCTATGATCTAGGACAGGGGTCTTCAAACTGCGGCCCTCCAGGTGTTCAGGAACTACAATTCCCATCATGCCTAGTCATGTCTGTGAATGTCAGAGTTTTACAATGCCTCATGGGATGTGTAGTTCTGCAACAGCTGGAGGGCCGTAGTTTGAGGATCCCTGATCTAGGAGGACCGGAGCAACGTCATTACGTCAAATCCAGGCTAGGGCGAAAGTGAACAATTTTTTACATTTTTTATCATTGGGTTTCAAAAGTAGAGGAGAAATGTGGGGCCTTATAGACCCCAGATCTCTCCATAAAGAGGACCTGTCATCCCTTATATTACCAGATCGTCTCTAATCACCTCTATGATCTAGGAGGATCGGAGCGACGTCATTACGTCAAATCCAGGCTAGGGCTGAAGTGAACATTTTTTTTTATTTGTTGTATCTTTGGCTTTCAAAAGTAGAGGAGAAATGTGGGGCCTTATAGATCCCAAATCTCTCCATAAAGGGGACCTGTCATCCCTTATATTACCAGATCGTCTCTAATTACCTCTATGATCTAGGAGGACCGGAGCGACGTCATTACGTCAAATCCAGGCTAGGGCTGAAGTGAACATTTTTTTTTATTTTTGTATCTTTGGCTTTCAAAAGTAGAGGAGAAATATGGGGCCTTATAGACCCCAGATCTCTCCATAAAGGGGACCTGTCACCCCTTATATTACCAGATCGTCTCTAATCACCTCTATGATCTAGGAGGACCGGAGTGACGTCATTACGTCAAATCCAAGCTAGGGCGAAAGTGAACTTTTTTTTTCTTGTTCTATCTTTGGGTTTCAAAAGTAGAGTAGAAATGTGGGGCCTAATAGATCTCTCCATAAAGAGGACCTGTCATCCCTTATATTACAAGGGATGTTTACATTCCTTGTAATAGGAATAAAAGTGATCAAAAAAAGAATAAAGGCACAGTGAAAAAATGTAAAAATAAATAAAAAAAAAAAACATTTAACTTCCCCCATCCCTCCGTACTCACGCACAGAAGCAAACGCATTCATAAGTCGCACGTGCATATGAAAGCAGTGCTCGTACCACACACGTGAGGTGTCGCCCCGAACGTTAGAGCGAGAGCAACAATTCTAGTGTTAGACCTCTTCTGTAAACTCTAAACAGGTAACCTGAAAAAAATTTTGAAGCATCGCCTCTTAGAGTTTGTTGTCATTCCACGAGTGTGCGCGGTTTGAAAGCGGGACATGTTGGCTATCTATTTACTCAGCGTACCATCTTTTATATCATAACAAAAATTGGGTTATATATTGTGGTTTTTTTGCATTAAAATGCATTAAAGTGTATTTTCACCAAATACTGTGTGAGATAAAAAATTGCGATCCCCATTTTATTCTCTACGGTCTCTGCTAATATATATGTGTGTGTGTGTGTGTGTGTGTGTGTGTGTGTGTATATATATATAATGTTTTGGGGGTTTTAAGTAATTTTCAAGCAAAAATACAGATTTTTACTTGTAAACAAAAAGTGCCAGGAAAGGCTTGGTCCTTAGACAGCTTTGTGTTGAATTGCATTTACTGTTATGTGTTCTGCCTATGTAGTAGGGTCTTACCGTGGTCGCTGTTTGCATTTTCATCCTCGTCCTGGTCCAGTGAATCAATGGTTTCTAGTAAATACTGCAGGCACTCTTTTTCTTCATCTGTGAGGCGAGACAGGAAGTCTTCCCCCTTATAAACAGGGAGATTAAACTGTTAGATGGCAATACCAACGTTAGAGGCTACTATAATGTTAAATATATATACTGTGGAACCTTGAATTACGAGCATAATCCGTTCCAGGAGAATGCTTGTAATCCAAAGCACTCGCATATCAAAGCAAGTTTCCCTCCATAGAAGTCAATGGAAATGAAGATAATTTGTTCGGCATTGACTTCTATTACATGCAATACCGCATGTGGCCAGAGGTGGGGGGCGCCGGAGAGCCTCGGAAATACTCGGGGACAGCTTTGCTGAACTCGGAAAGGCTCGGAAACACTCGGGAACTGAGTATTTCCGAGTGTCCCCAGCGCCCCCGCACTTCTGGCCAAATGTGGTACTGCGCCGCCCATTAGCTTCAATTCTGCTATTTTTGCGAGACAACATTTGCAAACCAAGACAGAATTAAAAAAAAAAAAAAAAGCTGCTCGTCTTTCAAAACGCTTGTTAACCAACTTACTCGTAAACCAAAGTCCACTGTATAAGATAAAACCCAAATATTCCCTGTGTTTAGACTATTAATCAAACAATAGAAAAGCTGCTAGCAAAATTTGTCTTTGTGAGCAAACCAGCAGTGGTGAAACGCAGGTGATTCTGGGTGGAGCTTTTTTTAAAAAAAACAACAAACATGTTATACTTACCTGATCTGTACAGTGGTTTTGCACAGAGCAGTACCAATCCTTCTCATCTCGGGTCCCCTACCGGTGCTCCTGGCTCCTTCACCTTGACTAGAGCCCCCAATAGCAAGCCGCTTGCTATGGGGGCACTGGTACGGGCTCGCACCCGAGCTCTGCTCTATGCGTCCATAAGGACACATAGAGCCATATCTCGCACCCCTGTTCTCTCCTCATTGGCATCCTGGGTGTGATTGACAGCAGTGGGAGCCAAAAGCTAATGAGGAGAGGGGGGGCTGAGGGGGGAGCAGCACACAGAAGGTTTTTTTACCTTCTGTGAAAAAAGCTTCAGCCTTTACAACCACTGTAAGGTATGCAATTTTCATCTTTTGAGGAAATAAATATAGAAGGAAGAGTTTTGGAGTGCAGCTTATATTTACTTTTGACTGAGAGTGGAGCAGGGCTGTGGTAGCCAGCATCTGAGTCCTCTGGTTGGGTTGAAAGGAGCAAGTCTGGAGGGGAGACATGGGTTTGATATGCATATAAACACTCAGTAATAACAACTCCAGAGATTGAGCCGTGGTTGCTTACATGATGACGTCACGCCAGACTTCGCCCTACGCTTTTCATCACGTTGTCAGGGGCATCCTATGATGAAACGCATAGGGCGGAGCCAGTCATGACATGTGGCAACATCACGCAACCATCCCCGGCTCAATCTCCAGAGTTGTTTTTACTGAGTTTTGATATGCATATCTTTCCCATTAACCACATAAATGTGCAATTTTACATTTGAATAAAAACTGATCCTTTTACTGCTACACTATGAGGCTGTTTTTTTCTTCAGTATTCCCAATGAGGTGGATACTTACCTAGGAGCAGAGAAGCAATATTGCCTTGGCATTTGTTTACATAGAGCTCCATTTGACCACTCAGTCCTTGGGGGTCATAGTCATTTTGTAAGCAGTTTGTGTTGCTTGTCCTGTCCTTGGTGGAGGTGTGGAAATCTGGTTCGGCAATGGAGTTGTACAAATCTCCAGCAAACTCCCTCCATCTGTGCAGCTGGTCCCCTGAAACCTCTTCTATAAGACCTTCCAGGCCTCTGTCGTATAATGGCATCATTAAGTAAAGCGCAGGGCCAATGGCCCTGCATTGTACTTGAGAAAACTAGGGACTGCCCACAAGCAGGAGTGGTCAAGAGCGCTGAAGCAAGGAGTAAGGTAAGTATTCCAGCTTATTCCTCCTTCCCTAGAGTTATTGAGGGTAGTTCCCGGAGTTGGGCCAGTGCAGGGGCAGGTGCACACCCCTGAACACGAACTGTCTGCGTTCACGGTGGCACACCTACCCCTGCACACCTGTCAAACTTGGATGTACGGCTGTGTCCTTACACCCACCGCATCTCAATTCTCTTACATAGGCTGCCTGCACAAAGCTCCAGGTGGCTCCAAACGCATATACAAATGTCTCATTCACGCTGTACAGGCCTTAGAACCCATGTAAACTAAAGAGGAGCTTTAGTCTCCCCCCAAAAAAATACTGTAGCTGCTGACTTTTAATATAAGGGCACTTACCTGTCCAGGGATCCAGCGATCTCCTCACCCGAGCCGATTCCTCAATTGGCTTCGGATGCCGGCATCGTAAGTAAGGGAAACACCTTTGTGAATGGTCCCGTACTCTTCTGGGACCTGTGATGTATACCAGAAGGCTGTGGGGGGGAAGGAGAGAGGCCGAATTGCAACGCATCTGACCAGAAGTGGGAGCGGGTACCTGTCAAAACCAGGTACCCGCTCCCCCTCTAAAAAGTGCCAAATGTAGCAGTGGAGGGGAAGGAGAAGGCAAACAAGCAGAACTTCTCCTTTTGGGTGACGATCCGCTCTCAGCCTAACTCATTCCGGCAAACAGTGGCACCTTATTGCTGTGGCAATGGTGGATCATGCCTGAGAAATGTGTTTCAAGACGGGCTCTTGTACCCTCTACCAGAGGAGTATGTGATAAGGTGACAACTCAGGAGGGCAGTTTGCAGACGGTCATCACCCCATCTAGAACAAAAAACCCTACAGATTTCTTTTTAAAGCCAGTCACCTCTAGGCTGGTGTCATCTTCCAGCGTCTTCTCCTCTCCTCCATCCATCATGGAACCTTTCCGTGAGAAGACTTCAGAGGCTTGACCGGCCCGGACTCTCTCTGTTCCGTCACTGTGCAGCTGGCACACCTGCAACATACAAAGCGCTTAGACAACAAAATCTTTATTTTATTAGCATTATTACACGCACTTCTCAGAGGAGGTTACTGAGCAGAGGACAATGGCAGATTCAAATTACCTTTATTGCTGTTTTGCTTCATAACACTGCCCTTGTTTATTGTGGATACGTCATACTCTGCTCTGTACACACAACCTGAACCAGCACCCTGCGTGGAGTCTCTTGTGTGTGTTGTCTATTGTCACGGTAGACTTCTTATCTGACTCCAATGATTTTAGCAACACATACACTATATTACCAAAAGTATTGGGACGCCTGCCTTTACACGCGCATGAACTTTAATGGCATCCCAGTCTTGGTCCGTAGGGTTAAATATTGAGTTGGCCCACCCTTTGCAGCTAGAACAGCTTCGACTCTTCTGGGAAGGCTGTCCACAAGGTTTAGGAGTGTGTCTATGGGAATGTTTGACCATTCTTCCAGAAGCGCATTTGTGAGGTCAGTCACTAAGGTTAGACGAGAAGGCCTGGCTTGCAGTCTTCGCTCTAATTTATCCCAAAGGTGCTCTATCGGGTTGAGGTCAGCCAAGTTCCTCCACCCCAAAACTCGCTCATCCATGTCTTTATGGGCCTTACTTTGTGCACTGGTGAGCAGTCATGTTGGAACAGGAAGGGGCCATCCCCAAACTGTTCCCACAAAGTTGGGAGCATGAAATTGTCCAAAATGTCTTGGTATGCTGACGCCTTAATAGTTCCCTTCACTGGAACTAAGGGGCCAAGCCCAACCCCTGAAAAACAACCCCCACATCATAATCCCCCCTCCACCAAATGGTTTGGACCAGTGCACAAAGCAAGGTGCATAAAGACATGGATAAGCATCACCTATTGGATAGCTAAGGAGTTGGCCAAAATGACAAATTAAGCCATCAACTCTCATCCTTTACAAGTGGCCAACACTAATCTTAGCACCTCCTTAAATAGCCACAAGTCCAAAAGAAGAACTAATACACTAGGCCAACAATCTCCATCCTATTTATGGCCAATAGTGAACTGTACATTCTATAGCAGGGGTAGTCAACCTCAGCCCTCCAGCTGTTTTGAAACTACAAGTCCCATGAGACATTGCAAGACCCTGATAATCACAGGCATGACTCCTAGAGGCATGATGGGATTTGTAGTTTCGCCACAGCTGGAGGGCCAGGGTTGCCTACCCTGGTCTATAGCCTTCAGTTGGGCAATACCAGTAGTTGACAGCCTGTATTAGTTTTCTGACACAGCACAACTGAAGAATACTGGTACTGGCCCAATCTCTATGGATGCATTGTATTTTTGTAAGGTTTTTTTGAAGTTTTGTTCTAAATTAGACTGTATGGTGTCCATGTAATAAATATTGGGAGGCATTTCAAATGTTAAACTTTTTACAGCCATCTGCTTCTGATACGCTTGGTCTCAGCTGTAATTAATTTACAGTATATGGCTGACAGTAAACACAGTAGCGTTATTCTGAACCATAGCAAGACTGCAAAAAGTACTTCAAAAATACGACTAAAATAGAAGCCGTTCCCACGCCTCCCCAATCTTTTGGAAGGGTGATGCTGGTCTCTTGAGGACCCTTCCTACAGTTCTTCATGCTCAATGCATGCTTTGTTTGATCGTTCTTTATTAAAATGGGAATCCGGGAAACTGTCCATTATTCAGACATTAGATATACATCAAAAAAGATATGTATATCTACTGACTCTGGGACGTGGCACTGCTGTATCTGTAGAGTTATTGGACGCCCGTTGTGCCTCCCAATGGTCCTTCATTAGATTTATTCCTAATCTTTACATTGTTCAGACATATTGGTGGAGTCTAATGCTGCGTACACACGATCAGTTTTCTCGTCGGAAAAAGATATGGCGGCTTTTCCGACGGGATTCCGCTCAAGTTTGCCTTGCATACACACGGTCACGCAAAAGTTCGCTGAAATTACGACCTCCAAGAATGCGGTGATGAACAACACTACGATGAGCCGAGAAAATGAAGTTCAATGCTTCCGAGCATGCGTCAAATTGTTTCCGAGCATGCGTAGGGATTTTGCGCGTCGGAACTGCCACAGACGATCGCATTTTTGGATAGGAACTTTTCCCGACTGAAATAAATTGAGAGCATGCTCTCAGTCTTTTGCTGGCTGGAATTCCGCCGGCAAAAGACTGATAGAGCATACACACGGTCGCATCTTCCAATGAAAAACTCCCAAAAAACGCCCCTTTTGCGGGCCGAAACTACCGATCGTGTGTACGCGGCATAAAAGGCCCAAAAGATATTAGACACTGGCCAGCTATGCTGGAACAATCTCGCCAGAACACATCGGCCAGCACTGGCACCCATCGGCTTGCCAGTGCTGATCGGATGCTGGTTTTCCAGAATGCAAAAAAATATATATGAAATCCCGCTCTTGTGGAAATAAAAGGTAAGAACTGCTGCCTCTACCAATATATCCACCTAAGTGGAAATATAGATTGAGTAAAAAGTATAGGAGGGTAGAAATGGCGCTGTTCTAGGGTCGAATGTCTCACACCCCCAGCCTGAGACGTATCCCTAATGGGACCAGACGTGACAAAAAGGAGTAAATCTGTTGAATATATCCCTGGGTCCTAATACAACAGTCTAAAGTGCTACGGTGCAAATAACCTCAAAGTGATTCAAATGATCACATAAATTGTGCAATCCTAATATACAAATGATCTAGGATCCGATACAACAGTCTGATGCGAGACTGCTGTGATTCAAATAAACAGAAAACCGTGCAATCCTAATGTGCAAAATGATCTGAGTTCTAATGCAACAAACTGGTGTGATGCTATAAAATATCATACATAGGTAAACAACAGTGCCTACGTATAAAACATAGTGAAAACGTAAAACACTAATATCTTTCTAGTGATTCCCCCTGATGGATTATACTGAAAAAAGTACTGGTGGACTAAAAGTCCATATATCATAATAAAATTAATAAAAATAGAAAGTGACAGGTGCTCTTCATAAGCTGTATTCAGTGCTTCTAATGTCCCGTACACACACGAGCAGATTTTTCGTCAGAAAAATCTTTGATGGTTTTTCCGACGAAATTCCGCTCAAGCTTGCCTTGCATGCACACGGTCACACAAAAGTTCTCTGAACTTTCGAACCGTCAAGAACGCTGTGACTACAACACTACGACGAGCCGAGAAAATTAAGTTCAATGCTTCCGAGCATGCGTCGAATTGTTTCCGAGCATGTGTAGGAATTTTGCGCGTCGGAATTGCTACAGACGATCGCATTTTCGGATAGGAACTTTTTCCGACCGAAAAATTGAGAACATTTTCTCAATCTTTTGCTGGCTGGAATTCGGCCAGCAAAAGTCCGATGGAGCATACACACGGTCGCATTTTCTGTCGAAAAGCTCTCATCGGTCTTTTGCTGGCCGAATTTCCGATCGCGTGTACGCGGAATCAGAGGTGCCCCATAAGAAATACACTCACCAGAACCCTTCACCACACACGGAGGTATTGCGCCTTCACAGTATCTGCCACTGTGTAGCAAACAGAAAGACCTGGTCCTACTTCAGCTGGTTGTTTCCGTGTTTGCGGTGTAAGTCATAAAAAGATCTCCTTCAACTTTCCTTTTATTGCTCCCATGTGATCATGCTGGGCCAAGCCATACGTAGAAGGAACAGGTATCTTTCTTCACTCTTCTGCCTCGTACACACGGTCGGATTTTCCGAAGGGAAAATGTTCGATGGCCTTTTGTCGCAAATTTCGACCGTGTGTGGGCTCCATCGGACATTTTCCATCGGAATTTCCGTTGCACAAAATTTGAGATCTGGTTCTCAAATTTTCCCCGACAACAAAATCCATTCGCGTAAATTCCGATCGTGTGTAGACAATTCCGACACACAAAGTTCCACGCGTGCCCGGAATCAAGCAGAAGAGCCGCACTGGCTATTAAACGTCATTTTTCTCAGCTCGTCGTACGTGTTGTACGCCACCGCGTTCTCGACGTTCGGAATTTCTGACAACAATTGTGTGACTGTGTGTATGCAAGACAAGTTTGAGCCAACATCCGTCGGGAAAAAAAAAACATGGATTTTGTTGTCGGAATGTGCGATCCTGTGTACGGGGCATTCCACTCCATGCGCTGGAGTGGAAGAGTGAAGAAAGATACCTGTGACAGCAATAAAAGTGATGAAAAAAAATTAATAAATGAACGCAACAGTGTAAAAATTGAAAAAAAAAAAAAAAAAAATATTATATATATATATATATATATATATATTGTTTTTTTCACAATAAAGTTTATTGTAAGTATCAGGAGAATAAAAAAGAGGTAATAACATACAAAATAAGGTGGGTATTGCAAATACCCCAGATGTTAACATTTAACAGGAAATGAAATATTAAAACATAGGTGTATAACATTAATCAGGTAAATGAAATATGGCAATACATTTTGTAAATTTTCTTTTTACATATAAGTAATGTGGTTGTAAAGAAACAACTAATATTCACTTAGGTATAATGAATGCAATCATTTAAATAAAAAATTAAAGTGCCCCTATCCTCCAATGCTCACACGCAAAGGCGAACATGCGCGTCGGTCACGCACGCACACAAAAAGCGATCGACCTTACACATGTGAGGTATCACCGCAAACGTCAGATCATGGGCAGTAATTCCAGCACCAGACCTCCTCTGTAAATCTAAAGTGGTAACCTGTAAAGGCTTTTAGGCCACTTTCACACTGGGGCGGGAGGAGCGTCAGCGGTAAAGCGCCGCGTTACCCCCGCTAGTGGCCGGGAAAGGGTTTAAAACCACCGCAAAGCGCCTCTGCTGAGGCGCTTTGCTGGCGGTATAGCCGCGCTGCCCCATTGATTTCAATGGGCAGGAGCGGTGAAGGAGCGGTATACACACCGCTCCTTCTCCGCTCCAAAGATGCTGCTAGCAGGACTCTTTTTTCCCGTCCTGCTAGCGCATCGCTCAATTGTGAAAGCCGTCGGGGCTTTCACACTGGGGACACATCAGCGGCTGTTTCAGGTCAGTTTGCGGGCGCTATTTTTAGCGCAATAGCGCCTGCAAACAGCCCCAGTGTGAAAGGGGTCTTAAAGCGTCACCTATGGATATTAAAACGTATGTCATTTGTTGCGTGTGCAATTTCGAAGCAGCGGGGGTGGGACAAATTTAGATGGAGGGGGGGTCCGTTTTTAGTCTTGCCTAGGGCAGCACAAAGCCAAAATACACCACTGGAGACAGTAAGCAAAGGGAAAATCTTCCCAATGGGACACTACAGATAGCAAAAAAAAAAACTGTCAGGGGTTTTAACCAAAAATCGTTTTGGCTTAGGTATACTTTTAGTAAATCGGGTGGTATTACCCTGTTATCACTCGTATTCAGTACGGAATGTTGGCCGGTGCCTCACAAGGTTCCCTTAATCTTTGTGTACAGCTAACCTAGCAATTGGGTCATTTCCAGCAGTACAATGCCAGAGGTTCCAGGCAATCAGAGATACAGTGGGCTATTGTGATAGCGCACAAACAATGGCTTATTCACAGGTGACTCTTCTACAAAGGCTCACAATGACAGCAAAGACGTAATATAGACGCAGAGTTATTTCCCAGGACCCGAGCGATCACAGTACAAACACTGGATAGGTTTCACTAGCCAAACTCCCTTCTCTCTGCTCTTGGCTGACCTTTACAAGGCAGTTAAATGGCCTTTTCATCTCAATAGTCTGAATGTACGATATCCCGATAGCCATGTGCAGGTTCGGCCTCAGGAGGAGGAAATCACGGGGTTAATTATCTTTGAGGCCCCGGTAAATCCGTCTCATATGAAGAATCGGTAATGTGGCCTTAGCAATACGTTCTCATGTAAACATCTGTAATTAAAGTGGTTGTAAACCCTTCCATATACCCAGAACCAGGGCTTTTTTTCAGCGGGAACGCAGGGGAACGCAGTTCCGACACCTCCAGCACTGAATTTTTTCTATGGCAAGGTCTGCTGGGGGATCTATTGTCACTGGGGATCTATTTTTTTGTGTGGGTCTATTGTTGGTGGGGTGGTATTTTGTTGCAGGGGATCCATTGTTGCTGGGGGGGAAGGTCTGTCATTGTGTGTGTGTGTGGGGGGGGGGTCTATTGTTGCTGTGGTGGGGGTCTGTTGCTGCTTGGGTGGGGTCTATCAAATTCCATACAATTTAGTAGCACAAAATGATACTGGGTTCTGTACTCTCTAAAAGGAGTGGTACTGGGAGGTGGGTAGGGGGTGGAGCCCAGAGACAGTGCTCGGAGGTGGGTAGGGGGTGGAGCCCAGAGACAGTGCTCGGAGGTGGGTAGGGGGGCAGAGAGACGAAGGGTGACTTATAAGGGGGGAGTTCCTGCACCTATTCTCTGAGAAAAAAAGACCTGCCGAGGGCTTTTTTACTCAAACAATAGGAGCTGAAACTTAACCATGGCCCCACAAAACCCCTCCCCCTACACACACCCTCCAAATCACATCAAATAGTGGGTGTATAAGTGCAAATATTAATTGTGCAAACTTAGTTGGGTGTGAAAAAGTTGCTAGTGTCCAATGTATATAGACATATATACACTAAGCTAAATTCAAATCTAAAATCACCCAGACATAATATTGAAACATTCAAAAAATTTAAACTCAAAAAATCCTCAAACCAAACAAAAAATGTGATAATAAAAATACTGAAAATGTTGAAAATTCAAAGGTGAAAAAAGTCCAAATAAGCAAAATCTGAAAATAGTGTTCAAGTAAACAAATCTAAAAAAAAAACTTCTGGACAAAATCCCAAATTCGGCGATCATACAAGAGGTTTATCTTCCACCACCATCACCGGCCACACAGTCTACTCACCAGAAGTCGATGACCCCCATTCAAAAATGCTTCAATGGAAGGGTTTTTGAGTCATGTAATGGGGGGTCACCGACTTCTGGTGAGTAGACTGTGTGGCCGGTGATGGTGGTGGAAGATAAACCTCTTGTGTGATCGCCGAATTTGGGATGATTTTGTCCAGAAGTTTTTTAGATTTTTTTTTAGATTTGTTTATTTGAACACTATTTTCAGATTTTGCTTATTTGAACTTTTTTTCACCTTTGAATTTTGAATGTTTTCTATATTTTTAGTATCGTATTTTTTGTTTGGTTTGGAGATTCTTTGAGTTTAAATTTTTTGAATATTTCAATATTAGTCTGAGTGATTTTAGATTTGAATTTAGTTTAGTGTATATATGTCTATATACTTTGGACACTAGCAACTTTTTCACACCCAACTAAGTTTGCACAATGAATTAATATTTGAACTTGCAGTTTATTAGAGAGCGTGGTTCTAATTAATTCTTTCCCTAATTATTTCCTATTTACTTTAAACACAACGTGCAGCTCTCACATAACACTTATGGTAATTATTTCAGTTTTTTTTAATTCTTCATCTGCGCGGGTTGGTGGAATCTTTTCCACTTTTTAACAAATAGTGGGTGTGGTCAGTCAAATTTCACGAAAACAGTAGGAGGATCTTAAAGGGGCATTAAATACCAGGATTACATTGCACACAGAGTGCAGAGCTGTCACTTGTAAACACAGAAACCAGACCTCTGTGTTTACAAGTGATTGTGGTGAGCAGGCACCAAAGGGTCTGAGCCAGAGGTGGTGGAACTGAGTTCCATCAAGTTCCCCCTGAAAAAAAGCCCTGCATATACCAAAGTGAAGTGACTGGCCTCAGGTGATACATAGAGATTAACCCCTTTGCACCTAAGAGTAAAACAAATGTTAATGCTTAAGCACAATTTTGCAACTTTGACATGTGTTAGCTACTTTGTGCATCCAGGTTTATTATACTGCGGTTTTATTTTTTAAGGACAAATCAGGCTTTTATTTGATGGTAAATGGTAATGGATGTCTCCTGATTTTTTTTTTTTTATTATCAAAGGGAAACTGGCCCAAAATAGTATAAAAAAATCATTTTTTTTTAACCACTTGCCGACCAACCATTAAGTATATATATATATATATATATATATATATATATATATATATATATATAGTGGCAGGTCGGCTCTCCTGTGCAAACCGACATACCCGTACGTCAGTCCCGCGGGCTCGATGTCCGCTGGCCACTCGCGATCGCGGGGTGAGGTGAGGCAGACTGGGGATCTGCCTATGTAAACAAGGCGCATCCCCTTTCTGTCAGGATACAACTCTGAGATCTGCTGTTCCTAGCGATGAGGAACAGCGATCTCTTTATTGTCCCAGGCAGCCCAGCCCCCACACAGTTAGAACACACCCAGGGAACACGAATAACCCTTTGATCGCCCCCTTCCCTGCCAGTGTCATTTATACATTGATCAGTGCATTTTTATAGCACTGATCAATGTAATAATGTCACTGGCCCCCCAAAAAGTGTCACTTGGGGTCAGATTTGTCCGCTGCAATGTCGCAGTCCCGCTAAAAATTGCAAATTGCTGCCATTACCAGTAAAAACATTAAAAAAAAAGTCTGTAAATCTATCCCCTATTTTGTAGACGCTATAACTTTTGCGCAAACCAATCAATATACGCCTATTGTGATTTTTTTTTTTTTACCAAAAATTTGTAGTAGAATACACATTTGCCTAAACTAATGAATAAATTATTTTTTATATATATATATATATATATATATATACATATATATATATATTTTTATTTTTTTTTGGGTAAGTATGATAGATAGAGAGTAAAAAATATAGTTTTTTTCTTTTCAAAATTGTCGGTCTTTTTTTGTTTATAGCGCAAAAGAAAAAAAAACGGAGAGGTGACCAAATACCACCAAAAGAAAGCACTATTTGTGGAAAAAATTAGGACATCAATTTTGTTTGGGTACATCTTCGGAAGCCCGCGCAATTGTCAGTTAAAGTGACGCAGTGCCGTATCGCATAAAATGGCCTGGTCATGAAGGGGGATAAATCTTTCTGGGGGCTGAAGTGGTTAAATAACCTAAACCACCATAACAGTAACCGTAACCTACCACCAAAGATCAACCTAAAACAAATTCTCCCACTCCTGACGATCGCCGCGATACCCACATATGTGAACGTTATTTGTTGTATGTACCCGTAGTACGGCTCAGAAACAACAAATGCACATTTTCCTTTTTTTTTTTATTCTACCTAAAACACACTGATACTAATTTAAAGAAAAAAAATCCTGTCCAAAAAATACTGACCCTGATATTGACCTTTGACCCTGACCCAAACGCTAACCCTGGCATTGACCTAGATCAAACCTTGATTTTGGTCTTTTTTTTAATTTATTTTTTAATTATGTTATTATTTTTTCTACGCACACTTTTTTTTTTTTCTATCTCTGCAAGGACAGAGAAAGATACAATGTATCTTCCTCGCCCATTCACAGAGACAGAAAACACTGGGGGGCGGGCTTTACAGCGACTGATCACTGTGATAGCCAATCAGAGACGAAATCGGACGTTTTTCGGTGAGACCTGGTCACCACGTGGCGCGCTCCCAGTACAAAGGGAGGCACGCAAATCTGCGGCCCCCCCACGGCAAAAAGCCCGGTGCAGTGGGGCCGCATCTTTGTGTGATGTCGGCGCCAAACAAACCCTCCTATATAATTTGTACCTGTTTATCTGCAGTCTTCTCTGCACCCATTCAAAGTCCAGATTTTATAACGCTTGTCTGAGCTGTCAGAATAAAGGGGGCGATGAGCTGAAATTACACACTGCAGAGAGCTCAGTTAGGTGAACTCTGAGAGCTGATTGAAAAGTAGGGACACCCCCTCCCCCCTCCCTTCACACAGCACACAGGAACAGGCTGTGTACTGGAGCTGCTCCTGTCCCTTTTTTTCTCTTGGTGTCAGTGAAACTTCTCAGAAGGGATTCATGCTGATAGCAGAGGAACAAAGCAGCAGACAGAAATGACATGTAAGCCAGCCATTGATAGATCGAATCTCAGCTGGTTCGGCAGAGACCAGCCGAGATTTGATCCATCTATGGGCAGGCTGGTTGTACTGAAGTTGATCCATCATTTGACTTTTATACAACCAGCAACCCTGATGGGGCCCCCTAGTGGTCCGGGGGCCCTCGGGCAGTGCCCGAGTCACTCAATGGTCAGTCCGCCCCTGGTTCGACTCCCTGCTAAGGCTCCCTGCCTGCAGAACACAGTAGCGCAGCGGGAGGGATTCCCCCATCAACACTGACTATGTTGATTGGGGAATGGAGAGATTTTCTCTCCTTTTCACCTGTGGTGGGAGAAATGAAAATTGTTTAATCTATTTTATAATCTATATGGCTTGTTTTAGTGCTTATAAGTGAGACAAGTACACAATGTAGAGGGATATACTTCATTCATAGTTCATGTCTGAAGTTTACAACCACTTTAAGGGGATCCCCCCCCCACACCTTTTTTAGCTCTCTGGGGGTCTCCCGTCCCACCGGCTGGTGGGACGATCGAACAAAGCCGGAATCGGATAATAGTAATAGTTACCCGTAAATAATGATATGACATCGCTTCCGTTTACTCAGAAACATCGGCGCCATTTTTTGAAAATCGAAAACATTCAGACACACTAATGCTTTTAAGTGCAGAAGAGGGATTTGGGGTCTTATAGACCCCAGATCTCTCCATAAAGAGGACCTGTGGACTGTCACTGACAGCAATAAAAGTGATGATAAAAAAAAAAAAAAAGCAACCACTTCAATACCCGCCCATAGTAATATGACGCCCGCAGATGGGATCTCCCATCCTGGGCGGGCGTCATATGACGTCCTGGGCTTCCTGGCTGTCTAGGGGGCGCGCGGCCCCGCCGCGTTGCTCAGGACCTGGTGCGTGTGCCCGCCGGCCGCGATGTCCGCCGGGCCCCCGCGATTGCCCGGTAACACAGCAGGACCGTGGATCTGTGTGTGTAAACCACACGTCCTGTCAGGGGAGAGGAGACCGATGGTGTGTTCCCAGTACAGAGGAACAGCGATCGGTCTCCTCCCCTTGTGAGTCCCCTCCCCCTACAGTTAGAATCACTCCCCTAGGAAACCTATTTAACCCCTCATCTCCCCCTAGTGTTAACCCCTTCCCTGCCTGTCACATTTACACAGTAATCAGTGCAATTTTATAGCACTGATCGATGTATAAATGTGAATGATCCTAAAAATGTGTCAAAAGTGTTCGATGTGTCCGCCGCAATGTCACAGTCACGAAACAAAAAAATCGCTGATTGCCGCCATTACTAGTAAAAAAAAAAAAAAAAAAAAATGCCATAAATCTATCCCGTATTTTATAGACGCTATAACTTTTGCGCAAACCAATCAATATACGTTTATTGAGATTTTGTTTACCAAAAATATGTAGAAGAATACGTATCGGCCTAAACTGAGGAAAAAAAATGTTTTGTTTTTTTTTTTAAATTGGGATATTTATTATAGCAAAAAGTAAAAAATATTGTTTTTTTCAAAATTGTCCCTCTTCTTTTGTTTATAGCGCAAAAGCTAAAAAAAACGCAGAGGTGATCAAATACCACCAAAAGAAAGCTCTATTTGTGGGGGGAAAAAAAAGACATCAATTTTGTTTGAGTACAATGTCACACGACCGCGCAATTGTCATTCAAAGCGCGACAGTGCTGAAAACTAAAAATTGGTCTGGGCGGGAAGGGGGTGAAAATGCCCGGTATTGAAGTGGCTAAAAAAAGAAAAATGAATAATTAAAAATAAAATGTAAAGTACCTTTGTCCGCCCATGCTTGCGCGCAAAGGGCGAACACGCGCCTTGGTCCCGCATGCATGCAAATGGCGATCGTCCCACACATGTGAGGTATCACTGCGAACGTCAAATCATGGGCAGTAATTCTAGACCTCCTCTGTATAATTAAAGTGGTAACCTGTAAAGGCTTTTAAAGCGTCGCCTATGGATAGTAAAATTCACGTTGTTTACCGCCGTTGCATGGGCGTGGCCAATTTTAAAATGCTATCTATTTACTTGGTGTAACATCATAGTGTATATTTTAGAAAAAAAAAATGGCTTTTATGTATTGTTGTTTTTTTGTATTAAAATTGAAAAAAGTTTATTTTTTCCCCCACAAAATTGCGTTTTGAGAAACCGCTGCGCAAATACCGTGTGACATAAAAAAAATGACAAAACCAACCAAATTTATTCTCTAGGGCCTCTGCTTTAAAAAAAAAATTACATATAATGTTTTGGGGGTTCTAAGTAATTTTCTAGCGAAAAATACTGATTGTTACATGAGAACAAAAAGTGACAGGAAAGGCCCGGACTGGAGGTAATTAAAGAGGAATGTCCGCCCATAAAAAAAAAATGATGTTTGCTAACACTTTAATACTCATGACTTCACCTATAGCACACTACAATAAACCAACAAACATCATCCGGAACTTTTTTTTTTTTTTTTTCATTTACGAAGCGTAGTCATACTGACACGGAAGTACACTGCTGAAAAAAATAAAAGGAACACTTTGAAAACACACATCAGATCTCTATGGGGAAAAATCTCATGCTGATATCTACACTGATATGGACTGGTTAATGTGTTAGGAACGAAAGGATACCATATTGTTTGATGGAAAAGAAAATGATCAACCTACAGGGGGCTGAAGTCAAAGACACCCCGAAAATCAAAGAGAAAAAAAAAATGATGCAGCAGGCTGGTCCATTCTGCTGAAATTTCATTGCAGCAACTCAAAATGGTCCTCAGTAGTGTGTGGGGCCCCCACGTGGTTTGTATGCATGTAAAGTGTAAACAAAGAAAAAGATAAACTCCTGCGCTCATGAGGGCGTAGTTGGTATGGGTACGTAGTACTGTTGTGATGGCCAAACTGGAGAAGGCGATCAAGTGTGTCCCGCTGCCTAGACTGGGATGTATCCCCTTCATTTCTCCCACATAGAGGAGTTCAGCTCCCATGGTTCAGACAAAGGATCTTCTATTCTATTACTAGTGTAGGACCCACTAATTCGGGGTACTTTGTCGCAGTAAGTGGGCTTAGCACTATATGACCATATAGTGTGACCGTATTTTTTGAATATGTTCAAGTGTTTTTAACTAGCCTTGCAGGAAATGTTATTCTTGTATGTGTGCGCTGTAAAATATTTTGTACTGTTTGTAGGTCTTATAGCAGCACCATCTTGAATTTAAACGCATTGTATGGTGTGCCCCCCAAATATGTTCTTGCCCGCTGCCTAGACTGACCCGAGGTGGTCTGAAGAAGATAGTGTGGGAAGAAAGGATGGAAGGCGCGTGATCAAACACTAGCATCAAATTCTACAGTTTATTCATAAGTGATAAAATATATACATGTAGGAAATATAAACATACTACGTTTTGTAAGAAAGGGTTACCGTATATACTCGAGTATAAGTCGTTCCGAGTATAAGTCGAGACCCTAATTTACCACAAAGAAAATGGGAAAAACTTATTGACCCGAGTATAAGACGAGGGTGAGAAATGCACAGCTACTGTAAGTGGAAAAGAGGGTCAACAATGCCCATTTGCAACATCACTGTGCCCATTTGCAGCCTCACTGTGCCCATTTGCAGCCATAGGTTCCCTGAACTTCAAACGCGGTAGTTAAGGGTTCCTAGATGCCCCCTAGCTGCAGCCAAAATTTGGGGTCTCTGAACCCAAAGGGTCCCGAAATGACATTGCTGCAGATGGACATAGTTGACCGAATTTGGGGCCCCGTATCTTGGGGCCACTTAGTGCTAGGAACTCCAAATTTGGTGTGCAAACCCAGTGGAACCAGCACCATAAAATTTCCAAAGCTGGGGTTCCTAGCACTAAGTAGCCCTGAGATATGGGGCCCCAAAGTCAGTTCAGAAAATGTCAAGCACTTTTCTGCAGCAGAGAATGACATTTTCCGAACCGATTTTGGGGCCACTTAGTGCTAGGAACTTCAGCTTTGGATATGTTGTGGAACCACCAAGTGGCCCTGAGATACGGGGCCCCAAAGTCGGTTCGGAAAATGAAATTTTTTGCTGCAGAAAAGTGCTTGACTCGAGTATAAGTCGAGGGGGGCACTTTCAGCACAAAAAAATGTGCTGAAAAATTCGACTTATACTCGAATATATATATATATACTCTTATACTCTATATACGGTACATAAGATATATATATATATATATATATATATATATATATATATATACACACACGCTTATAGTGTTACAAGTAGAACATATCCTTGAACGGGGGGCAAATGCTAATATATTGGCTGAGGCGTTTCGAGGATGACCTCTTCATCAGAGCTTTAAAAAGGTGAAAACCAATCTGTGTAGACACATGGACCAACACATTTGCACATGGGAAGGAGTGGTTAGTGGGGAGATTTAACGTGTAGAAAAGACAGTTCTCCTTAACTCCATGTAGGTCCACATCTGAGCGCTCTATGGCAGCAAAGGTGTGTGTGCAAAGCAGATCCTTCTTGTAGGAATGGGACAGTACCTGTTACAGAAGCTTGTGAGGAAGCTGCAGCCTGCGGGCATCCTTCGGAGGCCAAGAATACAGTACAGTGGGAGATAAGAGGTGTCTCCAAAAAGTGCCCAGTAGTGTACCTGTAGGCGCTGTGTCTGTGGCCATCCATGGAGAACATGGATACTGTCGATGGAAGGTGTCCTGGGGTATTTTCTCCCAGATCTGGACCAGGGCATCACTGAGCTCCTAAAACAGGCTAAGATGCAACCTGGCGGCATTGGATGAACCGAAACATAATGTCCCAGAAGTGTTCTATTGGATTGAGGTCAGGCGAGCATGGGGGTCCATTCAATGGTATCAATTCCTTCATCCTCCAGGAACTGGCTGCATACTCTCGCCACATGAGGCCGGGGCATTGTCGTACAACAGGAGGAGCCCAGGACCCACTGCACCAGCGTAGGGTCTGACAATGGGTCCAAGGATTTCATCCCGATAACTAATGGCAGTCATGGTGCCATTGTCTAGCCTGTAGAGGTCTGTGTGTCCCTCCATGGATATGCCTCCCCAGACCATCACTGACCCACCACCAAACTGGTCATGCTGAATGATGTTACAGGCAGCATAACGTTCTCCATGGCTTCTCCAGACCCTTTCACGTCTATCACATGTGCTCAGGGTGAACCTACTCTCATCTGTGAAAAAGCACAGGACGCCAGTGGCGGACCTGCAAATTCTGGTGTTCAATGGCAAATGCCAATCGAGCTCTAGAGTGCCGGTCAGTCAGCACAGGGTCCAGTAGAGGATGTCGGGGCCCTCAGGCAACCCTCATCAAGTCTGTTTCTGATTGTTTGGTCAGAGACATTCACACCAGTGGCCTACTGGAGGTTATTTTGTAGGGCTCTGGTAAGGCTCATCCTGTTCCTCCTTGGAAAAGGAGCGGATACCAGTCCTGCTGATTGGTTAAGGACCTTCTATGGCCCTGTCCAGCTCTCCTAGAGTAACTGCCTTTATCCAGGAATCTCCTCCATGCTCTTGAGACTGTGCTGGGAGACGCAGCAAACCTTCTGGCAATGGCACGTCTTGATGCGCCGTCCTGGAAGAGTTGGACTGCCTGTGCAATTTCTATAGGGTCCAGGTATCGCCTCATGCTACCAGTAGTGACACTAACTTTAGCCAAATGCAAAACTAGTGAAAAACAGTCAGAAAAGAGGAGTAGGAAAAAAAAAATTTCAGTGGCCTCCACCTGTAAAACCATTCCTGTTTTGGAGGTCGTCTCATTGTTGCCCATCTAGTGCACCTGTTGGTTTCATTAACACCAAAGCAGCTGAAACTGAATAACAACCCCCTCTGCTACTTAACTGACCAGATCAATATCCCAGGAGTTTAATTGACTTGATGCTATACTCTATACTGATTAAAAGGTGTTCCTTTCATTTTTTTTGAGCAGTGTATAATAAGAATAGGGAAATAAAGCACTTTGCAACCGTCCTACAAAAGGGCACAATTACACTAGTCTCTGACGTCACACTCCGTGCCTGCCCTTGAAAGACAACAAATGTGCAAGCAAGGAGGAAATAAGCAAATATTAATGTACACACTAGGGAGAGTAAAGTAAATGAACTTTTCCTGCCAGCACGCAGATTAGATGCCAAGCGAGACAAGGGCTCTGATTCATCAAGCTGTGATAGTACTTAAGCCATGTTTATTTGGCCCCTCAAGCAACAATGTGATAATATTGCATGAGAGGATGTTATACTTTAAAGGGAGAAAAGAATGGTTGTATAGAACTTGTTTATATTTATAATATCTGTGTTCTATAAATAAGAATCGAATACATGACAAATGATTCCCTGAGCACTATGGGTTAGCTATAGAAGCAGCACAACAAATAAAGCTTGCTTTGTAGATCCCTTTGTCTGATTGAAACTTGGTACTGGGCTGTCTGAAATGCGAGGGATCTTTACTGACCACCAGTGTCAGTGCGAGAGAGAGTCAAGGTTTCACACCTTTCTTTGAGACCAAGTGTCAGGGTATGGATGTTGTGGAACCTCAACTGTTTTGGTGCTCAAGTGCCAATGTGACTTTGTTTTGGAACCTCAAGTGTCAGTGTTACATTGTAGTGGGAGCCCAAGTGTCCTGGCATCCCATGTGTTAATATGATATCATTCTAAGAGCCCAAGAGCCAGTGTCTTATGCTCTGGGATCTCAAGCGTCAGAGTGACCCCTTTCTTAGAGCCCAAGTGTCAGCTGGTCATTTTCTGGGTCCCTAATTATCAGTGTGACATCATTCTGGAACACTTTAGCCTCATACACACGATCAGACTTTATACAAACTTTTCCTATGGATTTCTGTACGAAGGGCGTTGGCCATGAACTTGTTAAGCATACACACGGCAGGACTTTTTAGGCAGCAAACACGAACGTGGTGACGTTTCAACGTACTGACGACACTTCAAAAGAGGACGTTCAATTCTCCGGCGCCCCCCTTTGGTCAACTTCTGTATTGTTTGATCTTTTGCATTGGTTCTGAGCGAGCGTGTTGGTACTTTGTACTAAAGTCCGATGGTTTTGCGTACACACGATCGGACTTGCCAACGTAGGACCTTTGTTGCCACCAAGTTTGTCTGTTTGCGCAGCCAACATTTGACCGATGAAAACCGAAAAAGTTTGTCCGATGGAGCGTACACGCGGTCGGATGTTGCCTTAAAACAGCTAATTTTCATGTTTGTTGTCAAAAAGTCCGATCGTGTGTACGGGCCTTAAGGCTGCATTCAAATCTTCCTGGAAAGATACTAAAAATAAAAGTACTAATAAGTACTAAAAAAAGACTGGAGAATAGAAATAATGTCAAGGAAAAAGAGTAACAAAAGAAACATTGTTGGAATGTTGGGAGATATTTGTTTAAAAACTCTAGGTAATGTAAATTAACCGCTTCAGCCCCGGAAGATTTGGCTGCTGAATGACCGTGTCATTTTTTGGGATTCGGCACTGCGTCGCTTTAACTGACAATTGCGCAGTCGTGCGACGTTGCACCCAAACAAAATTAACGTCTTTTTTTCCCCACAAATACAGCTTTCTTTTGGTGGTATTTTATCACCGCTGCAGTTTTTATTTTTTGTGCAATAAACAAAAAAAGAGCGACAATATTGAAAAAAAAAAAAGCATTATTTTTTACTTTTTGCTATAATAAATATCCCCAAAAAATATAGAAAACAAACCAAATTTTTTTCTCAGTTTAGGCCGATATGTATTCTTCTACATATTTTTGGTAAAAAAATTGTAGTTTTGCAACAGCTGGAGGGCCGCCAGTTTGAGGCCCCTGGTCTACACAATAGGGCAGTGATGGTGAACCTTGGCACCCCAGATGTTTTGGAACTACATTTCCCATGATGCTCGTGCACTCTGCAGTGTAGTTGAGCATTATTGTAGTTCCAAAACATCTGGGGTGCCAAGGTTCGCCATCACTGCAATAGGAGATAGATGTCATGGTTATGCAGTAATCTTTCTCTGTCAACTTACCTCATGTCATGTGTTCAGACTAAGAGGCCAGCCACTCTCACCTGTGTGTTTTTATAACCTCTCCTCTAAGCATGGCCCCACCCCAGGCCGTATCAGGGAACCCTATATTAACCTGTGCACCGCAAGCCAGTGGTGCTGATCAACCATTGTGTGTTTGGCTTCCTGTTTGCTGTGTGCTCGTCGTTTGTCTCTGTTAACAACCTTGGCGTGTTCCCGACTATCCCTGTTTGCCTGTGACCCTGAACCTTTGGCGTGTACTCTGTTGTCCTGGTCTGCTTGTGGCCCCGACCTTGGCTTATTCCCTTACTATCCCTATCCTCCTGTTGCCTACTGTGGGCGTGAGCTAGGGGACCCTGGGGGTCGTGACCTGGAGCCAGTTGCAGCCCAGTCCATCCTCACCACTAGAGGCTCTGGTGAACACCTGCTGGCTCTTAGACTCCGCGCCCTAGGGAATCTTACCTCTAACCCCGGTGGGATCTGTGTTGGTGTACCAGCAGCCCTGCCTTCCTTACCACCCTGACTCCCATCCGCAGCAGTCAGCCGTAGGGTCCACTCAGGGCTGGTGCTACCACTAGGCAAATTAGGCAGCCGCCTAGGGCACACTGCTGCCTAGGGCGCCCGGCCACTGGTGTTCCTACTCTCTCTGCAGCAAGCAACTAAGTCTCAGCATCAGCAGGCAGCCGCTGCTCCATTCTCACATAGTGTCAGAGGCGCAGCAGCGGAGGACTGTGTCTGTTTAACGACTCCCGAATGAATGGAAGCAAGCAAACATTCATTGATGGGCACTGGTAGGCTGCATTGAGGGGCGCTGGTAGGCTGCATTGATGGGTGCTGGTAGGCTGCATTGATGGGCACTGGTAGGCTGCATTGATGGGCACTGGTAGGCTGCATTGATGGGCGCTGGTAGGCTGCATTGATGGGCGCTGGTAGGCTGCATTGATGGGAGCTGGTAGGCTGCATTGATGGGCACTGGTAAGCTGCATTGAGGGGCGCTAGTAGGCTGCATTGAGGGGCGCTGGTAGGCTGCATTGAGGGGCGCTGGTAGGCTGCATTGATGGGCACTGGTAGGCTGCATTGATGGGTGATGGTAGGCTGCATTGATGGGCACTAGTAGGCTGAATTGATGGGCACTGGTAGGCTGCATTGATGGGCACTGGTAGGCTGCATTGATGGACACTGGTAGGCTGCATTGAGGGGCGCTGGTAGGCTGCATTGAGGGGCGCTGGTAGGCTGCATTGATGGACACAGGTAGGCTGCATTTGATGGGCGCTGGTGAGGCTGCATTTGATGGGCGCTGGTGAGGCTGAATTTGATGGGCGCTGGTGAAGCTGAATTTGATGGGCGCTGGTGAGGCTGAATTTGATGGGCGCTGGTGGGCTGCATTTGATGGGCTCTACATTAAAAAGGGGGGGAATATATGGGCAGGGCAAAGGGGGTGGAGTCAGGGGTGGAGCCAAGGGAGCGGCAAAATTAGGTTTTGCCTAGGGTGTCAAAAATCCTTGCACCAGCCCTGGGTCCACTACCTTGCGGTGCACTCCTGATCCCAATGGTGTGCATCTGTCACCTGACCTCAGGTGACCTGACAGTTTGACCAGCCATGGACCCGGCTGATGTGCCGCTACCCGCAGATGATCCGTTGCAGGGCTTAGTTCGCACACTTGAGGCCCGGGAATCGCATCAGACCCAGGTGCTGCGATTCCTTCAGGATTTGGCATCCCGTTTTGAACAGGTTCAGGCCTCATTAGGACCCCTCGGTTCAACAACCTCAACCGCTATCTGCTGCTGCATCTATCACACCAGTCGCAGCCACACATTCATTACAACTGCCAGCTCTAAGTAAGGGTTCTAAGTCATTTTCTAGCAAAAAAAAAAATGTAAATTTTTTACATATGTGAGAAGTGTCAGAATTGGACCCCGGAGTTGAAGTGGTTAAACCAGACAAAGACTCCAGAGATGGGGTGACCCTAAGCCCAGAGTATCGGAGCTGCAACTGTGGACTTTGCTGAAGTTCAACATCCACATAAAGTTAAAGTTTACTGGGCACCGGTTAAACCCTAAACCTTGGATCTGTGACGTGTTTGTAGAGCGATGTATCCCTTACCCTACACTTGGCTACAGTCCTTATCAAAATACAAACAGTCCTTATCTTTCTTTGTACTTCAGGCAAACTGAGCTTCATGTATCTAAGAACAAATGTTTCCTTTATTATGCTAATAGACCAGTGATAAAAATTCCCCCAAATTCCCGGAAATACCAGATGATTCGTTGCCCAGCCTAAAGCCGGCTATAGACGGTTCGAACCTTGGCTGATTCAGCTGGGACCGGCCAAGAGACGAAACATGTAGGGGCAGGCTGATTGTACCCTTGAGGATCGATCAACTTGGGGATAACCAGCCTGTCGCATTTTGCATGCAATTATTGCTAGCGGCTATTATAGCTGCTAGTAGCAATCACTGGGTTCTCCTGCTGAGGACGGCTTCCCCACGCTGGGAGAACACAATGGTTCTGAATGTGTTGATGGGGGAATCAAGCTATTTTCTTTCCTGCAATCATGGGTTGCAGGAAAAAAAAAACGCTCCTCCTATGGCTGGCATAAGGACATATACACTTCCCTACCTTCCCAAAACCCCCCTAGCTGACCCTTACTAAAAAAAAAATAATCCATGGGCTAGCTTGGATCTTCCGCTACTGGTTTTCCCCACATAAACCCAAGGCCAGGGTACCTACACTATCTTTTCAAAAGTATTGGGACGTCTGGCTTTACACGTACATGAACCTTAATGGAATCCCAGTCTTAGTCCGTAGGGTTCAGTATTGAGTTGGCCCACCCTTTGCAGCTATAACAGCTTCAACTCTTCTGGGAAGGCCGTCCACAAGGTTTAGGAGTGTGTCTATGGGAATGTTTGACCATTCTTCCAGAAGTGCATTTGTGAGGTCAGGCACTGATTTTGGATGAGAAGGCCTGGCTCGCAGTCTCCACTCTAAATCATCCCAAATATGTTCTACCAGGTTGAAGTCAGGACTCTGTGCAGGCCAGTCAAGTTCCTCCACCCCAAACTTGCTCATCCATGTCTTTATGGACCTTTGTTCACTGGTGCGCAGTCGTGTCCGAGTCCTGACCCCAACCCAATAGAACAGCTTTGGGATGAATTAGAGCAAAGACTGGGAGCCACAACCCCACGCCATAATCCCCCCTCCACCAAATGATTTGGACCAGTGCTCAAAGCAAGGTCCATAAAGACATGGATGAGCGAGTTTGGGGTGAAGGAACTTGACTGGCCTGCACAGAGTCCTGACCTTCAACCTGATAGAACACCTTTGGGATGAATTCTCGTCCAACATCAGTGCCTGACCTCACAAATGCACTTCTGGAAGAATGGTCAAACATTCCCATAGACACACTCCTAAACCTTGTGGACGGCCTTCCCAGAAGAGTTGAAGCTGTTATAGCTGCAAAGGGTGGGCCAACTCAATATTGAACCCTACGGACTAAGACTGGGATGCCATTAAAGTTCATGTGCGTGTAAGGGCAGGCGTCCCAATACTTTTGACAATATAGCGTAGGTACCCTCCTAAACCTTGTGGAAAGCCTTCCCAGAGGGGTTGAAGCTGTTATAGCTGCAAACGGTTGGAGCAACGAGGGAGCTACTACGGCGAATACTATACACAACCCTATCTGCATATAAATCCATTCCATTTGGACATATCACCAGTCAAATAGAACTGGAAGTCGCCTTCAAATGATACAAACATAATATTGCCCTCTCTGGACTTTTTGTCTTTCCTGTGGCCATCTAGTTGGCTTCCCTGATCTCCAATATTTGCGCTCCAGTTGATACCGATAATAATAGTGATTATCTTTATTCTTGATTGAACAGACAATATTGTACATTACTTCAATGGATGCTTTATACTCCTGAAGAAGCTAGAATCCTTTTGGCGAAACACGTCGGGGCTTAAAGCCTCTACTGTCAACTCGAAATCTGTGAACCTTGTCTGTTGATTACAATGTAATGAGATCTATGGTTTTTAATGAGAGATTTTAAATGATACGAAATAAAAATTTGTTAAAATTGTAATAATTTTTGTGAGCCATAAAAATCCCCTACTTTTCTGTATATATTTATCAAATTTTGGGATGAGGTGCAAAAAAAAAAAAAAAAATCAGTGTCCCTCCAATATAGAACCCTGTATGCAAAAGGTTGGCCAACTCAAAATTGAACCCTACGGACTAAGACTGGGAGGCCATTAAAGTTTATGTGCGTTTAAAAGCGGGCGTCCCAATACTTTTGACAATTTAGGGCTCCATCTCCCATGTTCAGGTCACCTACATCTACTGTACAATACTTGCAAATAAATCAACAAGGACAGTCTGTGCTGCTCACTGCTAGACCAATTTTTTTTTTTTTGTAAAAACAGACATACAAAGTAGACATTTATCAATATAATGTGTGAAACGGAGGTTTAATTTTTTTTGAAATTTTAGCGAAAATCTGTGGATTTCGGTCAAACTTCACCATTATGGTAAAATGCATTTGAAGTGTTACTAAAGTCACTTTTTTTTTTTAAATTAAAATAACAAACATGTTATTCTCACCTGCTCTGTGCAATTGCTAAATGTGCCTAGAGTTTATGCGCATTATTTATTTATAGTTCATGCGCATTATTTATAGCGTTTATTTATTTCAATGGCGAGAATAAATAAAACTTCTGGCCAATGAAATAAATAACCTCCCAAAATAAAAAAATGAAAGAGACAGTGTAATAAAAAAAAAAAAAAAATGTAAAGCACCCCTGCCCCCCTTGTGCTCTTGCGCAAATCCTCTCGTGCACGTCTGTCCTGAACGCCTACGTAAACGGCGATCGCACCATTTGTTCCAAAATAAAATTGTGTTTAAAAAAAAACCACTGCGCAAATATAGTGCGACATAAAAATATGCAACATGCACCATTTTATTCTCCAGGTCGGTGGTCTCTAAACTGCGGCCCGGGGGGGCCAAATGTGGCCTTTTGCTCACCTTTATCTGGCCCTTGGGGTACTTTTTCCTCCCACTGATACAAGACACTATTCCTTCCACTGATGGTGGTGACATCAGCAATGAGGCACTATTTCTCTCAGTGACACCAACAATGGGGCATTATTCCTCAAACTGACACAACTGATGGCGCACTATTCCCCTCACCGATACCAGTGTTAGGGCACTATTCCTCCCACTGACACCAATGATGGGGCACTATTCCTTCCACTGACACCAATGATGGGGAAGTATTCCTCCCACTGACACCAATGATAGGGGAATACTCCCCCCACTAACACCAATGATGGGGAAGTATTCCTCCCACTGACACCAATGATGGGGCACTATTCCTCCTACTGACACCAATGATGGGGCACTACTTCCCCCAATGACACCCATGATAGGGGAATATTCCCCACGCTGACACCAATGATGGGGAACTATTCCTCCCACTGACACCAATGACGGGGCACTATTCCTCTTGCAGACACTATGCCCTGTACACACGGTCGGACTTTCCGATGGAAAATGTGCGATCGGAGCTTGTCCAAAATTCCGACCGTGTGTGGGCTCCATCTGACTTTTTCCATCGGAATTTCCGACACACAAAGTTTGAGAGCAGGCTATAAAATTTTCTGACAACAAAATCCGTTCTCGTAGATTCTGTTCGTGTGTACACAATTCCGACGCACAAAGTTCCACGCATGCTCAGAATCAAGCAGAAGGAGCCGAACTGGATATTGAACTTCATTTTTTCTCGGCTCGTCGTACGTGTTGAACGTCACCGCGCTCTTAACGTTCGGAATTTCCAAACAACTTTGTGTGACCGTGTGTATGCAAGACAAGTTTGAGCCAACATCCTTTGGAAAAAATACAATGGATTTTGTTGTCGGAATGTCCGATCGTGTGTACGGGGCATAACAGTGGGGCGCTTTTTCTCCCCTTAATACCAAAGATGCATTATTTACTCCCAGCGGTTACAGTCCGACCCCCCCCCCCCCCAAAGCCTGAAGGACAGTAAACAGGCCCTTTGCTTAGAAAGTTTGGAGATCCCTGCTCTAGGGCCTTTGATAAAAAAAAAATTATATATCTATATATAGATATCTATCTATCTATCTATATATATATCTATATCTATCTATCTATCTATCTATCTATCTATCTATCTATCTATCTATCTATCTATCTATCTATCTATCTATCTATCTATCTATCTATCTATCTATCTATATATAGATACAGTATATAGATAGATAGATAGATATGAGAGAGAGAGAGAGAGAGAGAGAGAGAGAGAGAGAGATCTATATATATCTATTTATAGATATATATAGATAGATATATAGATATATATCTATCTATATATATATCTATATATCTATATATATAGATATATAGATATATATATATATATATATATAGATATATATAGATATATATAGATATCTATAGATATAGATATCTATATAAATAGATATCTATATATATATAGATATATCTATATCTATCTATCTATCTATCTATCTATCTATCTATCTATCTATCTATCTATCTATCTATCTATATCTATCTATCTATCTATCTATCTATCTATCTATCTATCTATCTATCTATCTATCTATCTATCTATCTATCTATCTATCTATATTTATATATATATATATATATATAATGTTTGGGGGTTCTAAGTAGTTTTCTGGCAAATGAAAAAATACAGATTTTTCCATGTAGGAGAGAAATGTCAGAGTTGGCCTGACGAATTGAAAAGTGTTTCGGTGTGACCTCATATTATATGGTTTTGTTAAATCTAATGGAAAATTGTAAATGCAAATTGTATACAATTGTATGGCCAGCCTTAGATTGTAATCTCCCTCAAGGCAGGGACTGATATGAATGTACAATATGTAAAACGCTGCCACAATATAAATACCAGAAATACAAAAATGCACAAAACAAACAACTAAAATCTCTTTAGACAATAGGGGGTAATAAACCGTTGTACCCAGCTATCTGTCTAAAAAAAAAAAAAAAAAAAAAAAAAGGAGAATAAAGAAAAAGTACTTACCTCTAATAGCGTTGCTCCATTAGTATCCTACACAGTCGCTGCCTTGCAATCTTTTACCTCCAGCTTGGAAGCAGAACGGGCTCAGTCTCAGCAGCCTCCAGGGATGGACAATCCGAGAGCTCAATGGTCTCCTTTGTCTATACACCTTACACCTGTGTCCGCTCTGGAGGACAAGTCCTGCCTGTCCCAGCGAGCGCAGCAATTGTCCTCCAGTTCACGGGAGTTACCGGTGTCAAATTTGTAGTGTAACTTTTCATGCAAATCAGACTGGAGACGAGGAGAAATTGTGCAAACAGAGGCGTTCCCTGAGCTCTGCTGCTGCTGCTGCATGGTCCAGGAATACCCAGGTGAATAGAAGACGCCACAAGGCTTCTTCCCTGTAATCCGAGGGAGAGCCAGAGCTGGGTGATACCATCGGAATTGTCCCTTTGTAACTTATTAACGACAAAGAGAACCGGATTGCATTGTTGGTGGTGGCAACTAAAGAGCGGGCGTTTTTGGCCCTATAGACTTCAATGGGAGCCCATCAAAAGGGCATGTAAAATAAACCCATAGCTCCCAACTGTCCCTGATTTCGAGGGACTGTCCCTGATTTGGAGCAATGTCCCTCTGTCCCTCTTTCCTCCTCATTTGTCCCTCATTTTGGTCTGTTCTATATAGCTGTATATAAAATGCACTTTTTATCTATCAAAATTCTCCTTTAATTGGGCGTGGCAAGGGATGTGTCCTATGCCTGCATACTTTTGCTGATAGGTGTCCCTCATTCCCATCTCAGAAAGTTGGGAGGTATGCAAATGTCTGTTAGTTTTTAGTGCGTTTTTGACAGCGTTTGTTCGCTGCCCTCCCAAAAAAGCCGCCACTGCTCCAGATCCATCCTGGATGCGTTTCTGTATGTGTGTATTTGATGTTTCCGGATGCATTCCAAACGCTTTTTATCAATCTTTTTTTTCTTCTTTTGTTTTTTTTTTTTTGTTTTTTTTACTGTACTGGGGTACAAAGTGTTTTTGATGTGTTCCAGTGCATTCCGGTGCATTTTTGATGCATTTTACCGCGTTCCAGTACAGTTCAGTGCAGGAAAAATGCAGCATGTACTACTTTTTTTTTTTCTGGAACTGGAACGCCCTAGAACTGACCACATGGTGTGAACTATGCCCATTGGATTCTATATAACCTACTTTCCATGTGTTTTTGATGCAGAAAAAAAAACGCACTGGACTGCATGTGGTGTGGCTTGGCCCTTAGGCCAGGCTTTCTCAACTCAGGTTCCTCCAGAGGTTGTAAGGGGTTTCTTGAGCAATGACCAATTTCTGCCTCTCAGATAAGATCCCACTGACACACCACTGATCTTTTTAGAGCATTACGAGCAGAATCCGTTCCAGGAGAATGCTTGTAATCCAAAGCACTCGCATATCAAAGGGAGTTTCCCCATAGAAGTCAATGAAAATGAAGATAATTAGCTCTGCGAAGGACTTTTTGACGGACTTTCGACGAAGTTCCGACACAACTGACTTGCCTACACACGATCACATCAAAGTCCGACGGATTTGTACGTGATGACGTACACCGAACTAGAATAAGGAAGTTCATAGCCAGTAGCCAATAGCTGCCCTTGCGTCGTTGTTCGTCCGTCGGACTGGCATACAGACGAACGAATTTTTCGACTAGACTCGAGTCCGTTGGAAGGATTTGAAACATGTTCTATTTCTAAAGTACGTCTGATTTTTCGACAGCAAAGGTCCGATGAAGCCCACACACGATCGAATTGTCCGGCGGATTCGTTCCGTCGGACCTTTGCTGACGAAAAGTCCGGTCGTGTGTATGCGGCATAAGGAGCATTCTCCCCCCCCCGACCATCACACTAATGTATCATGAGTTGTAGATATAGTCATTTTTATCATTGGGTTCCCTGAGACTGGAAAGATATTTCAAGGGTTCCTCCGTGTTTAAAAGGTTGAGAAAGTCTGTCTTAGGCATTCCCCTCTGTTTTCACCTGGTGATCTGGCCAGTAACACACCTCCTGTATTAGAGGACCCCCCCCCCCCATTCTGGATGACGGAGCACAGGGGGGGCACCTCTGCACAGCAGCACTTTCAGTCTAGGGGGAGGGGGAGTGTTAGATGTACTAGCAGACTTAAATACACTAACATATTAAAGCCAAACTCCAGCTCACACTTTATAATCAGTCACAGCAAACAGTTTAGTTGCTTTTGGAATAAAGGTTTTACATAATTCAATAACAGCTGATCATTGTAGGCACCCCTGCTAGAGTTAAACGGTTTGTCTCAACTCTGCAAACTGATGCATTCTGCTGGACAGTTTGTTCTTTTGAAAAACAACAGACTAAAGCCTCGTACACACTAGTAGTTTTTTTTTTTTATTTAACCCAGTGGGATTGGAGGAAAAAATAAAAAACCCTGACAGCCCAGGAGGAGCCGCTGTACCAAGGCGGTTTGCCGAAACACGTTACCCCCTTGTACTCTTTTAAGTTGTACCAATAAATCATTTTCAAAGGATTTTGAGTGCCGGCTTCCTTTACTGGATTTTGCTGGAAGCTTTGGCTGTGCTTCTCCTTTAACCACTTGCTGAGCAGCCACCGCAGTTTAACTGCGGCAGAATGGCACGGCTGGGCGAAACGACGCTATGTTACGTCGCTCCGCCCCGCGAGCCGATGCGAGTGCCTGGCGGGCGTGATCACCGCCAGTCTCCCGCAATCGCTCATGACAGAGCGAGAACCGGGATCTGTGTGTGTAAACACACAGATCCCGGTTCTCTGAGGGGAGAAGAGACTGATCGAGTGTTCATACAATGTATGAACAGCGATCTGTCATCTCCCCTACACAGTCCCCTCCCCCCTTCAGTTAGAACACAGAGAGGCAACACAGTTAACCCCTTGATCGCCCCCTAGTGTTAACCCCTTCCCTGCCAGTGTCATTTACACAGTATTCAGTGCATTTTTATAGCACTGATCGCTGTAAAAATGCTAATGGTCCCAAAAATGTGTCAAAATTATCCGATGTGTCCGCCATAATGTCGCAGTCCCGATAAAAATCGCAGATCGCTGCCACTAGTAAAAAAAAAAAAAAATTTTAAAAATGCTATAAATCTATCCCCTATTTTGTAGACGTGATAACTTTTGCGCAAACCAATCAATATACGCTTATTGCGATTTTTATTACCAAAAACATGTAGAAGAATACAGATCGGCCTAAACTGAGAAAAAAAAAATCCTTTTATTTTAAAAAAATGGAGATATTTATTATAGCAAAAAGTAAAAAATATTGTTTTTTTTCAAGAATGTCGCTCCTTTTTTGTTTATAGCACAAAAAATAAAAACCCCAGAGGTAAACAAATACCACCAAACGAAAGCTCTATTCGTGGGAAAAAAAGGACGTCAATTTTGTTTGGGTGCAACGTCGCACGACCGCGCAATTGTCAGTTAAAGCGACGCAGTGCCGAATCGCAAAAAATGACCCGGTCATTCAGCAGCCGAATCTTCCGGGGCTGAAGCGGTTAATTTACTTTACCTAGAGTTCTTAAACAAATATCTCCCAACATTTTAACAATGTTTCTTTTGTTACTCTTTTTCCTTGACATTATTTCTATTCTCCAGTTTCCTTTATTTCAACACTTCCTCTTTCACTTGCCAAACTATTCTTCAAATCGTGTTCCTACCTGCAGAAAACAAAAGCTACAAATTCTCGCCTGCTTCTGTACTGAAAGAGTTAATCTGGCGGGACTGTCTGTTCTCATTCAGTATACATTCAGTTTCCATATCTGTACTGTAAACTGATAAAAACCTATAATCCTCCAGGGATCACAGACCTCATTTTCTCTTATCTCCTATTTATCAGCTCACCTCAGTTACCGCAATCCACGTCATCAGTCCTTTATGTCTTATTACCAGGATACGGTTATACTATAGATCCCAACTGTGGGCCTGACTACAAGGGCACTCTAATAGGGAGTGTGGACATAATTACACTGAGAATTACATCCAGCAATACAGGACAAGAGAAGCATAGCTCCCAACTGTCCCTGATTTGGGACAAAGTCCCTCTGTCCCTCTTTCCTCCTCATTTGTCCCTCATTTTGGTCTGATCCATATAGTTGTATATAAAATGTACTTTTTAGCTTTCAAAAAGCTTCAAAGTTTCAGCACTTTTCCCAGTGCTAAATCTTTCTTGTCAAATTTGTTTATTGGATTTGAACAATTTAGTATACATAAGTACATATGGTGGCAGCAAAAGAAAAGATATGGTATATATATATATATATATATATATATATATATATACTGTAATAATATTGAGTTTTAGTTCCAACATAAACTAAAAGTAGTTTAACCACTTGCTTACTGGACACTTAAACCCCCCTCCTGTCCAGACCAATTTTCAGCTTTCAGCGCTGTCGCACTTTGAATGACAATTGCGCGGTCATACAACACTGTACCCAAATGAAATTTTATAATTTTTTTCCCACAAATAGAGATTTCTTTTGGTGGGATTTGATCACCTCTGCGGTTTTTAGTTTTTATTAAAAAAAAATGGAAAAAGACTGAATTTTTTTTTTTTTTAAATTATATATTTTTTTATATTTTGTTATAAAATTTTGCAAACAGGCAATTTTTCTCTTTCATTGATGTACACTGATGAGGTGGCACTGATGGGCACCGATAGGTGGCAGTGATGGGCACTGATGGGTGGCAGTGATGGGCACTGATCGGTTACACTGATGGCAGCACTGCTAGGTAGCACTGATTGGCACCACTGGTGGGCATTGATAGCTGGCACTTGTGGGCATTGATAGGTGGCACTTGTGGGCATTGATAGGTGGCACTTGTGGGCATTAATAGGTGGCACTTGTAGGCATTGATAGGTGGCACTTGTAGGCATTGATAGGTGGCACTTGTGGGCATTGATAGGTGACACTTGTGGGCATTGATAGGTGGCACTTGTGGGCATTAATAGGTGGCACTTGTAGGCATTGATAGGTGGCACTTGTGGGCATTGATAGGTGGCACTTGTGGGCATTGATAGGTGGCACTTGTGGGCATTGATAGGTGGCACTGCTGGCACTGGCAGGTGGCACTTGCAGGCACAGATGAGGCATATGTGCCTCCTTCCTCTTCGGACCGATGTCCCTTTAACATAAGTCGGTGATCGGCTTTTTTTTCCTCCTCACGCTGTCAGCAGATCGCTGCCATTACTAGTAAAAAAAAAAATAATAGTAAAAATGCTATAAATTTATCCCCTTATTTTGTAGACGCTATAACTTTTGCGCAAACCAATAAATATACGCTTATTGCGATATTTTTTACCAAAAATATGTAGAAGAATTTGTATTGGCCTAAACTAAGGAAAAAAATTGTTTAAAAAAAAATTGGGATGTTTATTATAGCAAAAAGTAAAAAATATTGTGTTTTTTTTTCAAACTTGTCACTCTTGTTTTGTTTATAGCGCAAGAAATAAAAATCGCAGAGGTGATCAAATACCACCAAAAGAAAGCTATTTGTGGGGGAAAAATGCTAAAAATTTCATTTGGGTACTGTGATGGATGACCGCGCAATTGTTATTCAAAGTGCGACAGTTGGGCGGGGAGTCTACTGACTTCACGACTCCACCCACCGAGCTCCAGACAACAGACCCACCCACAGAATCTGCAGTTTTTCGGGTCTAATAACAGACAGAGGGGAGACATTTGACAGGTAAAGATACATGCAGGAGACGTGTATATCCTTATAGATAACCCCTATGGCGGTAGTTTAGAAAGGATGAAATTGGGTTTACATCCACTTTAAGTGGAAATTTGAGATCTGAGGTCTTATTGACCCTGGATCTTACATTAAAGTGGCCCTGTCATGCTTTTTTTCTATTACAAGGGATGTTTACATTCCTTGTAATAGGAGTAAAAGGGACCTAAACATTTTTTTGTAGGACAGTGTAAAAATAAAAAGTAAAAAAAAAATTAAAAAGGGACCTGTCCGGCCGAGCTCGCGCAGAAGCGAACGCATATGTAAGTCGCACCCGCATGTGAAAACGATGTTCAAACCACACATGTGAGGTATCGTCGCGATTGTTAGAGCGAGAGCAATAATTCTAGCCCTAGACCTCCTCTGTAACTCTAAACTAGTAACCTGTAGACATTTTTAATAGTCGCCTATGGAGATTTTTAAGGGTCAAAGTTTGTCGCCATGCCACCGCCGCAATTTTAAAGCATGAAATGTTGGGTAACAATTTACTTGGCGTAACATTATCTGTCACAATATAAAAAAAAATTGGGCTAACTTTACTGTTGTCTTATTTTTTTATTCAAAAATTGCGCTTGTAAGACCGCTGCGCAAATATAATGTGACATAAAGTATTGCAACGACCGCCATTTTATTCTCTAGGGTGTCTGAAAAAAATATATCATGTTTGGGGGTTCTAAGTAATTTTCTAACAAAAATAAATTATTTTAACTTGTAAACAACAAGTTTGAAAAATAGGCCTGGTCCTTAAGTGGTTAAGGGGGTCATGACAGGGGGCGTGTCCCATTCCTACATACTTCTGCTAATAGGTGTCCCTCGTTCCCATCTCAAAAAATTGGGAGGTATGGAGAACTACTGTGCATACATATTAATATTATTATTATTATTAGATTGTAAGTTCTAATGAGCAGGGCCCTCCGATTTCTCTTGTACCAAATTGTATTGTAACTGTAATGTTTGCCTTCGTTTTGTAAAGCACTGGGCAAACTGTTGGCACTTTAAAAATCCTGTTTAATAAGTATACAGGATTTCTATAGCGCCAACAGTTCGCAGAGTGCTTTACAATACAGTGCATCCAGAAAGTATTCACAGCGCTTCACTTTTTCCACATTTTGTAAAGTTACAGCCTCATTCCAAAATGGATTAAATTCATTACATTCCTTAAAATTCTACAAACAATACCCCATAATGACAATGTGAAAGAAGTTTGTTAGAAATCTTTGCAAATTTATTAAAAATAAAAAACAAAAAAATCCCATGTACAGAAGTATTCACAGCCTTTGCTCAATACTTTGGTGAAGCTCCTTTGGCACCAATTACAGCCTCAAGTCTTTTTGAGTATGATGCTACAAGCTTGGCACACCTATATTTGGGCAGTTTCTCCCATTCTTCTTTGCAGGACCTCTCAAGCTCCATCAGGTTGGATGGGGAGTGTCGGTGCACAGCCATTTTCAGATCTCTCCAGAGATGTTAGATTGGGTTCAAGTCTGGGCTCTGGCTGGGCCACTCAAGGACATTTACAGAGTTGTCCCGTAGTCACTCCTTTGTTATCTTGGCTGTGTGCTTAGGGTCGTTGTCCTGTTGGAAGATGAACCTTCAACCTGGTCTGAGGTTGAGAGAGCTCTGGAAGAAGTTTTTATCAAGGATGTCTCTGTACATTGCTGCATTCATCTTTCCTTTCAACCTGACTAGTCTCCCAGTTTCTGCCACTGAAAAACATCCCCAGAGCATGATGCTGTCACCACCATGCTTTACTGTAGGGATGGTATTGACCAGGTGATGAGCGGTTCCTGGTTTCCTCCAGACATGACGCTTGCCATTCAGGCCAAAGAGTTCAAATCTTTGTTTCATTGGACCAGAGAATTTTGTTTCTCATGGTTTGAGAGTCCTTCAGGTGCCCTTTGGCAAACTCCAGGTGGGCTGTCATGTGCCTTTTACTGAGAAGTGGCTTCCATCTGGCTACTCTACCATACAGGCCTATTTTGTGGAGTGCTGCAGAGATGGTGGTTCATCTGGAAGGTTCTCCTCTCTCCAGAGAGAAACGCTGGAGCTCTGTCAGAGTGACCATCGGGTTCTTGGTCACCTCCCTGACTAAAGCCCCTCTCCCGCGATCACTCACTTTGGCCAGGCGGTCTGCTCTAGAAAGAGTCCTGGTGGTTCCAAACTTCTTCCATTTAGAGATGATGGAGGCCCTTGTGCTCATTGAGAAATTTTTCTGTACCCTTCCCCAGATCTGTGCCTCGATACAATCCCATCTCAGAGGTCCACAGACAATTCCTTGGACTTCATGGCTTGGTTTGTGCTCTGACATGTACTGTTAACTGTGGGACTTTATATAGACAGGTGTGTGCCTTTCCAAATCAAATGTCCAATCAACCAAATTTACCGCAGGTGGACTCCAATCAAGTTGTAGAAACATCTCAAGGGTGATCAGTGGAAACAGGAGGCACCTGAGCTCAATTTTGAGTGTCATGGCAAAGGCTGTGAATACTTATGTACATGGGATTTTTTCATTTTTTCATGTTTAATAAATTTGCAAAGATTTCAAACAAACTTCTTTCATTATGGGGTATTGTTTGTAGAATTTTGAGTAAAATAATGAATTGAATCCATTTTGAACTGTCTATGGCCTTCTTTAGGCACACAGTTAACCCCTTGATTGCCCTCTTGATCACTCCTGTCACGCAGCCAGTGCCATTAGTACAGTGTCAGTGTACAGTATAATCACTGTATTAGTGTCACTAGCAAAGTCATTGTCAGTTAGTGTCCCTCCCAGCCAGTGTCTGTTAGCGCCAGATTGTCCGCCACCCTATCACAGTCCCACTATAAGTCGCTTATTAACACCATTACTAGTATAGTGTCTGAAAGGATCAGTAACTTCATCACAATCAGAACTACTAGTAGTATAGTGTCCCCAAAATTGCAGTTTAGTTTTTACCAAACTCTTGTAGCAGAATATATTTTGGCCTAAATTTATGACGAAATTCGATTTTATTAGATATGTTTTATAACAGAAAGTAGAAAATATTGTTTTGGTTTTTTTTTACATTTTGGGTCATTTATATAATAAATAAAAAACACAGAGATGATCAAATACCACCAAAATAAAGCTCTATTTGTGTGAAAAAAAATTATATAAATTTCTCTTGCGTACACTTTTGCATGACCGCACAATTGCCAGTTAAATAGCGCAGTAATGTCAAAGGAAAAGATCCGAAGGCCAAACATCATGAAGTAGACCCATGTGCATGAAGTGAGATGAATGGCAGCCTCAGCCCGGACTCCAGCCAGGCCACTCACCAACGCGTTTCGCTTCGCCCCTTAAGGCTTAATTATGGGGATCATTGACATTGCTGCAGCTTGGAGCTAGAACAAGTCTCCCTGTCCCTGTCTTCATTCACAGTGGTCTAGTTGGACTTTACCTCTCTACCTGAGCGGCACCTAAATTTTGTCTTTTTTGGGGTCAGAGTAAAATAGTGCAGTGCCGAGTAGCACAAAATGCTCTGGTCATGAAGGGGGTAAAACCTTCTGGAGATCAAGTGGTTACAGGGGCAAATTCTGGACATGTTACAGAGGTAAAGGTGGTAAGATTTAGCCAGGGATTTGGATGTGAGGCTAGAAGGAGAGGTTAGAGTCTAGGATTACACCAAACACCCTGGCATTCGTTGAGGGACCAATAAATGTGCTATAAGTCATGGGGAAGGGATTGGGGAGGGGGAAATATTACAAGCTCAATTTTAGACATGCTGATTTTGAGGAAGTGGTGTGACATCCATCCTGATAGTTCAGTAAATTTGTGATACATGAGGAGATCAAAGGGGTGAGCTGGGGAGTGGAGAGATAGATCTGGGTGTCGTCAGCATAGAGGTGGTATTGGAAGCCATGGGCGGTTATCAACTTTCCCAGGGAAAAGGTGTAGAGAGAGAATGGAAGATGCCCAAGGACGGAGGCTTGGGGTACCCCAAAAGAAAGAGGAAGAGGAGCTGAGGAGATAGTTATAGGTGACTCTGAAAGTGTGATAGGTAGGAGGAGACCCAGGAAAGAGCAGAGTCACGGACGCCAAGCGAGTGGAGGTTATTGAGGAAGAGTGGGTAGCCAACTGTATCAAAGGCAGTGGAAAGGTCTAATGCCACACGATCGGACTTTCCGACGGGAAATGTTGGATTTGAGCTTGTTGGCTGAAAGTCCGACCATGTGTACGCTCCATCGAACATTTGTTGTCGGACTTTCCGCCAACAAATGTTGGCTAGCAGGTTCTCAAATTCTCCGCCAGCAAAACTTTGTTGTCGGAATTTCCGATCGTGTGTACACAAGTCCGTCGCACAGAAGTTCACGCATGCTCGGAATCAAGTACGAGCCGGAAGCGCTCGGTCTTGTAAAACTAGCGTTCGTAACGGAGATATCACATGACTATTGAACTTCCTTTTTCTCGGCTCGCCGTACGTCTTGTACGTCACTACGTTCGTAATTGTTGGCCAACATTTGTGTGACCGTGTGTATGCAAGACAAGTTGGAGCCAACAACCTTCAAACAAAATTCCACGGTTTTGTTGTTGGAAAGTCCCGATCGTGTGTACAGGTTATTAGACCTTTCCACTGCCTTTGATACAGTTGGCTACCTACTCTTCCTCAATAACCTCCACTCCCTTGGCATCCGTGACTCTGCTCTTTCCTGGGTCTCCACCGACCTATCGCACTTTCAGAGTAATGCCCCGTACACACGATAGGATTTTCTGATGGAAAATGTGTGATAGGACCTTGTTGTCGGAAATTCCGACCATGTGTAGGCTCCATCACACATTTTCCATAGGAATTTCCGACACACAAAGTTTGGGAGCTTGCTATAAAATTTTCCGACAACAAAATCCGTTGTCGGAAATTCCGATCGTGTGTACACAAATCCGACGCACAAAGTGCCACGCATGCTCAGAATAAATTAAGAAACTAAAGCTATTGGCTACTGCCCCGTTTATAGTCCCGATGTACGTGTTTTACGTCACCGCGTTCAGAACGATCGGATTTTCCGACAACTTTGTGTGACCGTGTGTATGCAAGACAAGTTTGAGCCAACATCCGTCGGAAAAAATCCATGGATTTTGTTGTCAGAATGTCCGATCAATGTACGACCGTGTGTACAGGGCATAAGAGTATAAGTATAATAGATAGTGAAAACTACCAACCCGCGCTAATGGAAGCTGGTTAAACTAATATAGATTAAGGAGCAGCACATTATAATGGTGATGAAAAAATGAAAAACAATAATTGATTGCAAACCGCGCTCCCTGTAAAGTGCAAGTGCAGATGACGCACTCTAATGTAAACAAAGTAAATGTAGTATAAATATATGGTGTCAATAGTGATACTCATGAGTAAATATCACCTCAGTGAAAGCAACGAATAATCAAACATCAAAGATTGAAAAATAAAATAAAAATAAAACAAAACAAGTGAAAGCAACAGTCCAAATTCAAAATGAGTTCAAAAATTAATTAAAAAAATTATATTCAAAAAATTAAATTCAAGAAAGTATTCAAATAACGTTGAAATCGGACTTCTGGATGAATCCTCCTGGGGTTCAGCAAGGCATCAGACAACAGTGATCCACCACCAACACCGGCCACACAGCCTACTCACCAGATTGTGGTGACTCCCATGACAGAAGTCAAAGAACGCTTCAGGAACAGCCAAGGAAGCTCCACACGATCATGGCTTAGTTCAGGTGCTGGAACTCAGCTACCTCAGGTAACACTGTAACTGCTTAGATGCATGCAAACGAACACCCGGATAGAGATGGGTCATTGAAGACCATTAGTGCCATGTATGGAAAAAAGATGAATGAACTCCTATCGTGAAGTATGCCAAAGTTTATTGGTCAGGCTAAAAAAGCTAAAAAAGCAAGCTAAAAACAGGCTAAAAACATCTTAGCTTTTTTAGCCTGTTTTTAGCCTGACCAATAAAGTGGGGGGAAGTCTCCTCACTGTCATAATACAATAAATCAGTGGGAGTAATTCCCCCATCCACTTCAAGTGTGCAGATGGGGAAATCATTTTCTTTCGTTCAACCATCGGGTTCTCGTATATGACTTGTGTATGGCCAGCCTAAGAACAGATACCGAGGATTACACCCGGCACCCAAGCTCTGGAGGCTCATTTAGATGTGCTTTGAAATTTTATGGTTGAATATTATTTTTATTCAGCGAATGCGTAGAATATTACAAAATGTACAGTAGGTAAAGGTCAAAACTAGGGTTGCTCCGATACTGGTGCCGATACTAAGCATTTACAGGAGTATCGGGGAATGGGGAAGCGGGGCAAACAAATGCAGTTGTGGTACGGCAAGGTGGAGTCACATCACCTCCTCTCCGCCTGTCAATCGCCTCTAAAAAAAACGCGGATTGGGATTCAGAGGGGAGGTAGATTTAGACGCACATCTAAATATGAATGTCCCTTACATTGGTGGATAGTGGGAAGAATGTTCCTTACATTGGTGATCAGTGGAAAGAATGTTCCTTACATTGGTGATCAGTGGGAAGAATGTTCCTTACATTGGTGATCAGTGGGAAGAATGTTCCTTACATTGGTGGATAGTGGGAAGAATGTTCCTTACATTGGTGGATAGTGGGAAGAATGTTCCTTACACTGGTGATCAGTGGGAAGAATGCGCCTTACATTGGTGATCAGTGGGAAGAATGTTCCTTACATTGGTGATCAGTGGGAAGAATGTTCCTTACATTGGTGATCAGTGAGAAGAATGCTCCTTACATTGGTGATCAGTGAGAAGAATGCTCCTTACATTGGTGATCAGTGGGAAGAATGTTCCTTACATTGGTGGTCAGTGGAAAGGAGGAGGAGGACACACCCAAAGAGCTCTCTGTGAGAACCAGCCTTTTTCAAGCCTGGGCCTTGCCTGCTAGCTTGGCCCAGGAATAATGCCTGATCCTGGGGGAGGCCCTGGGAGGGATTCCTCTGATGATACGGGGCCCAGTGAGGAGGAGGAGGTGGAGGATCTGACTGTGGGTCCAGGCCCTGGTGAGAATGTGGATATCTACAGACAGAAGATCATTGATCGCTTTCGAGCAATTGGAAGAGCTGAGGAGAAACTTAAATGTTTAAAAGCTGAACATAAAAACTTCAGGTCCAAGTATTTCCAGGCCTGGAGTAAGAATTGTTTGGCCACGAAGCCAGAGTTACAGCAGATGGAAGAGAGGGTAAAGAAACAATCTTTATTATTGGAGAAATTGAAAGAAAAAAGTGAAGCTTTTGCAGAAAAGTTTAACAATGAAAGAATATTTGCCAGCCAGACATCAGTGAGTTTCGTGGATAAGCAGCCGTGGGTAACAGACAACCCTGGTTCATCTGTCTCTGCACCTCCCCCCCCATGTCAGGCTGGGGAATCGGCAGCGGCAACCAGCCAGGGGGTTGAGAGTGAACATGGCACCCTAAAGTTCATCAAGCAGATGGAGTCACCCCTAAGGGCAGACAGGTTTGTTGGTGAACCATCGGAAGTCTCTGAGGATGAGCAGAGGGGTTACAGACAGGCATAGCCAGCACTGGTGGAAAAATCCCAGTGCAACGTACTGCCTTCTTTCAACATGTCTGCCCCACCGGCTGTGGTGGATGGTGTCCCGGCTGTGGTGGATGGTGTCCCGGCTGTGGTGGATGGTGTCCCGGCTGTGGTGGATGGTGTCCCGGCTGTGGTGGATGGTGTCCCAGACTCCCGGCTGAGGAACAGGAAGGGAAGAAGTTCTGCAAACCGCTGCCTGTTGGAGTCTCTGCTGTGGAGAAACCTTCTGCAGACATGGAGGGAAAACCCCTGGCAGAGGTGTCATCAGACCAACAGAGTAATGTGGATGGATCCGCATTATGCACCCGGACATGCATTTAGCTGAGACCTGTCGTTCTACAAGCAAAATGGCTGCCAGCATCAAAGAGCCTGTTTCACCTTCACCTGGGCTGATTGATGCAGGTGGGGGAGGGGATCAGCACAGTGAAGCATGTGAAGTGTAGACAGCCATGGAAGTCTCCTGCAATGATTCACCTGTTGCTGTATTACAACAACCTTCACTCTGCTCTGCTGAAAAATCTGTCCTGATGGAGGAGAAGAGTCTGCCTGGAGGTGATGTGTGTATGGGGACAGCAGTGAGCGAGGACACAGCAGGAACTATGAATGTGCCAGAAAATGACAGCAATAATACTGATAAAGCAAAGGATGTGGTGGGTGGTGGTGAAGGGGTTAATGTGGCTGTTATAGGTAAAAATGACATTTCTTCTGCTCAGCAGAGGAAAGATTCTTCAGGTGTGCAATCCAATCTCGAATCTGTGCAATCGTTATCTGCCAAAGGTGTTTTAGATGTTTCTAATCACACAGATGGATCTTCTGCAAGGAGGAATATGGGGAGTTATGTGTCTGTTTTGAGGAGTTGCACCAAGGAGGGTGGAGGGAATTTTTTAAATGTTACTCACAATTTGGGGAGGCTTGGTGGTTGGATGGTAAGTGGGATTGTTATCGGGTACAGGAGGAGGAATGTGGTTCAGTTGAAGTGGGAGGGGGAGGGAACCCCACCAGTAAGGGGGAGGGTGGCTGAGCTGGTTTTGGAAATGGGTTTTCAAGCCTTGGATATATTTGCTTTGATTTGCCCAGTGGGGAGTTATGAATTTGATTTGTCCTTTGTAAAGCCTGAGGGTTTGGATTTATTTTGGGAGAGGTATAGTAGGTGCAAGGGCCTTCCGCAGTGGAGTGGTTTGGTTCCAAAGGTGATTTCGAGGCAGCCTCTGATAAAATCGGTGACGATTCTGGTGCGCAACAAATCTATATCAGAGGCTGATTTGATAGTATGGCTACGCCGATATGGTGAGGTCCTCGCTTCACTGCGGAAGGTCCTTGATCAGCATGGGATATGGACAGGGGCCTGGACAGTGTCACTAAAATTGGGGTTGCTGGGCAATGTAGTTCAAGACCTGCCCTGTTCAGCTTTTCTGGGGAGGGATAGGCTGACTATTTTCTACCAGGCTCAGTCTAAGGTCTGTAATAAATGTGGTGACAAAGGCCTTTTTGCATCTACCTGTACTCGCAAGAAGTGCTCACTATGCCAGGATTTAGGCCATTTGGCCAAAGATTGTACCGAGATTCGGTGCAATTTGTGCCAGAAGCTCGGTCATGCTTATAGTCAGTGCCCGGAGGCATTACATAACTTGCCAGTATTGGTGGCTGAGCTGCAGAGGCTCGATAAAGAGGATGAGGCCGCTAAAGTTAGGGAGGAAACTGTTATTGCCCCTCCTGTGTCTGTTACATCTGTTCCAGATTCTGTTTCCCCTAATGATGTGGTCCCCAAGTCTGTCCCTCTTGTGTCTGTTACATCTGTTGTTTCAGATTCTGTTTCCCCTAGTGATGTGGTCCCTGAGTCTGTCCCTCCTGTGTCTGTTCCATCTGTTCCAGATTCTGTTTCCCCTAGTGATGTGGTCCCTGAGTCTGTCCCTCCTGTGTCTGTTACATCTGTTCCAGATGTGCGCTTGTCGTCAGTAGCAGGCGATTTGTTGTCCAGTCATCAGCACTGCTCTTTAACATAGAGGTGTATAAAATGGTGGGGAGGGCTCTAGGCATCCCCTTTTTCTATCGCATGAGTTATGCGAAGTAGGTGTACGGGGCATTCTCGACTCGCTGGGATTTTGATTTGGATACACTGTTTTTAGTTAGTATAGTTGTCCGTTACTTCACATGGAATGCACGGTGCCAGATTACCCTGCGGAAGAAAGTCCTCTCTGTTGAGGTGGTGGTGCACGATATTCTGGGTGAGGTTGCGAAAATTCGGAGTCTTGAAGGGCAGGGAGCCTCAGGCGGTCTGGAAAAGGGCGTGGAGGAATATCAGACCTGCCTTTGGTGAACTGCCCATCTCTGGGTGAGGAGCTCTTTTCTTTTAATGTTTCTTTCACTCCCTTAGCTTTTGTTGGTTAGTATCTTCTTTTTGAAGAACGGCTGCATGCACAATGGGTGCGGGTTTGTTTCTGGAAATCGGCGTGGTGCCGCAAAGCCGGCGTCGCACCGATTGGGACGCTCCCATTGCCGGCAATAGGCTCCAATGTGACATGCGACTTGACCTGTCAAATCGCATTTCAAATTGCGCCGATGTGAAGGGGGCTAAGGGGAGTATAAGTTCCTCTTGACCACATTTCGTTAAATTTTCACAATTAGGTACAGGAATTTTGCAAGCGCTCTTAATAAACGCCTGTCGCTAACGCTCATGTAAACCAATCCTGCAGATTTTGAATACGCTGTGCTGTGCGATTATGTCTTTTTTCACAAATCCTCCCCTTCTGACACTCAGCACACTGTTCCTCTATGTGTCAATAAAGCTGGTTGTGAGAAGGAGGGAGGAGGGAGAGGGAAGTGAGCACTTCCTGCAGAGATCCCGGAAATGGAGGCTGCACATGTCATCTCCAGGGTGTGTGGGTGAGGGGCAGCGGGGAGGGATTGTCTGTGCAGGGATCAGGAGTCCTTCTTGTTGTCTGGATTATTAACCCCTCCACTGCCACGGACATAGGTCTGTGTCTTCCCTGGGGAACTTACAAGGGTCAGCATGCCTAATGCTGCATGTATGCATTATCCTATAGGCAGTAAATATGTGTCTTGGATTGCAATTTGCACATGAATGCCCTCTGAGCCCATCCCTCCGACTTGTCCCTCCGAGCTCCAGGTGACGTATTTACTGCCTATCCCATGAATGCGTAGAAAACAGAGGAGAGACCGCAGAAAACGACTGAGTGGTCTGCTCTTGTTTATTTGTTGCTTGTTTTGTTTTTGTATCATTAACCTTTTATACCTGAGTATACATTTGTGTTTGTCCCGAACGCTGGATACACTGGAACTACAAGTCCCAAGGATGGCCGATACCGTAGACCAGACTTTCCCATCAACCTTTTAACCCCAGAGGAACCTCTAAAACAGTTCAGGTCTTGGGCAACCACCGCTAACACCAATTTATTGATGGTCAGTGAGAAGAATCCTCCTTAGATTGGAGGTCAGTGGGAAGAATCCTCCTTAGATTGGAGGTCAGTGGGAAGAATCCTCCTTAGATTGGAGGCAGAGGCGTAACTATAATCTTCAGGGCCCCAGTGCATGAAACCATGAAGGGCCCCTGACCCGCACTATGATGGGGGGGGGTATTGTGAAAGGATGAGGGGCAGTATGACGGGGTATTTTGACAGGAGGGGGCAGTGTGACCAAAGAAGGGTATCTGGAAAGTGTGACCAGAGGGGGGAGTGTGATAAGAGGGGGCATTGTGATAGAAGGGGGGCAGTGTGACAAGAAGGGGCAGTACGATGGGGGCAGTGTGACAGGAGGGAGCAGTATGACAGGGGTGCAGTGTGACACGAGGATATTGTGACAAGAGGGGGGCAGTCTGACAGGAAAAGGATACCTGGGAAGTATTACAAGAGGGGGGCAGTGTAATGAGGGAGCACTGGGAAAGGAGGGGGACTGTTTAACAAGAGGGGGGTAGTGTGACAGGAGGGGGGTAAATATGACAGAAGGGGGCAGTGTGACGAGAGGGCAGAATGATGGAGGGGCAGTGTTACAGGAGGGGGCAGTATGACAGGAATGTATTGTGCCAAGGGGGCAGTGTGACAGGGGACAGTGAGACAGGTGGGGGCAGTATGATAGGGAAATAGTATGACGTGGGCAGTGTGATAAAAGAGGGGCTATGTGGCAGGTGGGTGGCCAGTGTAAGAGGAGACAGGTGGGGGCCAGTGTGAGAAGGGACAGGGCGGGGGAAGTGTGAGAGGGGACAGGTGGGGGCCAGTGTGAGAGGGGACAGGTGGGGGGCCAGTGTGAGAGGGGACAGGTGGGGGGCCAGTGTGAGAGGGGACAGTTGGGGGGCCATTGTGAGAGGGGACAGGTGGGGGTCCAGTGTGAGAGGGGACAGGTGGGGGTCCAGTGTGAGAGGGGACAGGTGGGGGTCCAGTGTGAGAGGGGACAGGTGGGGGGCCAGTGTGAGAGGGGACAGGTGGGGGGCCAGTGTGAGAGGGGACAGGTGGGGGGCCAGTGTGAGAGGGGACAGGTGGGGGGCCAGTGTGAGAGGGGACAGGTGGGGGCCAGTGTGAGAGGGGACAGGTGGGAGGGCAGTGTGAGAGGGGACAGGTGGGAGGGCAGTGTGAGAGGGGACAGGTGGGGGGGCAGTGTGAGAGGGGACAGGTGGGGGGGCAGTGTGAGAGGGGACAGGTGGGGGGGCAGTGTGAGAGGGGACAGGTGGGGGGGCAGTGTGAGAGGGGACAGGTGGGGGGGCAGTGTGAGAGGGGACAGGTGGGGGGGCAGTGTGAGAGGGGACAGGTGGGGGGGCAGTGTGAGAGGGGGGCAGTGTGAGAGGGGACAGGTGGGGGGGCAGTGTGAGAGGGGACAGGTGGGGGGGCAGTGTGAGAGGGGACAGGTGGGGGGGCAGAATCCTCCTTAGATTGGAGGTCAGCGGGAAGAATCCTCCTTAGATTGGAGGTCAGCGGGAAGAATCCTCCTTAGGTTGGAGGTAAGCGGGAAGAATCCTCCTTAGATTTGAGGTCAACGGGAAGAATCCTCCTTAGATTTGAGGTCAGCGGGAAGAATACCCCTTACATTTGTGGTCAGTGGGAAGAATGTCCCTTACATTGGTGGTCAGTTGACAGAATGCCCCTTTCATTGGTGATCAGTGGGAAGAATGCCCCTTTCATTGGTGATCAGTGGGAAGAATGCCCCTTAGATCCGAGGTCAGTGGGAAGAATCCTCCTTAGATCGGAGGCCAGTGGGAAGAACCCTCCTTAGATTGGAGGTCAGTGGAAAGAATCCTCCTTAGATTGGAGGTCAGTGGGAAGAATCCTCCTTAGATTGGAGGTCAGTGGGAAGAATCCTCCTTAGATTGGAGGTCAGTGGGAAGAATCCTCCTTAGCTTGGAGGTCAGTGGGAAGAATCCTCCTTAGATTGGAGGTCAGTGGGAAGAATCCTCCTTAGATTGGAGGTCAGTGGGAAGAATCCTCCTTAGATTGGAGGTCAGTGGGAAGAATCCTCCTTAGATTGGAGGTCAGTGGGAACAATCCTCCTTAGATTGGAGGTCAGTGGGAAGAATCCTCCTTAGATTGGAGGTCAGTGGGAAGAATCCTCCTTAGATTGGAGGTCAGTGGGAAGAATCCTCCTTAGATTGGAGGTCAGTGGGAAGAATACCCCTTATATTGGAGGTCAGTGGGAAGAATACCCCTTATATTTGAGGTCAGTGGGAAGAATACCCCTTATATTTGAGGTCAGTGGGAAGAATACCCCTTATATTTGAGGTCAGTGGGAAGAATACCCCTTATATTTGAGGTCAGTGGGAAGAATACCCCTTATATTTGAGGTCAGTGGGAAGAATACCCCTTATATTTGAGGTCAGTGGGAAGAATACCCCTTATATTTGAGGTCAGTGGGAAGAATACCCCTTATATTTGAGGTCAGTGGGAAGAATACCCCTTATATTTGAGGTCAGTGGGAAGAATACCCCTTATATTTGAGGTCAGTGGGAAGAATGCTCCTTACATTGGTGGTCAGAGGGAATAATGCCCCTTACATTGGTGGTCAGTGGGCAAATTTTCCCCTTACATTGGTGGTCCAGTGGGCAGAATGCCCCTTACATTGGTGATCAGTTGGAAGAATACCCCTTACATTGGAGGTCAGTGGGAAGAATACCCCTTACATTGGAGGTCAGTGGGACATTGGTGGTCAGTGGGAAGAATCCTCCTTAGACTGGAGGTCAGTGGGAAGAATGCCCCGTCTCGCCGTCACAACAGCTGATCATAAAATCAGCTGTTGTGCTGTTCTGTACAGCGCATGCGCAGTTCGTCCCGGGCACTTCTTGACAGAAAACCGGTTCACACATCTCTGGGGCGACTGCGGAGCAGATTGCACAAGGGTCCTGTGTGTCTTTGGCCCTGTTTCAGGTCCAAATTCAGCTAAAAAGCTATACAGGGAGATCACAGCTGTTCTGTGTGTTCTCCACCAGCCCCCTCCGTGTCCTTCACCCCCCCCCCCCGTTCTCCTCCGGCCTCTGTGTTCTCCTCCGCCGGCTGCAGGGAGATCTGTCAGGAATTGGACACAGTGAGCGAGATTTCTCCTGTGTCCTGTGATAACTGAGCAGAGTAAACTGTGTTACTCTGCTCAGTTTATGAATGAAAAGAAGCCTCTGTCTCCTGTTCATTCATCTTCAGTGCTAAAAAAGGGACTGGGGAATCTGTGTCCTCTGTCTCAAAGGGGAGATGTCTGGGGCCTGTTTACATCCCTGATATCTCACCGAAGCTCCCAAAAAATAGAAAAACATTTATTGTAAAAGAATTCTAAAAAAATTAAAGTGTAAAAAAAAAAAAAAACAACTACTGACACCACTCTCACCTGCCCGCCCTACCAACACTATCCACTCTCCCAACCCCCTCCCCCCAAAAACCATTGTGAAAAAGATTAAATACAAATTAAATTGTAAAACAAATCAGTTTGTAAAAATAAAAAACGACTGACACCGTCCACTGCCACATACCCCCCCCCCCCTTCCTCAGAAGCACTGTGAAAAAATATTGAAAAAGTCATTTAAAAATTTTGTTGCCGGGGGTGGATGCGGGCGCGGGGCGCCACCTGCCTGAAATGAGTTTTTGTAGGTTGGGATGTCTGGATTTTGTAGAGTTTGATGAGCGTCAGGGGGCATTAAAACTTTTCCACAATTGAAAGTGACAAAAATAAACTAATTTTAACGCGCCGCAACCACGCCAAAACAGGGCCGAAAATGCCTGCCAGAGCATTTGCGGAGTGTTGCCCTAGACTTGAATGGGAGGCGTTGAAAGGCTTCAAATGCCTCCTGACTTGACAGGCTTCATTTTCGAAGCAACGCGACGCTAACGCCTGTCAAATGCCTCTCAAACGCCTGCTCTTAATGCTAGTGTGAACTTAGCCTTAAGCTTCTCTCAGCCTTCCTTTCAAGCTGAGCCAATCAAGGCTGGAAATGTACATATTTTATATAAACAAAATTACTGATAGTTTTTGAGATCAAGGAAAGGGGGATTGACTGCTCCGGGCTTCAACAAAATGGCAGCCTCCAGCAAGAGGAAACAGGAGCACTGCTGGAGGCAATTTACAGCAAACACTAATTTTAGTAGCAATAATTATTAATGTTGAATCTATTTTTCATTTGTTACCGAACTGTTATGGGTAAAGTTCCACTTTAACAACTGGGGAAAAAACCTCCAAACCATAAACATTTGCAAAAAAAATATTTTATAATACATAAAAGGTAAGAGCTGGAAATAGGGTTGCCACCTGTCCAGGATTCATCCGAACAGTCCGGGTTTTGAATCATGTGTCCGGGTTTCATTCCCCCCTGAAACCCGGATACATTATTGAGACCAGACTGTGGTTGAGGGATGGGTAGTGTTGGGGTACTCAGTACCATTCAGTGGATGATGGGAAGGAAGATCGTTGGGTTACCCTCCTCTCCTGGTCCCCATCCCCTCGCCCCCTATTTTCTGGCTTTTCATCCTCTCGTATCCCTTGCAGAGGATGTTGGTGGCATTGGCCTGATACCCGGACACATAATTCAGACCAGTCTGTGGTTGAGGGATCTGTAGTGTTGGGGTACTCGGTACCATTTAGTGGATGATGGGAAGGAAGATCGTTGGGTTACCTTCCTCTCCTGGTCCCCCTCCCCTCACCACCTATTTTCTGGCTTTTCATCCTCGCGTATCCCTTGCAGAGGATGTTGGTGGTATTGGCCTGAAACCCGGACACATTATTCAGACCAGACTGTGGTTGAGGGATGTGTAGTGTTGGGGTACTCAGTGCCATTCAGTGGATGATGGGAAGGAAGATCGTTGGGTTACCCTCCTCTCCTGGTCCTCCTCCCCTCACCTCCATTGTCTGGCTTTTCACCCTCACGTATCCCTTGCAGAGGATGTTGGTGGTATTGGCCTGAAACCCAAACACATTATTCAGACCAGACTGTGGTTGAGGGATCTGTAGTGTTGGGGTACTCAGTACCATTTAGTGGATGATGGGAAGGAAGATCGCTGGGTTACCCTGTTCTCCTGGACCCCATCCCCTCACCTCCATTTTCTGGCTTTTCACCCTCGCGTATCCCTTGCAGAGAATGTTGGTGGTTTTGGCCTGAAACCCAAACACATTATTCAGACCAGACTGTGGTTGAGGGATCTGTAGTGTTGGGGTACTCAGTACCATTTAGTGGATGATGGGAAGGAAGATCGTTGGGTTACCCTCTTCTCCTGGTCCCCATCCCCTCACCTCCATTTTCTGGCTTTTCACCCTTACGTATCCCTTGCAGAGGATATTGGTGGTACTAGCCTGAAACTCGGACACGCTATTCAAACCAGACTGTGGTTGAGGGATGTGCAGTGTTGGGGTACTCAGTACCATTCAGTGGATGATGGGAAGGGAGATTGTTGGGTTACCCTCCTCTCCTGGTCCCCCTCCCCTCACCCACTATTTTCTGGCTTTTCATCCTCGCGTATCTCTGGCAGGGGATATTGGTGGTATTGGCCTAAAACCCGGACACATTATTCAGTCAGGACTGGGTATAGCTTCAGGGGGCCTGTCACGCCTCCCTGTCACACATTTACTAGAACTGATCTCCTGTATTTTACTTCTGCAGCAGCTGAATGTCGGCTTCACCTCTCCCTCCTGCCGGCATTCAGCTGCTGCAGAAGTAAAAAAACAGGAGATCAATTCTAGTAAACACAGCCTCCGCTGCCCTTCCTGTCCAGCTTCTTCTTCCTTCTGCTTCCCCCGGGCTCCTGTGAGCTCCCATTTGCTTTGCGCCTCTAAAGTGTTCAGGGTTTGGCTTGACGGAAAGGTGGCAACCCTAGCTGGAAAGCAACATGTACGTAGTTAAAGCTATTGTCATTTATGCAAATGTCTACCATCTTGAGCATCTGTTAGGCTGACCTTAAACTGAATCCTGTTTTTTCCCCTCTTCTCTTTTTTTCAGGTCGGGTATTAGATTCGGAAACGGCTTTAAAGTGCGACATCCAAGTGTTCAATAGAATTAAAAATTAAAACATCCCTTCCTTCAGCCGGAGCAATTTGTAGCCACGTGTTTGTTCAAGCCAAGCTTGGAAATCCAAAGACTCTGAGGTTCAGGAGGAAAATCACCCAGGCAGTGCTTACATTCCACTCGGCGCAGAGCAAACACCGTGTAGTCATAGCATCGGTGGCTCGCTGCCAGCTTCCAGCGGTAATAATGCACTCCGTGTCAGATTAGCTTTTCAATACTACGATTTTTCTCTGGAACGGGATTAAAACTCGCAAAAACACGCAGGTTAAATCCTCGGCGTCTCCATACCCAGAAAACAAGCGTCCAAGAGCCTCCGCGGCTTTGCGTTACAAAGTCCAGCTCTGAATGTGTCAGATCCCGGTGTGACAGATAACAGGTCACGCACGTTTTATATACCTAGTGTACGGGGAAAAAAAAACACAGAACGCTCTTTTGGGTGTAATATTTAGAATCCTTATTTATTTTTTTTCAAAATTTAGGATTTTTTTTTACTATTGGAAAATCTTCCAGGTTTTTTTTTTTTAAGCTGAGAAGTTTAAAAAAAAGGGAAGTAAGTGGTTACAAATATTTTTCCTTTGCAGAAGTTTTTTGTTTATATTTGAATTAGAGAATTAATAAAAGACTTAAGAAAATTTTGGTAAGATTCAGTCATGGATGGCGCCAACGGCTATGAGATTAGCAATAGAGAAGAGGAAGACAAAGACGCGGGTGACACCGTACAGCCGCTAATCCCGGCTCTTCAGCAGAAGAGGAGGAAGTTAATTCTTCATCTAGATCTGAATAACACCATCCTGGTATCTGATACAGCCACCGGGCAAGGGCTTAGGGAAGCGCTTAATTCCTACCTGAGCACTGTTGTCTGGGGGCAGATAGGCAACACAGGTAGGTGTATTTTATTTTTTATTGTGCCAACAAAATTTGCAGTGCTTTACAGAATACAGTAAAACCTTGGTTTGAGAGTAACTTGGTTTGAGTGCATTTTGCAAGACAAGCAACATTTTTCAAAAAAATTTGACCTGATATACAAGCGATGTCTTGATATACAAGTAGCGTCATGTCACAACTGAGTATAAAAGAGAAGAGAGGCGCCTCTAAGTGTAGCAATATGGTTACATTTAATGAAGGTACAACATTTAGCAACATATTACTACACTTAGAGGCGCCTCTCTTCTCTTTTATACTCTGGAGCTCCTGCTGGATTTTGCTTCTAATCCCCCTGTGGCGGCTTCCATTTGTGGATGGGCATTTTATGGTTACACAACCGATCACATTACTATAATCTTTTTATATGGACTATAAACTGAAGGACCTATGAATAAATGGTTGTAGAACGAATCATTTGAGTTTTCATTATTTCTTATTTGGAAATTTGCTTTGATATACAAATGCTTTGGATTACAAGCATATTTCTGGAACGAATTATGCTCACAATCCAAGGTTTTACTGTACATAGAACCATGTTTTTCAGCCTTGCCTTTGATGAAGCTTATAATCTAGTACAGCTATTCTCAACCAGATTCTGTGGAACCCTAGGGTTACTCCAGAGGTTGCTCAGGGGTTCCTTTGAGCTCTGGCTGACTGACCTCTCATCTTATGGTGCCTGCATAGTTCTGGTTCCAATGCCACCTATCAGAGCTAGCGGCATGACACCATTGATCTTCTTGGCTGTCTGTTAAGGCGGCATTCTGATCACCATTCTTAAGAGTACCATGCTTCCTACTGGCCACCAATATAAGGGGCATTTTTCCCACTGACCACCAACGTAGGCGCCATTTTTCCCACTTGCCCTGCCTGAATATTTTTAGCAGGGGTTCCCCGAGACCTGAATATTCAAGGGTTCCTCTGGGGTAGAAAGGTTACTCTAGATACATAGTCAAGGGCCAGTTTGGGTTAAACCAAATAAGCCAGGAAGCTAGCATTTTAAAAGCCATTTAGACATTGCATCCTCCATATTTCTCTCATTATAAATTGTCTTAAAAAAAATGTTTTTGCTTTCAACGTGCCTGTCCAAGGGTCATTCTCTTTAAAGCGATGTTGACCTAGCCTTAAACATTTAAAAGTAGCAGTGGTGGCATATGCAGACCTTTTTGTGGTGCTTTCAAGTGCCCGTGTTAGTTCTCAGGTCAATCCTTCTGGAGCCCATTGGATGCTAGACCCAGGATGTACAGTGGGGCAAAAAAGTATTTAGTCAGCCACCAGTTGTGCAAGTTCTCCCTCTTAAAAAGATAAGAGAGGCCTGTAATTGTCATCATAGGTATACCTCAACTATGAGAGACAAAATGTGGAAACAAATCCAGACAATCACATTGTCTGAATTTTGAAAGAATTTATTTTCAAATTATGGTGGAAAATAAGTATTTGGTCACCTACAAACAAGCAAGATTTCTGGCATTCACAGACCTGTATCTTCTTCTTTAAGAGGCTCCTCTCTCCTCCACTCATTACCTGTATTAATGGCATCTGTTTGAACTTGTTATCAGTATAAAAGACACCTGTCTACAACCTTAAACAGTCACACTCCAAACTCCACTATGGTGAAGACCAAAGAGCTGTTGAAGGACACCAGAAACAAAATTGTAGACCTGCACCAGGCTGGGAAGACTGAATCTGCAATAGGCAAGCGGCTTAGTGTGAAGAAATCAACTGTGGGAGCAATAATTAGAAAATGGAAGACATACAAGACCACTGATGATCTCCCTCGATCTGGGGCTCCACGCAAGATCTCACCCCGTGGGGTCAAAATGATCACAAGAACGGTGAGCAAAAATCCCAGAACCACACGGGGGGACCTAGTGAATGACCTGCAGAGAGCTGGGACCAACGTAACAAAGGCTACCATCAGTAACACACTACGCCGCCAGGGACTCAGATCCTGCAGTGCCAGACATGTCTCACTGCTTAAGCCAGTACATGTCCAGGCCCGTCTGAGGTTTGCTAGAGAGCATTTGGATGATCAAGAAGAGGATTGGGAGAATGTCATATGGTCAGATCAAACCAAAGTAGAACTGTTTGATAGAAACACAACTCGTCATGTTTGGAGGAGAGAGAATGCTGATTGGCAACCAAAAAACACCATACCTACTGTAAAGCATGGGGGTGGCAACATCATGCTTTGGGGCTGTTTCTCTGCAAAGGGAACAGGATGACTGATCCATGTACATGAAAGAATGAATGGAGCCATGTATCGTGTGATTTTGAGTGCAAACCTCCTCCCATCAGCAAGGGCATTGAAGATGAAACGTGGCTTGGTCTTTCAGCATGACAATGATCCCAAACATACCGCCCGGGCAACGAAGGAGTGGCTTCGTAAGAAGCATTTCAAGGTCCTGGAGTGGCCTAGCCAGTCTCCAGATCTCAACCCCATAGAAAACCTTTGGAGGGAGTTGAAAGTCCGTGCTGCCCAGCGACAGCCCCAAAACATCATTGCTCTAGAGGATATCTGCATGGAGGAATGGGCCAACATACCAGCAACAGTGTGTGACAACCTTGTGAAGACTTACAGAAAACGTTTGACCTCTGTCATTGCCAACAAAGGATATATAACAAAGTATTGAGATGAACTTTTGCTATTGACAAAATGCTTAATTTCCACCATAATTTGCAAATAAATTCTTTCCAAATCAGACAATGTGATTGTCTGGATTTGTTTCCACATTTTGTCTCTCATAGATGAGGTATACCTATGATGACAATTACAGGCCTCTCTCATCTTTTTAAGTGGGAGAACTTGCACAATTGGTGGCTGACTAAATACTTTTTTGCCCCACTGTACATGGGGCCTTGACTTCTTACACTTACAACACATTTATATAGCTGCAAGTACAGGAAAAGCGCAGCTGTCTCTGAACACAGCCGGGGACAAAGCAGTCGCATGACAGATGACTAAAAAGTCGGGACTATCCCACCAAATTCAGGACAGTTGGCAAGCATGTTCTTTCTTTACAGAAGTCTTCAAGTTGGTCACAAAGTGCAGGGTCCTCTTTTTCTGAACTTTTTCCTGGCAGCAGCCTGCATGATACAAATAGCTGTCATCGGCACCACTCTATGAACCAGTATCCTGTGAATAAAGAAGCAATGCCTCTTCAGGGGACGGTCCCATGATGCCCTAGACTTACAGTAGCTCATCAGTCATACAGGTTGAATGACACTGGCAGTCATTCAGCCTGGAAGACTTAGGACCTCTTGTGGTGAAACAGAAGTACTGCAAGGGACAACTCCGGATTGCAGGTGAGCCTGAGCTGACTTTATTTTTAACACCTGCTGGGGGTCTTGTTTAATTTCTAAAAATTATGCCCAGAGTTGGGCTTCAAGAATTCCCCTTTCTTCCAGCACTTAGCTGTGTCCCTTGTCAATTAACTTTAATGCCACAACTTCAGTGGGCAACAGAGACTCTGGCATTTGACACCTAAACGGCAGATGTTAAGCTTGATGTCGGGAAGGGGGCGGGGCTACATTTTGACTTGGACAGAAGTCAAGCCACCATATACAGCCTAGGTCTGGGATCCAGAAAGCTCCACGGGTATTAGCATGGAAACGAACCCAGGTACTTGTAGGCACCATAAGATTCCTTCACGTCACCACTTCTGTTGCCATGTTTTAGGCCATGCCACGTTCACTTTAAAGTGTCATTAAATCCACATAAAAAACTATCAATAAATGGTGTATTCCATACTGTTCATACTCACTCAGTCACTGAGATAAGTTTACTGTATTCTGCAAAAAAAAACCTGGTTGATCCTGCTGTTCTCTATCTCCACCTTCTGTCCATGTCCCCAATTCAGCTAGGGATTTTGCAGCTGTGGGGGCAACTCTACAAATGCTCAGTTTTCAGTGGGTTTCTATGCTGAGCATTTCCGCCCTATCACATCTGAGCAGCCCATGTGACTATAGAGTCACACATGTGGGCGTATACACAGTGGTAAAGGACAGCCCACTCTCTCACTCCCTCCCTCCCCCCTCCATGCCCACTAACTATCTAAACACAATCAGGGTAGGATTTTACATCTTGATTGATGGAGGCTTCACCTCCCTCTTGTTCTAAGACAAAGGCTCGGGGGTGAGACACAGCCTGTGACTGGCAGAAATCCGCCCACACCACAAAATAATAAATTATATTTGTAGGCCAGTTTAAAACAGTTTATTGATATTAATTATTTATTTTTACTCTGTAGTCTAAAGGCAGTTTTTTATTTTATTTTGAACATGTGACCAGCAGCAGAGGACTAGAAGCTCCTCCTGCTTATTATGTTTCCCTGCAGACAGGCTGGGAGAGAGCTGGGTCATATGACAGCTGTATATCAATTAGGAAAAAGGTACTTAGTACGTTTTTTTTTTTAAATTAAAATAATTACAGTGCCATCATCCACATACAGAAATAGAAGAGACAATGTAAATTAAACATTGTATGCATATCATCACTTTAAGTAATATTAGATAAACTCTTTGGTATCAGTCAATCAGACACCTTTCCTTGTTTGTTCCTCTAGTTCCGGTTTAAAAACGAAAGGAGAGAGACCATGGTTTTGTGTGCAAATTAGACATATTGATAATTGAGGTCTAGTGTAGAAGATCATCCATACGTTGAAGCGTAGAAGAAAATAGTATAGCCAGTCAGATCTTATTTTTCATTTAGGTGCACCATAGTAAATTGGAAATTGGGTGTATGCTTCGTAGCCAGTTCAGGTATGACTCCTGATTAGCAGCATTGTTGTTTTTTTTTTAATAAATTGATTTTGTTCTAGGTGAATGGGAATTGATAAGTGATCAAACCTCCATCAACCCCCCATCCCAAGACGCTATCAACTATTGCACTCAGTTTGGGCGTGATGGCTCCTTCAGTGACTCCAAGATAGGACGGGTCTTTAAGGAGGTCTTCACCCGCCACATGGACCTGCTACAGTGGCAGGGAAAGGCAGACGACCTGTTTACACAAAGAGGAGAGGATGGACAGTTGTACCACTGGATCCTGCCATCCTTCTTCCACCTGCTCAGCTCCCTCCATCAGCAGGGGAGGCCATTCTCCATCATACTGAGGACATTCGGCACTGACCTTCCAAATGTGCTCCAATCAGTTCATGCTGCTTTAGCTGGAAAACACCCACACTTCCCTCAGCTGCAAGAACTGCCGGTAAGTACATAAAGATTTGGGAGAGGACCTATTATTTACTATAAGTCATTGAATTAAATCTGATGGTGTCTATCACTTTTCATTGTCTGGTCCATTCCCTAGCTCAGTGTGGAGCTCACTCCAGGGAAAATCCGATGCAATAAAAGGGAGACGGTGCTGACCCGGGGCACTACTCGTGTGTCCACGAAAGGAAAAGAGAGAAATATTTATGACTACTTCACTGCTATGTCTGGAATAGGAGGGTTTCAGGACCATTTTGACTGGTAAGGAGAAGGGGGAGCCGATATGAACGGGGTCGGTTGAGGGTTCCACTCAGACTTTTCTGGCTCATCTTGGGCAAAGTTTGTGATGACATACACAAGGTTTTCTGATCTATTCGACTCCTGTTCCCCCGGATGAGTCTCCACTGACACCAGTGCCCCATAGACATAGGATGGTCTATGGGCCAAGGGCCAAGACTGTCATCTAAAGTACAAACGGAGGCGGTCAATCTTCCATCCCTGGTATCCATTGTTATCACAGGCCATCTTCTCCATCAAACCAATTTGCTTCAGTTAAGCCGGCCGATACATGGTTCGAAATTTGGTGGTTCAGCAGGGGCCAGCAAACATTCGATCCATCTATGGGCAAGGCCGATGGCACCACTGATCAACTTGGGTACAACCAAAAAAAAATGAGATATTTATTATAGCAAAAAATATTGTGTTTTTTTTTTTTTTTTCAAAATTGTTAAAAGGACAAAAAATAAAAACCGCAGAGGTGATCAAATACCACCAAAAGAAATCTCTATTTGTGGGAAAAAAAGGACATAAATTTTGTTTGTGCACAGCGTCGCACGACCGCGCAACTGTCAGTTAAAGCGAAGCAGCGCCGAATCGCAAAAAGTGGCCTGGTCATTAAGGGGGTAAATCCTTCCGGGGCTGAAGTGGTTAATTAGTACAGTTTTTCCATCCGAAAAAAATCGTAAGAGCAAGACTACGCATGCTCGGAAATGAAAGAATACATACAAAACTATTCGACACATTACATCCCTTCTGAAGTTGAATTCTGTCATATGAGAATTTTCGTATGTTGAGTAACCTCTTCACTTTCGATATAAGACTAGCATGTAACAAAAAACAGGCAAACATTCCTCCGAAAATCTGATTGTGTGCTTTAGGCTGCTAACAGAAAGCACTCCCGAAAAGGAGGGCGGTCTTAAAATCCAGCTATACAGGAAACAGTAGAAGAACCACAACAATAGTTAGAGAGTCCAAAGCAATGTTTTACCAAATAACTGATACAAAGCCAACACGTTTCAGAGGTTCAGACACCCCCCCCCCCTTCTTCAGGGCTTATGTAATGCATAATCTCAAATGTGGCTGGACTTGACTGAAATGAAACAATAGTTATTTAATATAGTGCATGAATTTTTGTAGGTGGCAGTCTGTGTGGCAGGAGATTCATGTGTTGGTGATCCTCAGAAGTCGGGGGGGGGGGGGGGGTAAAGCTGGAAGGGTAGGATAAAGACCCACATTGTGACCCAGGGTGTCCACTGGGAAAAAAAAAAGAGATGGTAGAGTGTAGTATGTTCATATAATTATTATTGCCAAAAAGTAGTGGTTTATGTGGGAAAAAAAAAAAGAACAAAGTAACTTCTATTCAGTGAGGTTGTGGTAACCCTGTTGGGTAAGGCACTCAACCTTTCATGGGTACAAGTGGATAATACCCGTCTTCATACAGGATAGAAAGAGTTGATCGCTCTCGATGTTTGGGGCATCCCAGTCCTCGGAGGGGCCCTCAGGGGGTGGTGATATGCTTGTTGTTTTGGAAAAGGCCAAAAAAAACCTGTTGGTGATCCAATTGTCAGAGCCCATTTAGGATGTGTAGTAGGATGGTGGTGTGTCTGGATGGGTTGGAGTCATCATATTTGACGAAACATTTAGAAGTTGAATTTTGTGGCTAAAACTTGCCACTGCCTCAGTTTAAGGGTTTAAGGTGGAGTTCGAGTGTCTGAACCCCTAAAACATTTTTTCCTTTCACTTGATTATTTAATAAAATATTTCTCTGGACTCTTTAAGCATTGGTGTGGCCTTCCTACTCCTGTATAGTTGGCTCTAATGTCTATGAGCATCCTTAGATTGCTCCAGGTCAGTGACTTTGAGTCAGAGTGTAAGAACGATGGTCAGTAAACTAGCATTTTCTATGTGATCCTCTGTATATCAGGACAGGTCCGCTTTAACATACTACACTCTATCCTCTTTTAATAGGTGGGTAAGAAACAGCTTTACAAGTTCCGGAGGGAAGCCATTATGGATTGATCCCAATGACTGCGATAATCTGCATATCATCATAGATGACAATATCCGTCTGATTGAAACCGATACGATTGTGAATAGCCGGGTGAGTTCTATGGAAGTCATTATAGTAAATGTTACCAATGCTAACACTTTGCTAGCATTGAGAAAACTGTTTAAATCTTCAGGATTAGCTTCAGTTTAAAAAAAAATATATATAGTTTGATCAGATCAAGCTGGCCTAAACTAACTATTTCCATCATTAACATGTTTGGCCGTTGGGTGTGTTGTATTAGCTGAAGCTACAGAAGTATACAGCGCTGTTTTCCGGGTGCGAGAGGAGACTTTCCTGCCCCCCACCTGGAACAAAATGTCATCGGTCTGAGCTACGCTCAGCCATTCACAGGCAGCTGTGTATTCTATTACTGAACAAAAAGTTTCCTCTGATTCTGAGTTGGAGATTGTGACATCAGCCCACCTCTTGGACTTAGCCAATCAGAGAAAGCTTTGTGCGCATTGATAGAATACAAAGCTGCCTATGAATGGTCGAGACAGGAAGGTTGCCTCTCCTACCCGGAACACAGTGCTGTATACTTATGTAGCCTCAGGTACATACAGATTATACAGCACACCCAGCGGCTGCATGTGTTAGTAAGGGAGATCATTCATTTGGGCCAGCTTGGCCCTAACAGACAAGTTAAATTGAAACTAAACCTGGAGATTAGCTTTAAAATTGTATCTCCATTTTTGTGGAGGAAAAACAATCCCCTCTAAGTGGAGGGCCGTGTTTTCCCACACGGGGATGTACAGGTGTCCCATGCATCCCCATGCATGCATTCCAATTGCTGGCAACTGAGTCTCAGCAGCTGCATAGAGAGTCGCTGCTCCCAATTTGACATCAGGGCCACGAACCCCCGCCATGTCCTTTCCAAAGCGATTTCTGAATGGGAGGGTCAGCCTTCATTATAATGAACTGAGCAAATCTTAGAGCTTGTTCACGCGCTGTCTTCTAGACCCCACATCTCTCCATAAAGAGGACCAGTCACAGACTATTTCTATTACAAGGGATGTGTTACACCACTTGTAATAGGAATACAAGTGATCAAAAATCTTTTTTTTTTTTTTTTTTTTTTACAGGGAAAGTGTAAAAATAAAAAAAGTAAAATAAAATAAAAAATTAAAGCGCCTCCACACGGGGCGTAGCCTGGACAGTAATGGTGTAGGTCGCAAATAGTGTGAGCTCCGCTGTCCCAAACTCCTAGCTACCATCCTGTCCGAATCCTGCTCATCCTACACCTTATCTTGCACCCGGGGATCCCTCCTGCCTCCTGTGTTGATCTTGGAGCCTGTCAACCCGCTGGAGCACCGCACGAGGCCGCTGTGTCACGGACCTCCGGATCGGCATTGGCCCTAGGAAAGGCCGCGGCTTCGGCCTAGTTCCTGGAGCAGCGGCCATCTTGCTGCACCCGGCGGAGGCCGAACTACACCCCACGGACCTCCCGGATGACTGGGAACTCGCCCATCTCTTGTAAGACCCTCCGGATTACCTCAGGCCGCTATAGGGGTACTTTTTATATGCAATAATTGCCCTAGAGTGGGCCGCGGCTTAGACCTGTGCTCAGGAGCGGCGGCCATCTTGCTACACCCAGCGGCGGCCTGGGGGAGATATCCTGACTTTACTAAGTGTCCTGTTCCCCGCCCCTCCTAAAACAATCTCTGGGCTGCCTGTGACTGCTGTCCAGTTATACATACATCTAGCTTTGGGTTTGGGATCGAGAATTAGGCCTAATTCCTGGAGCGGCGACCATTTGGAGTTACCTGGGGACGGCCTGGCTGCCCACACTCCGGAGCAGAGAGGGAACATGTCCCCGCCAAAAAGGACTTCCAAGGCCGTGGATAAGTTGGCAAAATATCGCCATCAAGACCAAGACCCGCAGGCAAAAAATGGCGAGGGCACGTGCTCAGCGGCAGACCATCAGGGCGCAGACACAGCTAAGGTCCTGGATGCCATTGCGACGCTGCAGGGGACGCTCACCGCCAAAATAGATGAGGTCAAGATTGACATCTCCCTGCTGCGCCAAGACCTATCTAAGGTAAAGGACAGGGTTACCGAAGCTGAGACACGCATCGGAGCGGCGGAGGACATTCTGCACCCCCTGAGACACACCACAGAGGACCTGCAGCGCCAGATTCAGCAGCTACACGCTCACCAAGATAATATGGAGAATCGTCTGAGACGCTGCAACCTCCGTTTTATTGGTTTACCTAAGAAGGCTGAGGGCACCAACCCCACTGAATACTTGGAATCCCTCCTGATTCAACACTTTGGAAGAGAGGCCTTTCCTACTATGTTAGCAGTGGAACGGGCACACCGCGTCCCAGCAAAACCTCCTCCTGTGGGAGCCCCTCCCAGAACTTTTATTGCCAAGTTTCTTAACTTTAGAGATAGAGATAAAATCCTTCGACTAACCAGAGAGAAGGGTAACATCACCCTGGGTAACGGACATCACCCTAGGCAACGGGCAGTGTTTCCCGACCTTCTCTAACGAAGTCCAAAGAAAGTGAGCATAGTTTCAAGATGTCAAGAGGCGGCTCAGGGCGGCGCACCTTAAATATGCCATGTTGTTCCCGGCCAGACTGAGAGTGGAGGAAGATGGCAGAGCCATATTTTTTGAGAACCCGAAGGCAGCAGTACACTGGCTGGATCGACGCGGACGTCCAGACGGATGAACGGGTTTGCGGCATGTTACTGTGAGTAAATTCACTATTGTTTTTTGTTGACGGGCCCCCTTTTTCTTCTGAATGTCCCCTCCGTTGTGGGGGGTACCTCCGATTCTCCATTTGCCTCTTTCTACCTTCCCCCCCCATCTTTATAGCACACGCATTACTGAATGTAAGAACGGAGATTCCCCCCTCCCCCCTTTTGAAGTTAGGGGGCCTGATCCTTGTACTCCCCTTGGGGGGGGGAGGAATTTGACTTCTTGTTAACCCTAGAAACTCGGCTTCGGGCCTGGAGCTCTTTGGACCATAGAGCTTATCACCCTGTGCATCTCATTGCCCTCACAGCTTATACATGGGGATACCGTGGAGTGGAGGCCCCTGAACTCTGATACATCAGGATGACTGTATATCCTTGCAGGGAGAGCATCACTTGGATGGAGACAGAGACAAAGGACATGATTCATGCTCTAACCTTGCTTCACTCAGTGAATAATCGCCCCCATCATGTTTGCAACCCCCTTTTGCTTTTTCTTTATATTTTGTACCTTTTTGCTTATTATATTCTAAGTATTGTACCTCCAGCTAATGTTGCTGGCTGGAAGATGATCTATACAAAGGTTGCATGGGAATGTATGCTTCCGCCAAGTTGGGGCGGCGAGAAGCTGGGAGAGAAGGAAAATGCTGGATCTTTTGATCACCGTTGTGCACATGTTCTTTGCTTGGAATGTTTTTAAACAAGCACTTATTACATATGCAATGTGTTGGTTTACTTGCAGGGTGGGCGTGCTGCCTTGGTTTGAGGAGGAGAGGTCGCCCTGCGGATCCACATGCGATATATGTGCACGTGAACACCATGGCATGACATTAAATTTATGATGTGGAATGTGCGGGGCATGCGGGATAAGATTAAAAATACAGCAGTCTTACAATATTTGAAAAGTCAAAGGGCGGATATTGTTGCATTGGTGGAGACACATGTCACGGGTCATTTACAGGCGGCCCTGAAGCGTCCTTGGGTGGGGTGGGCTTACCATAGCACCCACACCAATATGTCTAGAGGGGTATCAGTGTTGATTGCAAAATCTACACCTGTTGAATTGGTCTCCATGGTGTCGGATCGGCAGGGCAGGTACCTCTTTCTACATGCAATTGTGGGGGGAGACCCCTTGTTGATACTGGCTAGCTATATCCCCCCCTCCATATAGGGCAGACGTGATCACAGAGGGTCTTGCATTTATAGCATTGTACTCGTCTATACCAGTAGTGTGGATGGGGGATTTCAATCACACGATGACTCCATCCCTTGACCGCACGGCACGGGCTGAAATCAGACCTGATGAACCACTGCATACTAGGTTGTACCGTACATTGACCGAGTTTGCCCTTGTTGACGTGTGGAGACATACTAATCCCACGAGCATATACGTGCCACTCAATAAGTCACAATACCATGTCCAGAATAGACTACATACTCATATCCAGGGCCCTTTTGCCAAAAGTCACGGGCTCAGGATTTGCCCCTAGGACCCTGTCAGACCACTCTCCGTGTTGGCTAACGGCATCCTTGCGAGTAGCTTCTTCTACTAGAAGCTGGCGGCTAAACCCTCATTGGTTATCCCTTCTTACAGACCATGACTCTATTGCCAGGGAGCTGCTCTTCTTTTTGGAGGGTATGCAGGGACCCCCCGCCCTCACCACACACACTGGGACGACTTTAAAATCCATGCCCGCAGAATATTATCCTCCAGAATAAATAGGTTAAAACGAAAGTCCAACACTGAACATCAACTCACATCTGACAAACTACAAGAACTAGAAGAGGCCTATAGTTCTAACCCGACCCTTGAAAACCTGGATAGAGTGAAACTGCAGACCCGACTAGTCGTGCAATTGCACACTGAGAAGGCTAAACAGCGTGTTTTTTTTTTTTTGCAGGCAGAGGGTGTATGAGCAGGGTGAAAGTGCGGGGAGGCTGCTGGCCTATTTGGCTCACATGGACGATAAGCCCCCAGTCGTGGTGTCGCTTGTTGGCCCAGACGGGTGTAATATAACAAACCCAGAACAGGTAGCAGATCAATTTAGACAATTCTATGGCAATCTATATAAATCCCAACACACGTACACGCAAAGGGAAATTCAATCATATTTATCTTCCATACAGTTCCCCCGGCTGAATCGAGAACAAGTTGAGCTTCTTGATGCACCCATTTCCGACCACGACATCACGGAAGCGGTTGCACAGCTAGCTAAATCTAAAGCTCCAGGGATGGATGGATTGCCTCTGGAATTTTATGTCACTTACTCGGATATATTGGTCCCCAAGCTGAGAGTCTTATACCAGTCTATATTTGATCAAAACTTACTCCCAGAGTCTATGCAGGAAGCCCAAATCATAGTTCTCCCCAAGCCAGGAAAAGACCCACATCTCCCTGAATCCTACAGGCCTATCTCACTCCTGCAGGTAGATATAAAAATTTTAGCTAAAATTTCTGGCTTCTAGATTAAACACTGTTATCCTGACTTTAATTCACGCGGACCAAACGGGCTTTATGCCGGGGAAAAATACAGCCATGAATATTTATAGACTTTATATGAATATCCAAGCCCGACACGACAACTCAGGGACGAGGGTGGTGGTGGTTAGCGTTAGACACAGCCAAGGCCTTTGACTCTGTGGAATGGCCAGTTTCTGTGGGAATGTTTGCATAATTATGGTTTTGGGGCACGCTTTATAAAATGGGTACAGATTCTATATCAGACACCCAGGGCGAAAATCTTTGTGAATGGATGGCTCTCTGAGCAGTTCCCACTTGAGAGGGGTACTTGACAAGGGTGTCCCCTCTCTCCCTTACTGGATGCGCTGGCAGCGGAGCCACTCGCCATTGCCATCAGAGCACACCCCGATATTCAAGGTCTGCGCCGGGGCCCTACGGTCGATAAAATAGGAATGTATGCTGATGAAACCATACTATACTTAGCAGACCAGGGACCATCAATCCAAGCAGCGTTAAGACTTATTGAACAAATGGGGGGGATACTCGGGATTGCGTATAAATTGGGACAAGTCTCAGATTCTTCCAATAGATGTATTCCCTCCCCCTTTCACAACTCCCCCCGTTACCACTTGCTAGAGTATCCAAGATTAAATACTTGGGGGTGGAGGTAACCAGGGACCTGGTAGACTATACAACCCTGAATGTAACCCCTTTTGTTTAACTTATTGAAAAATAAAACGCAGACGTGGTCCAGATTACCATTAGGGGTGATGGGGCGCCTAAATTTAATTAAAATGATCTTGCTGCCCAAAATTCTTTATCTGATATGGCACGCCTCCCTATATATTCCCTAAAAATCTTTAAGCTGATGGAAGCTATCCTAAATTCGTTTGTCTGGGGTAATAGTAGACACAAGCCAGCTTGCCAAACCCTTAAAAATCCCACAGACATGGGGGGTGTATCTCTCCCGGACCTCCAGGACTATTAATTAGCCTTGCAGCTTTCCCACTTATACCACTTCCACACGTCTGAAATGCAGCACTATAGATCGTTAGTTTGTGACAAACCAGGACACCCGGCGTATACACCCATTGAGGCTATACTTCGGGGGGAAAAAACACAAGGTCCCTCTGCGCGGTACAACATGGGCATGTTGCTACATCACCAAAGGGTATGGGAAATATCTCTAAAGAGGCAGAATCTTGGGAAGTTTCACTCCCACACTCCACTGTGGCTTAACAGTCATATGCCGTAACTGGAAACAGTCCCAGACTCTATAGTTTGGGCTAGACATGGAATATTGTATCTCCATCAGGTTCTGTCCACCTCTGGGCTCAAGCAGTTTCAGGTTCTCAGGGAGGAGTTTTCCCTTCCACACCAACTAGCGTTTAAATACCTGCAGCTCCGCCACGCACTTAGAACCCAATTGCCGGACTTGGATGTGCGGAACCTCCCCCTGTGCTGAATATAGTTATGGGAAATGACCCCTCTAAGCTTATATCACACTTATATTACACAATTAGACAACGAGGCGCAACTGCTGTTTCACACCAGGCCAAAACGGTATGGGAACAGGACGTAGGACTTATAGATGACGCTGACTGGGCCGAGATTTTGGAGGGAACCAAGACGGTGTCCCCTAAGCTGTCCGACCGACTGACACAACTGTATATTGTACACAAAGCCCATCTGACCCCAGTGAGATTGGCAAAGTTCCATCACACGCCGGACCCGACATGTCGCCTGTGCAGAGCTGACTCGGGCTCGTTTTACCATCTTATATGGAGCTGCACACAGACATATTGGATGCAGGTTGTCCGTTTCCTCCATGATAATATAGGATCCCCTGTGGTGCTGGACCCTAAGTTATGTATTTTGGGACTATTACCAGATGTAGAGATGGATAAATATCACTCAATTTTCATTTTTGAAACATTATTCTTAGCACGCAAAGTAATAGCGCAGAGATGGATGCAGAATATGCCCCCCACACTACAGTTGTGGAAAAAAGCAGTCAATGACACCCTGCCATTTAAGAAACTGATCTACGCACACAGGGGATCCGCACAAAAATATTCAAAGATCTGGGACAGATGGTTGGGGGATGGGGAGACCTGTATATAATGGGTCCAAATCCAGTGCAGCGTTCCCCTGCACCAAAAACACGGTATATTTATAAGTTGGATTAATCTGCCGCATAACTTACGGCACATGTGAATATATGTGAATGTATGCCCCGTAGTATTCCTGCATATTTAATTGTGATGTTACAATATGTATCTGACCTTCCGTGGCTATATATACCTGATTTGACTTGTAAAATGTGTTTTATATTAATAAAGTTGTTTTTTTCCAAGTAAAAAAAAAAAAAGCGCCTCCACACGCAGAAGCGAATGCATACGTAGGTCGCACCCGCATATGTAAATTACGTTTAAACCACACGTGAGGTATCACCGCGAACATTAGAGGGACAGCAATAATTCTACCCAAGATTTCCTCTAACTCTAAATATGTAACCTGTAAAAAAAATTTAAAGTGTCGCCTATGGAGATTTTTAAGTCCCGAAGTTTGGCGCTATTCCACAAGTGAGCGCAATTTTTAATGTGTGACATGTTAGGTATCTATTTACTCGGCGTAACATCCTCTGTCACGTTATACAAATAAATTGGGCTAACTTTACTGTTCTTTTTTTTTTTTTCAGGAAAGTGTTTTTTTTCCCAAAAAAATGCATTTGAAAAATTGCTGCGCAAATATCTTGTGACATAAAAAGTTGCAATGACCACCTGTTTATTCCTAAAAAAAAAAAAAAAAAAATATATATATAAATATATATATATATATATATATATATATATATATATATATATATATATATATATATATATATATATATATATATATATATATATATATATATATATATATTTTTTTTTTATTTTATATATATAAAATGTTTGGGGGTTCTTAGTAATTTTCTAGCAAAAAAATTATGATTTTTTACATCTGCAGTGCTGGAATTTGCGCGGTATGGGAGTGGTTAAGAGTTTAGTTCCACTTTTGTAACATTTCTCCGTCTGTCTCAGGTACTTCTGGACAACGGTAAAGGGAGGAAGGCGTCCAGGAATGCCCCCACGTCAGAGCTGTACGACATCTGCTTGGTGCAGACGGATCTCCTCCGAGCCATCGCCGAGAAGGACTACTTCCTAGACTGTGTTCGAGCCTGCGAGGAGAATTATGAGACTTACCTTCAGAAATTTCTGCTGCGTAGGCTGAGCTACGGCTGAGCGCTCTTCATTTTTCATTTATATGATGCACTGATCTATTATTTATTTAGTTTTTTTTTAGGGTTTTTTTTTGCTGTTTTCTTATTTAAAAGTTTATCCTCTCTCTCTCTCAGGGAGCCGTCTCCGGCTGCATTATGGGTCTCCTAAAGAAAATGAGACTTGTTTTCTGACTTAGTCTTAGTTGGATTTTCTGATTAGTTTGCTGAACTCCAAGTAGTTATAAAAAACAGAACAAAAAAAAACCATACCGTATTTATCGGCATATAACACGCACTTTTTTCCCCTGAAAATCAGGGGAGAACCGTGGGTGCGTGTTATAGGCCGATCCCCGCCGATTTTGTGTCATCGGAGCGATCGCGGCAATTGCCGCGGTCGCCGCCGACATACACAGCCGTGGGTAGAGTCAAATATGGCGCTGAGACTGCAGGGATTCGTCGGAGCCGAGATACACATACCTGAGTGTTCTCGGCTTTTTTCGGAGCATCAAAAAATGCACCTCTGTTGTGTTTTTTGAGTCACAAGACCCATGAAAAACACACTATAAGCCAGGGAAAATCGTGACAAAATCGCAGCCGTTTTCGGAAGACATTATCCGCAATTTTTTTTTTTTTTTCTTTTGACACAATGCAAAAAACCCTATTTTCGGGCCGATGAATTTTGGCGGCTGAAATTTCAGGGCAACACTAATATAAATATAATACTGTACACATGTGATATGTGCAAAATTTCTTAGAAGTATGGGGATTCCACATAAAAAAAAAAAAATATATATATATTACTCAACTAGGTGGGCGCAGCATTGATCTGATGTTGCATCTGTCCTCCTGCTGCACTGAGAACTGGGCGATCAAGCAACACTGATCGCTCAGTTCTCCCCCTCAGCTCTAAGCAGAGAGACGGTGACTGTGAAACTATCACTGTCACTAGTTGCTGATCGCGACTATTTATACAAAATAAATAAATAAAAGGTCCAGTATATATACCATATAACTTTCATGCAAACCAATTAATGTACATTTAGCAGAATGCATTTTGGTCTAAATTTATAAGGAAATTTGATTTTTTTTTTTATTGGATATGTTTTATAACAAAATAAATTATTTTGTTCTTTTTTTTTTTTCAAAATGTTCAGTCTTTTTTCATCTATAGCTCTACCTGTGTGAAAAAAAATGATGTAAATTTAATTTGGGTACAGTGTTGCATGACCGCATAATTACCAGTTAAAGTAGCTAAATAGTAAAAAATGGTCTGATCGTGAAGGGGTAAAATCTTCCGGAGCTAAAGCGGTTAAGGAAGAAAAAATTCTACATGCAACCCCCCCCCCCCCGAGCCCATCTAAATACTTACCTGAGACTGATCTCGATCCAGCGATGATCACAAGAGCAGCGGCTCTCTCTCCTCATTGGACAGAGAGGGAGCAGGGGAAGCCATTGGCTCCTGATGCTGTCAGTCACAGTCAGTGAGGAGAGAGGAAGGTGGAGCCAAGCCACGCTTTGTGTGTCAATGGACACACGCAGCCATCTTGGGAGCGAGCATGTACACCTGCCCCCTGAACAAGACGCTTGCTCTGGGGGCACTCAGTTGGGGGGAGGAGCCAGGAGCATCAGCGGGGGACCCGAGAAGGAGGATCGGGTCTGCTCTGTGCAAAACAATTACACAGAGCAGATAAGGTATACCTTTTTTTTTTTTTTTTTTTTAAATGTGCATTTAGAATCACTTTAATGAAGTCATAACATATTTTTTCTTCTTAGTTTGTGATACAGAGCAGGTAAGAGACCTGGAATGAGAGTGGAAAGGACGCTGCTCTCTCAACCAGCCCGTGTGAGATGAAGATAAGACACGGCCTCAGCCTACGCGTCTACACAAACCATGCCCTCTGATGCCCACCAGGGCTTAGTCGTAGAGGACACATGTCTAAGTCATAAGACTAAGCTTTGGTAGGTGAGCAAAATGCGTCGGAGGCGTGGTTTGCCAAGAATCGTAGGCTGATGTCCTTCCTTATCTTCATCTCTCACAGACTGGTTGGGAGAGTGACGTCCATTCTATTCTCTTGGAAAGGCTCTTGTTGAGGAATGGCAATGGGAGGACTAAGGCTGCAGATAACAAAAACCAGGGCTTTTTTTTCATCGGGAACGCGGGGGAATGCAGTTCCGGCACCTCCAGGACAGACTTTATGTAATGGTTAGGGGAGATGGGGTGTGGTGCAGGATTTATTGATGATGTCTGCTGGGGAATCTATTCCAGCTGGAGGGGATCTATTTTTGCAGGGGGGTCTATTGTTGCTGGTGGGGGACCTACTGTTGCTGGGAATGGGTCTTATATTGCTGGGGGGTCAGTTATTGCTGAGAGAGATCTACTGTTGACAGAGGGATCTATTGTTGCTGGCTGACAGAGGGTCTACGAATGCTGGCTTTGGGGAGATCTGTTGCTGCCGGAAGTCTATTGTTGCTAGGGGGAAATTTTGTTACAGATGGTCCATTGTTGGGGGGAATCTATTGTTGCTGGTGGGCTCTATTGTTACTGGCTGCAAAGGATCTATTTTACTGCTTTTCTTGTTAATACCAGATTCCATACAAATTATTTGGCACCACAAAATGATACGCGGTTTTGTATTCTCTAAAAGGGCAGTACTGGGAGGTGGGTAGTGGGTGGAACCAAGGGACGGTACTTGGAGGTGGATAGGGGGTGGAACCAAGGGACGGTATTTGGAGGTGAGTAGGGGGTGGAACCAAGGGACGGTACATGGAGGTGAGTAGGCTTTGGACCCAAGGGACGGTACTTGGAGGTGGGTAGTGGGTGGAACCAAGGGACAGTGCTTGGAGGTGGGTAGCGGGTGCAACCAAGGGACGGTACTTGGAGGTGAGTAGGGGGTGGAACCAAGGGACGGTACTTGGGGGTGAGTGTAGGGGGTGGAACCAAGGGACGGTAGTTTGAGGTGAGTAGGGGTTGGAACCAAGGGACGGTACTTGGAGGTGAGTGTAGGGGGTGGAACCAAGGGATGGTACTTGGGGGTGAGTAGGGGGTGGAACCAAGGGACGATACTTGGAGGTAGGTAGAGGGTGGAACCAAGGGACGGTACTTGGGGGTGGAACCAAGAGACGGTACTGTGAGGTGGGTAGGAGGTGGAACCAAGGGACATTACTTGGAGAAGAGTAGGAGGTGTAACCAAGGGACGGTACTTGGAGGTGAGTAGAGGGTGGAACTAAGAGACGGTACTTGGAGGTGAATGTAGGGGGTAGAACCAAGGGACAGTGCTTGGAGGTGAGTGTAGGGGGTGGAACCAAGGGACAGTACTTGGAGGCGAGTAAGAGGTGGAACTAAGGGACGGTACTTGGAGGTGAGTAAGGGGTGGAACCAAGGGACAGTACTTGGAGATGAGTAAGGGGTGGAACCAAGGGACGGTACTTGGAGGTGAGTAGGGGGTGGAACAAAGGGACGGTACTTGGAGGTGAGTGTAGGGGGTGGAACCAAAGGACGGTACTTGGAGGTGGGTAGGGGGTGGAACCAAGGGACGGTACTTGGGGGTGAGTAGGGGGTGGAACCAAGGGACGGTACTTGGGGGTGAGTAGGGGGTGGAACCAAGGGACGGTACTTGGAGGTGGGTATGGGGTAGAACCAAGGGACAGTACTTGGGGGTGGAACCAAGGGACGGTACTTGGAGGTGGGTAGGAGGTGGAACCAAGGGACGGTACTTGGAGGTGAGTGTAGGGGGTGGAACTAAGGGACGGTACTTGGAGGTGAGTGTAGGGGGTAGAACCAACGGACAGTGCTTGGAGGTGAGTGTAGGGGGTGGAACCAAGGGACGGTACTTGGAGGTGGGTAGAGGGTGGAACTAAGGGACGGTACTTGGAGGTGAGTGTAGGGGGTGGAACCAAGGGACGGTACTTGGAGGTGAGTGTAGGGGGTGGAACCAAGGGACGGTACTTGGAGGTGGGTAGGGGGTGGAGAAAACTGACTTAGAAATGGGGAATTCCTGCACCTGCTCTCTGAGAAAAAAAGCCCTGACAATAACAGATCTCTTGTGTGTAATACTTCTATCATTGTATACCAATAAATACATTATATATTTACAGTTTCTTATTCTTTTCCCTACTATTTCAAACCAACATGGTATAAAATAGAATTGCATTTTTAAGGGCTCGTGCACACAGATGCATTTGCTCCTACAGAGTAGAAAAGGAGTGTAGCCCAGGAGTCCCAGTCAGGGCTTACAGCCCGCTGCCAGCAGCCTGTCAAAATCAATGACGGGCTGCAATATGCAGCAGGTGCATGCACATTCATTCCTACTTGCACACAGGGCGGTATGAGTACATATGGCGTGCAGCCCTGTACACGAGTGCCACTTGGATATGCGAACAGCTGCTGCGTATCTAAGCCTGTCGTTGATTTTGACATGCTGCTGGCAGCAGGCTCTATGCACCACCTGTGACTCCTGGGTGCCAAAATACGACCGTTTTTTTTTTTATAGTGTACAGCAAATAAGAGTTTGTGCATTAGCCCTAAAGCTTTTTAATCCCCCCCCCCCTTTCCCCATCCACGCCATCTATTTTAGAATAAAAAGAGTCACTATACTTCCCTTTCTGGTGACCCACGTGTTGAGACACTGCTGCTTTGCTTCTCCACAGTATTCAATGCTTCAAGACGGTCAAATATCCGCACCCCCGCTGCACACTGTGCTTCCTTCTGTTCTGTGATAATGTATGAGTCAGTGAGAGGAACCACAGCATGTCGCGGGGGAGCAGATAATCCACACCCGTGTAAGGGTGGAATATATGCAGCCGCTGGGAAGAAGCAAAGCTGCGACGTCTCAGAACACGGGAAGCCAGAAAGGTGAATGTGTTGCCTGTGTATTATCTACAACTGACCCTGTGGTGGTCAAATGGGACAGGTCCTCTTTAAGATATAATAGCAGGCTACTTGCAATGCCAGATTACCAAATAAGCAGAGCAGTAACCGGCCCATGGGCCCCACGCTATTTAGGGGCCCCTCGACAACGGATCAAAATAATATTGATTTGATCATGAAGCAAAATTACAAGGAAGCTTTCTTAAATTGTTTATCTAGCAAGGTCCCAGGCCTCCTTCGGTCAAATGAGAACCTCCAGGGCCTGAGATAGTTGACATCCTTCTGTATGTGGTGCGTTGTGAGGCATGGTGGGTGCAAGGTGATTAAAGTCTTTGGGCGCCAGATACTTCTTGAATGTAAAAGAGATTTTAGTTCTCCTAACAAACTTTTTTGGGGAAAGGGGGTTGAGCCAGGACACCCTTAAGTAGTTGCACGTTCAATTAGCAGACTTCGAGACTTCAACAGGAGGACAGCCGTGCAGGGAAAGGCCTCCAGCAAGACGCGACCCACATCTGCATGTGTAGGAATGCTGTCTGCTATGGCAACAGTCTTTAACAGTTCCTAACACAAAGCTGAACGGTTCCTTTCACCTCCACTACAATCACTTCTTGTAGTTCTTCAGCCCACTGAGCTCCCAGTCTCTCTCAGTAGACCTGCTGATTCAACTGCCACTGAATCCCTTGAGCTTCTCCAATCTTCATGGTGGTATCTTCCACCCCCGCTTCTCTGCTGGGTCCCTAGCCTGGCACCCCACATACCTCTTCAAGCTTCACCCCACTGGCCTGCTCTGTCCCTGGCTTGATACCCGCTAAAGTTTCCCAATTCTTTACCGTCCCCGGTTGGTGAGAATGTTGCTCCGGTTACTTGCTTCAGTTACTCGCTGTGGTCCTTGGTAATAAGGTGGTTGGTCCCTTAGTGGCGACAGCTCCCCCTCTACCTCCGACCACGACAGGTTCTCCGGCCGGCAGAACCGTCACTTGTGGTTGGACAGCAAGCCGCAATCCCAACCCTGCGCTGCTCTCTTGCTTCTGGATAGGTCCTTACACGGCCTAGCAGCCAGATGTGCCCAGGATAGGCCCAATCTCTGGCCTAGCAACCCGGGCCACACGACACACGTCCACCCAGACAACCGTCCAGGTGGCACAGAACATCAATCACCTGACTCCACCCGAATATATAGGCTCTCCCAGCAGGCCAAAGGATAAAAAAAAAACCCCTGCCCATTAGCTGAGATATCACAAATAACCATAATCTGACCTTGCTTTGCCCTTCTCATATCTAGTACCACCAAGTACCTAGCCTAGCCATCTAGTGGTAGAAGAGAAAAGTGCAACAAGGCCAAACTTAGGGAAAAATCAATAGATCTGTAACAATAAACCAGGTTAACTACTCCTGGTAAGTAAATTTGTGAGGAGCAACCCTGCCTAAACTCCAGGATGCTACATTTATAAAAAAAAATAGAAAAAAATTAATCGACTCAAAGAAACAAAAACTTTACATTAAAGGCTCTACAGAGAAAATCCTGTATGTAATGTACCCAAAAAAACAATGTACAGTACATAAACCATAGACATCGGATTGTCTCCAAAACCTCATCGTTTTTCAGCTGTCAGTCTATATAAAATATTGGTGCAACCTACATACGTGTATTGTACAGTAGTGATGGTCATTGCCATCTAGTGGCCGACAGGCACACTACACATGTGCGGTTAATTCCATTACGAAATGAAATCCGGACAAATTTTTCATTATTTAGAAATTCGGATGCATCCGAATTTCCGAATTAACAGTAGTAACGAATTGAAACAAATCCGAATTTACGAAACAAATTTTAGGACAAAATTCGAATAGTTTTCTAATCGAATTTGAATTTGCGAAGAGATTAAAATAGAATATAAAATAAAAGGCATAGAATAGAAAAGAATACAAAATGAAAGAATAGTGTATAATAGAATAGAAAATAAAGGGATAGAATAGAAAATAAAAGAATAGAATAGAAGATAAAGGAATAGAATACAATAAAATAGAATAAAACCATCTTCTGAAATTCTAATTTCAAATCAATTTGAATACAATAGAAAAGAATAGAAAATAAAAAAATAGAATTTAAAAAAAAAACCAATAGAATAGAATAAAACCATTTTCCAAAATTCGAAAAGAATAAATTTGAATAGAATAGAAAATAAATAGAAAGAATATAACAATATAACCGTTTTATGAAATTTGAATAGAAGAGAATAGAATATAGTAGAAAATAAAAGTATAGAATAGAAAAAAACAATAGAATAGAGTGGAATAGAAAGATTATAACCATCTTCCATGGAATTAAATTTGAATGGATTTAGAATGGAATTCGATTCAAATTTAAATGCAATTCAAATCGATTCGAATTTTGCAAATTCGGTCGAATTGAGTTCAATATGGGTAGGGGGGGGGAGCCCAAGGTTTTTTGGACCTCCTTAGGGGTCTCCACAAAGTTTAATTCGGCACTGGCTACACGTTCCTGTTCCATATGCCCTCCTTGGCTTACCCTGAACCCTACCCAGACATGTCTAATGTGTTGTCTAAACTTTTTTTTTTTTTTAGTTTTGTGTAGAGTAGGGGAGAGTTAAAACCATGCAAGCTTATTTTCTGCTGGCTGTGTCCTGCTGGGGTGACTTCCCTTCACTTCCTGTCTTGGAGACACAACAGGAAGTGAGAGGAAATCCCTAGGAACTCAGGGGAGGTTCCCTTTTAGTTATGCCCAGAACAGGTGTCCATATTGGAAGACTTTCACTCACATGTTCTGGTGACAACTCTAAATATTGGATTTCCAATTTATGTCTCAAAGATAATAGTCATGGTACAAACGGAAGGGGACAATTTTCCTGGCGGGGACACAGAGAGCAATAAAAATCTTCCAAAAAAAAAACAAAAGCACCTGTGCTTAGTGTCTATTTCAGGGATATAAAATTAGCGGACCTCCAGCTGTTGCGAAACTACAAGTCCCATCATGCCTCTGCCTCTGGGTGTCATGTTTGTGGCTGTCAGAGTCTTGCTATGCCTCATGGGACTTGTAGTTCTGCAACAGCTGGAGGTTCGCTAATTGCATATCCCTGGTCTATTGCATAAAGAGTCTGCAGCAACACAATATTGGAATACACAAAAACACGTGAGTGCGCTGTCTCTTTTAAAGCATTGGTGTGCAATCAAATAATTCATCATAAAATATATAAATAGTTATGAAGCTGATATGAAATTGATCAACCTATAAATAAACCTGAAGTGCAAGTAAATATAAAATTCATACAACTTATGTGCAATAAATAAGATAAAGTGCAATAAAAATGATCAAAGTACAAGAGCCATAACCGACAATGAAAAGTCCCAAATGCGTAAACTCCTCCTAAGTTGATGTGATGACAGACTCAGCCGAAATGTTCCTATGGGGTGCCCCGCCACCGATACGCACACTCCTTACCGGAAATGATCAGACCTCTAAATGATAGGAGGTCGAACAAACAGCAGCCAATCAATCAAAGATCAATCGCGCTAAATGGTTCCACCCGCTCTCAAAGAGCTCCGGCGGACCACACCCACGAATATCCGATCAGTAATGCTCACGGAAAGTAGACAGAATGCTATAGGACCCAGTATCGCACGTTACAGAAGTTTTATTAAAGCAAGTATACCCACAAGAGAAGACATAAACCAGCATTAAACTCCTAACATGAGCGAGCTTGCGTGATGACGTCACAGGTAGCTCCGACCAATGCATTTCGTACGTACACGTCTTTATAGGACCGCAGCATACCCAGGAATCCTCTGGTCCCCCTGAATACGTGAAGAGGTGAACTGGGCATGGTTATGTGGAACTACACATCATCTGAGCACCACAAACCAAAAAACACTATTTAATTCATTTTACTGTTACCCCCAACACTTGCCTGCTGTACCATGTACTTGTATGAGGAAGTATCCTGTTCTCTTTGTATTGCTGACATCTCGGATGTTCCTGCCAGTCCCTCTGCTTAGAAAACTGACCACACTAAGCATGAGAGCACATCATGGTCAGTTCTCTAGCTTTGCAGGGAACTCGGTGTGCTTTCCTTCAATGATCAGACTTGTGCTGACACCCCCCCCACCTGCAGAGCCATTCACTGGGAAGCTCAGTGTACTGCTGCTTCTCCTCCCCCCCCAGCTCATATGCAGCTGAGAACAGAGGGGATGTGATCACTTACTGTATAATAAAGGGGAAAAAGGTATTTATAATGCATTTTTATATCTATACCAAAATGTTTTGCCTTTCATTTCTTTCTTAAACTGAATGGGTTGTTTTTCAAGGTGATCATTTACAATCACTTTAAAGCAAACTCCTCCATCCATATCTCTGTGCTTTACTTTGTTGAGAAACGACTTTGAAAAACACTCCCTCTAGCATGTCTAGCGGTGGCCATCTTGAGTAAGGGCAATTGATTGATGTAGCGCAGGGGCAGTGAATTAAAATTCAAGGAGTTCCGGTAACTAAAAAAAATTTCGGCCGAGCTTCAAATGACAAGTCTGGGCCATGAAAGATTGTATGCATCTTCTTTCCTTTTTTTTGGCCCAAACCGCGCTCGCTGGCGCTTTTCTTACTGTTTCCTCCACACACTCTGGTAATACTCTGTAAATGTAAATGTCCACAATAGTGTACCCCTAGACATCAGGTACCCCTACCAGAGTAATTCATTACATTGGGTGCCACCATCAGACTACCCCTACAAATCAGATGCCCCCTTACATCAGGTATTCCCATCAGAGTGCCCACATCAGAGTGCTCCCTTACATCAGGTGCCCCTACCGAAGTAATTCATTATATTAGGTGCCCCCATCAGACTACCTCTACAAATCAGATGCCCCCTTACATCAGGTATTCCCATCACAGTCCCCCCTTACATCAGGTGCCCCTATCAGAGTGCCCTCTTAACATAATACAGTATGTGCCCAACGGCATGCCCCTGTTTTATAGTAAGGGGCACTTTGATGGGTACATTTATGTTAAGGGGCATGCTGGTAGGCACATTTTGTTGTGCCAATCAGAGTGCCCCTTAACATAAAATGTGCCCATCAGTGTGCCCCTTAACATAAAATAAGTAGCATGTTGATAGGCACATTTTTATGTTAAGGGGCACTCTGATGGGAACATTTTATGTTTAGGGGCACTCTGATGGGCACATTTTATGTTAAGGGGCACTCTGATGGGTACATTTATGTTAAGGGGCATGCTGATAGGCACATTTTGTTGTGCCCATCAGAGTGCCCCTTATCATAAAATAAGTAGCATGCTGATGGGCACGTTATATGTTAAGGGGCACTCTGATGGGCATAATTTATGTTAAGGGGCACTCTGATGGGCACAACAAAATGTGGGCACAAAAAAATATGCCCATCAGTGTGCACATTAAAAAACTATGCCCATCAGCGATCACCTTAGGAAAAAATGTGCCTCACATACCTTGAGGGCAGGAGTCAGCACAATTGGCAAGCTGCAGGGGGCGAGATATACCTCGCAAGGAGTGAGAGCCGGAAGCCGCGAGCAGCAGAGGGGGGTGGGGCGCGCACGTGACGTCGCGCCCCAACACGCTGCCTGGGCAGGAGTGAGAGCCGCAATCAGGAGCAGGGGGCGGGGCGCACCCGCGTGACATCACTGGTTTCTGGGAAACCTGCAACCAATGACTGCTGACATTCGGCACTACACTGGTTGCCTGGCAGTTTGGGCAGGAGCGTCGCTCGGCCCGTGCTCGGACCGCAGGCTGCCATTTAATGACGGCTGATGTAGCATTTACTTCCTGGAATCCATTTGCCCTTAGCTCAAGCATGCAGGCAGGAGGGCCCCATCCCCCCCTCCTGAACACCTCCGGGATATATGACATCATATGCCTAGGCCATAAACCAGAAAGTTATAAATACAATATACCTTCCTATCTATTTACTAATTTTAGCAGCATAACGATTAAAAATAGTCAATGTTGACAGAGAGAGTAAAGTTCCAGTTTAATAACGTTGCTTGAAATAACTTTGCAGAGTACACAGGAGGGAGCTCACTGGATTTCGTGCAGGACCAACCGATTTTTGTCACACTGAACAGATACAGTATAATAAAAGCTTTCAAATATATATTTAACCAGCTGCTGACCAATATATATATATATATATATATATATATATATATATATATATATATACACGTTGTGGGTCGCAAGTGGTTTACCGGGATTATGGCTGCTTCCAGGGCTTACCGTTACCGCCGGTTCACCCGAGAAAAGATCCAACACTGCGGCCGTCTGTTCTCATAAGCGATCAACACTCTTTGATCGCCTCTATGGCCGTGGAGGACTGGAGTAACGGCATGACGTCACTTCCTGTCCAGGCTGGAAGAAAAAAAAAATGAAAGAGAAAGATTAAAAAAAAATAGGTTTTTTTGATCTTTTGCTTATAAAAGGTAAAAGAGAGATTTGGGGTCTCTTAGACCCCAGATCTCTCCATAAAGAGGACCTGTCATCCTTATTTCTATTACAAGGGATGTTTACATTCCTTGTAATAGGACTAAAAGTTATATAATTTTTTTTTTAAAAGGACAGTGTAAAAATAAAAAGTAAAATGAATAACAATTAAAACATTATAATAACATTAATACATTTAAAGCGCCCCTATTCCTCTGTGATCACGTGCAGAAGCGCACGCATACGTAAGTTGTAAACAGTATTCGAACCACACATGTGAGGTATCGCTGCGAACGTTAGAGCGAGAGCAATAATTCTTGTGCAAGACCTCCTCTGTGACTCTAAACAGGTAACCTGTAAAGGCGTTTAAAGCGTCGCCTATGGAGATGTTTAAATATCGTAGTTTGTCGCCATTCCACGAGTGTGTGCAATTTTAAAGCGTGACGTGTTAGGTATCTATTTACTCGGCGTAACATCATCTTTCACATTATACAAAAAAATTGGGGTAACTTTTGTGTTTTTTTTTTTTTAATTGATTAAAGTGTATTTTTTCCCCCCAAAAATTGCGTTTGCAAAACCATTGCGTCAATACCGCGTGACATAAAAAGTTGCAACAATTACCATTTTATTCTCTAGGGTCTCTGGTAATGTATAATGTTTGGGGGTTTTAAGTAGTCTTCTAGCAAGGGATACAGCGTTAAACATAAAGTGCCAGAAAAAACCCGGCTGGCAAGTGGTTAACAGACCAAAAGGGGGCAAAGCAGAGAAGTTCATTGTTAGGCATTGGTCACACAGGTGAACTACAGTGAACACCCATGGAGGGCCATGTGGTCAGACACAGACGGGTAGGGGCGGGAGGACCACAGCTGGATTAGATACAATTGGTCAGGTGACCACCATATATTGTTTTGTTGTTTATAAAAGACAGATTGCGATCGGGAAGTCCTACAGCTATGATTAAGCGCCTTTAACGGTGCGAAACGCGTCAGTATCATCTGGGCAAGTGTTCCTGATTGATGTATGTATTAAGCTTTATTCAAAAAAGGTATTATTTTGGAGTGTGGCCGTCCTTTTTCCATTTTCTGCCATTAGGGCCGGGAGGAAGAGGAGTAGACTGAGCCCTCTCGCCTCTCCTGTCTATGTGGGGGGGGGGGACGATTGTTAGTCATGGCTTTGGGCAATGTGAAAGAGGGTGTAACAGACACTCTCGGCTTACACTACTGTAGCCAGCAACCCTGCTGGGAAGCCATAGTCCAGTTTGAATGATGTGTCCAGGTTTCAGGCGGTCTGAATCCCCGACACATGATTCTAAGCCTGAAATGTCCGGGAGAATCCCGGACAGGTGGCAATCCTAGGATGCACGGGTGTTCTGTGCATTCCCATGTAGGCAGTCCCATTAATGTCAATTGGGGACGCACAGATACAGCCACTACTCCCAATTTGACTGCTGTGTGGGTACGTGGTAACCACTGTGCGTTCGGGGGGGCCATGCCCCTATACCCACACGGGTGTCAAATTGGGAGCTGTGTCCATCCAGCCGCTGTACCCCAATTGACTAGAATGGGACGGCCTGCACAGGGATGCATGGAACACCTGGGCATCCCCATGTGAGCCAACAAGGCCCTCGTACGGGTGTTGGCTGTAGCAAACCCATGTGAATGAGGCCTTAGGGTTTACATAAAAAAAGTCGTATACAGTACAGTGCAGTGATGGCGAACCTTGGGCACTCCAGAAGTTTTGGAACTACATTCCCCATGATGCTCAACTACACTTCAGAGTGCATGAGCATCATGGGAAATGTAGTTCCAAAACATCTGGGGTGCCAAGGTTCGCCATCACTGGTCTAGTGTAATCATAATCACTAAGTCTGGTTGTTAACTCTTCAAGTCAACTCAAAAAAAAACTCAAAAAAACTCAAAACTCAAAAAAAAAAAAGGTTGATTGACGGGAAGAATGGCCTCATATACTTCCCCATGTATTTGTAGATGGATATACTCCTACGTTTTTGAAGATGGCATGTCAAAAATATCAAATTATTGAACAATTGCGCTCCAGCACTTCTGTTCCCTTCCATTGTTTGTCTCTTTTCTTCTCAGCGGGATAAATTCTGCTATTAGAGGGAAGCCGAAGTCTCGCTGTTGCTCGTGACAGTACTGTCATTATTGTCGGCGCAGAGTGGAGCAGATGGTTTACAGGCACCGGCACCGAGCTTATGAAAACTATTTTGACAGAAAGGTCAGTGGAATCAATAAAAGGGAAGATAAACATAAGGTTCGACAGGGAGAGAGGGATGCTGTTTGAGGACTTTGTGTACTGATGGAATGATAATACACACGTCACCGCAACCAGTCCTTCTCTGGGAGCGGTGTCAGGACACGGAGATCTCAGAGGCTGGAGTGGGCGGATGGAAAGCATCATGGTGGATGAATACAGCTGGCTACATAAAAGTCTGAGTGACTAAAAGGCAAAGGACCAGAGAAGGAGCAAATCCAGGCGGCAGATTCCGTTTACACCTTTGAGCGCTGAGAATGCGAGTGGTTGCTACCATGTAGGAGGCTCCTACTTCCCAGTATCCTCCGTTGCTAGGACGCAAGCAACCCCTGCCACCTTGAGTCCCTTGTCACTAGCACACAGGCGGCCCTTGCCGCCTAGCATCCTCTATCACTAAGACATACGCGGCCCCTGCCGCTTAGCATCCTCTATCACTAAGACACATATGGCCCCTATCCTCTATCACTAGGACACATGCGGCCCCTGCCGCTTAGCATCCTCTATCACTAGGACACATGCGGCCCCTGCCACTTAGCATCCTCTATCACTAAGACACATATGGCCCCTATCCTCTATCACTAGGACACATGTGGCCCTTGCCGCTTAGCATCCACTATCACTAGGACACATGTGTCCCCTGCCGCTTAGCATCCTCTATCACTAGGACACATGTGTCCCCTGCCGCTTAGCATCCACTATCACTAGGACACATGTGTCCCCTGCCGCTTAGCATCCTCTATCACTAGGACACATGTGTCCCCTGCCGCTTAGCATCCTCTATCACTAGGACACATGTGGCCCCTGCCGCTTAGCATTCTCTATCACTAAGACGCATATGGCTGCTGCTGCTTAGCATTCTCTATCACTAGGACACATGCGGCCCCTGCCACTTAGCATCCTCTATCACTAAGACACATATGGCCCCTATCCTCTATCACTAGGACACATGTGGCCCTTGCCGCTTAGCATCCACTATCACTAGGACACATGTGTCCCCTGCCGCTTAGCATCCTCTATCACTAGGACACATGTGTCCCCTGCCGCTTAGCATCCACTATCACTAGGACACATGTGTCCCCTGCCGCTTAGCATCCTCTATCACTAGGACACATGTGTCCCCTGCCGCTTAGCATCCTCTATCACTAGGACACATGTGGCCCCTGCCGCTTAGCATTCTCTATCACTAAGACGCATATGGCTGCTGCTGCTTAGCATTCTCTATCACTAGGACACATGTGGCCCCTGCCGCTTAGCATCTTCTATCACTAGGACACATGCGGCCCCTGCCGCTTAGCATCTTCTATCACTAGGACACATGTGGCCCCTGCCGCTTAGCATCTTCTATCACTAGGACACATGTGGCCCCCACCGCTTAGCAACCTCTATCACTAGGACACATGTGGCCCCTGCCTAGAGTTGCCACCTCATCCCTTTAAACGTGAACACATATGAATTACACAGGTTCTGTGGCTAATTGAATGCAGATAGGGCACTAAGTGAGTTTAATTACCACCTTAATCAGCCACAGAACCTGTGTAATTCATATGTGTTCGGGTTTAAAGGGATGAGGTGGCAACCCTACCCCTGCCGCTTAGCATCCTCTATCACTAAGACACATGTGGCCCCTGCCGCTTAGCATCCTCTATCACTAAGACACATGTGGCCCCTGCCGCTTAGCATTCTCTATCACTAGGACACATGTGGCCCCTGCCGCTTAGCATTCTCTATCACTAGGACATATGTGGCCCCTGCTGCTTAGCATTCTCTATCACTAGGACACATGTGGCCCCTGCCGCTTAGCATTCTCTATCACTAGGACACATGTGGCCCCTGCCGCTTAGCATCCTCTATCACTAAGACAAATGTGGCCCCTGCCGCTTAGCATCCTCTATCATTAAGATGCATGTGGCCCCTGCCGCTTAGCATCCTCTATCACTAGGACACATGTGGCCCCCACCGCTTAGCATCCTCTTTTACTAGGACACATGTGGCCCCCACCGCTTAGCATCCTCTATCACTAAGACACATGTGGCCCCTGCCACTTAGCATCCTCTATCACTAGGACACATGTGGCCCCTGCCGCCTAGCATCCTCTATCACTAGGACACATGTGGCCCCTGCCGCCTAGCATCCTCTATCACTAGGACACATGTGGCCCCCACCGCTTAGCATCCTCTATCACTAGGACACATGTGGCCCCTGCCTAGAGTTGCCACCTCATCCCTTTAAACCCGAACACATATGAATTACACAGGTCCTGTGGCTAATTGAATGCAGATAAGGCACTAAGTGAGTTTAATTACCACCTTAATCAGCCACAGAACCTGTGTAATTCATATGTGTTCGGGTTTAAAGGGATGAGGTGGCAACCCTACCCCTGCCGCTTAGCATCCTCTATCACTAGGACACACGTGGCCTCTGCCGCTTAGCATCCTCTATCACTAGGACACATGTGGCCTCTGCCACTTAGCATTCTCTATCACTAGGACACATGTGGCCCCTGCCGCTTATCATCCTCTATCACTAGGACACATGTGGCCCCTGCCGCTTAGCATCCTCTATCACTAGGACACATGTGGCCCCTGCCACTTAGCATTCTCTATCACTAGGACACATGTGGCCCCTGCCGCTTAGCATTCTCTATCACTAGGACACATGTGGCCCCTGCCGCTTAGCATTCTCTATCACTAGGACACATGTGGCCCCTGCCGCTTATCATCCTCTATCACTAGGACACATGTGGCCCCTGCCACTTAGCATCCTCTATCACTAGGACACATGTGGCCCCTGCCACTTAGCATTCTCTATCACTAGGACACATGTGGCCCCTGCCGCTTAGCATTCTCTATCACTAGGACACATGTGGCCCCTGCCGCTTAGCATTCTCTATCACTAGGACACATGTGGCCCCTGCCGCTTAGCATTCTCTATCACTAGGACACATGTGGCCCCTGCCGCTTAGCATCCTCTATCACTAGGACACATGTGGCCCCTGCCGCTTAGCATTCTCTATCACTAGGACACATGTGGCCCCTGCCGCTTAGCATCTTCTATCACTAGGACACATGTGGCTCCTGACGCTTAGCATCCTCTATCACTAAGACACATATGGCCCTTATCCTCTATCACTAGGACACATGCGGCCCCTGCTACTTAGCATCCACTATCACTAGGACACATGTGGCCCCTGCCGCTTAGCATCCTCTATCACTAGGACACATGTGGCCCCTGCCGCTTAGCATCCTCTATCACTAGGACACATGTGGCCTCTGCCGCTTAGCATCCTCTATCACTAGGACACATGTGGCCCCTGCCTAGAGTTGCCGCCTCATCCCTTTAAACCCGAACACATATGAATTACACAGGTTCTGTGGCTAATTGAATGCAGATAAGGCACTAAGTGAGTTTAATTACCACCTTAATCAGCCACAGAACCTGTGTAATTCATATGTGTTCGGGTTTAAAGGGATGAGGTGGCAACCCTACCCCTGCAGCTTAGCATCCTCTATCACTAAGACACATGTGGCCCCTGCCGCTTAGCATCCTCTATCACTAGGACACATGTGGCCTCTGCCGCTTAGCATCCTCTATCACTAGGACACATGTGGCCCCTGCCACTTAGCATTCTCTATCACTAGGACACATGTGGCCCCTGCCGCTTATCATCCTCTATCACTAGGACACATGTGGCCCCTGCCGCTTAGCATCCTCTATCACTAGGACACATGTGGCCCCTGCCGCTTAGCATTCTCTATCACTAGGACACATGTGGCCCCTGCCGCTTAGCATTCTCTATCACTAGGACACATGTGGCCCCTGCCGCTTAGCATCCTCTATCACTAGGACACATGTGGCCCCTGCCGCTTAGCATCC